>OX637402.1:22612991-23812991 GCA_951799425.1 Ilex aquifolium
GCCACCTTCTTAGTTGCTGATGAAATAATGAACGTTCCCAGGCCCAACTAGATCGTTTATTTTTTCATCCATGCTAGGTGTGGGGAAACCTGTTCAGTGGTAGGATTCCTTTGATATCTTAACTTGTCATTTTTGCCGTCTTTGCCAGGTCTCATGCAGTGAGTGGTCTAGCAAATTATGTGCTTTCACACACATACACACACATATCTATGTATGTATATTGATTTGAAGCTATGTTCTTTGTTTAAAAGTGATTTGGGATTTTTGGGTCGTTGGGTGTGTTTTTTAGAGGAGGTTCAATGCACTCGCAATTAGGAGGCTGAAGGAAATACAGTGCTACAGAGGGGTAAGGCATATTCAAGGATTGCCGTGTAGAGGACAGAGGACAAAGAACAATTGCAGGACATTGAAGGGCAAAAGGGTTGCAATTGCCGGGAAGAAGAAGGCATCTCGTTGATTTGAAAGGGGTTTGTTTTCTTTTTTGTAGTTGGTTGGTGGAATGTCCATGAACTGTTGTGCAGTGTAAATTCAACTGCTATTATCACATTAAGTTCTGTTTCTGATATTTGGAGTTGCATATAGTCCCGTCTAAATTACTTTCTGAATTGAGAATATAATGGTGTAAATGCACTTTCCTCATGCTTTCCTAACATAAATTTTATAGCTGTGTACCACTTATAGGTGCTTCCTAACTGACTCTTCATGATGTTGTGCTGACTTAGGTACACTCACGTTACCCATTTCTTGCTTTCAGAATCCTGTTTTTACATCCAACAATCAACAATGATACTTCTTGGACCTAACTCCACTACTACCATTAGATTAGCAGTGGACATCAACTCATGTTCAACATCTTCTTTTTTGCATAGTTTTATTAACAAGAAGAAAAGTATTGTACAGCTACCGTGATTCGAATTTATGTGGAAGTAAAGCTGCCTGTTGTGCATCTCATCATGATTGTTAATTGTCTCTGTTAGGTCTGTCCAATCATGATTGGAATTGTTTTCCTTCGTCTTCCCTTAGTTGAAGTTATACTTTCTGTCAATACCTTGGCTCCTAATTTAGTTTTTGTTTTTGTAGTGTGTCCTGAAGTTCTTTAATGCATCCATGTCCTTGTAACAATTGTTGAATAGAATCTCGATGGCTTTACTAAGTAGTAGCATATCACAAAAACCTTAATAATTTTATCAATAGCTTAACGGTACATTTCTGCCGTCCACAATTGCCCATCCTGGCTAGTTATTAGCACCGACATTTAAAACCACCCTGGCAGCCTCGCCCTTATTCTGTGGTAGTGGTTTGAGTTTTCTGATTCTCTTACAATGTTCACTATCTGGTGAATTACTCTAATTTTCCTGCATCAGACGGCGAACTGGTGAAGATTTGTTGTCATGGAAGGCTATTCCTAATAATTTTATGTTATGATGAGGCCATTCCGCGAGCTTTTGAGGAGGATAGAGTATCTGATAGTCTTCCTTTTGAGTCATTGATTACTCAAATCTGCAAGGCCAAGGGAGTGGTTACCTTGCCTAAGGATAGGATGCAGAAACTCAAGAGGCCTCTCAACAAGAGTTCTTTGAGGATAGAAGCCCCTCCAAACTACTAACATAAAGAAGATTATGAAAGCAGAGCCACCTGAACGACAATTCATAAGATTTTCTTATAGTTGTCGAAGTACTTCACAGGTTTGTTAAATGAAGAGAATGTAAAAATAGAAATCCCCACCCACCCCAAAAACATGTAAGAGCTTGAGGAGTTCTGGAAAAATAATAATAGGCGTGTCCATGGGTCAGACTGGCCCGTACAGCCCAATACCCAGAACAACCACAGCCCAAGTATTGACGGGTTAGATTACTACCAAATTCAAATAATCCAATCTCCTCGTTGTAAACTCATTTAATCGGGTCGATAGGACATGAAGTAAAATCTCTTATGTAAAATCCCAAATCTCAATCAATAGACTTTTAATCCAGAATCTCCCTCTCAACAGAAATATTAACTTCGCCGGGGATATAGACATCAGCAGCTATGAACCAAAGTACAAGTCGAAGCCATCAATGTAGTAATCTTTTCCATGAATAAACACGAAAACAACATAAACCACAGAAGCATTATAGATTTTGATTTCAAAATGGTCTTCCAAAATCATACAGTGCAATAGCAATTTTAATCCTAAAAGCAACTAGTCCAGAACCCTTGTTTCCACTTCACCCCAGATGCGAACATATACATACACCTCCAGCTCCAACCTAGGGAGAGAATGGAAACAAGGGTCACAATCCTACATTGTCAAACATCCCACAGACCTTCAATCCTACTCCTAACTCCTGACTACGAATAACTTAAAAGTAACAACAGCTAAAACCCCAGTCCCTAATCATCATCTACAGCAGCCAATTTTCCACTACACGCATCGCAAACCCATAAACATGAGAGAGAGAGAGAGAGAGAGAGAGAGTAGGTGGTTGTGTTGTGTGGTTGTCTTCAAGGCCTTGAGAGAAAGGCCCTACACTTGCCAATAGTTCTGGGAAGAGTGGTGGAGTTTGGACCATTGCGGGGTGGAGATAGAACCACAGGCAGGTACTCATTCTTGTCACACACAAAGTTTGAATTCTGAAAGTGGCGGACCAGAGCATCCCTTCCCTTGAAAACATTTTCAGACATCCAGCCACAAAAAAGAAAAAAAAAAACAACCAAAATGAATATAAAGGTTTTATCAAACATTTGAAAAACAAACATAAAAAACAAAATTAAAAAAAAAAAGTGGGAAATTATCAGACTACTGATGATGGAGATTATACCTGGATTCGAGCCCATCTAATTTCACATATTTTTTTAGACTGGTAAACACCACCCTTTGAAGTTTCTACAGGCCCCCACTTGTAGTTGTGCAAAAGTTCATGTATTCTTTTGGCAGCAAAAGTAGTAGTAAAATTCACAAAAGCATACCCCAAATTGTTGTCGTTTCTGCTATAAAATAAATGCAACAAAATAGAGAGACACAATATGTCACTATTAGTTGAGACCCGCTACTAATTTAATGACTAGAACACATTAGATTAATTAATAAATAAAATCAGCAAATCATGTCCAAATAGAATTTTGCTTACCTGAAATCAAAAGGTAGGTACAGAAAATCATACTCCAATTTGTGCTCCTGACAATACTTATCCAGGATTTTGAACAACGTATTCCTCCTGCACATTATCACCCCCAAAAAGGCAAACAAGAAGTTTAAGGGTATGACCACCTTACCAATTTATACATTTGTTCAGTATCACAAACAAACAGAAAATATCTTAAACTTGATGGATATTCTTGGAAATTTATTCAAGTATTGACTATGTATGGCAATAAGCAATATATATAAGTGTTATATTTAGGGTGAAATTTCATTGAATATATTTTCTTGTTAATAAATCATCGAGACGAATTTGAGTGAATTTAAGTGAAACCCACCAAAGGAGTTGAAAAGTAGATTGGGAAACAAGACAAAAGGTAAACAAAGAGGACAACAGACTCAAAATTAACATCTCAAAATTTTAGCATGCAGAACACTTCTGCTAGAGCTGCAGCAGAATTGTTTGTGCTCAAATCCTTCTCTAATACGCACCGATTATCACAGGTCTAAGACAATAGACATCACACACACACACACACACACACCCACACCTACACAGACACAGATATATATATGTATATATACCTAGGCAGATAGATATGTACATATATATATATATATATATATATATATATAGAGAGAGAGAGAGAGAGAGAGAGAGAGAGAGAGAAGGGGGGAACCTGAGCTGGTTTGGAATATTCTTGATCATAACCGTGGTTTTATCATAAACTGAAAGATCATCGGAAGGAGAAGGGAGGGGAGTACCACCCACAGCAACACCCTCATCAGACTTGATCTTCCTAGGCTTCCACACACCCCTACAAATTTTCCTACCATACTCGTGCCCGTTTACGATTCTTTCTCTCGCACACCTTGACGCCACAAACCTCTCATCGCTTCTTTCCCTCCCATCATAATAACTCCTCAAACCCTCTCTGTTCTTCCCCGCCTTTTCAGTACCCATAACCCTCTCTCCGCAACCACCACTGCCTGCAATACCAAAGTCACCTAATTCACTTGGATAAGCCAAAGGAAGGTGGCAAGGGAGCTGTGGGTTGATATAAATATTATACTGAGAATGACGAATTGGGAATGCAGTGGGTGTATAGATAAACGCCTGTGCTGACTCGGAAAACTCCGCCCCTGCCGTCATTTGCGGTGAAACCGGTGGTTGGGGTTGTGATGGTGGACATAATTCATGGGGAAGTAGGAAAAGATTTTGGTCTTGTACTAAGCTTCTCGAGGGCTGTGGTGGTGGTGGTGGCGGTGGCGGTGGCGGTGGCTGTGAAGACGATGATTGTGGAGATTTTTTACGGAGAAGAGGGGGAGACCAAGGTGGTGCATTTGGGTTCAATGGTTTAGGGCTTGGTGGAGAAGCCATTGCCGTAGGCTCACCGCACATACTGTGAAAAAAGAATGAAGAACAAAGGACACTTCAGAAAAGGTGTATAGACTAGAGTCAGTCGACACTCTTCTGGGGTATGTTTAAAGAAGACGTGTGTGTCCTCATGTATCTGTACGGAGCAATGCTATTGGGACATAATTTGAGGACATAATTTAGGGACTTAATGCATTATGACCATTGGATTGTCAGTGGGTCCCAACATTAAATTATAACTGGGTCTCAACACTATCAATCTAATGGTCATAATGCATTAAGTCCCCAAATTATGTCCTTCAATTATGTCCCAATAGCATTAGTGATCTGTACGGATACACATATAGTCCACATAAGCCTCTTAGCCCTAATCCCAAAAGTGGAAAGAAAAGTTTAGAGTGCATCCGTGTTTTGGAGTGATTTACTCAAAACTTCCACTGAAATTTTAGTAATTTTTTTGTGAAAAATGTTTAATTGGATAAGGGCTTTAAATAAACACATTTACTTTTAATTTAAATTTTAAAAAAATTCTAGTATTTTCCCCATATTAGTTTATATTAATTATTCCTTTAAATTCATTTCCCCCCACGCCCCTCTATTCATTAATAGACTTAAAAATTTGAAAAAGAAGTTCAAATAAAAAAATTATTAAACCAAGTCAGTACTATATCATTAGATCAATAAATTAAATTATAATAACATTACTCAAAAATTAATTACCACAAAACTTTCATTCCTCCCAAACCAATAACCAATTTTCCAAGTATTGAATACCACTTTGTCATTCTAACATTTCACCAATCCAATTAAATCAAAATTAAAACAAAACTAAAAATCTATAAGTTTGTCGCATTGTAATAAGAGCTTCAAGCATTTAAACTGCATAAACAACCTATATTATAAATTAGCTAGTAAGTTAAATCTTTATCTTCAATACATTTTTCCCCCAAAAAATATCATATCACTCAATTCTATCACATGTTCAATTATTTAATATTTAGTTAATTTGTAGTTTAATACAACTTTTATTTCATACGTTATTAATACACCATAGTGTACAAATGTTGAAAAAAAATTATTGAGTTATTTTGAGAAAATTTTGACGCTATTTTTACAAAAATAATTAATAGAAATTAATTTTAAATGATGTAAACAAAGAAATTAATTTTAAATTTAATATAGTGGGATCAATTTTTTTAACGCTAAAATCTTATGTTTCATCGTGTCTTCAGGCACAAGTTATGACTAGTCTCTCTATATACAAAAATAGAATCGCATACATTTAATATTGTCAAGACACCACAGTGGCAAAACACTCTTATTGTGTCACCTTTATTAATATCTATAATATAAAATAGGGTAGGTTTTAATAAGGTTATTTAACGGCCTCAAATAAATTAATCTAACAGCCACCAACATTTTTCTCAAAATCATTCACATTGAATTTCTCCTCTCCTAAATTCATCACTTCTCACTTACGTTATATTGTACCTTTAGACACGAGTTGCCCTAATAACATGATATATTATGATCTATGGTCAAAATAGTATAGGTCTACAAAGTTTAATAATAATTTACATTAAAAATGAACACTTTACATTAAAAATGAATGTTAGGATCGATCACAAATTATCATAAAAATAATAATTTTGTCAAAAATAATTGTAATTCAAATTTTAAAAGTCATAATATGACCAAAAAATGTATAGTTGGAGGTACAATACCGAAATCTATCTAATATTACAATTAAAAAGTTTAATTTTTAATTTATAAAAGTACAACAACAATCAAAATTAATTTAATTTTTATCTATTTTGATTCAATGGAAAAAATTCGTCTTAAATTTTTTTTCCGTTCAAAACACATCATTTTTATTGTATGACTCCAATGCTAGGTAACCCTGTCGATTCACTTCTATACCTCTCTTTTCTCTCTCTTATCTTTTTTATTTTATTTTTGTACGTTTAATTTTAGATTATATGATTATTGATTAAAAAAATAAAAAATATATAATTAATATTCAATTTTTAAGCTTATTGAGTGTCTTCGTAAATCAAATTATTAAGGATAACTCCTATTTTAAAGTACGATATAATGTAAAAAAATTTAAAAGAAATAGTAATTGTTATTAATTATTTTTATTTAAAATCGTCGAATAAATATATTAAAATATATTATATTTTATATTATAGATTATAAATTACTTATTTTTTATATGGAGATCGAAAGTTGAAAGTTTTGCACAGGGGGCCATAGACAACCCATAGGCATGCACAAGGGTATGGCTTTCGGGACACACTTTCACACGTTTAGAGAAAAAATCTCTGTAATGATGGCCACTGGAATTTGGAGATTTCTAATTATGCCTCTTTCATTTAATGCTCCTTACAGAACAAGACAAAACAAGCATGGTTTGGCGGCGGATGTAAGATGCAGCCTTTGCCCTACAAACTGGGGATTTGCTACCTTGTCCCAGATGGGTATATCACTAGCAGGTATGGGGTATGTATGTCCTGTCCGGACACATAAATCAAAACAAATGTTGAAACTGAAAGCCTATCCTATTTTGTAACATTTGTAAGCTTGCCTTGCATGCTTCACCAGAGGCTGTGTATGGATAAGGATATATGTTTCTGTATAAATGTTGCAACTTAGCAGCAAAATTCGGATGCCAAACGAGAAGTCTAGAGAGATAGAGAGAGCATTAAATGTTGGTACTAGAACGAAATGGACATTGAATGGACATAATTTTGAGATTAATGATTATATATTATCACATTTTTTAAATTAAATGAACTTCCCTGTGAATTTAATGATTATCATACATTCTTCGATTTATATCCCAAAATAAATACAAGTGGTATTAGTAAGCATTCAGACACCGAAAAAAAATTCAATTTTATATCTTTAAATTAGAAAAAATATTAATTAGTATTGCTTTTAAATTATTTTGGACCTGATTTAGTTTTTTATTTTTTTTTTATCTTTGGTGGTTGATTGGGAAAAATAATAAATTAAGGGGAAATAATAAAATAAATAACTATATACCTATAAATTTTTTTTTTTTTTTGTATTATTGTTGAACCTTTAATAAATGAAGCTGACAACAAACAGAAAAGGAAACCTCAAAGAATCTTCAAAATAACCAATGAGTCTTTGGTCCAATGGTACTCCTTACCTTATGAAGGTTTTGTCTTCTTGAGGTCAAAGGTTCAAGCCCCCTCCCCCCTCCCCCCAAAAAAATAAATAAATAAATAAACACAAAAAAAAAAAAAAAAATCTTCAAAGCCGGTGAAGAACAAATATTTGCTCCTTTATCTGTCATTTTTATTTTACATATATACAAACACTGTGCCACCTTCAGGCAACAGGTTTCACTGCTTAGGCTTCCATTGTTAAATGCAAAACCAAAACAGTCTGAACAAGTAGAAAACTGAGCCTTGTTGCTCCATCTTTCTCTGAGCTCTACCTTACCTTTTCTGTCATTTAGGCTAAATTCGTATAAGGCAAACCATTCTGAGCATATCCCTTGTGGTTGACCATTACTCTCTTTTGGCTTAGACCCATTGACATGTCGCTTGTCCCATGTATTAGTATTACCTAGAATGTGAAACTATGAATTTATTTCACGTAAAAGTCAAATGTTGTGTTGCTGAAGAGTGAAGACCCAAAACCAGTGCTCCTGCTCAAAAGGAAGAGAAAGATGGAGTCATGGAGAAGGGAAGGGAGGATCATGGATTTATGAGGATAAATCTCTCATGAATTCAAAAGTTATCAAAATTCGAACTATCAAGACGTTTGAATGTACAGTGATACTTAAACTTCAATTCGAACTTAAGACAATTGAATTTGAAGTTGATTTGAGATTGGATCACCAAAAACACAATACAATGGGCAAGAGTTACTAAACTAGAGCGAGTATCAACCAGATAGAAGTTTAAGTGATTAGTACTTCAAAGTACAAATGGTTACAAACAGTGCTAAAGATGAACCGTGTACCTATGCTATGCGATTATTGGAATTGGAAGGAGTAGAGAAATACAATCCACAACCAAGTACCTATGCCACCATCCAAACATGAACCGTGGAGTATTGAAGGCAACTAACAGTGATAAGCATGGAGATGATTGTGTCGAGGTCACTGTAATGATGTGATAACTGGTATCACTCAAACCACTGTGCAGTGTATGATGATGGCCAAGGTGCGGGGACATGATATGAGTTGGTGATTCAGTATATATGTGATTTCCAATGCCTCATATATGCCACTAAACCACATATAGAAGAGATGTTGTAATATTTATTTTTTAAACAATAATTTAATTTTTTTAATTATATAATTAAAATAAAAATAAAAAATAGAGATATGTGTAAATTAATGTGATTGTTTAAAATTATGTAGTGTATTGATTGAGTTATTTGACATTGAGAATCGTGTAAAAAAATTAATTTTTTGGGGAAGAAAAATTTTTTTATGATGAATTTTATACTATTAAATCAATTTTGATTGTTGTTATACTTTTATAAATTGAGAATGAAAATTTCTAACTATAATATGAGATAATTATTTTATTTTATTTTTGTCAATAGTCATAAATAAATTAGTTGAAAACCATGAAAATAAATTATCTTTCCATATAGAAATTTGGATACCATATCCCTTGATCTAATTTGGGTCCATAATAACCAAGAAAAACCTACCGACAAAGTTTGGATCTAAAAATCAATAAAAGAAAACTTCAACCTTAACTAACTTAACCCAACCAATATCATTGACACCAGATCTTATGTTCTGACTGCAAAAAAATTTTGCACCTCTCAAGTCTTTAATCTTTTTTAATTAGTAAACATAATAAATTAAAATAAAATAATAAAGTAATTAATTTGTACAAAAGTTTTCATTGAAGAAAAAGCAGCTATGATACCAAAAATTATATTATTGTTGGACCCTTCTTTCTGTAAAGTTGGTGCAAATTGCTCCTGAGGGTAGAGAAGCTGTCATATCAACTTTCTGCTAGAAATATACGTAATGGCTAATGGGTGAAAGCAGTTGTTTACCAAATGTGCTAACCAAGACATTGGGCCGCTTGGTCTACTATCAGTCAGATTTACCTTATATATTTGGCACGTCTTTCTTTTGTTTTTCTTAGGGTTAATTACAAAATGACATCTTGAATTTTGGATCTTATTTCAATCAAGATCTTCTGTTTTAAAATTAAACAATTTGTCCCTTAATGTTTGAATAATTTTTAATTAACTCTTTACCATTAGTTGAACACTGTTAAAAATGACTTAAATTAATCAAAAACTCACAACTACCCTTGTCTTAATATTTTGTGTAAAAATAAGGATTAATTGCACTTGAAGTCCCTAAAGTATAGAGTTTATCTCATTTTGGTCCTCAATGTTTCAATTGCATCATTTTGGTCCCTGAAGTATTGAATATGTTTCAATATAGTCCTTCAAGCAGACAACGTCCAATTGCTAATAATTTTTTATCATAAACTTATTACGTGATCCTTAAATATGGACAAAAAAATAATTTGGATAACTCTTGACCAAATTTTTATTCAAATTTTGGTTAAATAGCTACATAAATTAAGCAGTTTTGATCATAAGTTATCCAAAATTTGGTCAAAAGCTACCATATTACATGTTTTTTTGTCAAGAGCTACTCAAATTTTGTTTAAGACTATCAACATTATTTTTCGTCCATATTTAGGTATCACGTGACAAGTTTATAATAAAAAATCGTTAGCAATCTGGACGTTGTCTGATTGAGGGACCATATAGAAACATATTCAATACTTCAGGGACCAAAATGATGCAATTGAAACGTTGGGGACTAAAATGAGACAAACCTTATACTTTGAGGACCTCCAGTGCAATTAACCCTAAAAATAAAAATCAAAAGAAAAAGAAAAAACCCAAATTTAGTGAAAACCCAACTCCGGTGAAAAACCCAAATCCCCCCCCCCCCACCGAAACTGAAACCCACCCCCACCCTTCCCTCAACTTCCTAATCCCTCCTTCTCCATTGAACCGAAACCCATACCCACCATTCCCTCAACTACCAAATTAACTCCCTAATCCTTCCCCCTCCACTGAAACCGAAACCCTCCTCCTCTACTATGGATCTAGTGGTTTGTGACTAGGTGGTTGAGTGGTGGCTGTGATGGTTTGTGGTTGGGTGGTGGCTACGGTGGTTTGTGGCTGCGGTGGTTGTTAGCTAATTGGTTGGGTGGTGGCTGCGATGGATTGTGGTTGGGTGGTGGCTACTATGGTTTGTGAGCTGGTTGATTGTGGCTGTGGTGGTTGGTAGTTGCGGTGGTGGCTACGGTGATTTGTGGGCTTGTTGATTGTAGCTGCATTGGTGGCTGTGGTGGTTGGTGGTTGCAATGGTTTGTGGCTGGTGACGTTGGATATTTTGGCTTAATTGGGCAAAGAGAAAGGAAAGAAAATGTAGATGAATAAAGGCTAAGTCAACTTGTTAATTTTGGAACTTGAAGGGGATACATTGTTCAATTTTAAACTAGAAGCTCTTAATTGAAATAAGACCCAAAGTTCAAGGAGGTATTTTGTAATTAACCTTTTTTCTTATTATCAAAAGAATTTTCAAAGTAACTCGCATAGGTAAGTTAGTGGCATGGCGTTAGACTTAGACCAACTGTAAATTCGAACGTGAGGGCCGCTTGTACCGCTTGGTCACTAAAGAGGTTTAGAGAAATTTTATCTCTTGGTGAGAGTAGAGATGAGACTTGTATTCTATTTATATAGAACATATTACAATATGTGTGTGACCCATCTAAGTGAATATGTATATTATAACAAAAAATAAGATGAGAATTAGATTAGTTACATCACTTAATCGACAAAAGTGTTTGAATTTGAATTAGATTAGTTACATCACTTAATCGACAAAAGTGTTTGAATTTGAATTAACAGTTAACAGTATTATCTACCACTCAACAGTGCTATCAATCACTCTCCCGCAAACGTGCCCGAGGGTCAAGACAAAGGCCAAGTTTGTTGTGCTAATCCAAGAAGGCAATTTTTGACAACGGCTTTGTGAACACATTAGCAAGCTGGCAACGGGAAGGAACAAAGCGCGTTTCAAGAGAGCCAAGTGCAACTTTTTCACGAACATAGTGGTAATCCAGTTCAATGTACTCTGGTCTACCATGAAACACCGGATTGATCGTCATATGTAAGGCACTTATGTTATCACAAAGTAAAAGCGGAGGACGTGAAAGTGAAATATTAAGATCACGTAGTAAAAATGATAGCCACGTGAGTTCTGTAACGGTGGATGTCATAACTCTATATTTAGCCTCAGCACTAGACCGGGCTACTGTGGATTGCTTCTTAGCACACCAAGAGATGCAATTGCTGCCTAGAAAAATACAAAACCCCGTTGTAGAGTGACAACTCGTAGGGCAACCTGCCCAATCAGCATCCGAGAAGGCGTACAAGTCAAAAATGCTAAAGGCCAAGATGCGTAACCCAAAATGGGCAGTTCCATGGACATAACGTAAAATGCACTTAACAAGCACGTAATGTGCCATTGTCGGAGCATGCATAAAATGGCAGACAAAGTTGACACTGTAGGAATTATTCGGGCGGGTAAATGTAGTATTGTAAGCCCCCAACAATACTACGATAATGAGTGGGATCAAGATATGGCTCAACACTAAGAGATAACATCATTTGGAAGGCATAGGAGTTGATAGGGGTTTGCAAGCAACCATAGAAGCTCGTTCCAAAAGATCCAAAGCATAGCGTGTTTGAGAGAGGAATAACCCTTGAGAAAACTGATGGACTTCGATGCCCAGAAAATAAGGAAGTCAAGATCCTTGATAGAGAATTCATTGGCCAATTGAAAAATAAGCCAATGAATTTGGGAGGGATTATCATTGGTAATAATCATATCATCCACATATACAAGTAATACAAGAATACCATGGTACAAGAATACCATGGTGGGATAACAAATGAATAAATTTGGATCAGCAGTACTTCAATAAAAACCAATCATGAGAAGAAATTCACTAAAACGATTAAACCAAGCTCGGGGCACTTGTTTAAAGCCATACAAAGCGCGACTAAGTTGGCAAACATGACTTGGATGGGCCTGATCAACATAGCATGGCAGTTGTTTCATGTAGATGGCTGAGAAAGAGATCCGTGAATAAATGCATTTTTCACGTCTAGTTGACGAATCTCCCATCCTTTGACAACGACCACTGTTAATGTAGACAAATGCTTGCTGATTTTATGATCGGTGAAAAAGTTTCAGAAAAATCAATGTCGTCGACTTGATTAAACCCCTTGGCCACAAGCTGAGCTTTGAGCCTTTTAAGAGAGCCATCGGGATTTAGCTTAGCCTTGTATACCCATTTGCAATCAACAACATTCATGGTAGGATGTGAAGGAACTAGAGTCCATGTTTGATTTGAAGCAAGTGCAGCCAACTCTTTATCCATTGCCGTTACCCAACCAAGATGTTATTTGGCGGCCATGATTGAACGCTGTTCCGAAGGGATATGACTATATTGGCCAACATGGAAATTAAGATACTTCGGATTAGACTTTCTTATTCCAGCCTTCGAGCGGGTGGTCATAGAATGAAGAGGAAGACATGGAGTGTTCAAACTAGGAGAGACAAGGGACGATGAAGGAACCAGTTTCTGTGACACAGATGATAACGGGGCTGCTGGGAATTCAGCAGCTGGGCAGCAGAGGCATCCACCGACGCTGATCCAGAACTAGCTGAGGCTGGAAATGCCGATAGAAAAGGTGCTAGCCCAGACCCAGCCGTTGGGCAAGTATCCAATGTACCACACCTAGCTGAGGGTGCGAATGCCGACAAAGGAGGGACTGATTCAGACCCAACTGGCGTGCAATTTGCCGTTGTGGCAGAAATAATGGGTTGTTCCCAATCAAAGAAGATACACACTTCACTGTCGAAAGGAGGATGGTCATACAACTTAGTAGGCTCGGAGAAAAGTAAAACCGATTCGTCAAACACAACATGACGAGAGATATATCTGTTTAGTGGGAGGATAAAAACACATATAACCTTAATGTTTGGTACATTTTTCTCCGGATTTTGCACCAATTCCAATTTCACTATTCTATTTGAGCCCAATATTTTTTGATGATCACTTTGTGCGATTAAAAGTTACAAATAACTCAAAGTCTAGATTTATAGCTTGATTTTCTTTTTCTTTTTTTTTTGTTTTAAAACTTGAAATTTAATTTTCAATATGTATTTAGTAAGAGTAATGCTATTTGAACTTAAAAATTACTTGGTAGCATTACTCATTTAGTAGTTCAAATGTGAGCAACAAACAGACATTTCGTGACATGGGGGAGTGAGATCCCCATCCCGACACATTTGTTTTTTAATTCTCTTCTTGGTAGATCACTATTAATAGTCAGGAGTCTACTTGTATCCCCAAAATAACTGCCAGCAGGAGGACGATTTGCTTCTTGGGGGTTTCAATTTTTTGACTTGCAAACATGCACTGTGCCTTGAGATTCCCTGGTTTTGTTTAGCCATGCAAACCAACAAATCTGAACAAACTGAGGACTCAATGAACCCTTCCACTCTTGTCTTCCTAGCTGAGCCCTGCCACTCTTTGTGTCAGTTTGGCAGTATCCACATATCCAAAAAATGTGGGTACTATAATCAATGGTCCTTTATTAAATGAAGCTCACAATCAACAGAAAAGGTACCCTTAAAGAATCTCCATAGTGATTGAACAAGAACGATTTGCCTTTATCTTCTGTTTTTTGGAAGCATTACTGTACCACCATTTTTTTTTTGGTATCATATTAAAAAGTGAAAAAAAATCGCAAAATATTGTAAGTTTCATTCCAAAAAGTGATAAGTTTCGCCCAAAAAATAGTAAGTGAACCCGAAAATTGTGTGAATCCCAGAATTTGAAGAGGTCCGCTCAAAAGATGATACAAATACCCAAAAAAGATAGGGTGTTGATTTTTTTTTTTTTTGCTATTTGGACTCTAAAAGTTGACATTATTTATTGAATCATCGATCACTGTTATTATTTTAATTGTGGTCTTAACATTTATTGGAACTCGTTTCTTATTCAATAGTTGTGATGGAAGTAGTAAGGAAATGGTGTCAATTTTTTGAGTCCAAACAGCATTTCCCTTTTTTTTTTTTTTTTTCTGTACCTAGCCAACCCCTCCATTTTCACTTGAGATGTGCAAACAGGCAACAGGTTTCAGTGTTTAGGCTTCCATTGTTGAGGTTTTTCTTGGACAGTGCAAACTAACACTCTGAACAAGCTGAGAACTAATCCATGTTGCTCTCTCTTTCTCTGAGCTGTACCCCACCTTTCTGTCATTTTTGGCTAAATCCGTGTAAGGCAAACATTCTGACCATATATAAACCCTGCACATTGGTCCAGACTGTTCAAGTTTGATCTTGTGGTTGACCAGTTCTCTTTTGGGTTGGAGCTGGAGACCCACTGAGATGTCCCTTTCTCCCATGTCTTGGGCACAATGGAATTGGAAAACCATGCATGCTATTATCTACGCATAGAAGTCAACTATTCTGATGCTTCAAGGGTTGCTCAAATGGTGGTTTCTTTTTTGAAGACCTAGAAAACGTTCCAACTTTGAAGGGATCATGATGGTCGTGATTAAAAAAATAGGTAGGTATTAGCGCAACGAAAAAGTTATTCTATGACAAATTGGACAAAAAGAATTTGAATTATTTCTCCATGCCGATTAAGATTGTATACGTCGGTCTAACCCGCTCCTAAATCTTGCATTAACATAAATTTTGTGTGCGGTTTATATAAATTTGGTTTAAGAACTTTTTTTGTCACAATTTTGGTTCTTCATTATACTAAACTGTTGTGGGCATTGGCAGCATGAGGTGAGAAGTTCAGCAGTGATTGGGAGTTTCATTTCATAGCGTGAAATAGTAAATTGTGATAAATTCTGAATAAAAATAATAGAATTGAAAGAATACAGAAATTTAGCATACATACACGTACGGTAATAGATTACATCTTCTTATTAATTGTTAGTGATACAAAGGACATTTTGTGAAAGAGGAACCTTAGGAACACATTTCGGGCTTCAAACTAAGTGCACTAAATATAAGTGATACAATGAGAAAGGGTCACTTTTCTATCATGAGGTAACCTTCGGCTTTGGAAGGCCTTCTAACTGCAAAATAAGCCCCGACTCCCACCAAAAAAAACAAACTGCAGCCAAGGACGATTTTGCTTCTTGGGTTTCTATTTTTGGCTTGCAAACATGAACTGTGCCTTGAGATTCTCTGCTTTTGCTTCCATTGCCGTGGTTTTCTTTAGCCACGCAAACCAACATATCTGAACAAACTCAGAACTCAATATGAACCCATCTATTCTTATCTTTCCTCTGCCCTATCACCTTTAAAGTCATTTTTATCTAGAGGGAGCAGACACCACCCGAGCTGGTGGTATCTTTTTTTTTTTTTTTTTTTTTTTGTGGGTAACTCGAGTTGGTGGTATAGTGGTAAGTTGTACTCGTTTAGGATCGTCTTTGACTCTCATGTAGAGTTATCAACAATGGTTCGATTTACGGGTGCAATACGGTTTGTTGCTTGGTTTTGGTCGTGCTGTTGGGACGGACTATCCTTCTGAGATAGTAGTTATGACTTAAATTAGACATTCCACAGTGATGAACCCTCATGATTACGTTCAAGGGATTATTATTTCCTGATCGCCCCTCTCTTTTTTCCAAACCAAAAAATAAAAATAAAAATGAGGGAGAAGACTATTGTACCAAAAAATAATTTCGATATAGTATTTTTAAATTTTATAATTTTTCTGGGTTTTGATACAAGTTTTTGGGTTTATTTATAACAAAAAATTCATAACTTTTTGTGTCGTGTTAAAACTTGTAAGGTTCAATACAATTGCTTGGACTAAGTTCCTATGTTTGTGGTAACTTATGATCAATCCTAAAAATTGATTCTAATATTTTTAAGATCCATCATAAGTTATTACAAAAAATTATAAATGACACTCATCTGACTATTGATCTATGTTCTAATTCTTCCTCTTGTGGTTTGGCACAATTCTTCTGTGACTGGTTTTGAACCATATAGTCATCCATCACATTGCATTGGCAGTACATTAAGTTCAATCCATGAAATCAGATATACAAGTACAAGTTATATTCATCTCTTTGGAGCTAGTTTAAATAGGAAGTTTGAATGATTTTGGAGTAAAATAAGTTAGTTTAGATCTTAGTTTTTTTATCAGTTAATGTATCATTTTTTTGGACCTAAAAATACTAATTTAGGTTAATTCAAGAAGTTAATTTTATGAACTTTTCTTTTAACTTTTTTGGAGTTTTGTCGCTGGTTCCACATAATTTTTTAGTTTATTATATTCATAAAATATTATTAGTGACGTATAAAAATTTAAAATTCATATTTTGTGAACTATTATGCATAATACATGCATGTAATTATTTTGACACAAAAGGCTAGAAAGTCACTCAAAACGGATTTTTTCAAATTCTTTTAGTTCTTTAAAGAGCATCTCAAATAATTTTGAGAACTCTTTTAACTCTGATTTTTTTTTGAATCTTTTTAAACCGTAATTTTTCACCTAAAAAAATAAACTTCAAACATGCACATTATGTTAACTACTAGGTGATACAGGAGTTTGAATTGGGAGCCAGTAAGGGTGTAGCCCAACCCAACTATAAATCTATATAATAAAATAGTTTACAATTTCAATCTCAAAAGATAAACAAAATGACTTTTACTTTTCGCGGTTGAGATCGCTTTAAATTTTACTTTAAAGTTAATCTAACGGCTAATATTAATACCTTAAATTTAATAGGAAAAATAAGTCATTAAAGGTGTGTTTGGAGTTATTTTTTAAAAGTGCTTCTAGAAATTATTTCTCATTGGTATTTAAAAAAAAAAAAAAATAGTATTTGAAACCGTCTCACCACTACCACTACCTCTACCACCGCCACTGCCACCGCCACCGCCACCACTGCCACTGCCGCCACCATCACCACCACCGCCGCCACCACCACCGCCATCACCGTCGCCACCGTCGTCTCCGCCGCCACCACCACCACCGCTGCCGTCGTCACCATCGCTATCGCCATTGTCGCCACCACCACCATCGCCACCACCGCCACCACCACCACCACCGCCACCACCACCATTGCCGCCACCGCCATCACCACCACCACCACCACCACTGCTGCCGTCGCCGCCACCACCACCACAGCTGCCACCGTTGCCATCGTCGCCATCGCCATTGTCGCCACCACCATCACCACCGTCGCCACCACCACCATCACCACCATTGCCGCCACCGCCATCACCACCACCACCGCTGTTGCTGTCGCCGCCACCACTACCGCCATCGCCACCATAACCGTCATCGCCATTGGCGCCACCACCACCGCCACCATCACCACCGCCGCCACTACCGCCACCACCGCCGCCGCCCCCTTCGCCGTCGCCACCACCGCCACAACAATCATTGCCACCCACCACAACCATCACCATCTCCTATCACCACCACCTCTCACCCCCACTACAACCGATATTTAAATTCATTTATCTCTTATCTATGTTTGTGATTTGATTTTGGATATGAATACAAATATGTTTATTGTTTACCATTTTTTATTATTTTGTACCTTCAGGTACAAGCAATAACTAGTACTCTAATATTTGGGCAAAATATATTCAGTAGACGGGGTTAGGCTTGGATAAAAATAAAAAATAAAAATCAAATGGATTTAAAATTGAAAATTACCCAGGTTGGAAATTTGGATTTTCATGTACAACCTAAAACCAATCCGAATTATTGAATTGTCGTTCAACTCATCTGATAACTTCTCAAATTTTAGTTTAACAAATTGAGTAATCCATAGTTCAAACTTGATTGAATTTGATTTCAACCCAAGATAAAAAAAATTTGGACATGGATAATAATTGTGCTGAATATTTCCGGTTAAATTTGTGATTTAGGTTAAACTCGGGTTAATAAATTTATGACTTGAGCAAAGTTTTCAACCCGTCTAATCTACCCAAGTTATACCACTAGGCTAAGGAGTGACCCATATTAAACTAAAGTTTCTACCAAAGAATTTTTTTTTTTTTGTCAAATTCATATTGTTTATTCGTTATATCATCCTCATCTGAGCCGCGTAAAGGAAATTCAACCACATTTTTTAGTGTTTGTAGGCGTTCTTATAGTTTTTTTTTTTGAACTATATGATATTTTCGAACAATTAGGAGTGTCGTTACTGACCCGTATTATATCAACCCGCCCAACCCAGTGATAAATTAGCGGTTTGGACTTAAAAGTAGGACTAATCCAATTCTTCCGGTATTTGGTGGGCTTTTATTTTTGGACTTGCGTTCCATAGACACGGGCTTTGCAAACAGCCTTACCAGGAGAGTTGGCCATCGGCTATACTTTTGTTGGTTGCTTAACTGACCTTTTTTTTGGGACATGCTTAATTTACCATTAATAGCTCTCGATGATGATGGATTGAAGTTTGAACTTCCTTTCTAAATCCAAAATCCCATTTGGGCTCATCTAAGACGACACAAGTGCCTCATCAAGATAACATTCACTGGACCCGAGTTGGGCCACAACCCAACTCCATGGAAGCTCAAAATAGATGTCAGCTCGACATAAACAAGCTCGGTACTAATATCAGATCGGGAGTTGGGAGCCCGGCACCAAGAAGTTCACAGATGGCTGTGCCACGACACGTGGACATGAGACAAAGGGATAATACCTGACAATCCTAATGAACGGATATTCACCGACAGTGGAAATGACTTACGTGTTCCGTTCAAGGCGTAGTGGACATAGGAAAACGTCAAAGATGACATGATCAACTATATGATAAACAAGGAGGAGACCACAAAATCAGTCAGGAAAGGAACCACCACAAAACGCTAATGATAGGATGTATAAATAACAAACGATATCATTGTGTAGGAGAGAGATGCGAAAAAGAGACCACCTAACAATAACCTAGGAAACTCTCTATAAAAGGCTTCCAACCAAATCCCCTATAATGGCAATCTTCTTTCTCAAACAATACAACCCCTCAAGGAGCAAGAGACTCTCTTATAGTGGATGTAGTTTTAGTCCTTCAACTGAGGTGAATCACTCATACTTTTGTCTTTGTATCACCTTCAACACTAAGCACGTTTTTTGTCAAATAAACACATATTCATTCCCTATGTGTCACATCCCATATTATTTTGTAACTGGGTAAGTAGATTTCGAGCACCATCAACTCTTATTCTGCATGTACAAGTCCACATGAGACTTGCTACAATCATATTTTCTCTTAAGTTAGGTGAATGGTGACATTAGAATTATATTTTCTCTCAAATTGAAGCGTTTTGCACACGAATAATCATTTTCCTTCAAGTTATTGCCAAAAAAAAAAATCATTTTCCTTTAAGTTATAGTGCGGTTGACGCTGCAATCATATTATCTTGTAGAATAAGTGAATTTGACAGTAGATTAACCTGATATTCATGTGGATAGACCATATACAAAATGTCATTTCAACGTTTCTTAAGTCATCAACTTACTAGGAGGTATTTAGACTTGTAAGACACCCAATTGATCTTCTCAAGCTATGTACGCTGTTGTCTTACATGCACCCAACTCAACATCTCTACTTTCTTTTTTACTTTTTTTATTCAACGGTGAAGTATATTCAGGTCAGTTTACGCGCACCTCGACTAATTTCTCTCCGGTTCGATCAAAGGCAGGTCATTTATGGGGACTAGAGTATTCATGAGAAATAATTCTTTCATGACCTGACCCTAAATAATTAACAAGATTTAAACTTAAGACGTCTGAGTTTACAGTTCGTCACTGTTACCGCTTGATCTACTCTTTAACTTAGCATCATCTCTACTTTCACTAAATGGGTTTCTGACCCAACTTATCTACTCTTTGGCTAACAATTACGGGTACCCTCCTTGCTCGTTAGAATTACCGAAACTTCATACTGCCCGACATCATAGGCCCAATATATAAATTGGTAGACAAACCACTAGTTGGACTTTCGGTTATATAGCTGACATGGGCCCAAAGTTGGGGCTTGGTAGGGGACCATACAACAATTAGAACATGGATACCTTCCCCACCTCTATACTTACTGCCTTTATTGGATGTTGTTCTTCATATGCATTAACCCACACATGCAGATATATATCACTTTGCTGCCAATTGGAACACCTACCAAGTGCTGCTAACCACAGGGTGAGTGACCCCCCCCCCCCCCCCCCCCCCCCCCCCCTCCCCCCCCCCCCCCGCCCAACACACATACACACACACAACCACAACAAAATTTGATTAATTTCATTAATCAATAATGTGTCTATCCCCTCCCACCACCCTCATGGCCTTGCATTTTTATGTCTAAAAGAAAATTCTCAGTTATGTTTCACCATTTTTAGATCTCTCAACTTTGCCTATGATGAGATGTGACAAGACTTAGTCCTTCACCTTGTCCAAACACAGCCCAACCATACATTTTACAGGTTGTTCTAGAAAAACCCCACCAAATTGGGAGCAACTACCAAATGCCCCCACCAGAAAATGAATTGTCATAGTGTGGGATTACCTCTCCATAATAGAATCATTGCAGCATTAAAAATCTGTCATTAGAAGGTATTTTAGAAAACTGAGTTTCAATGATAACTGATTAACTTGTCGAGATACCAAGTTTAAGTATAACAACAGACGATCCAATTGATCCAATACGCGTGAATTGTGAGTTATGTGCATCTTGAAATTACGTTGCTGTCAATGAATTTAAAAAATGTGTGATTAAAACAATTTTCAGCTATTGATTAAAAAAATAAAAACTATCCTCTCAAAATGATGAGTAATCAGTTGAGGGAGGTGGGACATCATTTGTATTCGACCACTAAAACATTATGGATGCCACATTCTTGATTTTAAGCTTTCATTGTGTTTGTCCCACTTAAAGGCTAGGCAAACTACTGTATAATGTTGATAGGATATTACGTTCAAGCTTCTTAGGCCACAAACATGTCACATGACATCTGCAAGTTTCTTGGACATGTTGCATGATTGGGAATGACAAGAACTGATGCACCAAATAAGACTTGACTAAGTTACAGCCAAAAAAAAAATCAGTATCATAGCTCCAAAATTTATTATTTTAAAAAGTATTTTTATAATTTTTGTGGGTAATTTTACAACAAAAAAATATACCATTTTTTGTGATTGATTTTCTACTATTACAGGCCTTTTTATCACATTTGTGGTAACTATTTTTACCAATTTTCTTCGGTACAAAAACATTACCACTTTTGTAGCTGACTTATCATATTTGTGGGTATTTTTATCACATTTGTAGATATTTTTATCACTGTTATAGTAACTATATTTACCATTTTTTATATACCACAACAGTGATAAAAATACCCACAAATATAATAAAAATAATCACAAATGTGATAAATGGTTGAATGGTACCGAAAAAAAGATTTGGTACCGCAGTCAACTCCCACCTAATAAGGACATCTCTCTTTGAAAAATTATCTTTATTTCATCTCACTTTTAGTCCTTAAAATATACGTGTTTTGTCAGTTTAATCCTCATTTTATTAATTTTGTCAATCTAATCTCTAAAATATTCAGTTTGTGTTTAAATGCTTCCTAACCAGATAGTCTTTCAAACTTTTTATTATGGAAGTGATCACGTGACATTCGTTCAGATAGTATCATGTAACATACACATGATCACTTTAGTAAAAACTTAATGGGTCATTCGTGTAGGGACCATTTAAACATGATTTGAATATTTTAGGGACTAAATTGACAAAATTAATGCAATAGAGATTAAATTGAAAAAATGTGTATACTTTGAAAACTAAAAATACTATTAATCCTAAAATATTTTTTTTCCTAATACTATGAAATGGATAGTTAATTGGTAGCGTAACCACGGCCCAATCCGTACAATAAAAAACTGGCCCAAGTGTTGGGTTTGGTCTAGGTCTACCTGAACCTCGAGCCCAAGTACAATGGAGCAGTACTCGAACAACATTTTTTGACACAGCGGAACAAAAGAATAAAAAGAACGCTACGATTCTAAATGTATAGAATACATACACTATCAATCCACAGAGAAAAAAAATAAGAGAATATCTCTTAAAGATATATTATTCACTGAATAATCCATATTATATAAGAGAATATGTATAGGAATGGTCAGAACCCTAATCGTCTCCATAATAAAGGTAAAATCTCTAATTGTATGAAAATTAGCAAAAATAGAAAATTATAATATAACTAATTAACATAAAAGCACGTGTCGTCTGGAGTCCAACCCAACCGACGATAATGAATTTGGAATCTCCTATGATTTATTATTAATTTTTGAATTCTTTCTTAAAATGATAAAAACGGGATTTTGAGAGCCTAAATGATAAAATTTGACCCAAAATTGAAGGAGCTCATGGCAAAGCGATGAGTCTTGATCATTAGCTTGATCCAGTTCAAATACCACTGATCTCAATCAATTCCGAGTCTAGGTCATTTTCTATCTATTATCACATTTTTACTTTTCTTTGAGCTTTGAACGCATGGTGATCTTCCTACTCTAAGTAATCAGCAGTCACCTGTTGTATGTCATTTTTGAATCTAAAAATTTGAACTCCAAGTGAACTCGAGTCAAAGGTCATATTGAATGGGGTTAAAATTAATCTAGATTCTCAAGTTGCACAAGATAGACTAGAATTTAAATTCAACCCAAATTCAAATTTTAGGTTACAGAACTTTTATTAGAGTTTGAGTTCAACTCGAGTTCATTTCGATTCACTACTTAAGTTCAAGTTTCGTAGGATTTTAATAACTATATGGATGTTAAGTTATGGTATAAGTCGGACAAGAAAGACAAAGTATTGGGTACGACATGTTTAAGAAAATAAAGGAATAAAGGTTTCGACAATTAGAAAAGAGAGAAAAATGGAATTTATAGAGGGTATAATTGACAAAATTATACATCCCACGAGTTTTTGAAAGAACCAACTGTGTTATACTAGTTTTTCTACTTGATGTCTAGCTGTATGAAATGACACTCGAACTTGTGGCCACTTCAATATCTGGGATATGTCTTTTATAAATAAAAGTTTGTAATGGTATTGAGAAATTGATCCAAATGGATTGCCCTTTATGATACATAGATAGTGTAACAAACTCGTGTTGGCAGGCCCAACCATCACATTACACATATATATAGATGTGAATCCTTCTCGTTCTAATGCGTATAACTCTCACCATATACGACTTGCACAAAGACCCTCAAATTCATCCGTAATCTTTTCATCTCTCTCTCCTCCCCAATCCTTCGTCAAACTTAGTTTGCTGAGGTGCTTTGAAATGGGGTTTTCCCACTGCTCATCGTTTGTATTTTTTTTTCAAAAAACATTATTAATAGATTTATGTAAAAATGGTGAAGTTAGCTAGTTTATCAGACGTTATACCAAGATGGTGAAGTTAGGCAGCAGTGCTTATATTCATTTCTATAGTTCTTATGTAAATTGTACAAGATCAAGAAATAATATGCAAAAGTATTGTCGGTGTTTGCTTAGCAAAGAATAAAATAAGATAGGAAGGAAACATATGAGTATGGAGACTTGAGCTACTTTGGAATAAATCTATATCTATATCTATCTATTTATATTTATTTATACTACTTATAATTATAAAGTCAATTATACCCACATATTTACTTTCATTCAATTTTTATTTTCTATATATATATTAGACTTATAAGTTCGTTTAGACTTTTTTTATTAGTAGTGATGGGACATTTCTGAGAAAGAACAGGAATCCGACGCGTGTCCTCGGCACTGAGGACTCTCAAGCGATCTAATGACGACACGTGTCCTCGGCACCGAGGACGTCTTCGGCCTTCTTATGTTGACACGTGTCCTCGGCACTAAGGACGTCTTCAACCTTTTTATGTTGACACGTGTCCTCGACACCAAAGACGCCTTCAGCCTTTTAGTGGTGACACATGTCCTCGGCACTTGGGACATCTTTCGGCTTACAGTGGTGACATGTGTCCTTGGTACCGAGGACATCCCATGCTCTCTGGAGACGACACGTGTCCTCGGCACCGAGGATACCCCATGCTCCCTGAAGACGACACGTGTCCTCGGCACCGAGGGCACCTCCAAACTCTCTGGTTCATACTTGTTCCCCTGAGTGGTTCGATTTCGAGGACTTTCTACGACACGTCACCTCGGCTCCAGAATGAATTATTGACTGTTACGACCCATCAATCTTAGGATTTGATGGTGAATCATTGGCTTGCCTTTCCAATGGAGTCAGAATGGCAGGATGAACAAGACCAGCAACCAAGGAGATTTTGACACGTGGCATGAGGTACAGGATAAGGGGTAAAAAGACAGGAATATCCCTTTTGACATGCAATCATCCCACAGAAGCATTAATAATCCCTCAAAATGATGGGACATCCATGATGGCTTGGGAAACCGAGAGGAATGAGCATTAAATGTGCCGGGGTCAGGACATTTAATGCCTGTGCATATAAGAAAGAGCATTAAATGCCCGGGATCCCGATCAATTAATAACAGGGCCTCCCCCACGCAAAACAGGAGGTGCACTGCCCAATGACTGGGCACTGCCTACTGCCCCCCAAATGTACCAATGGGAAACCTCTTCTTGACAGGACCCATCTGACAACAATGATGACCTTGGTGGAACGTATAAATAACGCTCACAAATGTGAGGCAAATGTACGCAAATCCAATTCTCACAACACAGTGTCTTTCCTTCCCCTTTCTCACAGAAACTGACTTGATCGTTGGAGGGGATACGCCGAAAAACACTTCGGTACCCTTTTAACCCTTCTTTTGAGTGTCAGGAACCGCTTTCTACTCGTTGGAATCGATCGGACAGCGTTGGAAACAATGCATCACCACTCCTTAGGCCCCCTTTGGCCCTCTTTTGCAATTGGATCGTCGACTTTCGAGATAAACCCGAGTTTATCAAGGGAGAGAGCTTTCTTTTTTATTTATTGTGCGAAAATCAACGCGCACAAGTAGTATTCGACTTTCAAATTCTTTTATACTCATTTATTAGTAGTAAACTTACATCCAATTTTTTTGTATCTACGTATGTTTGTATTTATCTAAAAAAGTATAGTACAATATATATTCTATTATTATATATATGTAGTTGACAGATTGAATTTTGTATTCAAATCTATGTCATATAGGATTTTTTTTGGTATGTAACAATATCATAATATTATAATACAAACAATAATATTATAATTTAATTAATCATTTTGACAAATAATATAATAAATTTATAATATAATTAGATGATCAAATATTCAAGAATGAATATCTTGCAATGAAGCTCCATTATAAATAAAGGAGAAAATATCTAAAGAGGTCGGAGATATACTTAAAAAAATGACAGAATAAATATTCAAAGAGAGATAAAATAAATTAATAATTAAGTTTAATAATAATTGAAATAATAATTAATTATTTAATTTAATTATAAATATAATTTAAAATTATTTATAAAAATATTATTATTTAAATATAATCATTGGTAGTTATTAAAAACATGACTTAATTGATCTAATAAAAAATTAATAAAATTTAGGGAAATTTGGAGGCCGGTCCCCCTATATGGACTTGTTTGGACTTAAATCCGTCAAGAAAATTTATTTGTTATGAAGGCCATTTTTTGTTAATTTTATCATACTATCCATTCCCTTTAGAAGTGAAATAAAACTAAAAATTAAAAACTCATAAATCTTAGGAGTTTGACTAATATTAAAATCTTTTCTCTCTCATATCTATCTATATCCATATATAGGTTAATAGTTTGACTAACATTTAAATTTTCCCTCCCTCTTATCTATCTATATATATATATATATATAGTAACATTAAAAATAAAAAAAGTAACATTCAAATACAAAAAAAAAGTTATCATTTGGACACAAAAAATAATACATTTAAACACAAAAAAAATAGTAACATTTAAACATAAAAAAAATTGAAACATTCAATATTAATATTTTTAAAAAATAACAACAGTAACATGTTCAACAAAAATATTAACATGTTCAACAAAAATAGTAACATGCTTAACAAAAACTGTAACATACTTAACAATAATTATTTCTCTCAAATTCAAACGCAAAAAATAGTACCATTCAAACACAAAAAATAGTAATATTCAAAATCGTACCATTTATATTCGGCTACCACTTTCCTCACCATAGCACTGCCACAATCGTACCATCGTCACCTCCCGAGCAACGTCAACCATCACGTTGTCATCACCTTCACAACAACGCTCACCACCATCACCACCACACAAAAACCTATTCAAGTTCCACTCCGATAATTCATTTTTACTCCATATATATATATATATAGAGAGAGAGAGAGAGAGAGAGCTTTGAATTTGATATATATATATATATATATATATATATAGAGAGAGAGAGAGAGAGAGCTTTAAATTTGAATTTTAAATTTATGATGGAGATTTTATTGACATATTTTAATTGACATTGAATTAAGGGATAACAATTTCCAAAATAGGAAATTAATTTAACTTCCTTTCAAAGAAGAGTATTTTTGAAAGAAAAAAAAATAGTGGACTTAAATCATTACATATAATTTTAAACATGGACTTAGCCCCTTATAAATTTCCTTGCATGACTTATTTCCAAACAAATATATTTAGGGGACTCACTTTCAATTTTCACTAAAATTTAATGGTTTTTTCAATGGAAAATAGATAGACTACATCAAAAGTTTTCAGTAAGAATAATTGGATAGGGCCAGCAGTACACCCTCCCCCAATGCGAAATAAGATAGAAAAGCCCATGGCCTGCCAGGTTTCCAAACCAGCCTCGGATTTGCGATTGACCGAAGAACTACGCTGTAGAAAACATTATAACTTGGTGAGGACTGTACAACAATCTTGGCTCGGGTTTAGGTTCAGGTTTAATTTCTTTAGCTTCGTTCATATTGAAAAATAAAACGAATTTGATAAGATTTTAAAATTTATTTTG
The DNA here is from genome assembly GCA_951799425.1 of Ilex aquifolium. Lineage (NCBI taxonomy): Eukaryota > Viridiplantae > Streptophyta > Magnoliopsida > Aquifoliales > Aquifoliaceae > Ilex > Ilex aquifolium. Next base: position 22,640,641 of record OX637402.1, read on the forward strand.
TAAACGAGTAGAAAACAAGCAATGTATGACTTGGCTTGACTCAACTTGAATAGATTTATATGTAGAACATAAAAACTCCCAAACATAGGAACCATGATGAAAATAAAATCTGTATAAAATCTGTCTAACCTGGGTTTTCTCTTTTGCTAATAACAGGTGAAAACAATCTCTTTTCCATCACACTTTCACTCACCCATAACTTAGTTCTAGCAACTACTTGTCCATCATGAAATGCCCTTTACATTTGCATTCCCTATAGAGTTCATGACTCAAAAGGCTACTAAGATCACTAGGTAAAAGGTACAAGTGTTTGGAGTTATTATTTGACACACAGTCTCTCTGTACACTTTCTCTTTGTACAGACAATATACTTAAACTCAGCTCTCTTTGTCTAATCTTTCCCACGTAGTTGCCAAATTGAAGCCCTCTAAAGTTTTCAACAATTAATTACACAACAGTGAAAAGAAAGAGACAAATGCATAAAAGAAAGAAAATGGTTGGGTATGTCCCCTCCAATGGAACCTCATGCTGTGATTGACATAGACATTATTAATAACAGTGGCCGCACTTCATTTTTCAAATATAACAGCTTGGCCAGGACAACACAAGAGTTAGGCTTGATGCAATGGCGACCATAATAACATTGCACCAATCACGACTTTCTAATTGCTACGTGCAGACCACGTCTTGCTACAACAATAAATAATTTCTATCCAGGTTCACAAATTTGTCATTTTCTATTTATGTGATCTAGTAAAGACCTCTCTCTCTCTCTCTCTCTCTCTCTCTCTCTCTCTCTCTCTCTCTCTCTCTCTCTCTCTCCCATACATGGCACGTTGAGGTAGGGAGACCTAAGCCATTTCATCCAAACCTAACCCTTGTGAACAAAGGTGGTATGTGTTTTCCTGGCCCAAGCTGTTATATTTGAAAAATGAAGTGCAACAATTGATCTTGAAAATGTCTATATCAACCCACCCCAGCATGAGGGCTCCATGGGAGGGGACAGTTACCCAACCATTTTCTTTCTTTTATTCAGTTTTTCTCCCCCTTTTAATTGATTGTCTAATTAATTATTGATAACTTTAGAGGCTGGTAATTTTCAACCACCTCAGAAAGATTGGAGATAAAGAAAGCCAAGCTTAATTATATTGTCTGGCTTTCTAAAAGCTAAAGTCTTGTTTTCTTTGCAGACAAAGAGAGGGAGTAGCACTATTTGGATCTTATTTTTTCACTTAATTTATTAATCAAATTAATCACTGTCATTTGATTAATAGTGGATCTCAGTATTAGTTGAAATCATCTGTCAATCCAATGACTACGATAAATTAAGTCAATAAATTAGATATAACACGTACAACTACAAATGGCATTTCATGGTGAACAAGTAGTTAATTATGGTTGACTGAAAAGGATGGAGAGGAGATTGTTTGACTTGTTATTTGCAAAGACAAAGGGGTTAAAATGGTCGAGTAATGATGTGTATACCAAAATTCTTCCAAATTTCTGATGACCATATAAATATCGGTGGTTGAATCAATGGGCTCCACTAAAAATAAGTTGTGGAACCTATGGATCCCAAAATAAACATTGAATTGGTAAGTAAACTAGATGAAAAACTTGATTAGTGTAGCAATGTTGAAAATGGTGATTAGTGTTTTGGATATCAATACATAGTACTATTGAGAGTTAAAAATTTTAACCTAATTTATTGACATAATAATGTCTTAAATGATAGTCTCAATGAAGAAATCCAACCGTTACAATTCCAATAATACTATTGAACCATATCACTGTCACGTCATTATGTCAGCAATTAAATTAATTTTTGTGTAAATAGCATTACTCTTAGATATTACTTTTTTTTCGGTAAGTCTCTTAGATATTTACTATGTTGGTCAATTAGAGCATAGAGCACGATAATTAAGGAGAGATGCCAATCGTTTTATTTGTAGGTGTGGGGGTTTCACGTCAAAACATAAGAGTTCCAAGAATTGCACAAGAAAATATGGAGGAAGAATTGCAAGGGATTTTGCAAGGTTTGCAATCAACCATTTGGGCTTTTGCTAGAAGATCATTAACATATTTCAAACTTGTAGAAGTATAATGAATTTCAAGGCCTAAGAAGAAATGAAGTGGTCCCAAATTTTTCATATCAAATTTAGTACCTAGATTTTGAATTAAGGATTGAATGTAAGAGGAGTCATTGCCAGTTAGGATGATATCATCTACATATTATAAGAGAAGAATGGTCAATGAAGAACTAGAAGCTCTGACAAAGAGAGAAGAATCTGAGCTGCAGGATTGGAAACCAAAAGTAAGGAGATGGGAGGTAAACTTCTCAAACCAAGCTCTTGGAGCTTGTTTGAGACCATATATAGACTTATTGAGTTTGCACACAGATTCTAGATACAATGGATCAGTGAAACTTGGTGGTTGAGCCATGAAAACCTCCTCCTGAAGAGTGTCATGTAAGAATGCATTCTTAACATCAAATTGATGCAAAGACCACTGATATTGAACAGACAAGGCTAACACAAGTTTAATAGTGACTTGTCTGACTACAGGGCTAAAAGTCTCGTGATAGTCTAATCCAGCCTCTTGGTGAAAACCTTTCGCTACTAGCCTGTCTTTGTATCTAGCAACTGACCCATCTAGCCACGTGTACAATATTATCAAATTTTGTATTTAGGTCATGCCCTATGACCTTAATTCCACTTCATCTCTCTCTCTCTCTCTCTCTCTCTCTCCCCCAAAAAAAATGGAGGTAAAGAGTCAAGCCTCGTAAGAGATATCTAAGGGTAGTTTATATAGTTTGGCCTAAATTATCCTAGTCCTACAATGATTATCATTTAATTTCTCATTATGAATATATTAGATCCATCATTGTTTTAAAACGATCTTTGTTGTGCAATGATTGTCATTCAATTTCTCATTACCAATATGTTAGATCCATCGTTGTTTATCAAAATTATCTCTCTTTCTCTCTCTCTCTGCTTTTAAGTTTGTTGTAATGTGATTGGAGCCGTGAAGTAGACCTAAAAACTCAAGACAACAATCATGTTTTACAATTTGTTCTTTCATCCTTACCAACCAACCAAAATGTTGATTATCGTGGTAACTTTTGTAAGCCTTAGTGCACCGAGCACTATGACCAAGATTTAATAGTTGGTCCATTCTCAGTCTCGGTAAAATCCATCTTGTTGTGATAGATTCTTACAGATAAAACCGACTATTTGAAGACCATTTTGACGTTAATTTTAAATTCAACTATGTGCGACAATGTGATTGGAAACAAGTGAAATAGAAGTCACTAAATAAGTGATATTTCCTGAGGTGTTTTATGGTCTTTAAGGTGACAAGTAACATGACTCTGCATGGAAGCAAACGACAAAGCTGCTACAAACCATTTTGTCTATCACAGATAGACTGATGTCGAGTATATTCTATTGGTTGTGTATTTGGATGATATTGTAATTACTGGTAATGATTCCGAGGGAATTGTCAAATGAAAAACCTTCTTGCAGGACCGGCTTAAAGGCAAGGGCGATATTTCCTGCATTGACTCTGTGAATGGACGTTGAATGGCATAGGAGTGAGGTTCAATCAAGATCGGGAAGACGAGCTTACCTCAATGGCAAAGAACTCACTGGCGGGATATACAGTAAGAAAAGCCTTACTTTAATTAAAAAGAAAGCGCTTACCATCTTTTGAATGGGACTTTTTTTTTCATCAAATTACCTTAGATGTACGTGTCTTTGTCTGTCTTTGTTATGGTCTGAATGTCATGAATTTCAAATTACACTAAGCCACGCAGAGAGAAGAACAGTAAGTCAAAGAACGATTATTGATAGAATGGCATACCATTTTCAGTGCGAAGGAAAAACATGAATCGGGAGGGTTCCACTTCCATGTTGGTATCAAATGCGAAAATGCATCAAAAAAACAATACAACTCAAAGGATAAGGGCAATTTTTGAAGAATTTGAAAGCATGCAGTGTAACATACAATTCAGAAAAGAATGGAGACTCAAGTCTTAATTCGAATCAAAAATACAAAAACAAAAGAAAAAGAAGATATTATTCGAGGAGGCATCCTTGGAGTTAGGTTATTCTGATATAGACAACGTTTGAAAAACGGATAATTAGAGCAAATTGGTAAAGGTTTTACTATATTCCTTGTCAGGAATAGCGGCCTTAGAGCTTCTATTTCTATCGGCTACCTAATTGTCAAGAAATCGGGAGTTTTGTCAAAGAATCGATGGAAAGAGTAAGAAAAGTGAAAAAAGAAAAACACTAATCCTAATAGTGGACTTCATTCAATTCTGAGACTTGTTGTTAATCTAATTGTCACAATATATTAAAAACTTAAATTAAATCTTCAAATTAATTCCTAATAGTATTATTCTAAACTTAATTGTAATACTAATTTATTTCTATTCTTTAATTAGTAACGGAACCCCTTGACTATTATTATCTATCACTACTCCACGAGGAACAGATGATTAATGCCAAGTAGCAATACTTTGAAAAGACAAAAAAGCTGAGGTAGTCATACCCTTGGATTGTGGGAAAAAAGGGCAATTATGCCTTTGTCCCATAAAAGAGTAGGAGGTCTCAAACCGTGACTGCAGGGCATCGAAAGGTATTTCAGTCATGTAAGCTATCATCAAGTATGAACCACATGGAATGAAGGCTAATCACAAGTCAAAAACAACCTCCTCTCCATCCTTTTGTACTCACCCATAACGTTATTCACATTTGCATTTGATTTGGAGTTTTATGACTCAAATGGCTACTAATCACTTGGTAAAAAATGTAGATGTTTGGAGTTATTGTTATCTCTGAACTTTTTCTCTGTCTACAAAGAAAGCAAGATACTTTCTTTCTTTTCTTTTTTAATTCTATAGTTAAGGGTGTCCGAAATAACTTACAACTATCTCGATTCAATCAAATACAGATCATCCACATCGGAATTTGAATATTCATGAAGGATAAATCATGACCTAACTTTAAGGAGTTATCAAAATTTAAATTCAAAACGTTTGAATTTACAATTCATCTTTGCAATTACTAGAGCTATTCGTTTCTAGTTAAAGCAAGATACTTTTAGCTTTTAGGAAGTCCCGACATTATAATATGTAGTTGCCAAATCGTACCCTCTAAAGTTTGCAATAATTAATTTAATAACAAGGAAAAGACAGAAAAATTTGAATAAAAGAAGGAAAATGGTTGCGTATGTCCCATCCAATGGGACCACATGCTACGTTGGAGTCAAAAATACTATATATTCCTCTTAGATTTTCAAAAACTCTACAATACAAATCTTTCAAGGATTGACATCCTCTCTAATATTATATTTTCACTCAATGATAGATCATGTATCATTGATACATGCGGATCTCACTATTTATAAATGAGTCCATCATTCATATATTATAGACAACCTACCACTAAGTGAAAATATAATAGAAATAATTTGGATATCTAACTATTTAACTTGAGAAGCACATGGTGTATGAAGCACAGACGGACACAGTTTATATCACGAGGTGAATCAAATAAAAATGGTAGTAAAGTCAAGAATTAATTCAATGGAGTTATTGAACTACTTATCGTGTCAATGAGTCTTTGGTCCAATGATACTCTTTATCTTATAAATGTTTTGTCTTTTTGAGGTCAAGGATTAAGTCCCCCTCCCCCTCCCCAAAAAAAGAAAAAAAAATATTAAAAAAAAATAGTAGTATTAAACCTATCAAAATTGACTTTTATATGATACAATTGCAAAAACTAGTTTGGGCTAGATTTTATATATTAGCTTCATATAATACCATTGTAAATATTGATTAATTATGACTTAATGAATTGTTGAAAATATAAGTCGCAGATGTAACTTATATTTTGCAGCAACTTTTTTTATAGGACTAATCGTCGCCTGGGACCCCATATTTTTTGGAGCCTCAAATATTTTTTTTAGATTTAGATTTACTTAACTTTAAATTATTTTTAAAAATTTTAGATTTAAGTTTAATTAAATCTAGATTTGTTTTCAAGGTCTCAAATAAAACTTTTCATCAATTTCAATCAAATCAAATTTTATTTTCCGAGCCCCTAAATTTTTTTATACACGCAAGTTCAATGAAATCAAATTTACTTTTAAGAATTTTATAATAATATGAGAATCATTATATTAACTATAATACTATTCATGTTTTGGAGTCTACCATGTATAACAGAACTATGTAATTGTTTCTTTCGCATATCATTTCCAACTATTTTGATCAACTTGAAAAGCATGTATTTTGATTTTTCTATTTAGAATTTGATGGTCTTTTGAAAAATTAAATTAATTTTAATTTAAATTAATTTTAATTTAAATTAATTTTGTTAATAGCTTTTTTCTGTTGTCATGACGGCATAAACATCACTAGAGTGTCTACTGTATAATATTAAACTTTAAATTTACTCTTTTACTATTCTGCTGACTATTAATCCTTGATTGAATTTTATAAATCTAAATGATATGCTAAATAATTTGAAATAACAATAAATTTATAAATAAATATATTTTAATTAAAATAAAAAAAAATTATATATTATCATAATAACCATAATTAATAGAACCTCATCCAAAAATTTCGCCTAGAACCTTGGTTTGGCTCGGACCGGCCCTGGTCTAGCCGAAATTGTAGGGTGACAATAGGTAACTATGAAGATAGGAACTAATTTAAAACTTCAAATTAATTTTGGGTGTTTTAGGACGACTCTGGTGCCAAATATCACATTATTCTAATAATGGGGGGTTTTATCCAGCTTACCAACTTATTGCAATAAAAAATCCTTTTGAATAAATATAGTAATGGACTTGGACTTTCTTTTTTCTTTTTTTCAAATAGTAACATTGCGCCAATCACGTCTTTCTAATTGCTAAGTGCAAATCACGTTCTGCTACAACAATAACTTCTACCCTCGTTCACAAAATTGTCAATGTTTTGTTTTAGGTAATGGAATAATGACCTCTCTCTCTCTCTCTCTCTCTCTCTCTCTCTCTCTCTCTCTCTCTCTCTCTCTCTCTCTATGTAAAGACATGAGTAATTAAGATTTGGGTTGATCATGCCATCGTTTTTAACGTTGGCGAAATATGATTGGAGCCTTGAAGTAGACCTAAAAACTCAGGTCAAAAGAAATTAAGTTGTGGAATTTTCTCTCATCCTGACCAACCGAACAAAATGTTCAGGGTCGTGGAAACCATGTAAGCCAAGGTGTAATGAGCACGATGGCAAGTTTCATAGATAAAAAATCTATCATTGTGGAGAATATGTATTGTAAATTCAACAACTAGCTGGTGGGCATGACCTTTGTGTAACCATAACTTTGTCTCTGTGACAAACGAAGAGATAAGTCAAATGGAACAACTAAACAAATGATTACTGCCTAAGGTGTTTTAGTTGTCTTCGTGGTCTTCAAGTTCAAGGTGACATCTAACATGACTCTGCATGGAAGCAGCGAAGCAACAGATTAAGCTAGGGTAGACGTACCTTATGGAAAAAAAAGGGGACATGTCACTTGGATGTAATCATTAGGGTTAATCCATTGCTACCGTTAAATTTAGCCATTGACATTATTTATTATCAGAATTTACCGATAACTCAAAAGCTAGCCACGGTGTATCTAATTGCATAATTACGTCATGTATGTAGCATTACTTTGAAAAAAAAAAAAATTAAGGAAAGGTGGCTAAGTATTGTCAAATCCTTGTCAAAACGTGAAAAAAGGACAATTATAACATTGTCCCGTAAAAGGGAATGGAGCTGTCAAAGTATGACACAAGGACATTTTAGTCATGTAATCTAATAAAATTTCAATTAAATTGTGAGAGGTTACATGTGGAGTGTGAATAGCACCCCAAAAACACCACCTTTTTTTTCCTATTTTTTTGAGAAGCAGAAGAAAACACACCTTGAAAATATAATTTGAACCCACAAATCAAACTTCAAAGCAAGTGGACAGCCTCAAAGGTGTCATTCATTTCTATGCCCAAACACAAACACATCATAAAACATAACCCAGACAAAATGGACCTAATATAAGGTAAGTCCCCATCCTTTTTCCAAACCCAAACCCAACATCAAGCTAAGAAGTGCAAGTGATCTTGTTCCAAGTAAAAAACACCACCACCCAAGCAAGGACTAAATGAAAAAAGAGGTTAAAAAATCAATGTATTGAACCAAGAGATCCAATGTCACTATCCAACTACAATATAAAATGGCTTCATTTTGGAAAACCTAAAGACAACATAATTAGGGTTTCCATTAACTTTATAGTTGCTCAATCTCCAATAGAGAGTAGTTGAAATAATTGCTGTCTAGAAGTACTTAAAATAGCAATACTTTGAGGCAAAACCACTATGCCCATTATGCAGTTATACTATAATATAGGTGTAGTTATATGACCTTTAGACACCATAATGAGTTTTTCCATTTACTTTTTTTCTGTGAAATCTTAATCAGGTAGATGAACTACTATTATTGCAGTATCAAAGTCTCTCTGTACTGAGGTGGCCTTGTCCCCTCTTGAATAGGCCTCATGCTGGAAATGGTTTAGACTTTCCCCAACATGTGGCCGCACCTCTATTTAAGTATTACAGTGATGGCTGCCTCAATCAATGTGGTTTTCGATAGATTGTTGTGGACGGCATTTTGAAACGCGGTTCAACTTGTGTTCTTGGGGAGAGATTGGTCTAGTCAAAGAGCATTTCATTTTCATGAGCTGCTAATAAGTAATGATAGTGATTGGTTACACGAGAAGGTAGATGTGAAAAGCTTAAAAAAGGTTAATATGTTCTCGATTTAGATTTTTTTTACTATATTTCTCTTCAAATTCAGTCAATCGTAGATCACACAGAGAGTGAGTGAGAGACCTATTAATTAATTGTGCGGCCATTTTATTCATGATAAATAATCTATCGTAAAGTGAAAATAAGTAAAATTGTAATTGAGACATTTATTCCATTGTTCTCCTGCATGACAGAGCTGTTGCCAGCATTATGCCGCAAGTGATGGACCTTGAATGGGTAGGAATTAAACTCAGACGTGTTATGTATAAATCTTGATAATCTCTTAAAGTCAGGTCATGAAGAATTTGTCCCTTATGAATACACAAAACCCCACGTGAATTATACCCAAACGTGTTCATTTTTAATACATACCCGATATTTGTGTTGACTTCATTTCAATTAAGTAATTGTGTTAAAAATTGCCAACCTACATTTATTTCTACTTATAACAGGCATCCCTCTTTAAGTAACAATTGTTTACCTCTCTCTCACTTCTTTCTCTCCTTTTCTAATAGAATGGCATGCGTCTAAGCTTTCCAACTTTACAACTTCTATTTTATTGTTTGTTACAAGCATTAAACTCAAACCTGAAACTTCATGTGCCATTGGAACTTCAAAATTCTTGATGTATTCAAAGAAAGTCATGATTGCAATTGAAATACAGACACAATGGCTGCAGTCATTTTTATAATCAACTTAATGTCCGACAGCCAAATCATATCATTCATGTTCATGAACTTGATGAAATCGTGTAAAAATCTTACTAGGTTAGGGAGTAGCTTGAGAATTGATATATATGTGTGTGTATATATATATATATTAATTGCTTCTGATTTTTTAGTGTAGAACAATTTATGTAGGCTATTATAAATATAGTCTTTGCCATATGGATAGATGTATTAATATTATAATCAATTACAATCGATCTTCACACCATTCTTCATACTAAGAAGTCAATTGAAAACGTATACAGAAGGACAAAAGAAAGAGCGTCTAAAGAGGGTCGCGACTCATGACAAAATGAGTTGTCTTTGGCAAGACTTGACCTCGTGACCTCACATTTTTTAGTGTCACATGTGGTCCATGGGGCTAGACCCAAGTTGTTTAGTAGCTGTTGATCTGCATGTTGCAAGGTTGTAGTAAAACTGGTACTATCTTATTAATGGCAAAGCTTTATGTCATTCTCAAACTTAGTAAGCAAAGCTGAATATTCTTAATAGCGGAGTAAATGGATTTCAATGGAGGGTAGATAGTTGTCCCAAAAGGCCAATCACTGCTTTTTGCCTCTTATTTAAGGGCATTTATACATTCCACTTTCTACACTAGGACACAGCCCACCCCTCATAAAGAACCACAAATCAAGACAAAAGTTGCCTAATCTCTTGTTACAAGGATTTGAATGTAGCTTCGAAATATCTTCTGCCTAAATCTAATGGAGTTTTTCTTCTTCTTTGAGTAAGTAATCTAATGGAGTTTTTCATCTATTAATAAACTGCATGCTTGGCTCAAAAGGGGTTATGAGCAAAACCCATTTTTCTCTTTGTGGAAGTGGCCAAGATTATGACAACAAAAGTTGTTGGTGTTCAATTGTAGGCCTTGTCTTTAGGTTAAAACTCTTTCTTTGATACCTACTCGGTTTTTTGGGTAAGATCAAGTATAGTATTTGTTTTTATAAATTTATTATTTTTTTTGGTCAAATATAAATTTATTATTTGATACATAGCTTATTATGTAACATTATATTAAATTAGCTAGTGTTTGGTAATGCTTTTTTTAAGTAACATTTTTTAAAAAATATATATATAACGTTTAATTATTATTTCAAAAGCAAATCTAGTTGCATTTTAGTATATAAAATAAAACTCTTAATATTCGCAGACTACATAAGTGATTAAGATTGGAAGAAAATAGTAAGCCCTAAAAGAAAAAAAAAACAAAAAACAAACATTACTAAAAAGAAGTACTAAAAACGAAAAAAATACTTTCGAAAAACTTTATTAAACTATTCTTTAATCATTGATTTGGAGTGACTTCTTCTCTGACGATAGACTTGGGGCATGAAGGCCCTTCCTGAACCACGTTAAGAAAAAATTTTGAAATTATTTAAATGTTGAACGTTGGACATATAATAGTTTTGAATCAAATTTCTTTAAAAAAAAATTATTTTCTATTTACCCGGAAAAAAAAATCATTTATCTCATGTAAGCTTTCTCCAACCCCTTTACTTATGAAATTTCAATTTCAATGAGTTTTAAAAAAATTGAAATCGAATCTCCTTGAGTCTGTTGAGTCATAACTTAATTGGAATAAATTATTATTCTTAATATGATGCCAAGGATACATTAGCATCTCTTCTTTTTTTTTAGTATTATCAATTTTATCCATTGACATGGTAATTGTACAATACAAAATTGAAAATGATACAACTAATAAACACGAATAATTAATATGGTAGATTAAAGTTAGACACAATTAATTAGTATTGTAAGTAGAAAATAAGTATGTTAAATTTTTTTTTAATATTTTTTTACGTAATATTACATGAATTATTTTAAAATTAAATAATTTTTATTTTCAATTTCATTTACACACTACAAATCAAAATGATATGATCCAAGATCAGAACAACTCAAAATGATAAAACACACAAAAAAAAAAAAAAATAGCACGACACAAATTGATGACAACGTTAGCTGGAACTATGTGACAACAATTTATTGAAATGCAGCTTTCAAAGACCATCATTAAGAATGGCTGCAACGAACAAACTAGCTAGTAATGTATGTATGACAGCGACAGAGAGACGGGCTGAGTGTGAGGAGGTTGCCCTAATTTAACAAAGGTAGGTACTACATTAACAAGAAGCATAGGCACAACTTTAGCTGTCCTAACATCAACCTAAAGTTGGTAATTCAAAACACTAACACATTATATCAAATCAAATCTTTCGTACCTGGTACTGGTAGTCTATATCTAAGGTTTTTCTATTATGCTTTTTAGGCTTTGCCTCAGCCTATCTCACCAACCGATAAAAAGTGCCCATATTGTCAGCCAGTTATTACAACCACCCCCCCCCCCCCCCCCCCCTCCCCCCCCTCTCAAAAAAAAAAAAGGCAAACCATGGTCACTCTTTGGTTTGTTGGTAGGCTTACGTTAATCAATTGTGTCAGGTGAGATATTTGTTAAAAAAAAATGATAATGAATAAGTTAGTTTTGAATAATTTTATGTTAAAATAAAACTGGTATTTATACCTCAAAATTAATGAAATTAAGTTTATACGTTCTCTTTCGTAAGGAGATTAATATGATATATTTATTTATTCAAAACTATTAAGTATTGAATGAGAAATAATATCTCAAAATGATCTACTTGAATGAATGAGATGAATCAAGTTTAATGAAGTATAGTGTATAAAGTTTACCCCACATTAGAAAGAAATCAAAAAACCTAGTCGGGCTTGGACTTGGGGGCTTGGGTCGATGCCGATTGTGGGTCAACCCAAACACGGATCGATCTTAAATAGTCTTTCAACATAAATTATAAATTATTGTCCGTTATTTTTGAATTTGACGCTGAAATTAAATTGTGTTTGTTCATTTCAGATGTGTCTTTCCCTTCCGTTACTATTCAGATTAAATGTATGTCTCTTCGATTTGACCAGGTTCAATGAATAGTGGAATCCTGTGCCTATTCAAATAATCTGAATAGGCATTGAGAATTTATAAATAGACTACCTTCAAGTCATTTCGATCTACGAAAAAATAGACAGTATCTACACACTGTTGCATTCATTCTCTCTTTCTACATTTCATTACTATTCAATTCAAATACAAAATACAAAGTTGTATTCGTTGGAGTTCAGAAGATTGAAGTGTTGTTTCTTCAGAAATGAAAATCCGTTCTATCTTGTGAGACAGTTACTTATAAATTTGAGCATCGAGAGGAAAAAAATTGTTTTAAGAAAACTGTAATTACACAGGACACGAATTATTATTTCTAGATTCTTATTATCTTTCTTGTTAATTGTTGTTCTGCATTCAAGTACATATATTTTATTTGTAAATTATGTTTTGTTTAAACATGCTGTTTTATATTAATAGTTTGTATATAAAACTATACTTAGTGATTATAGATTTGCTACAGTAATATTTAATTCTGATTATATATTTTAAATAACAACAACTTCGTCTCAGGTCTTAATTAATCGGATTCGTGTCGAGCATAAATTTTGTAAAATTATCTTCTTGATTTTTTACACTATCAATTTGGTGTCGTCAAGAAAAAGATGTGTAAATTAGGGTATTCTCTTGCACTTATCCTTAAGGCAGCGTATTGATTGGCATGAAATATTTGAAGAATATTTGGTCGTTAGAGCCTCTTATTCAAAGGCATGATGTAACCTTCTAAAAGTGATAAAATGAGTTTTGGGAGGCGGTGTCTTCTCATTCATGGTAAGATTTATTGGTGAAAGTTTTCTTTTATCCCTACTGATAATTTCTAATTATTTGTCGTCTTCTAGAGTCACATAGCTGACCTGGCCAGTCATTGGTTAGGTTTGACTTGACTACCTTGTCTTGACTTGCTCGACATATGCTGTTACCTCGACTTTTCCTTTTATTCAAACTGAATTTTTCTATATCATCAAAATCTATCCTCGGAATATTTAAAATGGTTGACTCCATAAACAAAATGTTGTTATCTCCATAGTCGAGGAAGTGGGGCACGTTACGAGGGACTTCAAGGTAAGAAAATTATTATTATTTAATTGAGGATGAGCCGTAGAGATGATTTCCTATATTCAAACTTCTTTGTTTTCTTCTTGATTACAATATTTTTATGCTTGGATTGAACTCAGAATCCACTAACAAAAAGATTCATGGATTTCGTTTTTCCCCTACCTTAAACTACGATGATGCATTTGTCTTGTCCTCACACCGGGGAGGAATTAACTTGTGTAAATATCTATATAATAAAGTAGTTTACAATTCAAATTTCAAAAGATAAACAAAATGACTTTTGTTTTTCGCGATTCAGATCGCTTTAAATTTTACTTTGAAATTAATCTAACGGCTAATATTAACACCCTAAATTTAATAGGAAAAATAGACCCCTTAGGTCGTGTTTAAATTTAATAGGAAAAATAGACCCCTTAGGTCGTGTTTAAATTTAATAGGAAAAATAGACCCCTTAGGTCGTGTTTGGAGTGACTTTTTAAAAGTACTATTAGAAATTATTTCTCATGAGTACTTTAAAAAAAAAATATAGTGTTTGAAACCGCCCCCACCAATACATTTACCAGTACCACTACCTCTACCACGACCACCACCACCACTGCCACCGTCATCGCCATCCTCGCCGCCACCCCCATCCCCACCACCGCTGCCACTAACACCACCACCGCCACCACTGCCATCACCACCACCGTCGGCACTGCCACCACCACCACCACCGCCACCATTGCCACCACCACCACCACCGTCGTTGTCACCGCCGTCATCACCACCGTAGCCGCCGCCACCACCACCACCACAACCATCGCCGTCTCCTACGACCACCACCTCTCACCCCCCACTACAACCGATACTTAAATTCATTTTTCTCTCCTCTATATGTATGATTTGATTTTACATATGAATACAAATATGTTTATTATCTACTAAAAATTATTTCTCATAAGTACTTTAAAAAAAAAAAATAGTGTTTGAAACCGCCCCCACCAATACCTTTACCAGCACCACTACCTCTACCACCACCACCACCACCATTGCCACCGCCGTCACCATCCTTGCCGCCACCCCCATCCCCACCACCGCCACCACCACCACCACCGCCGCCGCCACTAACACCACCACCGCCACCACCGCCGCCACTGCCGCCGCCACCACAACCATCGCTGTCTCCTACAACCACCACCTCTCACCCCCACTACAACCGATGCTTAAATTCATTTATCTCTCTTCTATATGTATGATTTGATTTTACATATAAATACAAATATGTTTATTATTTACCATTTTTTATTATTCTGTACCTTTAGGTACAAGCAATAACTAGTATAAGATATATCATCTTTAACAGTTTAAATTTTTTATATAAATTGATTATTTATTAAGGAGATTTTGAAATGTTTTATTGGAACTAAAATCCCCCAAGCACTTGCATAGTGAAACTAGAAGTGTTTATATCTTTTGGAATTCCATTTCCTCTGGCTTGAAAATGAAAGCGACGGACAAAATTATGTGAGAGAATTTCTTGTTGAGTAAGTTCATACCCGCACAAAAAACGTAACAATAAACATCAGCATCCAAAGTTAGATGGTCCTAGGAGTGATTTTGGTTAACCCAATTCACGTGTGTTGCATACAATTATGTGTATCCAAAATTTATGCTATAATGACAAATTTAAAGGGTGTGGTTGGAATGATTATATGTTATTAAAATAATACCAATATTATCCTACCTTCTTCAAAATCATACTAAAAAGTTAAGTATCAAAAAGTGAGATTGAGATACCGTAATGGTGGACCCAAGTAGAAAATTGTTGCCCTCTTCTAAATTTAATGAAATCATGGATTAGTGATGGTATACGCCCGTTACTCCTCTCGAAAATAAACCTAGTTAAGCTAGTATAACAATCAACTACTGAACCTCAATGTAGACTCGAACCTCCAACCTTAGGGTAAGAAATTCAACCAGTACTCCACTAAACCATCCCACTTGATGGTCCTTTATTTTATGACTTAATGACTACTATGTTGGATCTTAAAGTCATAGTTTCAAATTTTGTCCTCTCCACGTCTTATAATAATGTCAAACCAAAAAAGTGAATTATTTTTTGTACCATGAAAAAATTTTAAAAAATTTATTTTGTATTTTTAAAAATTAAATTTTTTACATTGCACCCTCAATATATTTTAAGTGTTATAATGTGTCTTTTTCGTTAGTTTCTATTACTCATTCAACCAATGTCAATAAGGTGAGCTTTGACGAAATAAACGACGGAAACTAACGGAAAGACTACATTGTAATATTTTTAATACATTAATGGTACAATGTAAGAAATTTCATATTTGAAGTTACAAATTTAAAAAACTTTTAAATTTTTCGGAGTGCATTCCCAAAAAAAAAAAAAAAAAAAGTCTTTATTTTAGTTTAGCTTTTTTTTTTTTTTAATATATGGTTTCTGATTCCTAAGAATATACTCAAAGAGTTTTCATGCAATCGAGAAAGATTCTCAAGACAATGAGAGCTGGATTTCACATTGAATTTGCAGCCTTGAAGTTAAATTTCTACTCAATTAATAATGAATGAGTGACTATTTGTATATGATGATGTTATCTGATTCACAAAAAATATAATACTAAATTGTTTTGTCAGTAATTGGATCAATTTCAAAGATATGGCTACAATATCAAAGATATCGTGCCACAATTTATCTCAATCATTGATTTTGAGTAGAATTATTTATAATTATTAATTAAAAAAATAAAGTAATAAATGACTACTAACGTATTGAAAAATATTGCTCTTGCAGGTTAAAAAATATAACTTGATATTTAAAAATTATATTTTTTTATAATCAACTATAATATTTTATAATGAATTTATTTTTTGAGTAATAATTTCTACCCTTTTGTGTTGTAACTTAAACCTTCAAAAGGTTATATCAAAATTAAGGAAAAAAACTTAGAATTCAATTACTGTGATATTGTAACCCTATTGACTAATGACCTGACTAAAATAAATTCTGATTAGCTTGTATTTAGTTATAACTTTAGGGTGCAGTTGTACTTGTACCCTTGTTTGATCTTTAGAGAACTTTTTTCGTATATACATTAATATATCTATAATATAAAATAAGACAAACTTCAATAAGTCTATCTAACGACCTCAAATAGATTCATCCAACCGCCACTATCATCTTTCTTAAATTTTTTCTCAAATTAATTAGTTGGTTGACGTTACATCGTGCCTTCAAGCACGGGTTACCCTTAATACATTAATATTACACATCTAATTTTTTTAAAACCCGACAATAAATTAAGTCTCATCCACTAAACTGGTTCTTTTTTCTTTTTTTTTTAATATTTTTTTTCCTTCTACAACATAAATGTATTTCTTGGGGTGATCAAGGAAGATAAATGATCATCCCTGACCAAATACTCGCAACACAGAGACATATAGACATGCTTTGGGTATGAGCAAACAAGACATGAGAAAATCCTAATAAAGAGAACAAGGTCAAAAAGAAAAGCCACAGAGAAGAGGTTGGACCCCACCCAGCTGGAGGGGGACTACTCTGCCATGGACTTTGACCCATAACAGTATAAACCTACACGAACCCCGATGGCTCCGTGCGATCAAATTACTATTTTACCCCTCCCAACATCTCTGAAATTACTGTTCTACCTTCCAGCAATTGGGTTTTGGTATTTTTTTTTTCAAACTATTTTTTAATTTTAGACCTAATTTCCTTTAGCACTTATTTCTCAAACTACTATTATTTTTATGTAAATGTGATTTAAAACTACACTTTCGGTATAAAACAGCACATTTCTAAGATTTTTTTTTATTAAAATTTGAATTTCAACAACAATTGAGACCACATCTTTATAGACACAATGGTAATTTCAAAAATAAATTTGAAAGGACGATATTCGAATAATAAAATGAAAAAAAATGTCAGTAAATTTGATTGGGTTTGGCCTTGTGGCAGACACATTTTACAATATTGGGTAATGAGGGGACCAGTTTTGGGTCAATGGGTCTACATTCCCAAACTAACTTTGGCAAGCATTCTTTAGTGAACAGTTTTCTTCAAAAGCTTTTTCTATAAAATTTTTTCAAATAATAATTAAAAATTAGACACAGTGAAAAGAGGGATAGTGAGTAAACAAAGTGAGCAAAAAACAAAAACCACCAGCGCATCTCTCTCTTCCTTTCTCTCCTTTTCATGTTCTTAAACCCTTCTGCCACTCTTTCACTGCAACAAAAAGAAAAGCTACCCACATCTCACCCTCTTCCCTTCTCCCCACTGAGACCACAGAGACCCCATTAATATAAATCAGAAATGTGAGAGAGAGAGAGAGAGAGAGAGAGAGAGAGTCCACCCTTTCAATAGACAATTACAAAAAATATATTCCACCAGGAATTCATAAATACCATAACCTATCCAAACTTTTCTGTAAGCTGTACACTTCTTTATTCCCAGCCCCCTCCCACATGGAACCTACTCCTCTCTCTGTTCCCTATATACCTCTATTTCAAGTTCCAAATCTTCAGTCCTTGGTTTAAGAAAAAAATAAATGGGAAAAAAAAAAAAAGGCATCTCAATCCAATTGCCCCTCCCCCCTTGAATGTACAATCAAGTTATCCCTTCCAACAATATGACTGATCCACAAAATTCAGCCATGAGCACCCCCCACAATCCGAGTCAATCTGACCCACTACAGCATCTTCACAACTGCCCAATCTCAGCCAGTGTGATCCATCCCTTCACCATCACAACCACAACCACCACCACCGAGAGCCCCATAATTCCGTATACCCCTCTGACAGCGTGGGATTTCTAGAATCAATCCATGTACCCTGACAATTCAACAAACTTGAATTCCACTGTGCATTTCCCCTTTTCCCAGTGTCACCCGTCTTCTACAAAGATTCTCCCTATGAAATCTCGAAATCTCTTGGAATATAGCTTTGGATCGACAGCTGATATTGAGGTAGGGTCAGCTTGTAAGGATTTGTATGCATGCTCTAGCTTCTTGCTGATGTCATAGTCTTGTAAAATGTCAATGATCCCAAAGTAGAGGACAACTTCGTAAACTTCCCCACTGGGTGAAGGGGTCAAATTGCTGAACCCACCCGGGGTGTACTGATCGAAGTCGCTCCTTCGAGCCACTCGCTCTGCTCTTGCAGGCATATTGGCTCCCAACCGGATCAATGGTTTCCTGATACAATACGTGTTTGAATGTAATTCAGTACATATGACTCATCCAAAGAATAACTGTCAAAAATATCAAGGATGTTGTTGCTCAAATAAACCACACGTTGCAATTAATACAGATCAATATGCTACTACTATTGTTCCATTTGAAAGTCATTTGATTTTTGACACCAACATCGATCTGTTCTCATGTAACAGGAAAAAAAAATCCTCAAGTTTCTTCCCAAAGGATTAATGTCGTATTCTATGTCAACAGACAAGCAAAGACAATTATTACCCAAATTTAATCTTCCAAAATGCGATCATTAGGTTTCTAACATAGCAAATTAAAGAGCCTAAAACGACAATGCTCAAAAGAAACCTGTGCTTCTCCAGGAATGTAATAACAAGACCACACTCTGGATATGCCCCACAAACAACTGTTGTCTACTGAACTACCTCAACAAAATTTGCAACAACCACCCAAGCCACTTTCAATTATTCCAACCACCATGATCAAATTCAATGGCAGAAAAATTATTGGCAACATAAAGGGTATTTCAACTAGAAAGGCAAGGTCAACAACAATGTGTTTTTGCAATTATTAGTCTAAGGAAATTTTTAACATTAGCAATGAGGAATCACAAAGACAACATACCTGCCAGATAAAATCCGATCCCTGTCTTGTAGCTCTGCTTCAAGGAATCGATAGCCACGCATGAACTTTTCATTTTGATATGAATCCTTCTTTCCTGAAAAGGATACACAGATTCATTTCAACATTCTTCCTGCCCCACATAATCATCTAAATGAGCAAATTACAATGATACGACATATTACCCGTGCGCAACAGAAATGGTGACAGACCCATTTTATCGCCAGTATTGTCATCACGGAAGTGAAGACCAACTAAAAGACTGTAATCCATGATTCTCTCCGCTTCCAAGAATTCACAGTCTCGGTCAATTTGTCTGCAAACAAATTCCAGCTTATTACAACAGACACAAGTGGTGTGATTTAGCATACCCGCAGCTATCCATAAATACAATCAACTTACTTGATCAGGTCTTGGAACCAGTTTCCCTGGAGGCGGAATACATAGTTGAGGTCAAGGTCCTTGAGGGTGGTGGTTTCATCAATCTCCCCCTCAGGCTTATCTGTCGTTCGGCCATGGGAGGATCCTTTTAGGTCAAATCGTCTATGTATTCGATATTCCGAGCAGAAAAGATTCCCCATCACAATAAACCGCGTCTAATTTTCAATCAGAAAATGAAATTAAAGACATTAACAAGAATATCTTTGACAAATAACTCACTAGAACCAAGAAAATTTGAATTTCAGCATCTACCACATACCTTGAGGCCACCCACTGGTTTGACACAATGGACACCAAAGAACTTCGTGACAAGGGAATTTTCATAGAGGCAAACATGCTGGTAATAACTTGGGAGCATCTTGATAAGCACCTGAAAACAGATTACCAAACTTCAATACCTAATCTGTATGTAGTTGCCATATTTCGGTTATCTGGTTTAAGGTCAGGGAAGATAATTAAATAAACAGTTAATCCACTGCCACTTGTCCTACCTATCATCATCCCCCCGATATTAACTCGGTTTTGAAATTTAACAATGAAACGTCAAGGAGGTAGGCAACTAACCTTGACTTCTGATTTCTTCACTGTTTTTATCATAAATCTATCGTCCTGTGTCAAGTAAAAGAAGCTTCCACTCTTCCCAGGGGACGAAAGCTCCCTAAGAGCATCATTCCCACAAATGGCAAGCATATAATCCGCAGGATCTACTTGGAATAGCTCCCTCAAACGTCTGAGCAAACCCAAAAAAACAATCATCATTTAGCAAATAGTAGTAGAGTAATTACAATAAAACTCAACATTGGAGTTTAAATGCTAACAACAAATCGGAGGAACATAAATATTCTCATTTATAAATGAATGAATCAGATATAACATTGCAAGTGAATAGTACAATCAAGCAATTTAAAACAAGCAATACCTAAACACCACGGGGCAATAATCTTTCCATCGGAACTCCCCGGTTTGATGGGGTGGCGTAATCTTTGATCCTTCAGGTGGAAACCTTGTCCAAAACTTCTCCTTTGGATCAAAATCACTCGGCCTAAGGTCACGTATTATGGAGCCATGCTTGCCAACTGAATGCCTGCACAAATTATCATCAATACACAGTTAAACAAACACTCAAAGCCCCAAAGTAATCAATCAAAGCAACCTAATGCTCCTAGAATTGCCCATTTTAACAAACTTACCTAATACCCAATTGGAGATTAAGCATCAAATCATAGTTTTTATGCCCTCTAGATATAGTCTGCCCTGGCTTCTTCTCTTCCCCAGTAAAACAACAAGGATTCCTCCGAAACTGCCTAATATTATCTCGATCCAATCGTAAACCATCGTGATAAAACATAGAAGCCTCCACATTATCAATTATATCACAAGTAATATCCCCAGCCTCACCATCAGATTCCCATATACAAATCCTTGGAAAAGCCCTCTCCGCCACACTCCCCCTAGACCCATCCACCGAGGACCTCTTCTTCGCCACCACCAACCCACAGTTCTCATCCATTAATGGAGCCACAAGCTTATTGCTAAACCCAAATTTCTCTCCCTTCCCAACAACACTACTGTTCCCGGGATAAAAAGTCCCATTCAACATTTGCTGATTTCTGGATCCAGAATTGGACTCTTTGCTCCAAGAACCAACATAGCAACTCTCATCTGGCCAAGTGAAAACCCCATGTCCTTTTGGAACCCCATTTTCCCAATTCCCATCATATTTATTCCCATTAGCCCAAATCAAAACTCCTCTTCCATTAATTACTCCATTTTTCCACTCACCACTGTACTCATTTCCATTCCTCCACACATACCTCCCTTGCCCATCTTGCAAATTTCTCTTCCATGTCCCCTCATAGTAATCTCCATTACTGTAATGCTTCACACCGTACCCATGTTTTCGATCTCCAGACCATGACCCTCGATATGTATCCCCATCAGGGCCGATAAAAGTCCCAGAACCCTCCATTCTTCCAGATTTGAAATCACCCTCAAAAGTAGCACCCGAAGGCCAAGAAAACTTGCCTTTGCCCGATGCTTTCCCTCTTTTCCACTCACCCTCATACATACACCCGTCGACCCACAAATACTTCCCGGATCCGTGTGGAACGTGGCCGGAGAATGAACCCATATACAGATCTCCGTTGCGGAGGTGTTTCTCCACGGTAGTGCCGGTGGTGGTAGATCCAAAAAAGTTGGTTGAGCTGGTGCTTGTGGGTGTAACACGGCGTGAAGCGGATTGGGATCGGCTACGGGGTGGTAAGAAAACGGGCTTGGCTTTGGTCTCAAAATCTATTTCAACAACTTCTGGGTCTGATGGTTTCTTCTTCTTTGCGCCTGCGGTGGTAGTAGTGATGGTGGTGATAGCGGTGGTGGTGGTGGTGGTGGTGGTGGATGCCTTGATTTCTTCATCAACAGTAGAAGCTGTTGGTGTTGATACTAAGACTGGTTCTGGCATTTTTTTGAGGTGGGTATCTTTTCTATCTCGCTTTTATCGCCGGAAATGAGCTGGGATGGCCAGCTTCAACAGCATTTCCGGCTGTCTCTCTCTCTAAATCTATGGATATTCTCTCTCTAAATCTCCCACATATATGAATGTTGATTGTCTTCTTTCTATAAAAATCACACTGTTTCCCAATGAGTTTTCTAGTGGGTTGTCCTGGCAGAATAGGTGGGTATCCTACAAGAAACTGAAAAAGTAATAGAGCGAGGGAGAGGGAGAGGGAGAGGGAGAGGGAGAGAAGGTGGTGTTTTGTTCTTTTGGGGGAATAGTGTGTGTGTGAGAGAGAAAGAGAGAGAGAGTTATGAACTTATGACCATGAGCCGGCATAGCATCGTCTAGGGAACGACGACGTTGCTATCCAGTACGAACACTATACCACCACCAGCTCACCTTTTAATTCTTTTATGACTAATATGCCCCTGATAATCCTATATATTTACGTCTATTCCGTTTCCAACAAGAGTAAAATTCCTCTGGTTTCCATCCGTGACGTGTGACGGAATCAGCTATAGGAATTGGAAGGTCCTGGGATCGTCATTTTGGAGCCACAAAGTATATTACCCCCATATTTTTCTCTAATTACCAAACGGACCATTGTTGCTAATTCTTGTATAAGTGGACCCGGGTCCGGCCTAGGTGAACCATCCAATGTTTGACGATTCTATTCTTTTTTTTGTTTTTGGTCATTGACGGTTCTAATTTCTATGTTTCGGTCAGTAATGTTTTGGGACGCTTCCAGATTAATCTTCTCACATTAATTGACTATTTCTAGAAGCTGGGTCTTTTTAGCTACACAAATTTGAAGGAATACTATACTTATTATAACGATCTAAAATAAATAAGTCTATATCGGAAAGTATGTATTTATAGGCTCGACCCCTTCCACTTTATTTGATGAAATTCACTTATGTATAATGAATTTCATTCCAATTCTTGTATAATCTATACTATTGAAAAATTTAAGAAAATATGTATTGCAGGAAATCTAAATCCGATACACATTATAAAAAATCTAGACCCACTACATGTTAAATAATTGTCCAAGTATGTAAAAATAAGAATCTAAAAAGTTTCTTATGATGTTTGTGGGATTTAAATGAACAAGTTTACTATTCATTTATTGGAAAAATGCCTAGTGAGGGACAAAATCTCTCTATTTTAGTGTATGCATGTACACATACACAGATATATCATAATTACATATTATGATGGTTGGCAAGAAAGATGATTTAAATTTGAGCAATATTACTCGTACCTGATTTATTGACTTAATTTATTGGCTTAATACATTATAATTATTGAATTGGTAGCAGGTTTCAATTAATATTAGTGTCTACGGTCAATCAAACGATAGTTTTTTTTTTTTTTTCTCAAAAAAATGACAATTTGTGATTGGTGACCTAAATTGGATCTTAGTGACGAAAACACAAGGAAAAAAAATATTAAAATCCAGAGTCAACGGGAGAATAATATTTTGTTCACTAACATATAGAACAACAAGGGTATTAATTAAGACATTGGATCAAGTTTTATGCAAAAACAAATGCTTATCTTTTAGAGGAGCTTTGGAAATGGTGGTGGTGGTGATGGTGCATGATGAATCATAAAGGCAAAGACTAATGTTACTTTGGGTGGCCCATTCATATAGTGGGGTTGCCCTATTGGAACTACTTGTCATTTTTAGTAGTGGTCATTTTTTAGTGTAGATAATTCTCAACATGATGTCTTATTTGAAAAGTCGATTTTAAAAATATTAGGATAAAATTTTGTAAAATTAATTTTTAATGTGCTTTATTCTAAATTGACATTTTATTGGATGTAATTAAGTTTAGTTTATCGAGAAATTATAATTGTTCAATAATAAATAGATTAATATAAATCTAATTATATATAATATAAACTATTGTTCTCATTCATTGTATGATTAGAATCGAACACTATGTCAGTCCAAGTATACTCAAGTATGAATAAGTTAAATACCATTTTCAGATATTATTTATGAATTCGATATGACATTAACCATTATCAATCCTCTGTTTCGACTTTTATCAACATGGCTCATTGGCTTGTATGAGGTGTGATTCATAGTGTTGTCCTGGCTGGTAAAGATTGTAAAAAGTAGGCTTACCTAACAGAATATCCATATTATTGGAAGCCAATTCGTTCAATTTGGACGTGAGACTTATTTTATATTCACCTTTTTAGTTGTTTGTCTACATTAATTTTAATTGTATAACAGTGGTAAATTTGGGATCCAATGAGGGAGATGACATATCAAAGACTTGTGACCAACCCAATTATCTTTTTCTTCTTTTTTTTTTTTTTTTTGGTTAACGATCAGGGGTGTCCAATAATTAATTCCCTCCCTAGAGATGGCGGTAGACCGGAGCAGGGGCAGGAGAAGTAATCTCTACTCTCGTACTTACTTCAAAAATATTAGTTCACCCCCATTACTTGCAAAAATTTTAATTTTCATCCCCGCCCCGCTAGTAAATTTTGATCTCCGTCCCTACTAACATAAAAAAAAACCATAAAACTTCACAAATAAATTTGCAAGAATGATGAAAACTCATTATATAACAAATGAATCAAAGATAAAAACTCAAAATATATATATATTACGGATTTAGCTGGGCGAAGAGGGCTGGGACAGAGGCGGGACAGAGATGAGTTTTAGTTTATCCCCGCCTCCATTCCATCAAGATTTATACGGGTATTTTTGTATATATTCACTGTTCAATACGTATGGTCTATTCTAGATCCAAACAGGACGGGTTTAGACGAATATTCATTTTGTCCGGTCCACTGCCATCTCTACGCCTCCCTGATTCGATCAAAGGCAAATCATTTACACCAAAACTATTGTATTGAATAAACCAAATTATCAACATTTTGCATAGAATTCTCTATACCAAGGATTGGATGGACCATAAATTATAAATGTGGATCACCTTACCCTCATGACCATTTTAATTAATAGTGTCAGCTCTTTAAATTGATGGCCATAATGTGAAGAATATTGAAGCTAAATACATATATACTTCCAACTACCCATTCATCAAGATGAACCAGCTCATCATTTTTGTTTACTTTGGTTTTGGCTTTTGTGGAAACTCAGAAAGAATAAAAGGATTAGGCATAGCCATAGATCAAATTCAGATTGGATTTTTCAATATATTTGAGTCTGAAATTAGTCGAATATAAGATAAAATTCATTTTCAAAGTTTATGTTCAAATCAGTTTTTTTTTTTTAAAATCCAATTCAAAAAATTGATCTAATTTGAATAACTCGGTTATTGTTGCATATAACAAATTAGACATATATTTTCACTCAATTTTCACAAAAATAATCAATCATTTTATTATAGATTTATATATGTACCTATACAATTTGGAACAGATCACAATATGGATTGGGTTTTAGTATATATATATCAAAATCTAATTCTTGCAATCTTTTAAATAACGGGTTCATATTTAATTTTTCGTCCTAAAATACATATTAATATTTTTTTTTTGGTATTCAAATCGAAATTGTTACATGTATCTTCAAAATGCATTCATTATACAGCTGGAACTCAATTTTTTTTTTTTTCCATTTGTTAGAGAGAAAAAAAAACTCTATAGCTGATATATTTATAATGTTGGGTCAATTATGAAGTCTTTCAAATTCTCCCTCTTTCCACCAGCTCTCTTATATCCATATTTGATATATTCCCCTTTTTATTATGGCATTACCAAATGGCGATGAACACCAAGCACAAGAGATTTTGACGGCAAATAACACAAACTCTCTACTGCTTAGGAGTCATAGAAAATTCTTTCACCCTCTATTATATATCCTCTATGGCAAGTTGCTTTCTTTGATTTCTGATTGTTCTATTTCTATTTGCTTTCTTATCTTTATAGTTTGTCTTCCTTCTCTTAGCGGCTTCCAATATTCTCTATTTTATAATTTAATATAATCTTTATGAGCAAATTTTATTGAGTTGTGCTTCCATTAGTCAAATTTTGCCTTTAAATAGGGGATTATTTGATCGATCATGAAATTTTTTCAAGGAACTTAGTATGAAAAATACTATTTTTGGATCCCAAATAAGCAGAAACACTTGGATGGATGGGTTATATCGAAAATAGATGTGTTCATCAACTAGTCTTATTCAAAATGGCCCTTATTACCTAAGAAAATCTAAATTGCTTGGACTTTTTATGCCCTAATGGAAGTTTATGTGTTCGGCAACAATATTCTTTTGCTAATATTAAAAGAAATATGATTCGGACATGGTAGATGACTAACGAAGCAGATATATGCAGTCACGTTATAACCTTGGAGGCTTTGACTATAGATTTCGATAATTTAAGTTTTGAAAATACAACTTCAAACTCAATTTTCAAGCTTAACTTTCATGGGCCTTTTGATGTTTGTTGCTTCAAAATTTTATTTTATTTTGTCGTGAAACCGATGCAAATAGTAGAATTTTTGTTATTACACTTTTGTATATTGAATATTATAAATATTAAGATTATAGTAAAGGCCAAGGTTTATGTCGGGCTTCGATATATTCTATAGATCAAAACATAAAATACAAGACATAGATATTACCGGACCTTTGATTGCTCATTCAAATAATTTATTACCCCAAAACTATGTCAACTAGTTACATATTAAATATAGGAGTCCATTTCATGGTAGACTACAAACATAAAATCATAATCTATTGTACAAGTTTTTTGTCGCAGTAAAATTTGGAGAGAGACAAATGTACATAATTGTTTTTTTTTTTTTTAGTTCAATAGTCGAGGGTGTTTTGGTCAATTTTACGCGTACTTGAACTAATTTACTCTCCGATCTGATCAAAGGCAGGTCATTTACGTTGAAACTAAAATAGAAAAACACTTTATATTATATCAAGATCGGTCTTAATACGGGTGAAGTTCAAAGATGCTCAAGTATAACAATTATTATTAAGATTAACAAGTGATGTAATGCTATTTTAATAGATTATCAACTACCATGTAAAATGAATTAACAAATAAATAAAAAATTTGGTGATTTTTAATTCAAACAGTCCCTTTTCCCAGTTGCGCAAGATACCTGATTTGGCGTTGTAGTCAGGCCCACGGACCGCCCCGTTTTTAGCTGTCTGATTGGGTCCCACCGATATGTCTCATTCTGACATTGTAAGGTCGCCACCTGTCCGCGCTTTAACCGGTTCAAATGGCGACCTGCTTCGTGCACGTGGCACATTGTGAATTGTACCTCGTGTTTGGGATTAAATCTAACTTTTGACATAATTTCATACAAATAAACATATAATTTCATATACATGCCTTCAAATTTCATCGAACTTTTCGTACCTATAATAACTAACGATTCATCAAGCTTACATTAATATAACATAAGACATTTCACATACAAGTAGGCATGTTAAATTACATTCATGTACACCAAGGTTGTTTTAAAATTTTATTTAAAAAAAAAAAAATGTTTGAGGTTATAAGTGTTGCCATTTTTTTTTTCTCGATCAGCAGTACATGAGGTATCACCGGAAAGCTAATGACCATGGGAAGCACAACATAGTAAATTTGTCACATCGTAGGACCAAGTTCAAATTTGTTATGCTTGCCGCCATATTTACACACTCCTTTGATGGAGAAACTAAATTTTATCTTAGTGGACAAGATGTCCTTGTAGCTAAATCGGAGGCATGATAAAGAAAATACTAGGAGACACTTTAGATCCTATCAAAAAACATGTAGACAATTAGACATCTAAATCACTGAAATAGTTGTCATTTTTCACGATTATTAATCACTATAATAGCTAGAATTCATCGCCAAGTCGTTGTAGTAAAGCACAGAAGATTTGGCCCAAATCTTTCTTTTTTGATAATGGCAATTTTGTCACTAATAAACCTTCTATTTCGGTGACGATAATTTCATTGTAAAGAAAGGTCAAACAAAATATGTATAATTGAATGGCTATAACTCAACTCCCGCGAAAGACACCCTATTGGGTATTGTATGCTTTCATACCTAGCAGCTAATGTTTTTCCATTTTCATGAATTTCTCTTGAATTACATAATGACGTGTCGTACCAAGATGTCATTTTGTTCTCATGAGTTGGTCTAGTCTCGAGTGAGGTGCTCATTATAAACTTGTGTATTGTTCTTATCGAATATGTAGGGTCACAACATGGATGGAGAGGAAGATGTGCCTCATTGTATATGCCCAAAATATCTTCAACCTCAATATTAGACTAAAATTTTATTATTTAGAAAAAAATTGAGTTAAATGCATGAAATGTATTGTTTATGGAAAAAAATAATAAATTTTTAAAAAGCCAATAATCAAGCACAACAAAGCAAATTAGAATAAAGAAAATAGCATACCATTGAAAAAAAGTAAGCTAGCATGGATGTACTAGCTTAATTTTCTTAGGATGATGGAAAAAATTATTTTTTATTTATATTTTTTCTAAATCTTAATCTCTCCATGTGGTGAGACATATATATAAACTATCTGAAATTTCCAATATATAATTTCATCTTTAAAATATAAAGTTTTATTTAAGCTCAAAAGTTGATTTTTTTTTTCTATTTCAACTATTTCAAACACATAATCAACACACACTCATTTATTATTATTTTTGTGATTTAATGATTAAAAATGTTCAAATCAATTTACACACACTTCAATGATTATTTATATTTTGGATACATGCAACGAAAGGTCGAAGAATAGATAAGCTCATAGCCATAACCACTCCAAAGGGCTTAGAAGAAAGATATATATTTTTTTTTCTTAAAAAAAAAAAGAGAAAATTAAAAGGATGTGACAGCATAGATAAGCATAAGCATGGGGTGAGAATTGAGAATAGCACCGGTTGGTCCGTTGGTGCCATTAACGAGTAATCAAATATGGCCCACGTTGCATGTGATTTTCCCGCTCTTCGGCAAGCTAGTTGGGCCATAGCGGGCCACGGAATATATATGGAGGGCGACAAATGATACTACGACTTGTCAATTCATGAACTACTTGTGAAACCGGTTCAGTTTGGAGCATAGAGTACCCGCCTGACATTCGGGTCAGAACGAAATAAATGCTAACCTCTGATCCAGACCCGACACCCCTTCTTCAAAGTCCGAAAACAGTTCGTCGGTTTTAAATCTTTTTTAGTTTATTATTTTGTCAATTTTAATCACATGACAATGACATTCTTCATTAAAATTGACCCATATATCTCCATTGCTTGAGTTAATTAATGAATGATTATAAAATATTGGGTTCGATCATAAATATTTCTAATTAGATATTAAAAGTTATAATTTTTCCTTTAATAATCATAATTTCTATAATTAATTATATTATTTTAAGATTAATTATATATTTTTTTAATTATAATTTATATCTTAAAAAATTATAAATTTTAATATTTTTTTTTATAAGCAAAAAAAAGAGCGAATGAGAACGCTCAAAGACCACCCTGATAGGCTCTCACTGATGGTATCATGAGATCCCTGACCGCACCCATTACTCTTTTTTGGTAACGAACCTAGCTAGGCTAATATAGAGGGTCAACCACCGAATTTCAATATAGACTCCAAGACTCGAACCACTAACTTCAGGGTGAAAAATTTGACCAATACTCTATTAAACCAGCTCACTCGGAGCTAAACATAAATTCTAATATGATACCATAGTATGCTCGCAATTACAAACACAAATGCATTATGCATGATACATGAATTAGAAAACATCATGTTTGGTAAGGAATGATGGAAAAGTGGATAGATTAACTTTCTTTTCAACTCACCAAAATCAATTTCTCTAAAATCGGAAGGAAAGTGGATGAAAAATTAATTATTTGTGTTGAGATCTATCTTATTTGTCTATATATATCTTTTAATATATACATATATTATATATACATTATACATTAATTTCATATAAAAATATAATGATAAAATATATATATATATAAAATAGGTCAACTTGCAACTCGACACGACACAATTAGTTAAATAAGTTGAGTTAATTTTGACTAATGTTCGATACAAACCCGTAATGACTCAACACGAATCTGACACGACACGATTCGATTATCACCCCTAATCTTAGCCAAAAAAAAATTAGTCATTTTTATTTTCCATCAATCCAACCAAACACAAAGGAAGGAAAGTGTATCATTACTATTTTCCTTCCTTGAAGGATAGAAAGTATATCCCTCCTACTTTCCATAATTCCTATCAAACGGAGCATAAGAGTGTGTGTGTGAGAGAGATGACATATGCGAGAGGGTCATCAAGTTTTGTTCTCTTTTATTGACAGAAAACTGAAGTCGGTCGAATCAGAATATTCAAATTACGTGTTTTCCGCTGCCAGCGGCTTCATTTCTGATAGGTCTTCTCATCTCTCTCTATCTATCTAGAATCTAAGATATCTTCTGTATGCGCTCGGTTGGGCGGCTGCATAGTGATAGGTTTTGTCTGATAAGAGGGCAAGAATTGACTGGGTGCCGTCAAGAACCTACACATCTTCAGGGTTTGTGGGGATCGGATTCTGTTAGCTAGGTGCCAATCCATGCATCTCTCTCTCTCTCTCAAATATCAAATATCAAACATCTTAAAGCATAGCAAATACGTAAAAGAAAGTATGGAAGGCAAAAGTATAGGTATAAGGTTATCTTCCTGCTGTCAGTGTGCATAACTGCATATCCTAATGGCGTCATCTCCCCCACCAGACCAACTACCTACAAATTGTCATCCCCTCTCTGTGTGTGTCTCTGAGAAAGAGATAGAGAGAGAGAGATTTGATGGAGAGCATTAGGGCGTAATGTAAGAACTCTCACAGACTAGTTAAAAAAGTATAGTTATCAAAAAAGTGATAGGGTCAAGAACAAGAAGTTTAAAAGCTTCAAACGCAAATGACCGCCATATCAGAATCTTCTTCTATCATATTTTAGATTCGGGAATAAATTAAGAGTAATGCTGCACACCAACACTGGTTCTTATCTCTGCATGTGGTGTTATGTCTATCGTTCTTTTACAGAATGCATCTAAATTTGGATTGAATTGCACTCAATTTGAGATCCAAATCTAGTGTAGCAACTCTTTCTATAGGTATCATTTTTATAGTCCAAATCTATTGAAAAGCAAAACTCAGATTACCAAATTACATATCAGTTTCGTATGAATTTCGCCTCAATTCAACTAATGACTTAAATTTATCACATAGCCATATAAATAAATGTAATTTTGATCGGATTATTATCGGGTCTAGTACTAATTCATAAAATATAATGGAATAGATTAAAATAAAGTGTATATTTTTATTCGACAAATCAATTTCAAATTTGAATCAAAATTAATTTCATCGACATATCTAAAATATCAAAATGGCCGCTACACATATCAAATCAAACAAAGTTGACGTTTGATTTAATACTTCAGCAGTACGGGTGTTCACCCTAATCTACGGGCTCGTTTAGTAGGTGTATTATGAGGGGATTAAATATTTGATTGTACTATTTTGTATTTAATCGGGTCTAATACTTTGTTTGATAAGCAAATTTGATACCGTATTAATTTAAATAACGTATACTTATCATATATTTTTTATACGATATACCTGTATTATGGAGGTCTTTTAATACCACCAAGAGAGGTAATATTATAACTCAACTCAAACGTATTATTCTACACATTTACTATTATAACCCCACAAGTGATAAAATCAAGTTGTCATCAATGTAATAAACACTGATTGATGGTATTTTTGTTAATTTAACATTAATACAAAAAAATAATTCTCTACCAAACAACCAATTGAATTAAATAACGACTATCCAACGCTTATATTGTGTATTATCAAATACTATAAAATTATGTATTATTCTAATATCATATTTAATCTTGTCTTTAATACATTTGTATTTTGTATTAGATTGTATTACTTTATCTAATCATCCATTTTTAATGCGACAACCAAACCAGCCCTACGGGTAGGAATTATGGTATTTCATCTTCTTATCCGATACGCTGATACTTTGTGGAATAATTTTTCTTGGCCTACCCCTACTCGATCAAGTATACTATTCTTATTCGAATTCTGTCCAAAACAATCGGGTAGGAAATCGGGTGAACACATATTTTTTAGTTATTAATTTTTAAATCATTTTAACAATTTAATTAAGTAACCTACACCAATTAACTAACACCATAAACCAATAATACAAAAGAAAATACAATAAATTTGATAATACATAAACAATTACAATAAAACACAACAAGAAAGTCATAAATATCAATACATCATATATAAGAAAATTTAAACATCAATACAATATTAGGTTTTCTAAATTTTTAGATTTTAAATTTTAGGGATTAATATATATATATATATATATATATATATATATATATATCTGTGTGTGTGTGTGTGTGGGGGGGGGGGGGGGGTAGGATAGAATAGGAATACGAGAATTTTTTAAATATTTTGCATTCTTACCCGATTTTTTGCGAAATACCAAAAGATCTTACATTGACATACTCGATTCTTTCGGATTGTCGAATCAATAAAGTCAAGTAGAATAGAATATAATCAAAATTTACGGGTAATCGAAAATTTAAACACCCTATTTAGCAGGATTTTTTTCCCTCCGGAAATCAAGTGTATGTATTTGTACTTTTGAAAGAACTCAAACCAAGTCGGAATTAACAAGTACAATAGTTATTTGCCAACAAGAGGAAGACAAAGGGTGAATTCTACTGAAAAAAAAAAAAAAAAGAGTACCATATTGTCCTATATAATTTTTTGAGGGCTATTGTACAATTTTCCATGTTCCATTTTTTGGGTTTAGAATCAATCCTAAAGTGTGCTAATCCGACTAATAGATCTTCGGTTCAATTATACTCTTTATTTTGTAAAAAATTTATCTTCTTGAAGTTAAGGATTCACGTCCTCTTTCCCCTCCCCAAAATAAAATAAAAAGTGTACTAATTCCAAAAGTTTATAATTGATCACCAAAAAAATATAATTTGACCCCAAAAGTTTTTTTTTTCAGAATAATATTAGGATCAATACTATTTTTTTTGTTTAAATTAACACAAAAATTATGAATTTTGATATTGTATCTCGTTCGATACTCAAGTTTCACAACGAAAAGTTTTGTTTTAAGAGCATGAGGAAGACTACTGAAATTTATAACTGTTTGAGGTCAAGTTTATAATTTTTTTAAGGCGTGATCAATCATAAAATATCATGTTCGATCATGAAAGTTATAATTTTTAAAAGTAAAATTATTACTTTTTAAGGTCTAAGTTTACACTTTATAAAAATATAGTTACAACTGATTAGGGATATTAATAATCGATCATAATATTTCATAATAGATCATGGATTGAGATCACCAAGTTGTAAATTCACATTAAAAATGGGTACAATTATCTCAAAAAATAATAACTTTTGATATAATTTGGTACCGTAGAATTACCCTAAAGCATGTTTGTTTGGGAATTTTAGTGGTATTATATGGTGGAATAGGAAAAAATAGTACTTGGGGCCCACCTATTACTTGTTTGGTTGGCATTTTATGTGCAGTACTATTTTTCAAATTACAATACTGACCCGATTTGTACAATAGCCTTTAACCTTTGTACATAACTTTAATAAATACCACCTATCGGGTGATATTATTTGCTGATATAAATCCACCGACGGTACAAACAAGAAAAATGATACAAATACCCTTCTGTGTAGAATTCACATATAAAAAATTTATTTTGAATTTTTTCTTTGTATTATTTTTAGGTGTACAGTTTCACCAGTTTTTTTTAATTTTTTTTTTAAACTTATTTTGAATTTTTTTTTTTGTATTATATTTAAGCGTACGGAGTCACCGATTTTTTTTTTACGGTGTCACCGATTCATAGCATTAGATTCTTTATTTTTTATGCGATTTTTTTACATTATCCAGAATTTTTTGAGTATGGATTGGCATAATATGTATTATACCAAACATTGTGTAAAATCGTTATACAAACGGAGTAATGGAATGAATGATATTAACGGTAAAATTATATATTTGTTATACAAAATATGATAAAATAGATAGTTGTTTGTGGGACCCACCATAGTACCTATTAAACAAACAAACATGAGAGAGAATTAGAATACTTTCTATTACCAGTACTAATTTCTATTGGTATTGAAAATATAAATAATACATTTCTTAATTTCATGCACAGTAATAATCAAAACAAACATGTCCTAAAAGCATATATCTGATCCAACGCTAATGTAGTTGGATCAGACACGGTATTAAGTTCATCGAGACTATGATGACGGAAATTGTAATGATTTTTTTATTTTTTTTATTCAAAGTTTTTTTTTTGACTAAAAGTATGTATTTCAAATACACTTTCACACTGAACAAAAAAAGGTGTTTTAAAATATACTTTTGTGTGACCATTAGTAGTTACAAATGCAGTTAAAGGAAACAATAACATTAAACTGTCAAGCATTGTAATCTTGTTCTGAGAGTGCATTGTAATCATGGGACTGTTGATGATGGGGCAGGGGGTGATCAATGGGTTGGGCTGGGATTTGGGCCTAGACCAATCGTCCATAGCTAATCACACATTTATGTTGGCATCGGAAGCGACCTAGCCTTGGGCATGTGTACCTACTCTAAGCCTTAAGCTTGGGTCAATCTTATCGCCCAAGCCTAATGTGGCCCAACCAACAAAATTTAACGAATTCAATATTGAAAACAATAAAAAACATAAATAACTTGATTTTTGGCTTGACAAATGTGACGACTTGGGTGTCTATAGTAGTCAAAATGTGAAAAACTAAAACAGTTGCAATACGATTGAAGTATGAGTCTAGCAGTTTCAGTCTTCCAGTAGTGAATCGAAAGTCGGGGTTTTAGTTTAAAAGATATAAATCGATCATCCTTTTTTGTACTGAAAGAGGTGGCCAACCCCAAGAGGTAGTTCCCTAGCAATAGGATTAACTTCTCGAAAATGTATCTTAAGGTTTGTTCTTTTCTCATAGCTTTATAAAAAAAGCTAAAACAGCTAATGATGCAAGAGCTCTTTTCACTTTATACGCTCTAAAAAAGGGTATGTCGGGTTTTTAGACCCTATGTTGAGTAAAGGTTCCAAATCCTCCAAAAAAAAGTGGAAATACCAAACACCCCTTTCAGTGTGACTGGTTTTAATAGAACAAACTTTTATGAAAACAATGATCTGGGGAAGATCTGGATCAGTCCATGGGCTAAATTTTATAGTCTAGGCACCCAAAAATCTGATTCAACTTATTGACCCATGGCCCACCCCTGCTGAGGGGCTTTTATGTTTTTGTGCATCTTTTAGCAATCGTATCTGTACACAAAATGCTGTGTTTACCAGTTTTTTTAAATCAAATTTTACTTGCCACCTTTTGAGATGAAATTACAACACGAGGTTATAATCTTTTGAGATAAAGTTATCAATTTTAGAGATAATGTTACAATCAACTGATTTTATTTCATAACTATTGAGATAAAGTTATCATATCTATAACTAAGATTATTATAACCTATTTCAGTCAAATTTATCACCTCCACAACACATCTTCGTATACAACCGGCTGCCACGGTTGTCCTCTCCACGTAGCCACATATTTTATCGGTAGCGTTCCAATAAAGTAAAAGTGGATACCCAAGACGGAAAATGTTACATTCACCCAAATTTTTATCAAATTTTATGGAATTTACTAATCCTATGATTCACATTGATTTGGAATTTAAAACTTGATAAAAAATTTAATCGATGTAGCATTGTTGTACCCAACACATACCCCAGTTCGTATAACTTAACTTTCTTTGATAACCGTTGCTCACCAATTCCAAAGAATAAACGTGACGATTACGCAGTTGATTCCATGTTAATTCGTATTATGTTCAAAGCCATAGTATCTTTAGTTGGTGCCAAGGCGAGCTAAAAAATCACAAAACTAGGATCTCTTTCTCTCTCAATAGAATGCAGCACACGAGTGTACTTGATTAAATGCTTTTTTTTCTGCTTGGTTATGACAAGCATGACTATTGAGAGGATTAACAAGGTAACATTCCTCCTTGACGCGGCACCGCATGAGCTTGACCGAATGGAATGGCTAGTCGGCACAACTGTCTATAAGAAGTGAGAATGCTTAGTTATGCTAAACATAGGTTAGAGACCCCATTATCCGCGTAAGGTTTCGTATCCTAATGATCAAGCAACGCCCCATGAGCCATGCTCGCAACACGCTAGGTGATACGTGCATGGATTACAAAAAATTCTATAAGTTCATACCACACCATGCAAGCGGCACAAGACGAAATACAAACATTAGCAAAAACCAAATACCTTCGTTGCTGGTACGCAACAAAGAAAAACTGATGACACTCAAAAAGACTCGAATGCACTTGAACCAATCTTACCACTCAGAGAGTGTGCGCGTATGTGTACAATTCTTATGTATACATCGAATTTATTAACATACACACGAGAAAAAAAAAGACATGAACCCTTATTATAAGTTGCGACTTTCTCTTTCCATTTCTCAAACGGCTGTCAGCAATTGAACTATATTTCTAAAAACTTTAGTGATGAAATTGAGAAAATTTAGGGACCAAATCAAAATGTTTCTCAAACTATAGGTATGGTTGTGTAATAGACCCTAAAATGGAACTACATGAATTTGCAGCATCATGATTACACCGAAGGCAGGCAGAGTGGTTCAATCAAGGATAGGGAATATTTTTCAATCGACAAAACTCAAACAGATCATCAAGAAAACACGAGAGAACCGAGATAAAAAGGAAACCTTTATTACCTGCCAATATCTTCATCCGGATTACTTGCATGTTACAGGGCACACTGTGGCTCATATTGTCAATCATTGGCCGCCTATTCAACCTTTCGACTTAGATATGAATGAAAAGAAAAAAGGAATCATACTCGAGCTTTACTTAGTCTGACAGCTGATCAGAAGGAATATGACCAAAAATATCACGACAGGAATCCCAGTTTCCCTTTTCTCTTGCCTCCCAATAACCACCAACATATCGGTAGGTATCACTACCTTTATCCTTTTCAAACCAGCACGGCTTCCAGCCACTCTCTTGCATTTTACGCGCCTGAATTCAAATAATTGAATATTTCGTAAGTTACCATCAAGGTCAAGTAACCTTTTATGCACATTATGAATGCAGAAATCAACAACACAATAATAATGATGGCAAAGTGACTTGTTCTGAAGGGTCAATGTACAGTGATACTTTACCCAAACCACAATACAATTTCATAATAGACCCATGCCAATAGTCAAGAAAATTACAGGAAGAAAATCACTCGTAATAGATTGCTAATAAATGACCATGATCTTCGGTGGAACATGTTCACCCTACAAACCATTCTTAACCTCTAGCTCAAAGCTTCTCCCCCAAAGTTCAAAGCTAGGAGTTTGGAGCTTCCTATTCCTATTGTAGGGCTAAGTTTGAAGCACTCGCCTTCAGAAGTTCTCCAATTCAACTATCAAGTTTCTCAAAGGGGCTTTATTAATGAATCACTCACATCTAAAAAAAAAATTAGTAAACTCACTCCACGCAACTGGTTGCAAGAATAGAGAACTTGTCAAGTGCTTGACACATCATGAAAATGGCAACACTAGTACTACCCAACTGTCAATGGACCGGATTTTGGCCCGAAATTCGATCCAATCCAAATTCGCTTAACTAGATATGGATCAAAATTTTAATTCATTTATCCGATCCGATCACAATCTGTTTAAATCTAAAATGGATTTGGATTTAGATATATTAATCTGATTAGGTAAGTATCCAATCCGATTTATACTATATTTATGTATGTGTGTGTGTGTATATTGAAATTACCTTCTCCCATCTCTTACAATCCCTAGCAACCCTCTTACCTAATACTCACCCCTTTCTTTCCCTCGTTCTTCTATCTCTACAACTCTCTCCTTTCTTCTTTTTCTCTCTTTAATGCACTCTCCCTCTTTCTCTCTTACTACCACTATGTCCCTCTCTCTCTCTTCCAATTTCATTTGCTTAGAACCACTTTCTCACTTTTTCCTCTATTGCATTATTTCCATCACTCACTCTCCCACACATCTGTTCTCACCTTCTCTCTTCAGCTTTGGCCAAGAAAACAGGATTGGGCCCTCTAAGGTTTTCTTGTCTCACATTGCCCCACTAGTGAGGTTTTGGCATAGTATCAATCAAATTAATGGCAAAATGTGCGAAAATTCATTGGCAAACCCTAAGATTTTGGTTGCCAATTTAACCCACATTTTTCGATTATGAAGAAAAATTAGGCTCCATCTGGTAAGATTTGATTCCTTTCTCTCTCTTTTTTTCCCCCTTTTTGTTGTTAAATTAGTTTGATAATTGATAAAATTGAGATGAAATTAAACTAAAATTGTTGGAATTGAGTGATTTATTGATAAAATTATGCTGAAACTTAAGCTAAAATTTGGTGAAATTTTTTTCTTACTTGAGGTAATTTTTGTTGGAATTCATTTGATTTTGATCACATTGGATCTCTAATTATTAACAAATTCAAAATCGACTAGAATTGTAATATCCGTCGAATATACAGATCGAATTCGGACTCAAATTTTTTATTCGGATTCAGATCAATTGAGATCCGGTCAGGATCCGATCCATTGAGAGGTATACCTACACACTTAAATGCTGGGTAAAGTTGAATTGCCATCACAGCAACAAAACAACATATGACTAACCTGCCGCTGCCGCTGCTCTAGCCGCAGCTTCTCTGCATTTGCCATTTCAAACTCTCCATTTTCCAGGCACCTTTGATCTGGTCTCAGCCTTGAATCAGTTGGTGGCAGCTTTTCCTGTAAAAGAAAAGACTGAAAAAATTAATAGGCCAATGATTTGCCAGAATTACTCAAGAGAGGTTAAGCAACCATGGAGATTGAAACCATTCCATCCATACCACTGGTTTATCACCAACCATTTAAGAGATGACTCCTATATCTTTGACCATTTATATGCCCTTTTAATTACCACGCCAACCAATAACTAATTATATATTCAGTTTCAATAGTGAGTCAAAAAATAAGCACAATTACCTTTAGTCCAGGAGTGAGTTCATTCAATGTGATAGCAAAGCGGGTGAAGTTATATCTAGTGGGGAACTTGGGAGGCCTACTCCGCTTCCAGAGCAAATGTGCTTCAGATTCAGATTCAAACCATCTTCCTTTTCCAGAGCAGTCTCCATTCATGTAATGGATGCTCTCATCCCATTTCCCAAAAACAGTTGCCACTGTCTTCCCATTCCGGTCTTGGACAATGCCTTGCACCTGCAAAATAAATCACTGTGTTTCAAACGCTAATTCCCCAGGATTTTAGAACCCGAGAAGAAACGCACATGCTGGTGTTTGTGCTCAGGTGTGGCCATTAGGTCATTTCCAGTTTTCTTCCTTTTATATAAACTTTTTTCCCAATCACAGTTCCTGGCCAGATACTTTGGGTACCTGACAACAGTAGTCAGGCAGGTTCATCTACAAGCCAGTACTCCAAGAAGTCATTTTAGCCCTCATCATATTAAAATTAAGAAAGAGGAAGAAATGAGGTTTTCCTAAGCCCCATAAAGTCCTTAATTAAGAAAAAAATGACAAAAAAAGAAAATATCAATTAATTGCATTAAAAAGACCAACAATTTGACATCAAGTGTAAAAAGCTATACCGTGTTCACAGGAATTCCAAACTTCAGGGTGGTCTGGCCCATTCCTCAAAAGAAGTTTTTATGTGATCCCATGTTTCGGGTCTTTTAGTTTCAAGGATTATAGTAATTGGACAAATTATGTTAAGTGTATTAAGGGAGAATAGCAAGTAATGAGATAACATAAAAGGATTTCTGGAAGGCTTCAAATTTCAGAAATTAGAAAAAAGGAAGAAACAAAACTAAGAAAAGCTCAGGAACCATCCTCACAACTCACAGAATAAAAAGACAAGGAAGGAAGAAAAAAGAAACAGTCTAGAGACCACTCCCCTGACCCATGGTCATCACACAATTAGTAAAAAGCATCATTGCTGGAAAGTTTCTCTAAAATTGGTCTCTTCTGGGAATCGAATACCTTACAAAGCTATATACAAAAACAAGCCTTGTCCCAACTATTCGAAGTCAGCTACAGTAATACTTAATGTCGTTGTGCTATTTCAATGGCCTATTTTCTGTTAAACCATAGACTATTATATATTTTTCCTACTATAATTTTAGTCTCCTCTATTCCACACATTACGCTCTAAGTATCACACCATGTTCATAACTAAATTTATCAAAAGATAAAACTGACACCACATATTAATGTGTTTCACTTATGAAGCCAATGGCACATATTAATATCCTTCAGACATCTAAGTAGGACTCGGATTTGAAAAATAAACCACCCAGCATTAGAGAAAATGATCCATTCTGATGTGTATCACAGCTAAAATGATACATCCTATATAAATCAAGGGACGAATTATAATACAAATGCTACATTTCCAACAAGAACTGGATGGAGGGAGAGAGACAGAGAGAGAAGATGCACCTGGTGAGGATTTCTCTCTATGATAGATTGTTCTTTGAATTTCAGCTTACATGAATAGTTGCCGTTACCCTGTATACGCATTGTACCATAGTGATCGCAGTATAGCTTTCCCAAAATAAGATTGTATATTGATGTTGTGACCTGACAGAACAAAGTTCATTTTTCAGTGTGAAACCTAACAGAGAGAGAGAATGTTTTAGGGTGAAACCTAACAAAGAGAAACAAATACCCAACCACTTGGGTGATACCTTACTCCATTGGAAAATTTCCCCATCATCAAATTCCAAAGTCAAAACACCAACAGGATCAATTTGAATAGCACGACCCCAAAATTTGCTTTTCAGATTGCTATCTCCCCAAAATTTCCAGCCTGTGCCCTCACAGTGGCATGCTACAATCATTGGGTGATGACTGACCTGGTTCAAAGGAACAGCAATTTTAACTATTTGATTCTTAGGGAATTCAATAAAGAACACCAGATATCTTGTTGGGTTTTTTTTGTTTGTTGTGTTTTTTTTTCTTTTGGGGGTGGGGGACCAAAGAAAGCTCGCCACATTCAATTCAATGTAAAGGATACTTTCAAACACAATTGACCATGCCATATCTGCACATACATGAAAGCATCAACTTTTAAGTCGTAGCATGAGCAGGAGGCCAAATGATAAGTAGCAACCTACATGTTCCGTTCCACAAAATTCAAGGGCATAACATGGACAAAAGGCTGCTTTCACAGTTTCAGTACCCATCTCCCTTGTAACCTAATTATGATTATGTATCCTCATTCTCATTCTTCAATAAGCCTTCTATGAAGAGCCCCTAAATGAGATTGAAATCAATTCTATCACTAGAAGTCTCTTTTATTGTCCAATGTCCCTATCATCACTTTGTTCACAAACTTAAAGAATGTTAGAATTGTGTACCTGACAAATTAGATGTACATTATGTGTTCTTTTTCATAGAAGAGGAAGTAATAAAAAAAATTTCAGGGTTTTGCTAAATGTAAAAAGAAATACAATAGGAACAATCATTAAAACAAAATTAAGGTCAAACAATTATCAAAAAAGAAAATGGAAAAGATGAAGTCAAGAACAAATATGCCAGTAATGTTGGTCCATGCTAGTTGAGGGAGCAAGGAAGGGATAGGTGGACTGGATGAAGACTCAGGCAGGTAAAACCTTTGACAACCAAAATTATGGCTCAGAGAGTAGAAATGAAACAATTAAATTGCCATATAACAACCATTCAGGAATTGCAAGGCCGTAATTGCATTCATATGATGTAAGGTTCTAATAGTCTAACACCTATCTCAGTAGATCATGGATTTCTCTAAGATGACAAATTCATAGAAATATACTATCAATCTAAGTTACAGAAATGGTTGTTAAATTTGTTTGTGCTTCATTTCTGGCTCTGTCATTGCAAGGAAAGCACTGATTTTATCACCTTGAAAGCTAATCTAAAACAACTTAAGTGCAGTAACATTGTGGTATTGGATATGGGAAAAAAAGGAAGGGATTCCTATCCTTTGTCCCCTAGGCTGTATGTATTTTGATCGAACTAATTTTTATTGCTCATTCGACATCCTTTCAATAACCCCAAATCAATCGACTTTCATCCATAATCCAAAAATTCAACTGTCATCAGGTTAGCTGCTTGCAGTTGACAGAAATGATCAAGATCGACGAATAAAATATGTATTCTGTGGAATGTACTAAATATCAAAGGAATAATCTACAATTGCTTCAAGTGTAAAAATGGCACCTTCTCAGAGAAAAATCGG
Organism: Ilex aquifolium; assembly: GCA_951799425.1. Classification (NCBI taxonomy): domain Eukaryota; kingdom Viridiplantae; phylum Streptophyta; class Magnoliopsida; order Aquifoliales; family Aquifoliaceae; genus Ilex; species Ilex aquifolium. The sequence continues at coordinate 22,683,390 of OX637402.1, forward strand.
AGACCTTTATCAGGATAGTCAGCCTCATAAGTCTCCCCCAGTAATGGATTAAATGGTTTGCAACTTCTTCCATCAGTAGAAGCATATCCAGATACTGCAAATGCGGCTACATTTAGAATCCTCATAAGGCTGTTACCCTAGCAAAAAATGTAAAAAAGAAGGATTAGAATTTAGCAAAGTCACTTGAGCTACTCCAGTCATCAAAATAAGCCAATAATGGGAGTGACTCATCCAACTGCAACATTGGATTTAAAGGCTTTCCCTGTGAATTAATGATGAAAAGGCTTCCACTCAAAAGTCTCAAACATTCTGACCAAAAAAAAAAGTCTCCAACACACAACCATGTACAAAATTTTATAATCACTTGTGTCACAGTTATATTCAAGAGAGATGATCATATCATTTTAGTAATGATGCCGATGAAGATAATCATGAAGATGAATACAATAATAATAATAATAATAAAATTTCCACAAATCCATTCACCCTAAAATGAGAGAGCTAATATATTAACATAACCTGAAAGGGAACTTGATAAAGGAATGCAGCTAAACATTGGATGGGGCATGGTTTTAAATAACGGAAACCAATGTTCTAAAGGTAGCGGTAATGGTGTACTGGATGTAACTGTTAATGTTTACCGATAAAAGAGAAAACTTGTATTGATTCAGTAAGTAGCCAAATATGTATTACAAACGTATTTATACTAGGGCAAAACATAGTAATATAAAAGACTAATCTACCCCTATTGCTAATATACTAGATTACTCTAACATCCCCCCTCAAACTCATGGTGTGATAGCATCCAACATCAAGAGTTTGCCAAGGAGAAAACGAAAGCGTGCAATAGTGTGAGATTTGGTGAAGAAATCGGCCAACTGCATAGTAGAAGGAAGATATGGGAGAGAGATCGTGCCCAACTGAAGATGATGGCGCACAAAGTGACAATCAATCTCTATATGTTTTGTGCGCTCATGAAACACCGAGTTATGAGCGATCTGGATAGCACTGGTGTTATCACAATACATAGGAGTAGGAGTAGTCAAGGGAATGCCAAGATCAGCAAGCAACCAACGCAACCAAACTATCTCTACTGTGGTAGATGCCATAGCACGATACTCAGCTTCTGCAGAAGAGCGAGCGACAACAGTTTGTTTCTTGCTTTTCCAAGAAATAAGAAAATCACCGAGAAATAGACAAAAACCAGTGGTGGATTTGCGATCCATAGAGTCACCAGCCCAGTCCGCATCAGAGTAAGCACGGAGTTCCAGAGACGAAGAAGAAGAAAATAATAAACTTTGATGTAATGTTCCCCGTAGATATCGAAGAATTCGAAGAACAGCAGACCAGTGAAGTGTGGTAGGTGTAGCAACAAACTGACTAACCACATGAACTGCATAAGCAATATCTGGACGAGTAACAGTAAGATACACCAAACTCCCAATAATAGTACGATATAAGGTAGGATCAGGCAGAAGAGAACCATCAGAGGAAGTATAACGAACATTAAGCTCCAAGGGTGTCTCAACAGTTCGAGTATCCGAGAAGCCAGCTCGCTGAATAACATCTGAGGTATACTTTGACTGAGAAAGAAGATAACCCTTGGGAGAGGAAGCAACCTCAATCCCTAAAAAATATCGAAGTGGACCCAAATCTTTCATCTCAAAATAATCCTGTAACTGAGTTTTCAACAACTGAATTCCAGCAGTGTCATCACCTGTAATAATCATGTCATCCACATAAATTAATAGAAGTATGAAACCAGAAGAAGTGGATCGAAGGAAGAGAGCAGAATCATGATCACTAGCACAGAAGCCTAAGTCACATATAACTGAAGAGAATTTTGCAAACCATGCCCTCGGGGCCTGTTTAAGACCATATAAAGCCTTGTGAAGTTTGCACACATGACCAAGACGACAAGGCAACCCAGGAGGAGGAGTCATGTAGACCTCTTCAGACAAATCACCATGAAGAAAAACATTTTTCACATCCATCTGGGATAGGCTCCACTGACAAACGGCTGCCACGGCAATTACTGTGCGAATCGTGGTCATCTTAGCCACTGGAGCAAAGGTCTCATCATAGTCAAGCCCATACTCTTGAGCAAACCCCTTTGCCACTAATCTAGCCTTGTACCTTTCCACAGAACCATCAGATTGGGTTTTGATTTTATAAACCCACTTACAACCAATGGGGCGTTTACCAGGAGGTAAAGGCACCAACTCCCAAGCTCGAGTCTTATGTAGCGCAGAAAGCTCCTCATCCATAGCCTGTTGCCAAAGAGGATCAAGTATAGCCTCCTTATAGGAGGTTGGTTCAGACAGAGAATATATAGAAGTTAGGAAAGAACAAAAAGCAGAAGAATAACAAGAGTTGGACCAACCAAACCTGTCAGGACACTTCCGAGTGCGCTGAGGGTAACGAGGAGTGTGATCCACGGTGTCAGAAATTGATTGGGAGCCAAGAGGTGCAGATGAAGGCACAACATCGGTGGAGGAGACAGTGGGAGTCCTGCGAACATAAGTATGCACAATCGGGGGACGGGTAATAGACAAATCATGCAAGGAGGAAGAAGAAGTGGAGGGAAGATCAGCCACAGTCATATCACCAACATAAGAATCAGGAGAAACATTAGAGGGAAAGGGATCAAGATAGATAAGATCAGACTTATGCAGAGATGAAGAACTAGATGGAATAGAGAAAAAAGGAATATGCTCCATAAACACAACATGGCGAGAGACATAGAGTTTCTGTGTACTAGGATCATAACACCGAAAACCCTTTTGTCCCTCACCGTAGCCAAGAAAGACACATAAGGCTGAACGAGCCGAGAGTTTGGTACGATTAACACTAGGGAGCAGAACAAAACAGGTACATCCAAACACACGTAAGGAGAAATAGTCAGGTGTCTTACCACATAGTTTTTCAAAGGGGGAGACACCAGAATTAAGGATTGTAGGAATACAATTAATCAGATGAACTGCTGTAAGAACTGCTTCTCCCCAAAAAGAGCTAGGAACACCGGATGACAACAACAGAGAACGAGCTGTCTCAATAATGTGACGATGTTTTCGTTCTGCCACTCCATTCTGAGCAGGTGTGTCAGTACAAGAAGACTGAAAAATAGTACCATCAGATTTCAACAAATCACGAAAAGCACTAAAAGAATATTCTCCACCTTGATCACAGCGGAAACATTTGATGGTAGAAGAATATTGAGTACGCACCATAGCACGAAAGGTAGAGAAAATGGAAAAGAACTCAGACCTACGTGTCATTAGAAACACCCAACAATATCTGGTATGATCATCAATAAAAGAAACATAATATCTAGACCCTCCTTTAGTAGCAATAGGAGCTGGTCCCCAAATATCAGAATGTACAAGATCAAAAGGTGCAAGAGAACGAGAATTACTTTTATTGAAAGGTAATGCAGTAAATTTAGCCAACTTGCAGCCACTACAATCTGAAATATCATGACATTTTAAACTACCCAAACTACCAGTAGAAGCTAAAAATCTTAAACGAGAATGAGAAACATGACCTAAACGAGAATGCCATAAAGAAAAACTAGACAACTTTGGACTCAATTGAAAAGAAGATAAATCAACAGTAGATGCAACAACTTCAGGAACATGAAGTTCATCCAACACATATAGCCCTCCATTTCTATGGCCTGTCCCAATCAACTTCTTGGACCGTGGATCCTGCACAACACAACCAGTAGAAGAAAAATGGACTAAGAATCCCGAATCAAACAACTGACTAACAGATATTAAATTTAAAGTAAGTTGAGGAATATAGTAAACATCAGGAAGTGTAAGCTGGGAAGACACGATAGTTCCAACACCAGCCAAAGACATTTGGGTGCCATTGGCTGCAAGAACAGATATAGAGGGAGGGGAAACAATAGAAACGAATAAGGAAGAGTTACTAGTCATATGATGGGTGGCTCCTGAGTCAAAGACTCAGGCAGTTCGAGAGATACCTGAAGGTCATGTAGTAAATGAACCTGTGGAAGAAGAAACTGATAGGGCACTTGGTTGATGAAGGGAAAGAAGCTTCTGCAACTGATCAGCTATCATAGTCATGCTGGGAGCTGATGGGAGTGTCTCATCCACTGGTGAAACAGTTGCGGCTGTATGACGATCTTTGGGCCTAAATGGCTGCTGTAAGGCCCCTTTGGCATTCTTGTTCACTAATTTAGGACATTGAGTCTTCCAGTGACCCTTCTCACGACAAAAACTACACTCATCCGAAGCAGCTCGACCCCGATATCTAGTCTGTGAATGAGGAGTTCCTCTGGGTGGTACAGCCAGTACAGTCTGATTAGGCAAGGGAAGAAGACCCTTTCCAGAAAGAGTCTTAAGACAGACTTCTTCAGCGAGAAGCTCATTCACTACTGCATCGACTGTGGGAAGTGGGAGACGATGAAGAATAGAACCACGAAGACCTTCAAAGTCATCTCTAAGGGCCATCAAAAACTGAACCAACCGCTGCTCCTCCCTAAAAGTACGATACACCATATGGGTACTCAATTCAGCGAGCTCAGCAAGTGCTAACTGATCCCAAAATCCAGTCATAATCGAGTAGAACTCCTGTATAGTCTTATCTCCCTGACGTGCAGCTCGAATTTCATGCTCAAGTTGATATCTCTTTGCAAAATTAGACTGAACAAACAATGTAGCTAAATTATCCCAAATCTGTTTGGCTGTGTTAAACTTAGTCAAATGCACACCAATGGTCTGATCAACTGAGTTGTTAATCCAACTGATAATTTTAGCATTGTTGACTTCCCAGGTATTTTTGAATTCAGCATATTTCTCTTCCTTCGAATCTGTTGGAGCTTGCAAAGCACCACTAACATAACTCCACATCTCTTTTCCCAACAAAAAATTCTTCATAACATAAGACCAATATACATAATTTTCACCATTTAATCTGACACTAATAGCTTGAAGAGAATCAGAGTGTCCGCTTGCCATAATGTTAACAAGAAATCTCAGCAAAAGAATACCCAAAATAAATCCAGAAAACGTACAAAAACTAAACCGACAGAGGACCACTAGTCCAAACCAGTAATCAGTAGCCAAACTCCAACCAAACCAATCTAAGACCAAGAACAGAAAACACCAACAGCTCTGGACGAACAGAACACAAAAGCTGAACCGAAAGAACTAAAGACCCGACCCGACAGAGAGGAACAGTCGTCTTCTACCTCTGGACGACCCGACCAGACGAAACCCAAAGCCAGACCTCTGTACGAGGAACAGTCGTCTTCTACCAGGAGCAGTCGTCTTCTACCTCTGGACGACCCGACCAGACGAAACCCAAAGCCAGACGAACACCCTTCGTCTTCAACCTCTGTACGAACCCCTGACCAGCAACATCAAATAACAGTCCAACCAGCCACACCAGTCGATCACAAGAAACCGAAATCCACAAGAGCCAGAAGCAACAGCCGATGCACAATAGACTTACCAGATGAACTCAAAACAAGAAAGGGAGTACACCAATGAGAAACCCATGAAGAATCGATCAAGATGGTGGTGTTCACGGTCGGAGACTGATGACGTCATCGCCGGCGATGATGACGTCAGTGCTGTTTGCCGTCGGGTTCACCAGGTTAGGGATTAAGGCTCTGATACCATGTTAATGTTTACCGATAAAAGAGAAAACTTGTATTGATTCAGTAAGTAGCCAAATATGTATTACAAACGTATTTATACTAGGGCAAAACATAGTAATATAAAAGACTAATCTACCCCTATTGCTAATATACTAGATTACTCTAACAGTAACAGGTGTTACCTAACAGTGTTAGAGCATCAAACTCCTGCTTTGACTTCAGGTAACAAAATTATAAGAATCCTATATGATTGAGGACTTACAAAAATATTATCCTTTTTTGAGATTTTTGATACACCTATATGGGATACCCAATAATCTGAAAATGCTTTATTCATTTGATTATCGATTTTCTTATCTTTTTCTCATCTTTTTTTTCCGCGGGTTTTTTTTTTTTTTGGGGGGGGGGGGGGGGGGGGGGTTGGTTGGTGGTGTTCACGTTCCCATGGCCACTATTATCCTGGCATATAACAGCACATTAATATGCTTTACCAAGTAAGCTATCTTGCATCGCCTAAAAATATGTTTGAACAAAAAGTAGCATCTCTTTTGGGGGAGTCTGTAAAATTAGGGTACAAGCAAAATACCTTACGTCAAACGAATGGAGATAAAATTTGTGCAGGTGCAAAAACAAGACAATTCACATAACATAGGCATGTAATACACAAAGAAGTAATCCAAGTTCTTAGTAGGGACTCACCGTTTTCCCCCATTCATATGCCCGGTCAAGCAGATAAGAATACTCCAAATCTTCAAAACATTTTTGCAAAGAAGAGACAGGTTCATTGAAGTACACAGGAAGGCAAACTTTCGTGAGGTCCTTCCCAATATTATCCTTAATCATCGACCACAGACTTACTCCCTTCTCTTTTTCAGCAGGATCGGGCAATTTCTTGCGACGTTTGACATAAGGGAAGTTAGTTCCAGCAGATCTAATGGAAGGGTCACTTCCATCTTCAGATTCAAATGCATACAGTCCATCATCATCTGATGAAAAAGACGATGTCCGAAAATCAGACCCATTGCTTTTGAAAGAACTTGATGAGAGAAAATCACGGGTATCAAAGAAAGCATTGTCTTCATCATCTGTTTCTTCCTCCGCAGCATCGGCTCTTTCATTGTCATCATCAGATTCACTTGCACTCGCACTTGCTTCTGGAAGAAATGTTCAAATACATGATAGTCATTGAGAAAGACAGTGTAAACAAATCTTAGGAACCAACAACCAAGTAGTATAAATACACATTCGTTTCCACTTTCGCATTTCTGTTTCTCATTATCTTTCCTCAATAGCGGTAATTCACATCAATTACAACAGAATAGAGAAACATTTTCAGGAGTAAGAAATGATTTAGTGCATATAAAAAAGAACCTTCGAAGAAAAAAAGAACCCAATCATCAGTGGTACCAAGCTGATGGATCTCCACTATGCATTGCCATCTCAAACTACTGCTGTCAGGATTGATGATAGAATAACTAAAAGCTGTCAATTCTATCCTATTAAGGTATAAATTTACTTACATTTGGATTTTCATCTTTTGTTGCCTGCAACGAATTGTCCATAGTTATTTTGTAGTTATCGAACACAAGAAGCATATCTTAGTACCAAAATCTAGATGTTCAATAAGTTTGTTAAAATTTGTTCAAAATTTGTTTTTGCTCTTATTCTTACCAAAATCCAAAATTTGGTAAAATCTTGCCAAAATCCATGTTGATACCAAAATTTGTTAAGATTTTAACTAATTTTAAAACATCGTTTTAAATTTTAACAAATAAGCTCATTTTAAACGTCATTTTAAAATTTCATATAGACGTGATAAGGGTAAGATACAACATGTATACGATAATAAGGCAAAATTTTTAAAAAAAATACGATGATACTACGACCACAGTACATCTATAAAATAATATATTGTATATTTTTACTATTATCTGACGACTTCATAATTATAATTTTTTGCAGATTCTTTCATAACAGCGCAAAAAATTGGCAATTTTTGCTTTCAAATAAGTATAGATCATTTCATTATGGTGTTTCCACAAAGTGAATTGTGACTCATTAAAGAAATCGAAGCCAACGTTTAACTAGATGGTTTGTATAGAAGTACTTGTTGAAAAGAGATACGATATAATTAACTCATTTTATGATCTTTTAACATTTGATAGTAGATAATTCTCAAGAAACACTCGTGCGTTCAAAATTAAGTGAATTTTATGTGTTATATTGTTTGTTAATCCGAGAGGAAAGAGTAAAGATGAAAATAAACAATTCACCTCCATATTCGAAGCATATTGGATACGTATACACAATGTATCCAGATATTTTAATTACTATTCGATACGTTGGTGCATATCCAATAGGTATTCTCGAGTATTAGACGACTATCATATCCAATATGATATTCAATACGGATACGTCAACCTTAATTGAATTTCTATACTTCATAGTCTGCATCAGTTTAGGCTAGAGTTACAATAGTTATTCATAATTGTTGATGTAATTCCTTTTTTTTTTTTTTTTGATTACTTATTTAGATTCTCAAAGTGTGAGTAGTAGGATTTATCTACAAAGAGTTTTTACCCAATTTGGTCTCTTTCAATCAACAGAGTTGGGACCGATAGACTATGTATAGTAGACCTAATTATTGGCATTATTTTTGCACAAAGAAGTTGTCCTTGGATTCCAAGTCACGACCTCACGGTTGTTAGCCGAACACTTCTATAGTATACACGACAATCAACCCTTGATTTCTCTATGTACAATAAGTTATAGTAGTAAGATTATTGTTACGGATTATTATTACAGTTTCGCAGAAGATAAAGATAAAAGAGGACAAATAGAAAGAACTAAGAGGAATAATCTATTTATAGGCTCTGCTTCCCTACACGCTCTTATTTATAATAAAGATAGGGTGATCACGAAACTAGCCTACACTAGCTTAGTATGACTAATACATAAAAGAAGTCTTAACATGATGTAGTTAGAAAGTTCAGTGGATTACTGGTATGCAAACATACTATTCTAGTACAATTTGTTTGAAGGACTTTGATTTTATTAGCTCATGCTTCCAAATGTTTATAGGCATATAACTGTGACCAAGAATAGCATACAACTTATTGCTCTTATTCTGATTTTTTTTTTTACCTTCTCTGAGTTACATTTAATGGTTGCTAGTAATTTTTGTCTCCTTTTTCCATTTTCTTATTTAGAATTATACATTTAGTTTCTTTCAAAATCTCCAAGAAGTTACTTGAAGCTTCGAATTGCTTATAAATCTTTGTCCGACAAAGAGGATTGACCACATCTCTGACTTACATCAATGACACATGAGATTATTGAACAAGTTGACCAACTACACATAAATTTATCTTTTCTCAAAAATTCTTAATAAATCAGGGCATCCATGTCAAACCATAATTAACTGAACCCTAGATTCCGAAACAATCCAAGTCCCCATTTATTTTCAGTTTAGACTCCAGACAAAAGAATGAATAAAAAATAGTCCCGAAAGTCCTTTTACACAGTTTGACAATTAGAGCCTGACATTGTGATCTAATATGAAAAAAGAGAAAGGGTGGAGAACTATGAAACATGGATACAGATACGACGATAAGACAAAACCTAAAATAGTAGGATACGACCACTGGCGGAGGGACATTAGGGTCGGGGGGGCCTAGGCCCACCTCAAATTTTGGAATTTTTTTTATGTATATACATATATCACTTTGTTAAATATTTTTTAAAATAATTTTATTGTGCCCACCTTAATATTTTTATAAAAGCTAACACAAAATGACTGAGCATGTTACAGACACGCTTCAGACATGTTTAGAAATATTTTGGACATATTGAAACTCATTTTGTGATTTTTTTTTTTAAAAATACGAGGTTCTTTAAATATTGTATCAAAAATAGGATTATTATGTGATATATAACATGTTCAGAAAATAAAGTAAAAAAAAAAAACATTTGAACTTGAAACAATTCACATATAAACATCGTAATCTTATGAGATTACTCGCATAAAATGAAAACAAAGAAGAGTCTTAGAAAGTTAGAGAGAAACGGAAAGACAAGAATACACAATTGGTGACGGTGCAAGCCTCATGCAAGCTATTTCCAACCTTTATATGAAATTCCATGAGACAATAACAATGTTGTCCATGACTTTTTTGCTAATTTTCAGTGTCTTTTTACTCATGATTCTTGCCTGACGATTTTTTCCCCCTAAACTATGAGCTGCAACCAGTATTTAATTTCTTGTTTAGTGTATTTTATTGTGGTAGAGCTTTTTGTGACTGATATATTTTCGGATATAATTTATGATTTTCTTTGTTTGTACTCTTAATTTAAGCATGAAATTACTTGTAAGTGGCCTACAATTAATTTTTAATTTTCAACGATTAATCTCTATCTAAAAAATATAAATTTATAATTATATTTTTGTCGATTGGAAAATATTAATTAAATTTAGGACTTGAAGCGCCCACCCTCAACTAAATTCCTGGGTCTGCCCTGAATACAATCAGGATACGTCTATAATAAAATATATTTCATATTTTTACTATTTTCTACCAACTTAATAATTATATATTTTGGTAATTCTTTAACATAATACGAAAAATTAGCAATTTTTCCTAGAGTCAAAAGAGAATACATCATATCCTTATGATGTATTCACAAAATGAAGTGACTAATTAAAGGAATCAAAACCAATATTTACTTAGTTGGTTTGTTTAGGAGTATTTGTTACTAAGATTATAATGTAATAGATTCATTTTATGCTCTTTTAACATGTAATAGTAAATAATACTTAAAAAACATTCATATGACTTCAAGGTAGTATGATTTTTTTTTTTTTTTTTATGTATTGTATAGTATGTGAATTTGAAAAGAGATGTTAAAGATTAAATTCAAAAATTATACATGTTGCTCAAATACAAAAGTATTTGTGAAGTATCCAAATATTTTATTATTATCAGATATATTAGAGGTATCTGATATGTATCTTTGAGTATCCGACAAGGATTGTATTCGATACGAGTAAGCCGACCTCAATCAAGTATACATGTTTTATAGGTGGAGAATGTCGCTTTCAGATCCTAACCATTGTGCAAGATCATGGGGTGAGAGTTGTAGCTTTATACAATGAAGTGGTTTCCAATGTCCATTAGATGAGGGGATGATAAGCCGAGAACTAACAAAAGTGTTCCCTCTATATAATTTGTCTTGAAATATTCAATTTTCCATTCAAAACTCACTCTTCAAAACAATTTTGGTTGTCCAGAGGGACAATGGTAAGGGAAAGGCATACCTAGTGACAAATGAGAATGGCACACAAAGGTATGCCCTTACAAATTCAACAATCAACAAACAATTCAAAAAAATTGAAAACGAATTTCAATAACATCTTGCTACTAATGCTAAATCAAGAAGAATGAAGCTGAACTCAAACAACTACTAATCACACTTAATTCTTCAGGAATTGGAGATTGGACATTTTAAGCATTTATGTCGGTTTAATTCACTTCTCCCAACAACTAAACAAAGAGCAAAGGTAAATAACTAACAACAATCAAGCGCAAAAATCCAGGCTGAGATGTACCATTACCAAGTCATATGGCCTAATATAATGAACAGTTGACTGTAATAAATTGAAGAATGATTTGCATCATACCACTCTATTTGTCTTCCCTTAATCAAAAAATCTGGGTATGAACTTATAAATTCAACAATCAATTCAAACAATTTGCAAAGGATTTCAGTAATATCTTCCCACTAATGCTAAATCAAGAAGAATGAAGCTGAACTGAAATATCTACTAATCTCACTTAATTCTTCTAGAATGGGGAGATTGATGTGACATTTTAAGCATTTCTGTCAGTTTAATTCATTTCTCCCAACAACTAAACAAATAGCAAAGGTAAATTGCTGACAACAATCAAACGCAAAAAAACAGGCGGAGATTTACCATTACCAAGTCATATAGCCTAATAAAATAACAGTTGCCTATAAAAAAAATTGAAGAATGATTTGCATCATACCACTATATTTGTCTTGCCTTAATCTAGAAGTTGCCCCTACATCTTTCAATTGTCTCTGGCTCTCATCAACCACAGTATTCTCCAGATCAACCTTTTCTGTCTACAAGACACAGCAAAAAATAATAGTTCCTTAGTAGACTTGAAAAGTATGTCAGAAAGAGTACCTCATACAAGAAGTTTTACCCAAACAATATATGAAAATATACATGTGAAAATGACTAAGTGACCAACACTTGGAATACACATGAGAAGGTTAAATACCAACATACATACGTATTTTGCAGAGAAAAAAAATGACACAAAAACAAACAATTAGGTTTTCCTTATATAATTCTGGTATTCTTGTTGGTATGTCCGATTGAACTGCTTATAGACCAGCTAAAAATTTGGTAAGTAACATGTTAGTATATGACCAAGCAAAACATAGCACACATGCATCTCCACTGGTAAAAAACACAACTCTCACAAGGGAGAAAATAACATACATAAAGAGAAGTGTTTTATGGAAGAGTTCAAACCATCCAAAACAACATAGAAGATGGTAGGAACATAAAAAGAAAATAATGAAATTAAACCATAAAGAAAATTGGAAATCATGGAAAAAGCAGAATACTACTACAGTCTACAACGGCTTGAAGTGATAGCCAATGCATGGAGCAGGATCACAGACAGATTAAGTCGAGGCACTACTACTATCATCCAGGGGGGAAAAAAAAAGGTCCCATTCCATATTGTATTTAGACAAGTGTCGGTCTATAAAATTTGTTAAAATGGAATTGATTTGCAATAATGACTTCTAAATCCTATTGTTCATGTAATCAATACTCTGGAAAAGATGGCATAAAAAATAAAAGGAAAGAAAATGAGATAACAAAAACCAAACATTAAAAAAAACACACACTTAATTCCAGAGCCTACTGCCTATCTGCAAAGCCGCCAATGCTGCCATTATTACATACGACTGTCCTGCAACAACCACTATAGTCACCAGTGTGATAACCACTACCAGTATCATCAATGGCAAAGTCACCAAATTACAGCTACATCCATCATGGTACCATTGTCATTGACTCATTGTTTCCATATTACCATGGAGAACACGTGCATTGAAACCAAGCTCAGCAAACCCGTTTTCGCTACTGCCCACACAACTAACACTACCATTGCTGGCACTGCATTGCCCACACCACAGGCTAACCCCATGAGACCAAATGCACTGCCATCAATGTGGCACCCAAGACACCACCACAACCTTATCACCACGGTTAGTGCTTGAACCATTGATGCTCAACCCATAGATACTAGGATTGTGGATACCCTTTGCATCCTACGAACCGGGGTCGCAACACAAAATGAGGTGGGTTCGCGATTTAGATCGCCTAAATTTCCGATCCCAAATTGTAACTCATATTCCCAAATAAACCCCCAATTTAGCTAATTATAAATTATACTCCTAACTCCAAATTGTTACCCTTTCTTATTTTGATGATCTTTAAACATTTTGATTGTGTGTTGTCTTGGATTATGATTCACTTTGAAACTTTTGTCAGAAATATAAAATAACTACTAGCTAACTATGTGTTTATGGGTGTATAATTTTATGTAATTGCATTTAATAAAAACGATCCGGATAAGAGTTACAAATTAAACCACGACCCAAAATAATGTACCACCTGAGCACACCCCCATCGCACTGAGTATAGGCAAAATTATCATACCGCATTCCATACCCATAAGAAGTACAAAATCGACCTAGGGTTCTCGCGAAACGTCATGACCGTAGAGGGTCATGGTCGCAATGCCCCTTCGAGTACACACTAGGATGCCCCTCTGCTCACAGAACCCCTTCGAGTACACACCAAAATGCTCACTCAAGAAACATCGCATAGTTTTAGTTCTCTAGCTGCCAATCCAAATGTCCCAACATCTCATATATTGATTCGGACCATTAACCCCTTCTACCATAGGAGTTCTTCCGGATCCCAGTCAAGTACAACCCTGGGGATAGTGAACCATACACTGGGAGGCCTACTCGAGCAAACTAAACCTTCAAAGTCATGCCCGACGCCGAGGTTGACATTCATGCTCGCCCGCTCCTGTTGCTCAGTTTTCCCTTGAGGAGGGCCATACTTTCTTATCTCAAGGCGGCGACCTCTCCTCTTGATCCCTTGGGCCAATAGAACAATTATATATCATTTGTTAGGAATATACAAATGATATACTCTCCGGTAGTCACAGGATCCCACCTGTATGCCTTTACCTCCACGACGGACTGGCTAAGTCACTCCAGGATTACGCCTAGATGCTCGCGGTACCACTTCTGCCCTTTTGGACAAGGATCCATTTATCATTTCTACGGTGATATACTCGCAGCAGCACTCTAGTCTTTTGGACTAGGATACATTCATACTTCCGCGGGGGAGGATTGACTATGTGTCACTAAGTTAACTTCAATGCGGCCAATGGTGCTCTTGCCCCTTTGGACAAAGATCGAGGAGGGGTATGAGCTCGTCATATCAGCTACCCCCTGAATCTCGTGATGTTGCTCGTCTTATAGACAAGGATCTTGTACTCCATGGATGTGTGCTTGCCATGTCATGCTCCACTATGAGTCTCACGGTGAAGGGTGGACTTTGTCTCACTGCGCCACCTTCTGTTCCAACAACACCACTCTTATCTCGAGGGCAAAAGTGAGAGGACCACATGTCCAAATTTTATGGGCTACTACACGCATAAGTAGTACTAAGAAAGTAAAAAACAAAACCATGGATTTTTGGTATTAAGGATCAGCTCAACCACAACATTGAGAACAATTATTCCTTATGTTCAATGTTGAAGAACATGACTCATAAAGGGATTTGAGATTAAACTTCAAAGAAGCATATATAGGCAATAAAATCTAGATCTAGGACAACCATAATAAAGAAATGCTACATTCAATAGAGACAAGAGACAAATCGAAAGACAATAATATAGTCAAAGTATTTGCAGGGAACAAAACTGCAAAAGAAACTAGATTAAACAAGGATTATCTGATTTATCATGAGCATTTACCTATACCAAGATTGGTTCATAACAACACGGTTTCATTTAGCCAAAAACCCCAAGTACATGGCAGGCTCCATGGTGTCGAGAAGTAATACCAATGCATAACGCTTTTGTAATCACCAAAGCAAACAAGACAACTATAGTTCCGGTGAAATGTTCATAAAGAATCACTCGCTATTAACTATCTTACAAATATTTCTCTTCTACAGTATGTTGGTGAATAAAGTCGGCAAAAAAATTCCAATTCTTGTTTTTGACCACAAATTAAACTTTTAGATATGGTCATACTCAAATCATTTATATTTGCCAAATCCTATAAGAACATAAAAACCAAAAGTACTAGTGGCTCCGGAAATGACTTAACATAAGGACTCAAGTCATTCAATCATAATCCATATATCTCATTACTGACCAAGGAGAACACTACTTTGGAAATATATTTCAAAAAGCATATATACAAATAGAGGATATTCACTCCAACAGCTTACATATATTACACAAGGTTTTGAATTCTCTGAAGAGAATATCGTGTCTTTTAGAAATTCTTCCATTAGTAAAAGAGAGAAGTTGATATTTGTTATTTCCATAAATTTACACAAAAAGTCTCCCTCAAATAGTAGAGAGCTAAAGGTGCATAGAGAAACTGAACACCCTCTCAATATCTCACACAAAAATATGGATGTAGATCTTCACATTTATTTTGTGCCATGGATTATGCTTTCGCTATTATAAGAAAATCTTATATCTAGTTCACTAACAGGAATTTTATATTAATGAAACAAACTTGTCAATAATGAGCCTTTTTACATGCAAAATGTAGCAACCATACATAACAATAATAATTCCTCTTTATCCAATCCCTCTTGTTTTAGTAAAAAAGTCGTGTATTCTTCTATTTTAAGAAAAATTTAACACTTAAACACGAGTAGTCTTTCTATGACATAAGATAGTCATGCCAAATTTCCAAGTTCTGATAATCATAAATGGCTCATCTTACCATGACGTTCGTTTGAATTCTCAAAATTTATGTCGCCTAGGAAACACGGATATGGATACGAGTGTTGTACCCGATACGATACGGACACAGAGATACGGCAAAATTCGAAAATATAGGACCAGGCTATTAAAATTATATAATATATTTTTTAGATAATAATAGAACTATAATATATTAAAAATAAAGCAAATGATATAACAATATTAATAATAAGACCTAGCAAATATTAATTTCTTCATTAAAATTGAAATAGATCAAAATAAATATCCACAATTTTCATCAAACATCCTTACTTTTATTAATACTCATAGTATAAAAGTTCCATACCAAAAAAATATTAACAATTGTTTTTTTTTTTAAATTCCTAGTCATGTCTTGGTTGTGTCCTAGTCGTGTCTTGACCGTATCTGATTGTGGCCATGACACCCCTCCAGGAAGCATCTATGCCTCCTAGTCTGTCACTTCATCCGCACAGGGATAGAGAACCCATGGCTCTCTCTACTGTGCTTTCTTGCAACAGTTCAAGAAATGTTGGCCACAAGTCTTTCTAAAAATTAAGATATCTTAATCACACAGCCAAAATTGCATAAAACAGATCTCCGAGAGGATCCGAGAAGTGTCATCCATCCAATGCATGTCTAACACATCACTTTCTTAAAAGTGTTTGCGCTAAATAACAGAATCCCAGCACAAGATAACTAGTTCCGGTCATCAAAAAATGCTGCAGTTTAAACAATGCAGTTGATGGTATAACCAATCAAGACATCTAATACAACCAATACGAAGTGTTTATTTTCAACCCAATCAGAATGAATGTTGGTATTGCGCTTCCATCCAGAAGCAGGGTATTCTATTGATATTATGTATTTTCATTTATTCGAATAATGAGCCGCTACCCGATGTCGGATCCCGTAGGAAGGGGTAACCTTGTCTTTACGTGTTTCTTAACATCACTTGTTGTTGATGACACAAATAAATTTGATTTATCCAACATATGCTGCTCCATTTCCAACCAAAACCAAAACCAAAACCAAAACCAAAACCAAAACCAAAACCAAAAAAAAAAAAAAAATAATAATAATAATACACAAATCCTCATTTACCAACCAGAAAAATTCTAGCTCCATGCAATCCTCACCAGCTAAGTTTCCAGAAAACATAAAACCCATACAAGCTAAGACTAGAAAATGTCTTAGGCGAGATTGAAGATGTTTTGTCTTCTCTTTGCTGGCCTCCCACATCAAAAATTCAGATTCACAAATTAAGTTTCTGATAAATCTAATGTTTTCTCACCGCCTATTAAATAACTACCTAATGTCTACTAAAATTTATCTTCACAAAATCTCTCAACAAAGATAATGAATTTATAAGGGTATAATCATTACAAGAAATCGAAACTGCGCAAAAATTCTCACCTGCTCTACACAAACATTCCAGCACAAGTTGCAAAGTTCACCAAAATGTTTGCATACAAATGAATTATATAGCCGATTTACACACATGCAAGCATGCATTAGAAAAGGAAAAAAATTAAGTAAAGCAGCCCACCTAGTACATTAGATGCCTTAAATGTGAATAGTATACCCACCAAATAGTCATATGGCAGCAGAAAAAGCACGTGTAGATGAAAACTAAGAGTAACCCTGAGAAGACCCTTCAAATCCATGAAAGAACATTTTTCATTACTGGATCTGTCATTTTAAAACTCAACTGTTCGTATCTTTTTATTTATCACACAACTATTTGTATCTTAAGAATATCATTATCGGAACTAGTGATACTTCTGCAGAAATTCCCAATGCATCAACTGCATAAATGAACCTCAAAAAAGTACGTTGTTAAGCAGACCTGCCCCCAAGATCAAGAACAAATGAATATATCAAAAAATCCAAACCACGTTAGTTTTGAAAACACATCAGGTTCCAGGATAAAAACAAAGTACAGTAACATCCTATGATCCAGTGCTTTTACCAAAGAAGTGGTCCAGAAAGACCCCTCCTGGTCCAACAATCTGAACAAAAGAATGGCAGACTTAAAATAAATGGGAAAGAAGAAATCTACGGCCATTCTATGCATGAACAAAAAACCCCAGCCACACAGCAGTTAATTTTGGGAGATTGGAGAAGAAACTGAAGAAAATGTCAAATTCCATTAGCCTGAGCTTGTCCACTAATAATGACATGTACCTCTAACTGCCGCAGAGTGTCAATGAGAAGCCAATGCTTCTGCTTAAGCAATACAAGTTGATTCTGCAGTGTTGCAAACTCGTTCCTCATGATCTGCTCACTGTCCTGGATGGCTGCCTCACTCGTACCCTCTTCCAACAACCGCTGCCTTAATTTTTCTGTTGACACAAAAACATTTTCCAAAGGAGCCATTAATTCACTGTTGGACATTCTAGGGAACATGTCCTTAACAGCCTGCAATGCGTCCATCCATGCCATTCTGTCTTCCCGTGTGTCGGCCCTTAAATGTAGCCTCTTTGTTCCGGTAAAAATTGAAAATCTTTTGTCATCCGATCTGCTCTCACGGATTGATGAAACCTAGAACATGCAGTTCATTATGTTTTAGATTTGTGAAGAACTATTAAAATGCATGACAAAGTGATAAGAAATAAATCAGTTACAAACCAAAAAGCAAAAAAGCATTGACATAGCAAAAGTTGTGATCGTCTGATATGAGGAACACATATTCAAATGATGATTGGAAACAAAAACTTTCATTTATAACAGGTCTAATAATTATTATAAGTAAAACAAATGAAAAGACCATTGAAACCACCTAATCATGATTAGGCCAGAAACTAATGCATAGATTGAATTTGTCAGTATTATTCAATAGAAGTCTCATCACAATTGAATGGAAACAAAGTAAATTCTCATCCTTCTAGTAGAAACAAAGCCTGAAATAAATCCAAGTCAATTATATTTTCAAATTGACCCAACTTAGCATCGAAATTAAATAAGCGGATTTAGATAATTTTCAATTTTTAACTAAAAAAAAAGAGCTTATAATAATTTATTGAAACAGAAATCAAATCATATTAAGCCCAAAGCATACAAAATCTTTTTCTCTGCATGCATAGAGTAGATATAGACACTCAACAATCTGAAGAAAAAAAAAAGCAAGATATTTCATTTTGCTGTAAATAAATATTGTGATCAAATTGAATGAGTACTGCAAATAATAATCAAATCAAATATACAAATACATATAAGTGTATAGATACATAGACATCTGCATATGCATACACACGCACATACAATACATACATACATACATACATACATACAGAGAGAGAAAGAGAGAGTTTTGGTCAGACCTTGAGATGAACTTCGCCAACAGGATTGCGACGGACCTGGGGGCTCCGATTCTTACACCTGGAAATCCTTCTCAAGGACTCCTCCCCAATAACTCTGCTCCCCTTCTCGGTCTCTTGGTTCACCACAATCTTATCAGGCCCATGGATCTTATAATAGGAAAGTACACCATCTTGCAACACAAGCCACCTGGGCCTCCAACCCTTGCCGTAATTCACCCACTTATTCAAAATCCCCGATATCCCATTCCCTACAATATCGTTTATTTTCACTTCTCTTTGGTCTCCACCGCATACCAATTGCGTTGCCTCTCTCATCGACGGTCCCCGAGACAACGATTCGGCCATGGTCACATGTTTGTGGCCCTGATTGTGATCTTGATGATTGTTATTGGTCTTAAGGGGTTCGGATTTGGTATTGGTGGAGGTCAGCGGCGGTGGTGGTGGTGACGCCATGGTTGGGATTTCTGGAAACTTGGTTGCGCTACGATCGTGAATCGTTGATACGCAGCAGAATGCAAGCATAGTTACATAGCTTGATTCATCATCGAGGATTGGATTGAGGAGGATAAAGTTGAATGCAATTAAGAGTTCTCATTTTAATGTGTGTGTGTGAGAGAGAGAGAGAGAGAGAGAGAGAGAGAGTCTGGTCCCGGTAAGGCGTGAGTTTTTATAGGGAGGATATATGTGTGTATATTTATATATATATATATATATTGAGAGAGTTTTCAGGGAACACGGAATTGGGGAAGGGCTACACGGAGAGGAAAGAATTTTCCGGCGGTGGGGGTGGGGGTGGCGGAATGGTCAACACGCGGTAGCGAAACGACTCCCACTTGTATACTGGAGTACTACTTGTTGGGTGGAAGGTTTTAAATGTGAAGCGGTTGGGCTCGTATTGGTACAGTAGCAATAACTCTGCTCAAGACACCCTATAATATTAAAAATTAAACATTTATATAGTACAATTTTTATATTTTACATAGTAATTTATTTTTTAAAATTAAAATGGAGATAGAAAATATGAGATAGGTAGAGAAGAGAAAAGAAAGAGGTAAGTATAGATTAGTGACTTCGTTTGATATTGGAGTGTGTCAGTTAAGTTATTTGATATTAAGAACGTGCAAAGAAGATGATGTTTTTGAATTATAAATTTTTTTTAGAATGAATTTATACTCTTAAATAGAATTAAATAAAAATTAAATTAATTTTAATTGTTATTATACTTTTTACAAATGTAAAATTCAAATTATTAAATGTAATATTAGGTAAATGATGAGTTTGTATTGGTATATAATGGGTTTGTGGCTAATCTATTATAGAGATCTTCTCGGATGCTTTTGGTCGCAATTTTGTGAAGAGTATTATACGATGTAATAGCTTATCTAATTTCATCGATTTAATATAATTTGATTGTTATGCTAGTCTAGTTAGGTTCATTTTTCAGATGAATAACAGGTACGACCAGGACCTCATGATCCCACCAGTAAAATTCTATTGAGGTGGCCTCTAGACACTCTCATTTGTCCTATCATTCTTTTCAAAATAAAAATAATTATTATTTTATACATTTGAATTAAATTTTGTTTTTCACACATAAAGAGACTCGGTGTAATTGAATTCTCTGTTAATATTGAAGAGGTAAATTAAATGAATTGTTGTAGAGGTAAAACGTAATTATACTCGATCCTTGTGGTAAGTACAATTTATTTGGATGATAATCCCTGTTATTTTGTTAAGATTTTGGTTAAACTTGATTAAAATTATATTAGTAACAAATCAAATGCAATTGAGAAAAGGGATATAAAAAGGAGCAAGGTTGGCGCTGCCATTGGTTGGTTTATGTGTTGTTTGGTGCTTAGGGATTTTAAATTTTTTTATTAAATATAGTTGCCAAATAAGGAGGATCCTTTTTTTTGATTTGGTCCACACTCAAATCCCTCGTTTACACATTTTGGAAACGTTTGAATTAGTGTTCTTACTCAAAAAAATTTAAGACTAAAAGACACATAATATATCCATTAATTTACATACTTGTGTCTTTGACATTGATTTTATTAATTTTCAATTTCATTATAAGAAAAATATTTTTAACTATTGAGATTATAGAAACTTGATTAAGTAATCAAATCGATGATAAGATGATGACTGATAGTATGATACTTGTATATAACAAATGACATTTTTTTTAATGGTATTTATAGCAAAATCATCATGTAACATTTTCAAATGATAAAAATGTATTGGGGTTAATTGAAAATGAATATAATTAAATTATTTTTTTGTAAACAATAAAATTAATTTTTTTTATTTTGTTTGTATGCATTATGTAAACTAATTTTTGACCCTATTATGTTGAATAATTTTAATTTGTGCCAACAATAATTCTAATAAATATAAATGCATGATTTTACTTGGCCAAAAAAATCTAAAGCTTGTTATAGTGCCAACTCAGAACTACTTTTCTGACTCCGTTCTTGTTCTTACCACTAAAAAAAGACGAAGGTAAAATAATGAAATTAGTAATATTCATTATTAGTCATTTTACCAAATTTATGTACAAAACTGATTCGAATTTTTGAAAAAAAAAAAAAGAAAGAAAGTGGAGTATAATTATGGCTTACATAAAAGGTGCTTTGTGTAATTTAACCCATTTGAAATTACAAGATTTTCCAATCCGATTTTGTTTGTTTTATTGGTGCGAACGAGTGTAGGGAGTTTGTTTTCTGACAAAAAAAAAACGAGTGTAGGTATAAACACGAAGAGGGAGCCGCCGCTCGCCGGCTTCGTGAGAGAGTGACAGGTGGGTGATGGATATAGGGCAACGTGGTACATAGGCAGTAGGGCAGTGAGCCGAACTTTGCTGGGTTCCTAGGTTTTCACGTTTTATAAATGATTTTCATTAGAAGTTCATATTACTTAACAAAATATCTATATAATAAAATAATTTATAATTTAAATATCAAAAAATAAATAAAATGACTTTTGTTATTTGTGATTGAGATCACTTTAAATTTTACTTTAAAGTTAATCTAACGGCTAATATTAACAACCTAAATTTAATAAGAAAAATAGGTCACTAAGGGTGTGTTTTGAGTGATTTTTTAAAAATACTTTTAGAAATTATTTCACATAAGTATTTTAAAAAAAATAATAGTGTTTGAAATCGCCACACCACTATCTCTACCACCACCACCGTCGCCGCCACACCCACAACCATCATTGCACCACCACCACCCCACCACCGCCCTCCCGCCACCACAGCCGCCACCACAACCGTCGCCACCACCACCACCGTCGTCGTTGCCGCCACCACCACCACCAATATAGCCACCGCCACCGCCGTCGTCGCCGCCACCACCATCGCCGCCACCCTCGCCACCAGCACCGCCACCCTCGCCGTCATCACCGCCACCACGGTCATTGCCACCCACCACAACTGCCACCCACCACCTCTCACCCCCACTACAAACCGATGCTTAAAGTCATTTATCTCTTTTCTATGTTTGTAATTTGATTTTGGATATGAATACAAATATGTTTATTGTTTACCATTTTTTATTACACTGTGTCTTCAGGCACATGCAATAACTAGTATATAATAAATTACAATATAATTCAAATTTTAAAAGATAAATAAAATAATTTTTATTTTTCGCGGTTGAAATCTCTTTAAATTTTATTTTAAAGTTAATTCGAAAGCTAATATTAACACCTCAAATTTAATAGGGAATAGACCCCTAAGGGTGTGTTTGGATGACTTTTTAAAAGTATTTTATAACTTCTCATAAGTACTTTAAAAAAAAATAGTGTTTGAAACCGTCCCACCACCACCGCTGCCGCCATCCCACCACCACTGTTGCCGTCACCATACCACTACCGTTACTGTCCCACCATTACCCCTACCACCACCGTCTCACCATCACCCCTACCACCACCGTTACTATCCTATCATTACCCCTACCACCACCACCATCACCGTCCCACCATTACCCCCTACCACCATCACCCCACCATCACTCCCTACCACCACCACCTCCACCACCCCACCCCACCATCACCACCATTATCGCCACCGTACGTCATTGTCCACCACTACCACCATCCACTGTCATTTACACCCACCACACCTACCACCACCACCACCATTACCAACCATCATCACCGTCGTCACCCATGACTATCACTACTACTATCGTCACCCAAAACTTACCACCACCATCACCGTTGTTACCAACGGTTGCCACCATCACCACGATTGTCGTCACCCGCTACAACCATCACCGTCTCTTACCACCACCACCACTGCCGCTAGGGGTGTTAATCGAGTTGAATTCGAGCCTAATTCAAGCCTAATTTACACATAAACGAGCTGGCTCGTTTGACTATTTACACATAAACGAGCCTAAAAAAATGTTCAAGTTTGACTTGATTAACAGCCCTAACTGCCGCCTACCACCACTAACACTGCTCACCCCTATTACAACTAGGGTTTAATTTTTTTTTTCTCTCTCTCTATATTTATGATTTAATTTTTGCTATGAATATAAATATTTTTATTATTTACTTTTTTTTATTATTTTGTGCCTTCAGGTACAAGTAATAATTAGTATTTTGATATCGTACCATTAAATTTTGTGGTATGAGAATAATTTTTTTGTAGGTCATTTAAAATCGATCCAATTTTTTTTAGGATTAATCATAAGTAATTTCAGAAGTTATAAATAACCCCAACAGTTATAAAATGATCTTCAAATATTATAAATAATCCTCAAAATTTGTATATCACCCTTAAAATTTATAAATAATTCTTAAAAATTATAAATAATCCTTAAAAAGTATAATGGAGGTATGGTATTAAAAAAAATTAAGAGTTAAGAAGCTTTGTTTGCTAGTATCTTAACGTATTAAATTTTTCTATAAATGTGTATAACAAAAAATCATGAAATTAAGAAATGAATATATATTTCAAGTGTGATGAACCTTATTATGTGTCATGTCTAGTAAAATCTCCTAGTTCTCCTTTTTAAGTGCTAATAAATTATATTTCATATTATTTACATTCAAATACAAAAAATATTATCATTATAATAATTTCTTAATAAAAACAAGAATCTATCATTACTATGTAGTAAATTATATGAAATTGATTTCTTACTCATAAATATCCAATTATCTTGCTTTGGCTAATTATTATTATTATTTATTTAATTTGTTTAGATGATAAGACAAAAGAGAAAAGAAATGAGTAAAACAAACTTAAAAAAAACACGAAATCTATATCTCATCACAAGGGGTTGAGACGCTAGCGAATATATACACACTAAGAGTAACCATTGTCTGAAAGTACGGTTGAATATGAATAATTTTGATAGTCATTGGATGATATATTTATTAAAATCTGTCTTGTTTTATATTATAGATTATAGATGTAAAATACACTATGCAAATATGAGATCTTATTATTGGGTTTTGACAATTTATCGACGATGACATTGTATTATCATTGTTGTGCATAATATTTATCTATCATAGTTCCATTTTTTCTAAACCTAATCCCTATGTTTTGATGGTTTGTTTCTCTCCATATTTGTTCTCAATTAAGGGTTTGTTAGTTAGTACTTTAGTCTTTTCAGGCGTGCTAAGAAGAAATCCTTGTTGACCACATTAAAGTAAATTGATTCAAATACAGAATATGCCTTGTGATGGTATCACCTTATGCTTCAATCTTCGTACATCGTGACAAAACACTTATGCATCAACTTTTGACGAAAAAGCCACTTCAATCCATTTAGATGATTGTTAAGTGAATGAAAACAACTCCATTAAATGATGATAACTTTTTCTCACACTAAAAGAAATTTCAGCGAAGTTAGTGTCTATAAACGTCGATAAAAATTAAATAACCGTAAAAAAAAATTATATCCGTCGATATTAAAAAATAATATTTTGATAACGTAACAAGACTCTTCATCATATAACTTATGATGAGAGGGTTTAAGAAGCCTTTCTTTCCCGAATGTTTAATTTCTAGTTTTTTAAAATATTTAATTATCCCCCTCCAATTAAATTATTTCATTTGACTATTTAACTAATACTTCCATCTTTTATAACTACTCTCACTATCTTTTTAAAACTATTTCAAATTTAATTTTTCACTCGTCTTTCTTCATTTTTTAACATTTAACAAATATTATTTTAATTCATTAATGAATAATTTTTTAGTAATACGAAAATTTTTGTGCACTGTACATGTATGAAATTATATATAGTCAAATAATTTAAAATGGATAATAAAATAAATCAGATAAAAATAATTAATTTTTAAATATATATTTATATAATAAAGTAGCTTACAATTTAAATTTCAAAAGATAAACAAAATGACTTTTGTTTTTCGTGGTTCACATCGCTTTAAATTTTATTTTAAAATTAATCTAACGGCTAGTATTAACACCCTAAATTTAATAAGAAAAATAGGCTCGTAAGGATGTGTTTGAAGTGACTTTTTAAAAATACTTCTAGAAATTATTTCTCAGAAGTATTTTTTAAAAAAAAAAATAACATTTGAAACCGCCTCACCACTACTTTTAACACCACTACTTCTACCACCACCACTACCACTACCACCACCACCCCTACCACCACAATCGCCAGCACTGCCATTGTCGCCACCACTGTCGTCGTCGCCGCCACCCCCACCACCACCGCCATGGCCCCCCGCCACCACTGTCGCCGCCACTACCGTCATCGCCACCACCTTCATTGCCACCACCACCCCCGCCATCGCCGCCGCCACCCCACCACCACTGCCGCTGTCGTCGTCGCAACCACCACCACCGCCACCACAGTCATTGCCACCCACCACAACCATCACCGTCTCCTACCACCACCACCTCTCACCCTCACTACAACCAATACTTAAATTCATTTATCTCTCCTCTATATTTGTGATTTGATTTTGCATATGAATATAAATATATTTATTGTTTATTATTTTTTATTAGATTTTGGATATTAATACAAATAACTAGTATTTTATTTAATATAACTCAAATACTACATGACACTCAACTTAACTTGGGGGTGGTCCTCACTTACCCAAAAAAAAAAAAAACTTGGGGGTGGTCCTCAAAGAGCAAGGGAGAAGACAAATACTGGTTGTTAATGTGTACTGAGGCACAGGTGATCTGATCACTGCCAAAATCTTACATTTCAACCTTTTGACCGATCAAAGATTTTGGTTAAAGTGTACAATTAGAGATGACGTGGCTAATCATTTCACTCGAAGCTGTCCTCGTGAACTGCGGAAAGTCTACGGTAAAAAAAAAAAAAGTCGGTGGTAATTACAAGTTTTAAAAGAAAGAATTACAATTGGTTCAGGGAAATCTATATGATTACGAGACATTTTGAACAATTATAATTTTTTTTATGAGTTGTAATTTATTTTTTAAAAATTATAATTTTCATAATTAATTATAATGTTTTAAAAATAATAATGTCTTTTATGAATTATAAGTTACATTTTAAAAAATAATATAATTTTTAATAAGATACGGACGACGGTGCAGTAATCTTTCCCATGAACAGAGCTTAACTGTTGTACATTTGGATATGATTGTCCCAACGCTGCTGTTGGTCGTACTTTTTGGTTGATTGCCTTTTCTTCAGTTTTTGCCTTTTTTTTTTTTCTATCTTCTTTTGGGTAAAAATTATTATTTAGCACAAATAATATTGACAAAATTCGAATGGATAGCTTAAGTGATAATAGAGACGAACTGTAAATTCAGATGTTCAAAATTCGAATTTTGGTAATCCCTTTAGGTCAGATTAGGAGAGATATATTCCTCATAAATACTCTAATCTTAGTGTAGATGACTTGCCTTTAATCGAATCGAAGAAGAGATTATTTTAAATGTGCATAAGTTGGACTGAACATCTCTGACCATTAACCAAAAAAAAAATAATAATATTGACAATAAATCCCTACAATTTGATAATATTCTAAAAAAAATATTTATTATTTATGAGAAAGAGAACCTAATCAATCAAAAAGTAGTATCATATATGGGCCATGTTTCGATTTCTTTCATAACTTTGTGTTATAATATTAATCAATACAATTTCATATTGTTTTCTTGTTTGGATGTTATGATAGTTTTGATTCTATTAAAAAGTGACGCATTTTTTATTCTATCATATATGGGCCATGTTTCGATTTCTTTAATAAGAAAAATATTTGATTCATTATTTTACCATTATAAAAAATTAAAAAGATCATTCTATCATTGCATAGTTAAATATTTAAATTATCATCATATCCTTATGTGTTTAAATTTCCAAATTATTCTCTAACATCTGTTCTAATTTTTATTCTCTATATAAGTATCAGTATTTAGAAAATTTTTAAATTAATTATATTACTCTTAAAAAATATATGCATCATTATAGTCAGTAATATATTTTATCCTAATTGACATAGCTAATTCTTAATTATAGTAAGGCTTCAATATGATTAGGATGATAATTATTTTTATTTTAATCAATGAATTATAAGTACAATTCTAATCAAATGAATTTTAAAAAAAAATTAATTTTTCAAATATCACTAAAAAAATACTCTCATTTCTAAAATTTTTTAAAAATAGAATTTTAATTATTATTATTTTTTATCATTTTTATTATAGCTAAACCAATCTTTGGGACAAAAAAAGTCTTCATAATTCTATAATACAATTTGAGCAATAAAAAAATAAGTTTGACAAACTTGAGATGATATTTAATTTATGCACATATATCAATACTTTTATTAATTTGTTATGTATGAAAATTATTCACGTGTAACGCACATAGTGCAGTGAGTTTATTTGCCCGCTTGTTTGTTTATCATTAGACGATCACACTACGTGATATTACTGACGAGGTATAACCGTTACACCCCAATATTTACTCCAGAATAAGATCCTTATACTCCAGCGAGGTCAAGGCTATAGTTGAGGGGTCAAGGTGTGATTTATCCTATCTGAAATTTCTGTCCTATATACCAAATTATATATATATATATATATACTTAAAATAAAATCTAAAAGCTTTTTATTAGAATTAGGCATGAAAAAATCTTAAAAGAGTAACATACTTCAACTCTCAAAGAGCCTATAAATTTCAATTTTTGTACAAAAACAAATGAATTTTTACGAATCTTCTCGATAACTAAGAACATGATTGTAGATGGTTGATGTAAATATCAATAGTCTTTTTAGATCCAATCATATATCTACGTAAATATTGATGGATTTCTTTATGTGTCATATGTAATTCTCTAATAAGTTGGACTTGATCAAAATGCAAAACTTAAACTAAAAGGATTGAAATGTTATGTATTGATAGGACTATTATTTTAAGCATCAAAATGCTATTGTCTTCACAAAAGTGTTTGTTTGTTAAAATTTCAATTATTTCTCAATCTTGGTTAATTCTAAGTGTCCTTTTCAATAAGATTACATATCGAATTGAATGTCCCATGTTTTTTTACAAACCAAGATTCTAATATCTGTCAAAATCAGAATTCGGATCATTTCGGGTGACCTCCAAGAATCTCACTTTTTTCTCCTTATCACGAGATCGATTCTCTCAAGATAAAAAAATATTGATCTATTGTTTTGGGTAGGGAATTTTGTATTATTAGATCATATAACCCATAAAAATCCAATGACAGGCTTAGTCACAGCGAGTGGAGATCCACCACACTGTCAAGGAGAGCCTACTAACCAGGTACTATGAGACAATGAACAAAAATGTAGTTTTTAAGGCAACAGAAAATGTACTAGAATTTTTTAATGCTCATGAGAGTTTACTAGAATTGGATATTACCAGCTAGACCATGTCCATTTGCTTTCCATTGTCACATGCCCTGCCCCTACCACCCAGATAGCTAGTCAGCCAGAGGATCTAGTCAAAGAAGGACAGGGTCCTTTAATTATTGTGTATTCAATGTCGTACTTCGTTAACAACAATGAAAACATGTCATTTCAAATTTTTTTTTTTATTTTTTTTTCCCAATTAAGGATCACTAATAAACCAAGTCAATATAGGTATGATTAAAATTCATTTTTTTTATACTATTTTTTTGGCATCATATCATTGCCCTTCATTTTCGCCTTCTATCTCTCTCTCTTCGCCGAATAAATATTAGATATAACGATTATACCACGCTAATATTATAGTATAATATAAATCATCTAATGATAACGTAACAATTAGGCAAAATGAATCTCACTCTTTCAAGTAACCACTCATTCATGTAAAATAGTATCTGTCACATACTCAAATATTATTAAACGATTACACTCCGTAACAATACTGAAATGGTGGTCCAATATTTACTCTTACCAATCCCCTCTCCATCACACACACACACACACAAAAACAAGCAAACACATTGGTCCACCATGCGTGCTTGCCATGTGATTATCTAGAAAGTGTTTTGACTAAGAGATAGTGATCCATGTGGAAATTTTCTTATAGAGTACAATTTCTCCACTGGCTTGCATTTGTAATTTGTGTCCGTTCTTGTAAACCAGTAATTTTGAAGGCAACTCTAGGTGAAAAAGAGCATTAAATAGTAACTATGTATTAACCACCAACCCCTAAGGTAAAGGTAAAGGTAAAGCCATATTTTACTTTAGTTAGTTTAACCCTTGCTCTCCGAGTTTTATGTAATCAATTGATGTTTTTATCTTGTGATTGATGAGGAATACAATTTTTTATTCTCATTCCACTCATAATAATATTTGAACCGTGTTATTTGCTCTTTAATAATCTCGTCTTCACTGTCAGGCAAAAATTCTCTTTGATAGGACGAGATCAACGACAATTAATTATTAGAGATCTCCAAATAGGTAAACGACAGTCACGGACGGGATTCTCAACTAACAAGGTCAAAATGATTTTTTCTTATCACCAACCACCAACCATACCAAGCTTTTAAATGAAGCAATCCGAAAAGATATTGAGGACTAACAAAATTCCCCCGCCCCCCGGGGCCCTAAAAAAGAATCGTCACCCACCACCCACAAAAAAAAACTATAAACAAAAAACTTTGGTATTAAAATCCAAACAAGTATTAAATACAAAATTTGGAATTGTGTTTTTCTTTTTGTTTGGTTTAACGGTCAGGCATGTTCGTACCAGTTTATGCGTACTTCGACTAATCTTCTCCCCTATCCAGTCAAAAGTATGCCATTCACACGAGAATTAGAGTCTTCATGAAAGATAAATTTCTTATGGACTGATCCCAGGGAGTTACCAAAATTCAAACTCATGACATTTTAATTTACAGTTCGTCCTTATTACCATTTAAGCTAACTTGAGTTGATAATATTTTTCTATTGCACACTGCAACGCCTGCCCTTAATATTCTAAACATGATGGCGTTGAAAGCAGTGAGAGTTATAAACAGAGTGTTGATAAACACCACCAGCAGGCACCAGCTTGGGCAATGACAGCTTAGTATGAAAAGTAATGATTTATAAAATGTGTATGATACTATAGGCTGTCATTGCTGAACCTGGTGGTTGTAATTACCAACCACATACATTCATTATCTTGGCTCTTTCTCCACTTATGATATTATCCTGATATTTCAAACTACAATGTCGACAAACATTTCAACCTCAATGTCAACTATTCAATATCATTTTGAGGTCCTCCATTATTTTCATGGACACTTCAAACGATGACCATTTCAACATTTTATATATACAGGAAATAATTTTTTTTTTTTTTTCAATTTGATTATGTTGCATCCACATCCTCATATTAAGTCATCGTCACGTCATGGTCGAAATATCATCTTTTTTTTTTTTCAAAAATTCATTATAGCAAATGGGAAAGAAAAAACTTTTTTTCAACTCAACTTTTACTTCTGAAACGATGTGCTTAAATCTTAACCATTAAATATTAATCTGTCCAACTTATTTGTTTATGATGATGGTGCCAACTCATTTAGAAAGAAAAATTTGGACTGCGAAGTTGGGTAGAAAACCTATGCATTGATTGAGACTCGAACCCACATGGTACATGCAAGGAAGGGTTCTATCCCATACATGGTGCTAGCCTTTCAAACGATGGATATAGTATTACAACATCTCTAATAGGCTCTCCATTGCCACTTAATTCTTTATTTTAAAAAATCAACCCTTAAAATTTTATCTCCAACAAACTCTTTATTTAGGCTCTCTAAAATAAAGAGTTCAATCTGGCTTTTCACATTTGGAGAGTCAAATTCACTCTCTACTCTATTTTTTTTTAGAACAAAAGAGTATATTTGTCTCTTCATCCAAGACATTCAGGATAAAACATATATCAATGCTATTTATGTCGAAACCAACTTCTTCCCTTCGTCGTCGTCAACACTGAATGAGATTTCTCCAAAGAAGTTTTTTTCCTAATCAAACTACACAAGCACAACATGAAGATACGAATATTAAATTAATTGCTTCCAGTTGTTTTATCTTGTCCATTAATTCCATCCAGTAATATCACACACTCACAGTTGGGAATGGGATCAAGGGAAATGGGAGTATAAATAAAATATTCAAGTTTGGTAAAAGAATGGAGGGAAAAAAGAGGGAAGTCAAGTTTATTCCTAAAAAGGACATAGTATAACATAATAAATTGATAAAAATAAAGAGTCATATTGGAGTAGTATACAAAATTTCATATGTATTTTAACTTTTTGTCCAATATGCTCTTTATTATTAAAAAAAAAATGCTCTCTATTTTAGAGAGCAATATTGGAAATGGTCTTTGTAGCTGTAATATTAGATAGATTTGTTTTCCTGGATCTAGCAATATCCATATAACTTTAATTGCTCAATGCCAGTGCCCACAGTATTTCCTTGGTTGCATGTTTGCTATGCTATACTATGCCCACATGATCCAAACAACAACAACAACGTAACACTAACATTAGCCATAAGTCGTGTGTCCCATGAGTGAGGCTCTAAGCCAACCTCATTCACTCCAGCAAGAGAAGCAAGCAGGCCCAAAAACTCTCTCTCTCTGAGCATGAGTCAATGTGTGTGTGTGTGAGAGAGAGAGAATTGGGCTCCATGTCCCTCATATTTTGCAGCCTTTTGAAGACAACCAAACTTAAAAGAAAAAAACAACACAACCATTGACCATAGAGACAAATGTTTGTCTAAATGGACCACTAACATGATAGCTTTCAAACGAAAAAAAAGGGGGCCGGGGGGGTCATGACCAGAGCAACACCATAGATATATAAGTTGAACATGCTGTCCCTGAAAAAGCCTATTCATGTGGGAGACTTTTGTTTTCTAGCTTTGTTTTTTGTTTTCCTACCATAAGAGAGAGAGAGAGAGAGCATTAGCCGCCCCACGATTATATGGCATACCAGTGTCTGTGTCAGATTGTTGGACTGCACTAAGTGCCCCAACACCAAATGTCATTGGCTCCTTTGGAAAAAGAATCTTTCAGAAGTGCACATTTTAGCAATCGGCAGTGATGAAAGGCAATATAAGTCCCATTTGCGTAATAATGACAACAACCTGATACTGTGGTAACTGGCTTATATTGGATTGATCAACCACAGCAAATACAACCAAACCAGACATGTTCTCACATACTCTCCACACTAAAAGAGTACAAATCATTCATTGATCTTGCAATTAACTTCATTTTATTGCTTGAAACGAAAAACAAAAGGTAAGGAACAATCATAGCCTGCAATAGAGAGCCAACCATCTTCAAATTGAATCTGATAAATGGGAGAGATAACTCATTTTGTTTGACCAGATCTCTTTCAGTGACCAATCTAAATCCAACTGATTGAACTAAGTGACTGTACTGTATCATAACAAGAGGAAAAAAAGAAGATATGCACATGGTGAAGTTGATTTTTGCCTTCAATAGAAGCTGCCAAGAAATCTACTCATCAGACCAATTTTCTTCTGACTAGTCCTTTGAAGAAGTCAAAACTGTAGCCACATGGAAAACAATATTATTAACTTGCATGCGTAGAGTAATGGGTATAATACAGTAATATACTTCCAGAAAACTAATGCTGCTTTGAAGGTGGATCCAAGTTACACAAATGTCAGAAACATTTTAGATATGGGATTTATGTTGCAGTATGCTATTATAACTAAAACCATTATTCATCTGCTAATAGTGAATGGTTTCTTTCAGAATATTGACTACTTCTTTCTGAAGACGAGATTTTAAGAGTAAAATTCTCACGATGTCGGTGGCAATATAAAGGTACATTCATAAACATAACTATATACATATATGTCAGAATATATAATAAGGCATCTGCTGGGACTTATATTTACTAGGTTTGCATCCAGTCTGCCCCTCCCTGCATTCTACTTAAGCACGACACTAGTGTCTCTTTTTCTTCTATGATGGGTTCTAACAATCTATGGCAAAAAAGAAAAAAAAAAGAGTAAAGCCAATCTAATTTAAAACAGAAACTATTGAATACAAATTTTTTGGTAAAACAACAAAATTCTAATGCTGCATCCAAATTTGGTACAACATAGGTCAAGTATACAAGGAACAAAGGGCAGTGAGACACCAGAAACTGATTATCTGAACCATTCAATGACTGCACTTCCAAACAGATGTTGTATGCACGATTGAACTTAAGTATGAGGACATTGACTCAACATATTCCATGTATCCATATAGTTAAAAGCGAGGCTTCCAAAGGTACTAGGTCCAGGTATTGTCCATTTTAACTTTGCCAAGTAATACCATAGCTTTCATAATGAAAGCAGACGTACAAATTCACATGAAGGTTCAGAACTGCAGATATTGAAAGGAGTAACATGAAAGGCTAAAGTAATGAAGTTCACAAGCTGCCGAATTTTCACCGATTGATTTTCAAAGAAATATCTGACACCTCTCAGCTCAAGCAAGGACAATCATCCCGGGGAAAAAAAGAATGGATGTTCTTCAAATAGAAATCTAGTTCATGCAAGACTGGAAAATAAATTGATTTAAGCAATATGATGAAAAATTAATCACCGAGCCTGACATCCATAGAAAATGAGGTGGAGAAAATAAGATCACACATAATTGTAATCCCTTCCTAGTTGCTTGGAATTTCTTGTACTTATTATATTTTTGTCCTGATTAATAAGGTTTCTTATGAATAAAAGTTCTCTTTGTGGTGTCGGTTTCTATCTTTGTAATGGCAATAATCTAGATGCTCCATTATTACCAGTTGTAACACATGGTTGAATGTATAGGACAATAACAATACAACTCGGTCGAGTCTTATCCAACTTGGCACATTACTGTGTCCATGCGCATTCTAGCGAGTCAAGGGGTGGAAACGAAGAAAGCAGTTTTTCCTGAATGTATTGGCTCAGTTCAGCTCACAAAGAAGACAAAGAGCTATCCTCTCTATCTTATCGACTTGTGCTTGACTTAGAGACACCCTTCAGATGACTTCCACAATGCCATGGCATTGCGACTTCTTCTATCCAACATTTCATGCATATTATTCAACACCATTCCGTGATGCCGCAACCAATGCGCCTCAGTGCCATCCGAGTTAATGGGCCCATACTGCGACCTTGAACCATGATGCCATGCTCAATGATTGTTCAATGTCCACAAAATGAGGGGAGCTATTCTGGCCCATTTCCCATTCATACATCCATTTGGTGCCCTTTTTAATGTGGCTTAAACCTGTTGATCAATGCTCCCTTATCATCCATGACCCTGATAGCTGATTGCAACTTCTTGAATATCGTCATACAATATTTAACTCATAATGCTCATTCCATTAATTTATTTTATGAGCATCTCACCTGCTACATTCCACGCTGGTTCTTCTTCTGCAAACACTCAACCATATACTCATTGCTACTGTTTCCTTAAGAAGAAATCTCCTATTTGCTAGAATGGAAGTTGGAATTCATGTCAACTGATTGCATGAAAAAGCATATCAATGCAGTAGCCAATAAACTAAGGAAAATGCTACATAACCCAAAAGTTAAAACCCAAATACATATCATCCCTTGGATGAGTGTGAGATGAGTGAGCCCCACTGAAAAAATTGATGAGACCCACTCATCCAAGGGATGATATGCATTTGGGTTGAAACTTTTTTGGTTTCATTTGGGTTTTGTAGCATTGCCATAAACTAATTTGCTAAAAATGACCCTCTTAAAACCAATTCACCCTTCCTATGAATAACCAATTACAACTATAAACACTGTGGTTCTATTGCACTTTTTTTGTGTATATAGGAAACAAGAGTTTTATTAACAAATATAATAAAGCCTTAAAATAAATCAAAAGTGGACAAGTCGTCCAACCTAATGACATGTAAAAACAGAATCACACATAACACAAACATGTACTTTATTACCAAACTACACATAACAAAAACATGTATTTTATTGTCAAACTACATTGCACACAATGTTGTCCAACATGCAAAAACTATCATCATAGCCTTACCCCCCATGCGGAGAGATTATTTTTGTGACTCAAACCCTTGGCGCCCAGGTCACAATGAAGCGTTGCGCCAAAACCCACCCTCTAAATAAGGTTGTCCAACATGCAATAACACAAAAAAGAGGAATATTATCGACTCCTGAGATATTGAGGCCCAAAAAGAGACCAAGAAATAAAGTCGATCCCATAACCCTCAATCTCCTCACAATTATCGTAAAAATTACTGCATTCATTTCCAACTAAATAACTTAGACAGTAGCAAAAAAATCCACAATGTCAAAAAGTCTTTCCTCTTTTATCTCCTCCAAAACTGATAAGATGATAAGGCATGTCTATTCATGTTTTATCCAGCCTTTGCTCCACTATCAACCACTAGAATGGTTATTTTGCTTGCCCCACTTTCCGCTAAGGGGCGGTTGAGCAACTCAAGCGAACCGCCCTACCTTACTACAATATAAGGGTAGAAGAGAGAAGGTTGTGAAGGTGGCCTCGTTATCCACACCTCTGGTCAGATGAATGGAGGACCAACCGACCGACCCGGGTTTTCATGAGCATTGGCAGGTTCTGGAGAGCCTGCCAAGGGCGCTAACGCATAGAGCCATAGGACAACGTTCAATAAAGGACCCACACTATCATTTTTTAACCACATTGCTAGTATTTATCTTACCATGAACAATTATATATGCGAAAATTCCACATTAAAAGACACTTTGTCCTTCTAAATTTTCAATGATGTATAATGGAAATGAAGAATCTTCTATTAAGGACTCAAAAGTAAGGCTTGCATGAGAAAACACCCGTAGGGGTAACTAATGCAATATCTTTTATCTGAAGAATTTTGGGTCAAGGTAACACAATAAAGTATAGAAAGAAGTACTAACAACTCCGAACATTCCCTATCATTAAGACTCTTATGAAAACCAAAGCTCAACAAACCGGATGAAAGTAAGACCTAACTAGAGTGCAACCAACTTGTATTATAACAAGAGATATGATAAGACGACGAAATAGATTTCAAAAAAAAGACTCTTCAACCCAAAGATCCCCCCAAAAACGACCCCCAATCCATCCCTGAAAATGAACTTGACCATTTGGGAAATGCAACATAACTCCTAAGAAATGAACTTCCATGAACTCTGAAAAATGAAAATTGCTCAGCACCCATTAGCTTGTAACTTGTATGTGCACTTAATAACCAAAAGTCACAATCAATCCTGCTCCAACAAGAATATTGAAAGTGATTTACCAACCAAAGCTATTCCCTACCGCATGTTAGTTAGTCTTAACCAGAAGGAAACATCACTTGTGGTGCTACTAATTTTACACACGTAATGTGCTTTTGTTTGATTTAGTTCGTACATTAAGTGGTCATTTAATTGTCGTATTAAGTGGTGGATTATAAAATCATAACAAATTAAAATTCTCTAATTCAACCTCATACTACATTAGATTATAAAAAATACTCTTCATTCCTTCGGTTAAGCCTTTCTTCAACGACTTTGGAAACGAGCTTCGCCGCTCATAGTCTTTCCTACTCATGAGCGGAGCTACACCCGGGCGCATGCTCACCCTTCAATTTTTTTAAAAAAATATTATATATATATTCATATTTATATATTCAAAAAATTATACATAATTTTTTTTACTTGTGCCCACCCTATAATTTTCTTATTCCAATTGTTTAATTTTTTTTATTGTATTAAGTCTTTTTCTAGATGACCTTAATTTTATTATTTATGAATTTTTGCAAGTAAAAATTCTTACAATTGACATTCATTTAACTTTTTTTTTTCTATGAGAAATCGTCTCTATTTTTATTTGAGTATTGATTATAGGGAAGAGGGGGGAGGCTCTTGCAGAAGCCCTATCTTTACTATGTGTCAATCGATTTTCAATTTTTTATTACTATATTTAGCTCTTAAATTTTAGTTTAGTAATTTTACTATGCTAATATCTTAATGATAATGTTTGGAACATCCTTTATTGAATAAATTTAATGAATTGTTAGTGAATAACTGATATTTTTTAATTACAAAAATGACAATTAGCTCCATTTTTTTACAATTGTGAATTTGTGATAATTAGTAATTTTTTATACATATACAATATACATTATTTTTTGGCATTTTTTATGTTAAATAGACTCCATGTATCAAATATGATATAATAAATATAAATATATTATACAGTGTAATTGGTTAGGAGAAAAAAATTAGAGTGCGTAATTAAAATACCTACCCTGAGCAAAATTCCTGGCTCTGCCTCTGTTCCTACTCTAATCTCGCTTTGGGTTTACCACCATAAGGGCTAGTTGGTTTTCTTTCCTTTTCTTACTTAAATTGCTTATTGAAATCATATAGATTGAAGCCCTTGACTAGTAAGGGACTATGAGCAACTCGTACTAGCCTTAACAGAAACAAGAGTTTGACTCCTCGTCCGCTTCCTAGCCGGATGAAAAAGGACTTTCTTCAAGCCATGAAAAACAAGAAGGATTGAAATCATAAACTCCTTCCCTTTATTATTATTCATAGGAAAGCTTGACTGAACTAACACTTTTCATATTTTATGAGAGAGAGAGGGGGGAGGGGAGGCTTGGGCCTATAAAAGAATGGAAGTTTTGAGAGGTTCCATATTGCCGAGCCGAAGAACAGCACTTTTGTACGTGATCGTAGTATGTCACGTCGTTGCTTGGTCTACGCAGATAAGGGCCCAGCTAACGCGTGAAATACTTCGTCTGGGGAGTACGGTCGCAAGACCGAAACTATAAATCCCGTTTTTTGTAAATTCTTCTCTTCCTTCCCTTTTCTTTATCATTCTCCCACATAGATGCAATCTAAATGGACAAATTGATTAGACTGAATCGTTGCATAGAGAGATTTTTCCAACCAACAATGTTAGCTATGAGTGCGCAACATTGCTACTCTTTTTGTCGATCCTGAATCCGAAGTACGGTAACATAGAAGTATAATAAGCATATTTGAAGACAGAAGCAAAACAAGCCGAAAAAGGAAGAGTGGGACTAAGCACGAATAAGGGAGGAAGCGAGGGATGAGCTTCCTTCATTATTCAACAGTTTGTTGAGGAGCTTTCTCCCTTTCCGTAGGATCAAAAGAAGGATATAAGTCCCATAAATCTTATATTTTTTGCTTTATTTAATTACCGTTATCTCATTCGTTAAAAAGATTTTGTGTACCAAATTTTCTTCGCTAGCCAATCAAACAAATAGGCCCAGTTGGCTTATACATTTCCTTATGACTATCTTATAGCCTGCCATATACTTAAATATTCTATAACACACCGTATATATTATATAGAATATTTCCTCTTCTGCCATATACAAGATTGTTGAAACTAGTGCAGGGGTAGGGCATCCCCTTCAATCATACTAGCCAAGTGTTAAAGAGAAGATATTCAAAAGCTTTGGATGGAAAGCGTCGGGGAAGATAGGATATTGGATTGGGTTGAAGGGCTGAACCATCCATGTTGGGAATATAGGCTAATGCACTATTTTTCCTCTTATAGTCTTGATCCCCAAAGAAAGGAACAAGCGAGAAAACTAAAGCGCTAGCGCACTCCAGCAAGAAAAGGACAACAAAATATAGGCTTACTTCGTATATGTATAAAATGCTTATATGAATAATATGCTCTACCCATACTATGGTCTACGGAGTCAATTTTAATTTTTTAAACCATAGTACAATAAGAAATTGACACATAATTTTTTATTTTATTTAATTTTATTATTTTTACAATTAATGGCTACAAGTATATTAGATCAAGATCTATGAATTCAAATTATTTTTTAACATAGTACCGAAAATGTCTTCAACACTATAGGCTTTTTCCTTTGTGAGTGGTGTCATGTGTTTATAGTTTTGTAGTGTATGGTGCAAGGCTTGACTGGTGTTTAGCACTTCACGTTGTGTGTTGTTCAATTTTATTTTATTTTATTTTTGTAATTTTACTTGCAATATGCCATGGCAATATATATTTGTGATTGTATCATGACATTGATCTCCTCACAACAACTCTTGCAATTTATCAAGCTGTAACTCTAACAAACACAACCATTTTAGGACCTCAAATCAAGTTCACTGCATTGGATGGATGTCTCTCTTTCCTCTCTGTATATTCATGTATATGAAAATTGATAATTATAGTTCTAGCATTCAAAAAAAATTAAAAGATCTTGGTAATGGTTAATGGACAGAAGGACCCACAAGTCTTAGTTGGGCCTCCTCAAGCTGGCCACATTACGAGATGAAATTTTTGACGACACGTTGGAAAACATATCGAAGTCAAAGAAGCATTAGAATGCCTAAACCATAAGGAAAAAGAGTATCACTGCGTTAGCTTTTCAAGAGCTAATCCAGTCAATATTAAAGGAGCACTTTTATATTGTTGTGTGTATATTTCTTAAAACACAAAAAAACACAATCTATATGGAAAAGTATATAAGGTCGTCAAGAGTATTCAATTTTAAAGTCAAGAATGACGAATATATTTTTATAAACTATTTTCTCAAATATATGTGTTTTTATAGTTCCCTTTAATTTATATAGACTTCTTATAACTAGAACAAGACTTTCATTTAGACTTACTATGATACCAAATCTTGATTAATTTCTTATTCATAATCTACAAAAATACTAGAATAAAAATAAAAAAACTCATATTGTAACTTACATGATTCACGTGCAACGCACGTGTATAGAATCTAGTATACATAAATGGATAAGTAGACTAGATTGATGGTTTTTTAGTTAATATGCCATTAGTACTATGCTATCCCACACTTAATCTAGTATCTTACCAATCATTGAATTACAATGGGTGATATTTTTGTTCCACATTTAATATTATATTTTACCGGCTTATATGGATTTAGCTTGTATTACCTAATACAATCCTTTCTTTTACAACATGGTAACCAAACAAGATGTAAAACATTAAGGCAACAACGACGACATGTTAGGCGAAAAACCACTACCATTTATCTTTAACATTAGGGGCAAAGTTTATCAACCGTTGTAAAATTTAGAATCATTTGGCTTCTAAATTGAGAAGGTTTTTTTCCATTTCATCTTCAAGTATAGTTGGTTTTTTTTTTCTTTTATTTTTTCCTTTTCCCCTCTATTTCTTTTCAAATAGGCATTAATAGAAGCCTTCCCCTACATTGCAAATAAGCTGATTATCTAGGTTATCTAGTTTAATTGTCCTTTCTTTTGGTTGGGGCAACTCTCGCAACCAAGGTGTATGTTCAAGATTTTCTAGCATTCAAATAAAGTGTCACTTGATATAGAATTGAAAATGCACTAAGAGTTTAATAGGGCGATTAATTTGGTGAATAAATGAGAACTCTCAAATTGGCCTGATTGTCAATTTCAACCACCTTCATGATTAGAGTTTATTTTGTTCTCTCTTGTTTCTCTCGGTTTCCTTTTCCTATTTTCTAAGTCCGGGTAAAAGAAGAGGGTTGTGTTAGGTAACTGACAATTAACGTAAAACTTGTTGGACCCCTTAATAAACTTAAATCCTAATGAACACGAATATATGTGGATCTAACTGCTTGACTAACTTAATTTTTACTATGATACTCTTGTTATATCAATGTTTTCATCCTTTTCCAGAGAAATAAGAAAAAAACATGGGTTTATGTTGCTAGTTTGAGATTGAACTCAAGCTTGAGTTTAGCTCGTGTAGGTATTCAATCGAGGTGAGCTCCGAGCCAAGATTCGCAAAAGTTAGATGAGTCTGAGTTTGAGCTCATTTTGCCAAGCTCAAGCTCAATATCTGTCAATCCATGCTCTAGTAGACCAAAACTCGGCTGAGCTTCACTCTTTTGCATCCCTAGCTAGTAACTATACCAGAACATGAACAATGTCTCCTCAACACCTAATTGATTTGTGGGAAAATGTGATGCACATATTATATATGGCTACTGCTACTGGTACGAAGCTTGCCCATTAAACTGGGATCACATAATAATTCTTACATACACATCGTATACAAATCTCAAGTGAAAATATTTGATATGATACCTATTGCCATCTGGATGAAGCTCGCACATATGACCGTCCTCACCAATGGCTAATAAATATCCCGAAGATGTCAATCCCTGGAATTAAAAGGAAACCATTTTTATATTCCGTTTGTATAAGT
This sequence comes from Ilex aquifolium, assembly GCA_951799425.1. Classification (NCBI taxonomy): domain Eukaryota; kingdom Viridiplantae; phylum Streptophyta; class Magnoliopsida; order Aquifoliales; family Aquifoliaceae; genus Ilex; species Ilex aquifolium. Next base: position 22,725,086 of record OX637402.1, read on the forward strand.
TCCTAGCATACCCAAAAACTCAAAAGCAGAAGAACATGACAGTCACTCTATATATTTATAAATGGGAAAGAACTTCATAAAAAGACTTGATCACCAGACAAACTCACAAGTAACATCATTGAAACTTCCAGCCCATTGATTGAGTAATTCTTGCATCATATCATTCTACCCATTTATCCTTCCTGTTAATTAATCCTACTTCTAGTAGTTGAATATTTACCTTTTTACTTAGGAATATGGATACACACAAAATTACTTATGGACAAGAAAACCTTGGAATCAAAATTTTAAATTGGATTCCTGACTACTAAGAAATACAAGTAAATAACAAGGCAAACAATCTAGTGTTCCGCAAATTCATATTTGCATTCAACAATGAAGGGAGTCAAACTCACCTGAATAGTAACAACATTTTCTACCAAGTGATCCTGATTCTCATCCTTTTCCTGTACAGTAACTCTCTGCCCACTGCATGCATGTTGCAAAGCAGAACAGTCAACTTTAGCTTGAATATAACAGAAGAACTATTGCTATCATTCCTTCCAATTTTGTGAGTGTCCACATGGAGGCCTGAAAATTGACTTACTGTCAACAGAAAAAATGATAAATCTTTGTTTATCTGTTTGGTATGTAACTTGTCTAATAAAGTTGTTTCAAACAAATAAGGGGATCCTCCTACTACAGTGATGGAATTAAAGCATAAGTGCAATGTTATATGGACTTGGGCATGGTATTCTCAACGTCCGATTTCCCAATACCCAAATCCAAAGACATGAGGGCATGGCTAAGCATCATGGTCTTCAAATTCTCCACCAATTTCCTGAGAAAATGGTGTTTCAGTGCAACAGGAAGAGTTCAGCATGGACACTTTGACCATTTGAAACAAAAATCTAACAAAATGATCATAACAAGAAAATCCGGTGTACATTTACATATTAAACATGAATCACTGAACATGGGGCACATGTCCCATCAGAGAAGTTGGAGATATATCCTGTACCATAACCAGTTGTCATAAGTTCAATACTAGTGCTCTATGCTTACATAGAGTCCATGTAACAAGCAATGGGACCATAAAATACCAGTAAAAATCATAATGATTACTTGATGGCTTTTACCTATGTAGCCATGTCTTGTAGTACAGCTCCTCAAGTGGTTCGAATCCTGCATTTAGGAGCAAAATACATTAGTCTTTGTATGGTATGCAAATAGTAAATAAGCATAAGTGCCCTTGGATCAACATTTTAGACACTTCTTACAGGAAAAACTGCAGAAACAATGCTTTGGGCATCTAACAAAGAATTCTCTGTTCATCATTGAGTTGGCATCTACCCTTTTGTCGCCTGGCAAAGCCGATCCAATGGAAAGGGTCATTTTGAAAGTCCCAGAAACCTCACAAGAACTGCTTTAAGACCTTCTTCTACCAATGAAGTTGGTCAAACATATGGATGCTCTCCAACCCCCTCCCTCCCCCCCCCCCCCCCAAAAAAAAAAAAATCTTGAGCAGGGAAATTGTCAAGTACTGTGAAAGGAAAAGATGAGTTTTGAGCAAGAAAAAAAAGTTTTGTGCTTCTCAAAAGCATCAGGAGTCAGGACTAACGGAAAAAGAAGATAAGAGAGACTGAGAGAACTCTAGAGTCTGCTCTAGTAAGGGAAATGCTGTAACACCTGTGTTCTAGTGATGAGGGTCCTTTTGTCATTTAATTGCTAATTCTGTTCGGGCATTGGGTTTATCCCATCATTTCATTGCATGACATCCCATTTCATGAATCATAACATGAATACGAATAAGTAGTACTCAATCCTCTCCTTTTGGTTGAATTATAATTTATTAAAATTTTGAGAGTTAATCTATAAATGATGAAAATTTCAAAATTTACAATTGGTGTCATAATAAGAATGTGAACATTGGAGGGAAGGAAATCCAATTGCTATAAACTGTAGAAAGAATTTTCCCAAGTGCAACCGTGCATGTAAGGGTAAGTGAAATGTGTCCATGATAATTAATGCATGAGTAACAAGTGTACCAAATGTTAAAAAAAAAAAAGCGAGGAGATGTATACAAGGAGGGAGTGATGTTCATGTGTCTGAAGAGAGTGACGCGTGAGCAGAAATAAGGAAGAATAGAAGAAAGGAGAGAAAAAAAAAAACAAGTGAAAAACACTAATAAGTCCAATTTTTTCTCCCAAAAAAATATTCAGTCCTATAAAATTTATATTCAAGCAATCGAGTCCTACCTTTCATAATTAGTTCCAAAAAAGTCCTAATTTTTAGCATATTCCATTTTTACCCTTTTTAGTGTTAATTACAAAAGTGCCATTGTTCTCTTTTAATTAAATAACACAAAAAAAGACACTCAAGAGGTGGGGTCTTGTTCCTCATAGAGACCACTCCTATGACGATTCTGAAGTATATTAGGAAGCTCTTTCATTCTCTAATTCTTTCAAGCAAGCTAATTTGTCCTTTGTGGTTGAAGGATAAATGTCATTTTCGTGTTCATGAAATAATCAAATTTGTGCATCGAATCTGTTAAGTTGATATATATATATATATATTAGCAATAACCCCATGCCTGAAAATACTTTTGTAATACTAAAAATTAAGTATTGATCGAGCAATATTTATATTTCAAATATCAATTTATTCTTTTTTCTTTTCATTAATTACATAATTTAAAATTAAAGAGAACAGAGACAAAATAAGAAAAAGGTAGGAGAGAGAAGAGAGAGGCTGGTGCGAATTAGTAGGGTTGTGTGCTATTAGGAAATATTTTGGTTGAGTTGTCTGTCATTGGGAGACTCGTAGAGAAGATGTTTTGAATGGAAAAAAATTTAGGATGAATTTTGTACCGTTGGATCGAAGTAGATGAAATTTGAATCAATTTTGACCAATGTACTTTTATAAGTTGAAAATTCAACTTCTTAACTGTAATATTAAATAGATATTTATTACAAGTCATTGGAACACCATGTCGTTTATGCTTTCTTAAGAATGGTAGCAATCAAAAATTAAAGAATAAGAAACAATATTGTAAGATAAGATCATTGCAAGTTCAGTAGACTATAGTTAGCATTCATTGAAACACCTTGGTTGTGGGTTTTGTTCACAAAGGGCCTTTGTTGTACGTCCCGTAGGTGACCATTCAGTGGAACACTTTGTTGTGGGTTCTATTCACAAAGGTTCTTTGTCCTTTTGATTCCTGAGTGTGGTAGCCTACTTCGTGATTTGGTGTTGTTCGTTTTGATTGCTAATGTGGTTGTTTGTTTGTTTTTTCGATTCTAGGTTGGGATTTATAAATGGAGTCTTATTCTGAGAAATGTGTATTTTGCTATTGTTGTATGGAAGGTGAGACTAGAGTTTATGATGATAAATCTATCAAATATGAAGGAGGTTTGATTATGGTTTTTCCTATTGATCAAAATACGATGTACGATCAATTTGTTGGCAGAGTATGTGAGGTACTTGCTGTTTTGGATAGTAATTTAGGCCTCAAGTATAGTATTCAAGTTGATAAAACTCGATTATTGCCTTTGGATGGACAAGATGCTCTAAAACACTTGCATTCAATGAGGAAATTGCAGATGTCTATGCATTTGAAGAATGTGATCCTATGACATCCAACCACAAGATCAAAGTAAGTGAAATTTATTGCTGCATTTTAGAGTTATACTTTTTTGCAATGTGCAATAAAGAGGAAGGCCATAACTGTTAGATTTTTAGGTACTCTAATAGCCAAAAAACTATCACCAAGGCCTCAAATGGATGCCAAAGCATAACACCAGTTTTGCTACCAGATGGCAATGAAAATTTCAGTTTCAGCAAAGTTTATTGGGAGAATTGTTCAAGAGAAAATTAAGAGCAACCCAATTTATTTGCCAACAAAACTTAATTGCAGATTTTTGGTGCGATTATGCTCTGAATATTAGTTATTGACCGGATTGGCGAGGAAAGGAAGTAAATGATAGGGGCAGTGAAAGATTCCTACAAACTTGTTCCATGGATGTGTGAGCTCTTACATCGTACACAAGTGATGAAAAACAACAATTTCTTCAGATTTTCATTGCATGTTATTCTTGTCTACATGGATTTTGTACCGGATGTCGACTATTATTGTTCATTAATGGAACTTTTTTGAAAGGACCTTTTCTCGATTATATGCTTACAACCACCATCTTGGATGTGAATGATGGGATGTAGCCAGTGGCGTTTGGGATTGTAAAATTAGAATCAATTGAGAATTGACTTTGGTTTCTTGAGCATTTGAAGGTTTGCATTGAACAATGATAGAGAAATTGTTATCATCTTTAACAGGAATCAAAGTATTATATCTGCAGTTAGACACCTATATTCTAGTGATATCCATGCTCATTGTTATCGCCATTGAAAAAAATTCAAGTATCTAGGATAATTTTATTTGTCTAGTGCTCGAAAAAGAACACTTGAGAGTCTTTTGGATGTAATTGCCTATGCATATAATGTTGATGCCCATGAAAATGCTTTGTTTCAATTGAATCAATTGTGTCAAGATGCATATGACTAACTAGTGAAGAGTGACCCTAAGCATTGTGCTAACTCTAATTTCCGAAAATAAAATATGGTAAATTGCATTCATATGTTGCAGAAATATTTAATAGATGGGTTCTAAGCTATGAACGTGGATACTTGATCAAGGTCAGTGCAACCATGTCAGATACGATACTCATTGGATACATATCGGATACTCCCCTTACTTATCTGATAATTGTGGATATTTCGCGGACACTTAAAAATTGGTGAAATATGTATAATTTTTTAATTTAATCTTTTGTAATCTCCTTACGAATTCACATACAATGCAATAACTTTGAAGACACATGGGTGTTTTTTAAGTCTTATCTACTATTACATGTCAAAAGAGCATAAAATAAATTTATTACTCTATAATCTTAGCAACAAATCCTTCTAAGAAAACCAACAAAGTAAATATTGGTTATAATTCCTTTAATTAGTTAGCTTCACACGGTAAATATATCATAATGAGAGGATATATACTTTTGTGCTTGTTATTGTTAAAGAATTACCAAAGACATAATTATTAAGTCGGCAAATTATAGTACAAATGTAAAAAATATTTTATCATACATATATTCTGATCATATCTGTATCCTACTTAATTAGATATTTCAAATTAAAGAAGTCCAATTTTAATTTCTTAATGAATTATCAAATCACCCTAAGGGTGTCAAAATTGAGATATTCCATGATTCATGCATATTCATGCCTTCCATGCATATCATCTAGTATCCCCATGTCATTAGTTTGAATCTCACGCATACATCTTAACCTTGAATATCATATGGGAGAGATAGTATAGAGGTCTGACTAGGCAATATATACATGTTTTGGTCTGATCAATAGATAATAATATTAAATTTATTTTGACAAAATATTAATGTTTATGAGATGCTGAGGATTATGAAAAATAAATGTTTTGATAGTCTTGAAACTATTTGGAACAGAATTTGTTAAAGTAGAATCTTGTTTGAGAATAAGATTTTTATCTAATGATGCTCGCTGTTTTAAACACTGAGAAACATATGCATTCAAGGTTATTGTGATGATTCTATGAAATTCAATTGTTCTTTAAAAATAATCCTTGTATTATACCTACCATGTATGTATTTAGGATTACGATGTCGTTGCGATCGCAAGTGTTATGCATATAGCCTTTGGCGAGTATGACAGGTGTCTATGCCTTTGTGACACACTGCGCACGCGCATGATATGCTATGTCATTGCTTTGCACACTTATGACCAAAATCCGTTTGTGCGTGTATGACTATAATACGATATGTTCCGATACAAGTTACATTGCTTGGATCAATGATTATAAACCTCATTGTTTTCTATGAACTAATTTATGAATGATACAAATCTATCTCATTGGCCCAGGACTTTTAAGCAACGCAGTGCCGATTCCGTACAAATTTTGCTCAAGAAATTATTTTTATTAAAATGCATTTTACCCTTGTGTTATTATTATCCATTCACTAAGCTTCGACTCAGCCATTCTCTTTAACATTTCAGAATAGTAGTAGCAGCCTCTCCATGGCACTTTTGGAGTACCGCCTACCTGGGTAAGCTGAGAAAGGTCCTTTGGAGCTGTAAGCTTTTGTTTTTGAATATATAAGTTTACTTCAGTTAAACATGTATTTGATTAGATTTGACCATTTTGTAGAACCTTGTAACTCATATGTACATTAGTCCCTCTTAAATATTAAGCTATGGATGAAAATGTTATTCATGTAGCAGTCATTTGAAATAACACAAGTTATGATGGTCTAGATTTTCCGACACATCCCAAGGAAGGTTGGGTGTTACACATGCTTTCAGAGAGGAATGATAGGTTCAAACTGAGCAGTGTTCTAATAATAAACATTCCTACGTTTCAAGGGGCAGGGAAGTACTTCTGTATGATTCTGTTTTAATCAAATCTAATCATTCTGATATACCTAAACACTTTATAGTTAACATAGTTCCAAAATCTGTAGACTTCCCCTGAAATTATACTGCAATGAACATATTTTAAAAAATACCAAATTGTATATCCAAATGACATGCAGATGGAAACTAGTAACTCCAAATCGGTAAAAACAATATAATGTGCAGAAAAGAAAGACAGTAAAATTTATGCAAGACGATGGTTCACCTTGATTTAGGAAATCATAAAAGAGATTCTCAAATTTATTGAAAAAGGATGCTACAATATCTTCTCTCTGTAGTTGGTAAGGAACAGAAGCAATTTTTCGTAGAACAGCATTCAAACATGTTGTTGGTTTCTCATTGTCAATATTCAAGCCTATTCCTGCATAACATGGAAAAATAGAGAAACTCAAAGGGGTATCTAAAATTTATATCCATTGTCTACAATGACAGACATGAGTAGACACCAATTCAATGGCAACAGCCAGAATTCTACAAGATGAGTCTAGATAAGGCATCAACAAAAAAACCCTTCTAGTCAATGTAATCAAAGTATGTGGAAGAATTGTTAGAGGAGAATTGGATATGATCATCAAAAAAATGCGGCCATTTACCAGCGCTGACATTAAACTTCTTTGACTTATATGTTGATGTGCACAAAACACCGCCCACTTTAAGGCCATCTAAGTACAGATCATTTGGCCACTTTATTCTAACATCAAGATGTGGCATGCCCTGAAATAACCAATCAACATCAACCTTTGATATCAAGCAGAATCACAAAATTCAAGAAAAAATATATATATTCCTGTATGATCTACCAGAGCCAAGTGACTATAAGATTTCTAAAAGCAAAAAGGCCTAAATTAATTCCAAACTACAAAAGTACTTTGTATTAAATAAGTTTGTTGAACTTAGTTTGGGTTTCTTGGAAGAAGTCTATGTTCACGGATACTTGAAGTTTCTGACATATCCATGTTGGACACAAGATCAGAGGGGTATAAATGACATGGGTGATGCATATGGAGCATTGGCTTATTGGACATACCTATTGCCAGCAAACATTCATTGCATATTTCTAGCAAACACTCAACTCAAATCACAAGCCTTCATTCCAATTATTTAAGATCAACATAAATTTGTCTTCTTTAGTCGGTTCGTTTTGGACAGGAGTTACTCTGCGCTAATGACACCATCCCAACTATAAAATCTGATTAAACCCGAAATGATAAAAAAGAATGAACCAGATATTGACACTTCAGATATTTCCTCCACCTAAGATCTATACATACCTGAAACTACCACAATTTATGGTGTCTGTGTAATAAAGGTCAATATCAAAAAAAACCCTCAGTCATGATTAAGGGAAAAAGGATTTTTTGTATAGTGTAAAAATAAGAATGATAATGGGAAGCATGAGACACGATGATCTTTATGAAAAGTTAAAAAAAAATTCACAGTGAATGCTATCCATGGAAGCCATGTTTAAATTGTTTGGGCTAAGCTATATGAATCATTTATCGTCATTTTGTTCTCTTAAGGGCATATGTTGTATTTAATGATAAGCAACCATATCTCTTAATAGCCTCAATCATGGTTCAAATTATCAGCCAATATCCTTACAATTAGGTCAAATCAATCATCTTCCAATATAAATATAATTGTGATTACATTAGCATATTCTTTGAGGACGGCCCTTGGCGCAGCATTAAAATACCCAATATGACTAGGTTTGAATCACAAAAACAGCCCTACCCGCATGGGTACAGCTGCATCCACCTGACCCTTTTCAAATCACGCAATAACGGGAGACTCTGCACTAGCCTACCCTATTTTTTCGCACATATATACTCCTTCCAACACCATTGCTTGGCTCAGTGAAGCGTCAGTGGAAGCATTCCTTTATTCACTTTGAATGACAGGGATTTACAAACTCAATCAAATGAACTTACATTTTTGGCACAAACATCCTTGATTGCCTCTGTCATAGCTAGACTAACTACATACTGCACATGAGGCACAACCCGGCCATCCTCCATCTGTATTGTAAATGAAAACATGAGGCATCCAATCGGAGATTCCCACATATTCCTTGACCGCCCTGCAAATACTCATGCATTACAACCATAAAGCAATAATATTCCTTTATGTTTGTTAAATATAAATTTTCAGTGCTAAAAACACATTCGCAATACGTTGCACATAATCACATACCTCGCCCTTTGTACTGAACATCCGCCACACAAACCGCACCAATCGGCAACTCACAAAAATTTCTGCAACCCAAAAATTAAAATAAATAAATCCCACAAAAACTTATATATATTACTACTATTTCACATCTTAGATATGCTTACAGTGAAACGACGTCGTGAGTGGAAGGTAATCGAGGCGAATAAATGAGAAATTTTCCAAAACGCGTAGTTGAGAGAGAATTCATGCAAGAATTCACTTGGAAAGGGTTCGGGCCGAAGGATTTTTCGTGTTCGGAATGTAGAAGAACCGAAATATCGGTTTTGTCTGGTAGTTTTAGAGTGTTGTTGTTTTTCATAGATTTGGCCAACTCTTTCTCAGCATCTGATTTTCCCCATAGTACCAGAAGACAAGGTGATTCGGACTCCATTGCTGATCAGAGCAACACAAATTACTTCCAATATCTAACTACATTAACATATACGTATACGTACATATGTGAGCGTGTGTAGAGAGAGAGAACCTGATGCGGAGACTGAAAGTGTGAGATTGAGATGAGGGTTCTTATGAGAGAGAACTGGGAGAGAACTTTTTGGAGAGAGAAAAAGGAGGGAGGTTTTTTGAGATAGAAAACGAGGCAACGTCGCAAGGGGCATTGCAATGACGGAGAAAACGAGGGAGTTGGTTTGTGCGGCAACACCGCTCACCTCCCACTGCAATTTTTGAGAAGTTTTGGACTTCATTTGAACATTTCACATTTTTTTTTTATTAATAGCACTTTGGGTCTTCAAATATTTATTTATATCCATTATTTGCCAACATTTTTTATTAAAAAAATTTTTGAATTTGAATATTTTTTTTTTTTTTTTAAAGATTTGAGTTTATCCCCTCTCTCTCTCTCTTCAATATTGATCGAGAAGAAGAGAAACATGATCAAAAATTCCAGATCCAAATGATTCGAGATAAGACTTTATATTATTTTTTAGGTTAATTATAAATCATACCTCAAAAAATCTCTCGAATATTAATTTGTACTCTCAAAGATAAAAAATTTCAACTTGTATCCTCAAAGATATAAATTTGTATAAATACGTACTTGAAACTTACAATCGTCCGTTTGCCATCTAAAATTAGTTGGGTAAGTTATACCTAGACCTTCTCAAATTTATTACTTAATCATTTGGATCCCCTCACATTTGGAATATTAATCTTACACCTCCTAACGTTTTGTGCACGTGTAATACATACCTCTTGTCATTGATATCTGTTAATATAACCGTTTAAAAAAATAATTTCATCCTAATAAAAATTTATAATTTTTATACTATCATTTATTTTGTAGGCCCGTTATATTTTAAAGTTCAAAATCAAGCATACCATTTGAATATCCAATATGATGCAGAAATTTATGTAATATTCTTTATATCTAATGCAATACATCACTTGAACAGAATTATTTGAATGCCCAATTGTTGGAAGAACATTTTTAGTCATTTTTTGATTCTCAACTCTCAAGGGATGTAGATATAATTTTTAAAATGTGAGAGGTCTAACTGATTAAGTGATAAGTATGAGAGGATCTAAGTATAATTTATCCATTTAGTTTAAGACGGCAAACGACTATTAGTTTCAGGTGCACATTGATACAAATTTATATCTTTGAGGGTACATATTGAGATTTTTAATTTTTAAAAGTATAAATTAAAGTTTGAACGATCTTTTTTGGTGCAATTTATGATTACCCCTTATTTATTCGGTTCTGAATGTCATCATGTCCAACATCAAAATGATGCATGAACGCAACATATCTCCACCATCTATTGCTCCGACGACCGGATTGTGTTTTCATATAAAATTTCACTTCTTGCCTTTATTCAAACCTTTAAAAAATCTGGTTGTTAATGTGTTGAAGACAAGGTCGAAGAATTTGACACTTGTCCTTTTTCATTTTCAACAATAAACTTCTTCTTTTGCACCTTTTGTTTTGTTTAGATTTTGCTTATGATTCTAAAATTTGGAGATGTAGTTTACACCCCACAAGACATAGCTACACAAATCCTATTAATCCTCCTCAATGAAACACAACACGAAAATTTGGTTAAATGGGTGTTCATTAAGTAAAAAACTTACAAATTTTAAGAGTCGATATCATACTTGAAAATTATATATAATTTAATGAGACAACAATAAACTTTTAAAAACCTCGAGGGCACACTCTTTAGACCACAACATAACATCATCACTGGTTTTTTTTTTGGGCTAAATATGAATTGAGAGTAAGAGAAAATCGTATAACAGAGATAAATCAAGTTCTTAGGTGTTTCAGAGTAATTCACCACTTAGTCTAATTATGATTTTTTAAAAAAAATTAAATTTTTAATTTTAATTTTATTTTAATAAATGTCATAATTGAACATGGATTTTAATTGTAAAATTCCTGTGCTATGATGAATGACTTAGACCCCTTAATTGATTTTTTAGTTTTATTCCAATAGATAATATAATTGTATACTAATTACGATTTTTGAAGAAAATTTAGATTTTTATTTTTGATTTTATTTCAATAAATAATACAATAGAACATGAATTTTAATTGTAAAATTTAAAATATTTGATATTATATTTTTTATTTGAATATTTTTAGTCTAAGTATAACATTTTAAATTTAATAGATCTAAGTATTATACGCCTACAAACTTTAAGGAGTCTGAGTATAATTTACTAACGGACATCCACGACAAAGGTCTAAAAGTGTATTGCACGTACAAACCTTACGAAATCTATATATAATATTTCAAATGTCAGGGGTCTGATTAAGTGACAAATTTCAAGAGATTCACGTGTAATTCTCCCTATAATATAAAGTTAGACAATGGAGAGTCTTATACTGGTCCATGCCGTATTTTCTCGAGGCATCTATTGACTTCATGTATCACACTACTAAACAACTATCGCCATATGACCACTTTCTATAGTAAGACACTTGAGGCCGGAGTGAAATTGTAATGCATACAACAAACATTAGATACTACACTAAAAGAAGTATACGGAAACAAACAGTACCTGTAATGTTCTAAACATATTTTTGAGAGAGTCCAGAATTCAAAACTCCTGCCATTGGCTCCGTGTGGCTATAGTAAACCCTAATGCATACAACAAACATTAAATTTGATCTTCGCATGTATCTACAACTTTTTAAAGTAGATCGTAGAATGCCCTTAGATAATCAGAACAGAATGGACTTAGTAGTTATTCACACAGGCCAATTTCTACATTGATTTTCCAGAACTCAACAATGTATACATCAGTCCAAGAGATTACAGGAACCTCATGCAGCCAGGACATAAGTGCAAGATTAAATGCACCAGCCACTTGCTACAGTCCTTTCCCTTTCAACATAACATGATAAATCATACAAAAATTCTACAAACAGGATTGAAGAAGCTGCTTGGCGACTAATTGCCAAGCACCAAATCCACGCAAATCTAAAAGATACAAGCCTGCCGGTGCTGGTGTGTTAATATCAGTTATCTAATCCCTCTCAAAGTTTGATAATTGTTCCTGGAGTTGAAAGCAAAGGTTTGATATTTCACAAAGCAACTTACGTTGTTCATCTTGTGATATTGATACGTGAGATGTTCCTCCCGGTCTTGGATCCTTCAGTAATTGTTGCAGCTGAGAACATAGCTTCAAAGCTTTTTGATCATCTGAACAAGATTCAGCAATTACCTGAAGCAGTTTACAGCTCTGGTCATGAGGGAAAGATAATTGACTTGGGATTGGAGGAACAATAAAAGGGTGTTGAAGTAGCTGAGGAATCCTCCATCTTTCAGTCCGCTCCCATGCAAGACACTTCTTCATAAGATCAAGAAGCCATGGATTGGAAACTGGTTCATAAATAATTTCATGGTTTCGGTCGGTTATGACTTTGAACTTTGCCCAGAAGGTCTTGTATTCTGAAAAAGGTGTTCTTCCATACACCATTTGATAAAGGATGCAACCAAGTGACCAGATGTCTGATGGACGTCCACACTTTATGGTGTTTCCATTTGCATCTGTCTCGTTGCACATGAATGCTTCCGGAGACATGTAACTCAGTGTACCTACCTGCAACAGCATATTACCATATAAAAAGACAGTAAAAGAACCCTATATCCTAGATGAACCCCTTCATCACATGACCAGTCACAATGTGCCATGTAAGCTTTATACAGCTGGGGTTTATTTTGCCAACTGGAAAAAGTTTGATTCTGGGATACTTCAATTCAAGCATTTTGCCGCTATAATCAGCAATGCATCTGTCTCTTGATGTGGCACCATGTGAGAAGTCACTTGACAAGCCAGCAGGAGAAAATTTGTAGTCTATGTCATTAATTCCCAATAAAGAAAGTAAGTTGGAAGTGGAGTTACCTGTGAATCCCGTTGAATATTAGTTGTATCACTCATTATAGCTTTCGCAATGCCAAAATCAATCAGCTTTAGCGAGCCTCGGACAAGAAGAAAATTAGCTGGCTTCAGGTCTGAGTGTACTATACGCTCCTCGTGTATGGTGTTAACAGCAAGAAGTATTTGCTGCCATGTTTTTAAAAAAGGTAAAATCAGACTTCTTGAGAATAATCCACAAGATTAACCTGCTTGCCAACGTATTAGTAAAGTTACATACACCACCAGCATGAATGACAAATAAGGATGAAGGGCAGACTAGCACTGCATATTTCTTGTTCCCCTCAATGTTACTCTATCTTGCAGAGTTCAAGCACAGTACTCCATATATAAAAGGAGTCCACTATGCAGTGGCAAATCTAATAATTCTTCTGCCCACTGAGTGTGGTGGTTTCTGACCATTCCCATCTCAGCCAAAGCTTCATACTTCGAAGCAAGTGTTTATTAGATTATTTTGGTTTCTAAGATTATTAAAATCCAAAAACTGAGAAAATTAAAAACACGTAAAACACATGTCGTTAAAGGCTTTCACTTTAAAATTTGGAACCATCAAGTATAACTACTTTACTTTCGGTAAAAATAAAATGGACATAGAATAGTGTCATGTTTTCACTTCTTTAATTTATACAAGGAGCATTTTTAGAAATCACTTAAATCATTAAATAATGTTTCTAGAGGTATGCAGGTATTAGATGCTGCGTATTTTATTATAAATTCTATTAAAATCATTTCTTTTTTTTTTTCCTGCGCAGCGCCGGGGGGGGATTCTGTAATATTTTTGAAATACTTTTTGTGCAGCGAAAAAGGCTGGTATTATTGCCGGAGTAGGTCCTCTTAATCCCAAAGCAATATGTTCTAAATAGATGAATATACTGTTCCATCAGAACAAGTCCCCCCTAGCAACCAAGCTTTATTTACCGAAATAGAGCCCTCCCAAGCATTTATCCCTCATTTCTCACCAGTTTGATTGCCCGACTTCTTTCCCCCTTTCTCCATGTCGGTGCCTCATTTCCAGCCATCATCGTCCATTATATCTTTCCTCCCTCTCTCTCCCCCAAAACATTGTTTCGACCCTGGTCATTATTTGTGCAGTTATGATATTTTTCAAATCAGAAACATAATATCTCCATGTTCATTCTTGGGATATCCCAATTCCCAACTGGGGGTGTTAATTGAGCCGAGCCTATCAAGCTTCGGTTTGCTCAAGCTTGACTCGAATTTTTGAAGGGGTGTTCAAGCTTGACTCAGGCTCGAACACCGAGTCTAAATTATTGCTCAAGCTCGGCTCGGGCTTGCTTGAGCTAAAAACGAGCTCCCAAATAATTCCCAAATCCACAAGATCTAAATCCACAAGTCGGCAAATTCGTAACTAGTAATCTAAGAAAAAAAGATCCAAACAACAAATTTTACATACTTCACAAAAATCTGAATCAAAATACAAACCTAGCTTTGAACAATTATAAATCTAAAAAAAAAAACAAATTACATTTGCAACTTAGGACGACCTTAGATAACAATAATTTGACCTAGGACTTCGGTTGAGGAATGGTGGTGTTGATGGGAAGAATGGAGGCGTTGGTGAGAGATTAGAGATCGAGAGAGGTGAGATCTTTGAAGAATGAGAGACAGAGGGGTGAGGGAGAAGAAGCGGGAAGAGAGAAAGAGGGTTTGTGGCTCAAGGTGTGGGAAGAGAGAGAGAGAGAGAAGGGGGTGGGAACTCATATGACGTCTGTTAAAAAAAAAAAAAAAGTGGTAGCTTGACATAAGTTATTTTAAAAGGGATTTCAATATTTACTAATTTTCCTAAGGTAACCTTGCTATTCTTAATAATTTACATGCATCTTTTGTACAAATAAACAAAATGAGCCTAAAAATTGGTTCAGATTCGGCTTGTTTTGTAATAAAAGCAAGCTCGAGCGAGCCAAAAAACAAGCTATACTATTACTGGCCTTAGCATAGCCACCATTTAATTTCACTAAATACAAGTCCTAGTGCCAAACTAAACCTCAACTACCACTAAGCTCTAAGACAACCACATCACCTATGTTCCTTGTTTTTCCACTAGAGAGAGAGAGAGAGAGAGAATCAACAACTTCACTGTACCTAAGGTTTGAATCCTACTATTGGATCCGTGCCTTAAATTTCTATGGTTGAGATGAAGATGATAATTTATAGGTTTTTTCTCCTCTACTTTACTGCAACAAGGTTGTTTTTCTCTCTTTCTCCAATTTTGTCTGTCTTGACTCTTGATGACACAACATTATATGTGAAACTATTGATGGAGCTGATCCGAGTCAGTTCACTAATCGTCTTATTATAATTTCCAGATGTTCCATTTTTGGTTCTAATCTTTTAATGAGCAGTTGAAGTTATTGTTCAAATGGATGATTTCAAAAGCTGAATCGGTTGGTAAGGAATGAATCAATCTAGGTCTCAAAGACTGATTATGCTAAGTAATGGAGCTGGTCATGGTGGAGATGATGGCTTTAATGGTTGTGGAAAGTATTAGACTGCTAAAATAGAGAGAAAAAAAAGGGGGGGGGGGGGGGGGATATAAATGGAGTGCAGATGACGACAAGGGTGGTGGCAGCATTGCTGGTGTTACTGGAAATGGTAGGTGCTGGTGATGGATAATGAGACACCAATGTGTAGGAGGCAAGAGACACGTAGGTGGAATTGCCATGACTGGAGTGTATATTCATCTTCGTAGAGAACATTGATCTGTCATTCATATGCTGCTCTGACAACATTGCAAGCAAAAAAAACTGAACCTTTTCAAATGAAGTTTACAAGGGAGCAGGAACTTAAAGAGAGGGGCATGGCCCCTGCTCACTTCCCCAAGATCATTTCAATGTGTTCAGAGAAGGATGGGACAACTCAATGCAAGAGCTCACTGAAGCACAATCACCAAATGTAGTAGTAAAACCAGAAACCAAATGTAAAAGCTTTAACCAACGGATGATTCACCAGCCATTAAATTTCCGTGCATACTTGAAATATTAAAAGAGTTTAAGACAAACATATTTTATTTTCAATCTACTCAATAATCTACGGCATTTGAATTTTTACAAACTCTCATTGTTATGTAACAAATCCAATTCCAACAACAATAGTTGTGACCTTCTTTTTGACTTAAAAAAAAAAAAAGCAGTCACCAAGTAGAAATCACATTCTCATCAAAATATTGGAGATTTTTGAAGGAACTAGGTTAAAGTTTCTTTCAAAATAGAACCACAAAGACATCTGTTCTAATACAGAGGGAGTAGCTTAAGTACATACACAGGCTAGATTTTGAGCCTATCACATGAAAGCTTTTATTATGAAGGTGGCAACGAGATTCAAGCATAAGACCTATTGCACTGGTACAATGTTAAACCACCAAGAAGTTTAAACTAATAGAGATGGTGTAACTTAAGAATACACTTAGACACTAATATCTTGAACTGAATACATTTTACTTTTAATCGATATAGCTAGATATTCATGGGAATTACAATAATATTTAATCCATTTGTCTAAGGGTTTTAGGGCATCTCACTATGCGATCAATACAGAAGTATATTCGGTGTCACAGATGATGAACAAATATGAGTTGGAACATAAACAGCAAATTTAAAAGGAATGTATGATCTTGTGACATACTACCAAGGAACCAGTGAGTTATTTATCATAGTCTGCTACCATCTAGAACGAAATCATAGAAACCGCAATTGAGTCAATTAAGTCCATGGTCACAAGAAATAATTACAAGAATTTTAAGTCAAACTAGTCAGGATGGGAGACAAATCATACAATAAAGTAGTGAACATTGATATATGCAGTTAATTTTTGCAATTCAGCTTTATCTATCTTGCCATTCAACACAGACTAAGGTAAATAAGGATGTACAAGCTAATAGGAGACAACATTGAGCTCCCTAGAGCAAACAATATGACATTTCTCAGCCCTTCAGCAACTAGAAAGCACTACTTCTCCCACTCACAACCAACTTCAAGGCAGTCTAGGTTGATTGATGTAAAAGTTTCTTTAATTAAATATGCTCGAGCAGTTCCCAGCAACCATGATGCTCACTTAATAGGTTACAGTTTACACCTTCAAAAAATCCAATTAATTTATCATTCAAGAATTCAAGGAATGATAAGAATTTCAATTGATGTTGGGTCCGAACCAAGATCCCGATCGAGATAGGATACAAAACAACGATAGCACTTGTCTTCAACCCCTTCGAGATCGTAATACTATCTATCCTATGAGACAAAATGTTCGTGGTATGCCTTTTCGAGTGGCACCTATTCCAAGTTCTAATGCTATTAAAGAATGTGGTGTGTATCAATCTATGATGCAACAAAGTGAGTTCGAATCGAAACAATCAACTTAAGGTCCAAATAAAAAAGATATAGAAGACTAAGAAGAATGCGAGTGGACTTATGGGGATGTTGGAGAGCTTCTCAAATCTTATTCAGAAGAATATGGGGTTGAAGTTTTGAAGGTCATGCTAAGGTTTCATTATACGCTAGGGAAGATTAATTTGAAGTACAAAGCAAATGCAGATCAACACAAACATATCGAGTTGTTTCAAGCAATAGAAACCCGAGGACGAATTTTTGTCAAGAAAGAGGGTATGATGTAGAACGAGACTGACAATTTCTATAGTTTTATTTTCTTTAACTATTTCTTAAATTTATAATTTCATTAGGAATATTCGAGAGTAATTAGCTGACTAAACCATGCAAAAATTTTCTAATTTCATTAGACATGTATTTTATTTGTTTTTAGTAACTTTCATAATACTTTGGATTTAGGTCCATTTTGAAAACCTTTAGGGGTTTGGGGATTTCTATAAATTGTCCTATGTATTACAAGTTCTAATCAATCAATTGAATAATATCATATTTTGAAAGTTTTCTCTTCTTTTTTCCTGTAGATTTAGAGCGTATGTGTTCTTCGCACTTAAAGACAGGAATTTCTTTGTGTTCCCCGTTACCATTGCATCAGCGACAACAGTTGGTAATTATTCTAGTCTGTATTAATTGTTTTGAGGAACTAATAAGCTTAGGGTTGACATTGGTTAGATGACACTCAAGGGATAGAAACCTTCCTGTGCAAAGTTTGTTAGTTATATGTAAGAAAGACTGGACATTGACATTGAGAAATTAATTGTTTACCTAGATCGGGTTGTCAATTTGAGAAACTCCTAACGTTAGGTTCTTCATTGGTCTAGAAAGCACTAATACAGATACAAATGCGGCGGGTATGAAACAATAGCTGATATTGCGATACCGCAAAACCTAAAATAATAGAAGTGATACAACCAGAATAGGTCTATAAAAGAGTATGTCATATACTTTTACTATTACCCTATGACTTCAAAATTATAATGTCCACAAAATTCTTAATTTATAATACAAAGAATTAGCAAATTTCACTTTCAAAGAACTATATATTATCTTATTATGGTATATCCACAAAGTAAACTTAACCACTTTAGGAATCAAAGCCAACGTTTAACTAGTTGGTTTACTTGGAGATACTCGTTGCCAAAAGATATGAGATAATTAGCTTTTTTACCAGAGAATACTCGAGAAACACTCGTGTACTCAAAGTCATATGAATTTTTCTGTGTTGCATTGTATGTGAATTGAAAGGTAAATAATAAAATAAGAAAAAATTCTACATATTGTTCCTTGTAGTACCTTCCATATTCGAAGCATGTTCATTTTGGATAAGTATTCGTGATTATCCAGATATATTAATAATTATACAAGTGTGATGCATATCTGATACATATCCATGAATATCGTACGCGATACGGTATTCAATATGAATACGTCAACCGTGTTTCATAAATATTTATTATACTTGAGGGATAGAAATCTTCTTTGCAAAGTTCTTTATATGCAAGAAAGATTGAACATCGCAGGAGGTGTAAGAAAGCAAGACATTAATACAGAGATGAATTAAGAACTCTAGCATTCTAAATAGATAAGTCAAATTCCAACTATTGCCCTTTTTCACCTTGTGCACAAAACGAAGTATTGTTGATTTAACTAATGGAATTAGGATCCAATATTGTTAAAAAAAGTGGGTCTTATTCTGGGTAAAATTGGAATAGAAATGAAACCAACTCATGTAAGATGCGGGTGGGACTATTCCCACACCAAAAATCTCTATCCCTACCCCATTAAATTTATTAAAATGAAACTACTAAGCCCACCCCACTATGTTACCTATTACCCCATTACAAAATCAATCTCATTTTATACCTACCTTAAGTTCACTTAGGATAGCGTTAAGAACTCAACCACGGGCCACCGAAAAAATATTCAAAACAGGCCACCAAACAAAGATGCAATAGAAGTCCAATCTCTAGAGAATATGAATAAAAGCAAGTATTGTACAGAAAATAAATCAAACTAGTACCAAACCCAAAAAAGTGAAGATATCCTACCCACCATTGAATGCCATGATGATTCTTCCCTTTCTCATTAAATCTAGGAGCAAATATTTTGAAGTTAACTCAAATCACCAAACTGAACCCCAAGCAAAACGCAGACTATTTTCATTATGAATTAATGATAAACCAATTAGACATCCCCTTCCAAAGCTTGCATCGATAATCCAATAGAAGATTTTCTCCAGAGGGAATGTTTAGTGGAGCTGTTGTTGTGGATGATGACATGGTTAATGGTGGTGGAGGGTGACTATTTTTGTCGGTCATATTGTTGGGATGTTGCCACTATTTATGCAGAAAGAAAGTGGTAGCCAATGATGGGTATGCATAAATGGGGTGAAAATGAATATTTGTAGGGTAGGAATAATCCACCCTTTAAGTTGTCTACAAGTCACACATGGATATGCAGACATTATTGTCTATAGACTATAGGTAAGACTGTGTACATCTGATCCTCCCTAGAGGAGCCTTGTGCATTGGACTGCCCTTTACAAGTAGCACATGAATATCCAAACATATTATTGTCTTCATAATGTGTCTTCGTATTATCGTTACATATGGATCCTAATACTCCACATATTTTTTCACAAGGAGCTCTCCAAAAACTTAGATTTATGTTACTTGCATGCATATGGTTAGCCCAATTATCGAATAGAATATAGGACATTTGATTGTCCATGTCCTACAAAAATTAGATCAATTACATTCCTATACCAAAATAAGTCATCTGTGATTTCGACAATGGTAAGCAAACGACAACAAAAATCCAGAAAATTTTGCAGAGGTGTTTTAGTCAAATAAATCAGCAAAAATTGTTAAAGCATGTGAAAATAAATGTACAGCCTGTTAAATGCCAAAAAGTGACATATCATGACAAAAGAGAAAATAATGAATAATCTGCCAACAAAAAGTATGTTGCAAATCAACTAGAGTAAAAGAAAACAAAGATCGATTAAAATTACTATGAAAATCGATTGGGCATTGCTTGGTAATTTAAATACAAGGGTTTAAGTGCTAAAATAAACCAAATGTTCTCAATGGTGAAAAGCCAATGATAACCAAAAGCTTGGAAGCTCCGGTTGAAGAGTAAATGTTTGTGTCAATCACCCAAAACTAGAGACAAAAGTAAAGCAAGGGAAAAGAGTTGGTTAAGAACCTGCCAGTAAAATCGAAGCCAGTTCTCATCTATAGTTGAAGTAGAGCTATCCAGTTCCTTCCATTTCTGGGACAGCATGTGAGCCAAATCAATTTCACCATATTCAAGCACCATGTATATATATCCATCTTCCTTGACTCTGCCATCTTTGTTACTCATAGAACCATTCATGACTTCATGGAGCAAAGTCTTATCTGTCACCTAAGAAGAAAATGGCTGTTAGGAGTAGTTTCATAGATTATTAAATTAGAGAAGCAAAATATCTAATAATTAATATAATTAAAATTTCATCACAGATGAGTGTATATAGGGCCATAAATGAGACAAACTTAATTGAGTACAATACACCTATGCTGAATATACAAGCTTTGCTGTAGAATGAGCAGATTTGGTTGTTTTTCTGTAGGCTCATAAGCTGCTCAAGCTGGTACTAATTCATATCTTTTCAAGGGTTAGCACACTTCTATTTCGTGATTAGTCTATTGAAATATTATAACACATGTTCGAACTTGCAATGTCCTAAGCATTATGGCAGGAAGGAACTGCATTCACGCTTACAAACGCAATATGGCAAAGACAACCATTCAGAAAGATGGGGTGGAGTAGAAAGTGCAAGGGTAGATGAATTCATCCCACCGAAGTATATCACAATAAATCGAATATGTTCCAATCGTGCAGGCTCTCTTGTTAGAGAACAACAAAGAGATTTTTGGATATACCTTAATGGAGAAAAAGTGAGAATTGGTCAGGTGTTGGTTGGCTAGAATTTAAATTGGAAGAGGAGTTTGGGCGTTATTGCATATACACAGACCCTGATTCCTGTCAGATTTCCTGCCTCCATCTTAACAGTTGAAAACACCAATATGCACTTCGGAACTGAGCTTTTCCAAATAGGACTTACATTGTTAAAGCCGCTAATATTGTTTCCTTTTGGCAACATAAATCAGTAGGGAATGCAATTTAGTTTCAATATGTCATGCATAAGAGTTATCCACGATTAACTTCATATGTGTAATGCAAAGATACCAGAGCACCCAAACAATATACCTACAACTACAGCAAACGTTGCTAACTGCTCAAATGTAAATGTAAAATGCATACCTCAAAGTCAATGAGTTGAATAATATGATTCTTTCCCTTCAATTTGTTTAGATATTCAATTTCCTGAGAAAACCCATATGCAGTAGCATAGTCACGACCTTTCAGTTTGATTTTTTTCAAAGCATAGATTTTGCAATCTGATGAAATGACTTTGTGGACCTCACTACTTCCTCCGCTACCTATCTTGCCAAGCCTTTGATAGAGCTTCCCATTAACTTTGAAAAACAAGTCAGAATCATAATTTCTTTTCCGTGCAGATGTCGCTTTACCACTTGCAACTTTTTCTTGTTTCGCAGACTTGGAAGATTCTAACTTTACATCCGATGATGGATTTTTTGACAAAAGAGCCTGAGATTGTACATTGGTAACATCACCTGCAGATGCTTGCCCTTTAATTGAGCTGTCATCGAGAGGAGGATGATCTTTGGAAATGTCACATTCCTTTGGCATACTATTTTTCTGCTCCTTAGATGGTTCAGATTCCTGTACTTCCAACTGGTTGTCAGCTGGGCCAGCAGCAGAGCTGGGAGCTTGAGCGGCAGAGGCTGCTTGCTCAGATAACACTTCACTGCTGTTCTTGGATGTATGGTATGATAGCTGCAGTGCCTCTCGTTGGATCATTGGTTGAGAATTCATGTCACCGTCCCTCGAGGATTCTACACCCATTAGTGAACTGCCACTTTTATGGACATGAGAAGAGTATATCGTTGAATTAACAATGGGAGCAGAAGCTGAATTGATTAATGTGGTGGTAGCACAAGTTGAACCAACAACTGAAGATTGAGTCATGGGATGGCTCAGGTCTCCCTGTAAAAAGTTTCTGAAATTTTTCAGCTGATCCTGAATCCCCATACATCCTTTTGCCAACAAAGAAGAACTCATGCACTCAGACCTCAATTTAATATCCTCCTCCATGCTTGGAAAATTCTGGTTCAAGTCTTGACTGAGAGCAGTCGGTGCGTCTACCTGATTGCTGGCATCGAACTCCATTTCTGTCAATGCAAGTAAACCCATATAAGACAACAAGTTGTCTGTTCTAGTGGCCATTTGGTCATCGGCCCCTGCATAGACAATTTGCAGTATATGCGATAATTTGAAAATCGATATGTTGTGTCTAATATGAAATTTGTGACATTATACGAAATTACTCTTATCATGTCAAAAATAATTAAATTTAGAGCTTCAAAACTCTAATAGAATCAAATTTCAGAGCTTCAAACACTGTCACTAGATCGTTGAGGAAGCTGCTAAAGGAATAATCAACTGAGCAACTGAATTTATAAGCAAATAAATCAGGCAATTTAATACCTTGAGTCCTGGCACTGTTTTCCACTGCAAACTGGACTTTCTTTTGACCTTCAACTGCTGGAAAATGTTCATATTCTATAAGCAGCGAAGAAACTGTATCATTGTTTTTGCAATCAGTAGCCGGTCTAGGTTGACCTCTGTGAATTTCAAAAGGTTTATTATTGTGTTCATTCAAATCTGTTATGGTGCCTAATAGCGAAGGAGCCGTAATTGACGCATCTTCTTGAGCTTTGTGAGTGACAGAGACCATGTTCTTTGTCTGCGCAGTGCAATTCCTCTCTCGGTGACCAAGTGCAAGCTCATCTTGGGTCTTCTTGGTGTCCAAATTTAAAGCTGAGCTCTTTGATGTTTCTAGTTGAGGATTCAATAAACGCCTTGGCCTGATACTATTTGGCTGCATTGTACCTACAGTTAACTCATAATAAACACAACAAAACTCAGAACAAACAACTGACCCTGAACCTCAAATTATCAAATGAAAGAGCTGCCATGGAAGCAATTATAACAAAATTCAAAATAAAACTAAGATTTTAGCTCTTACTTCAAGGGAAACATATAGAAGCCTATACAAAGAGACTAGAATTAATGTTAAGAAACTTCAAATAAAAGCCTAAAGTTTGTGTTTTCAGTACTATAGAGAGACAAGGTAGCATATATTTTACTTTCAGCACGACGTAATGAAGCCACTACAGAGAGAATTAGATGCAAATATAGCCAAATTTCGAAGTGATCAATGATACAGGAAAATAAACTAAATTTCACTAGCCAACTCTCAATTACCAAGGTTGGTCCGGGAGCAGTGAATTGAATACATTGCATATGGTGGCTTCCCTCAGAGTTGCGGGCCTGACCACTGCATTTTATCACTACCCTAGGCAATGGCTTCAAATTTCAGTAATTAAAAAAACCCTAGTTTCACATTCAGCCTACACACAGAAAATTCAAAATTGACAAATTAGCACGACAAAGAACCAAAAAGCCCTAAAACTTCCAATCCAGTGAACTAAAACCTAAATTTGACTTCAGGGTGCCCCTAAATTTACTTCCATTGTATAAAACTTAGCAGAGATTCAAACAAACCCGAAATTAAAGCATTAAAACTTAAAAATTTTCAACTCAGCACAGAGCAAGGGAACCTAGAAAGAGAAATGGAAGGTTTAGATATACCGATGGGACGGTGGCGCTTGAAGGCGGCTTGAACATGCCGGAGGAATCCCTGCGGCGAGGAAGGAGAGAAGGATGATGACGAAGATGACGATGTTGAAGTGAATGAACGGGACTGATTGAAATCTTGGTTGATCGGACGGATCAGATTGCTCTTGGTCACTAGTGGTGGGGCCGGAAGGTTAGCCTCCCCGTCCATCGGACAAATCTCACAGGCATCTCCGTTATTGGAGAGAGAGAGGCTTCAAATTGGTGGCTCTAGGGCTTGATGAAGATCCATTAGGAACTGTGAGAGCTCTGTGAAGAGAGAGAATATGTGTGTGTGTGTGAAGTTCAAAAACTTCAAACGGCTTGTTGGCGCTTTAGGGAGGATCGTGTTCTTCAGTCATGGGCTGGGGTTAAAGTTCAAGGTCCAGCTTGGGCTGCCCCAAGTAATTTTTGATGGGCTTGGGCTTTGTGAGATCATCCCAAAATAAAAAAATATAGTGAAAATTGGAGTTGAATCATGCACAAAGAATTTATAATAAGTTTAGTTCGCGAAAGAACTTTATTTCATAAACAATTATCATTGATTCACGCCATAACTCATTGTCGGTAGACGAAAATCATCGATCACACATTGCAAACTACGACACAACTCTCTGTAAACCACCGATTCGCTCTTCGCCTTATCTATGCGTACCCTTCCATGGTGGGAAGAGGATTTTGGGAAGATGATGAGTCAGAACTCTACAGAAGGCCGAAGTTTTGCTCGTATGTTACTTCAGAGGAGTGACTTGGGGTCCGTTACACCCTTCCGCAGGGTAGAGGAGCCACCACCTCCACCTTTACACCCTTTCCCATTCCTTCTCTTTCCCTAATTCGATCTTCGTCTCTTTTGATTCGCTCTCTCTACCTTCTCTCTATAGCTATCCTTGTTGCGGCTGCTAGGATTCTGCCTCTTTCTACAGATTTGAAGTGGGTTTTTGTGTTTTTAAATCTTTTGGTGATCTAAATTGTTAGGTTTTTGGAATTTTGGAGGAGAGAGATAGAAGAGAATCAGTTGTGCCAGTGGAGTGTAATTCGATCCCTTCTACCCATAATTCAATGGTAGGGTTTCAATATTACTGTTATTATCATGAACAAATGGATCTTTCAGGTATGATGTTTGGTGGTTTGATTGTAAAGTAAGTTGAGAAATGATATTATTATAAACTCGAGGGATTTAAGTATTATAAGTTTTAACTTTTAAACCAATA
This sequence comes from Ilex aquifolium, assembly GCA_951799425.1. Taxonomy (NCBI): domain Eukaryota; kingdom Viridiplantae; phylum Streptophyta; class Magnoliopsida; order Aquifoliales; family Aquifoliaceae; genus Ilex; species Ilex aquifolium. The sequence continues at coordinate 22,750,602 of OX637402.1, forward strand.
TATTAAAATTTTGAGGGGTAAAATAGTATATCAAATATTTTAAATTTTACATTCAAATTCAGATTTTATTATATTATTTATTAAAATAAAATCAAAAATAAAAATTTAATTTTTTCTTTAAAAAATCATAATTAATATTATTAATGCCAAAATTTAGATGACCTCAACGTCAATTTGTTGAACTTTAATCACTTGAAAAAGAAGTCAGAGATTGGAGGGAAGCTCCAAAAGGTATGAACTAAGTTTAAAACCTAAGAGTGGCATACCTGGAACATCTTGAACTAAATGAACTTTTCATTTTGGGTTAATTTTTCCATCATTAAGTACAAACATATGAAATAAACTTAATCAACACATTTGCTTCTTTTATTATATCATCTATTGACATAAAACTCAAACAAAATCCCAATTTTTTGAGGAAAAATATCAATCGATATAAATATATTAAAAAACTCTATTCAACACTCATTTGTATACAATTATATTGTCTATTGGAATAAAACTAAAAAACCAAATCAAGGGTTAAACTGTAATTGACATAATATCTTGTATCTTTAATTGGAGTAATTTGATCGTTTAATAGATTTCGTTAATTTCATAACTAATAAGAAGTCTAAGTATAATATTTCAAACTTGGGAGGTTTAAGAGTTACACGCCTATAAATTTCAGGGGGTCTAAGTATAATTTACTAATAAATATACTAACAAAAATTGACGGCAAATGTCTAAGTGTTACGCGCGTATAAACCTTATGAGGTTTGTGTATAATATTTCAAATGTCAAGAGATCTAAGTAATTAAGTAATACATTCCAAAATAATTTTTTCCCTAAAATATTTATGTACTAGTAATTGCCCGTACCTGAAGGCACTATATAACAAACAAATATATAGAGAGAAAACCCGCCTACATACACATGCCTTCACCATTCAAGCTCAATCTTCTCATTCCAATTCATACCAGTTGCAAGAGCAAAACTAAAAGAAAAACATAAAAGTAAAGGAAAAATATGAGAAAAAAAAACTGCTTCAGTTATTGTACAAATTCCATAGAAAAAAGATTGAGGGTGTCCTTTAGTGGCCCCGCCACTGGTATCATTGCAAATAACCCCAACTAATTGCCATGGAATTTATTTAGATAATGATTTTTTTTTTTTTAACGTTGGTAGACTATAAATAAACAAAGTGAATGGATTATCAAGCAGTTTTATCAAAGTTATTAATTGTTTTAGTGTATACTATTTATTTAGAGTAGAAACAACTACAATTGTCTATTTGTTTGTATTGATTTATAATGACTATAGGCCCCCTCAAGGAATATATTAGATAGGGCATATGAAAGAGGATGTGAACTTTTTATATGATACAAGTGGATCCATGCAATGTAGGTATAATTTACACCCCCATCCCACCTTAGTGTCGTGTCACCTTGGCATTCAAGTCACCATACGTTTTACATGATATTTTACATGAAGATATTTAAATAAATTTTTTTTATAAAAAAATTAAATTAAATAATGAATTATGTGTCAAACCCTCTTTGAGTACTTAATCTACCATTTTTCTAGGTAACTCCTCGATTCCTTCAGATATTTTATCTTTTGTTTATAATGGAACTTCAATTTAAAATTGTCGTTCTTGAGTATTTACACATCTGATTATATTATATATTTATTACATTTTTTCGTCAAATAGATTGATTAGATTCCAATACTATTATTTATATTATAATATTATGATATTGTTGCATATCAAAAAAATAAATAATAAATATAGCATATATTTGATCGAAAAATTTAATCTGACAACTACGTGTATATAAGAATAGAATATAGATTAATTTTACTTTTTCATATAATTATAAACATAGGTATAGGAAATTGTATATAAATGTATTACTAAGAGCATCTCCAATTCTTATCCTTTTTTAAACCCAAATTTAAATTTGGATAAAAAATTCCTAAAAACATTCTCCAATGTTAGACTCATATCCATATCAAATCAACGAAGACTTTTTTTTTTGCTCAAATTCATACCTAAATTTTTAATAGTGAGATTTCACCATTCTTTAAAAATTCAATGATCATATTTTACCATCTTTTAAATTTGAGTTTTTCTTCCTTTAAATTTAAATTTCTCCATTGGAGAAGGTTATATCAAATCAATTTTTTTGCCTTTTTTTTACTCAAATTTGGATAAAGGTATGGGTCTCCAATAGAGATGACATAATAAATGAGTTCAAATGAATGTAAAAGTCAAATAGAATTAATAAAAGAGTACAAAAGAATTTGGAAGTCAAATAAGTATAGGAAATAAAAATTGGAGAAAAGTAAATATGTGGGTATTATTGACTTTATAATAATAATTAGAGATAAAATAAAGAATTAAAATTTTTTCAAATGTTAATATTTATAAGTAATATAAATATAAATTTATTGAGATGAGTTGTTACACGGAGATAAGAAGTGAAAAACAAATAAAAACTAAGAAACTTGAAAAAAGTCAAATAAGGTGTAGTTACATGGACAACATAAGGACGGCGAGGGAGGGTTTTGTGGGCAATGTGGAGTAATTTAATTGGAGAAAATTGAAAATTTAAATTAATAATTGAAAAAAATATGATGACTAAGTAAATTAGGAGAAAATATTTCTCAACCCCTCCCTATCATAATCTGATTTTCTAATTAAAAAGATAAACTAAGACGCGTTTGGAAGACTGCTACTTGCTCTATAATATGGATAGTTATATATTTGTTACACCACAATAAAAAAAAGGTAAAGGATGCTTTGATATATTTCACCATAAATTTTCTAGCAAAGGTTTTATTGACCACAAAATCTTATATCATCCTTGTGTTGGTGCATTCCATTTTAGTTGAACACTTGAAATGCTTAAAAATGCACTTGAAAGACCACCAAGGGATTGGGTTTGTAATCTATCCTAAAGCAATTACATGTTGGATCTATGGTTGGGGGAAGAGAGCCATAAGCTATTCCTTGGTGATGTCATGGAGCAAATTTTAAGCTTGTCCCTCGAGAGGTTGTCCTTTGGTAAGGTCTACATGATTGGGTAAATATTTCTAAACAAATACGAGTCTTTTCTAAAAAAATTAGTCTATAATAGTATCTAGAGTAATAAGTGATAGACAATCTTATTACTATTTTGAAGAGACTGATTTTCAAACTCAAAACCACGACATATCAGTTACCATTGTTGCACGCCCGACCTCCACCTTTAAGTTTTAATCCTCTCCCTAACCTAACGATACCTTCAACTTAGTGAATTTCATTATGCTTTGGTGTAATTTTCGCAAAAAGGACTTGGCTTTGATGGAACAAATTTTTTCATTATGCCATGGGATTTTTAATTGAGAGAAAATCCATGGAACCCCTCCAATGGAATATAAAAAAGAACTTATTTTCTCTCTCTTTTTGGTCCAACACCAACTAGATTAAGATTACTTGTGAATTTTAATGCTGCTCATATTCTAAGACATTGACAGGACAAGTTATAGCCAAAGAAGTGAAGAAAATAATTGGAATTATAATGGACTATTGGTGAAGATGATAATACTCAGGGATTGAACTTAACTTTCTTCTTTTGTTAGAACTTATTGTCCAAAAAATAATAAACATTGATACCGTTAGGTACCCCCAAGTCTTGCCATTTTAAGGATTGTAAAAATCATATTTACTCATGAACCACTTTTCATTCATTAAACAAGTAATAACATAGTTATGTGCAAAAGAAATAATTGCAGTGCTACCAAGATATTAAAATTTTAGCCTCTAATGATGTGACAGTTAACCTATTTCAATAACATTGTTGTAATTACAATTGTTAGACTTTTTGAGTGGAAACATATCATATGACACATCATCATATTAAAATATCATGTAACATTTTTAAGTTTCGATAGCATTATTCAAAGAAATAAAAGGCAAACAGGTTCAAATCATAGCTTGAGCCGATTCACTGGATTCATTTAATAAAAAGTTTGAAATGAGCTTGCCGATGCAAACTGTACTTATAAACATAATATATAGGGTAAATTTCAATGATACCTCCTAGATTTAAGTCATATTTTATTGACACCTCCTCTACTTTTTGAAATGTCACTGCATACTTCTGTTAGTGCCACTTATTGTCTGTTAATATACTTAATCGAGGATGTAATTTTACAGAAGTATCCTTACTAGAACTCCCATTTTACAGGGGGTTATTCGAATTTACCCTTATATTTTTATTTATTTTTAGTTTTATTCCATGCTATGACTTAATCTAATCATGGTCAATTTTTTTTATTGGAGGAGTTTAAAAATTCATTTCACATATTACCATTATTAACATAATTACATCAAATTAACATCAAATTGACATTTTATTTAATTTAATTAATATTCAATTTTTTTATAATTAATATTTAATTTTATCCGACTAAGATAAAATTAATATTCAATTTCATCAAATTACCACTAAATTAGTCATATATTTTATCAAATTAATATTAAATTTTGTCAAATTAACATTCATATCCATCAAATTAGCATTCAATTCATCCAATTAACATTCAATTTTATTAAAATAATACCAAATTAATATTCAATTTCATAAAATTATCACTCAATTTTCTCAAAATCACATTAAAATTCATCAAATTTACTAGCAAATTAATTCAATTTGATCTAATTAATATCAAATTGACTATCAATATAACATTCAGTTTTATCAAATCAACATTATATTTCATGAAATTAATGCAAAATTTTACCAAATTAACGTAAAATCGATATTGAATTTTATAAAATTATCATCTTATTTCAGCAAATTAACATTCGATCTCATCAAATCGATATTCAATTTTATTAAAATTAACACCAAATTAATTTTTAATTTTATTAAATTAACCATAAATTAACATTTAATTTCATCAATTTAACATCCAATTTATTAAACTAGTTAGTGTACACGTGCTTTACAAGTAGATTATTTTGAAAATAATATACCATTCTCTTACAAATAATCAAATATGATATTAGCAAAAACTTTTTAATATGTGTTTTACACTAAACCAGAGGAACAATATGGTTGCTGCATATGTTGATATCAACTTTATTCAACTCGGTGCATAAAATTCATATTTCACAACCAAACTCATTGTGAGATCTACTTAAGATAGTTAATATTAGTCTTTTAACCCAATAAACTAATATTTTCTATAGTTGTTGTCTTGAAATATTAGATTTACCCTTGACTTTTCAATTTTATTTAGACATGATCAAGTCATAAGTCTTTACTGTTCGTCCATTTAAGTCTTTATTTGTGACTTCACATGCGTAAAACATATAACTCAAGTTTCCGAAAAAAAACTTAAAACATAATAAATATCAAATTAGAGTGATTATAAATTGCCAACAATTAGAAAAATTCATGTTGACTATTACACAGATAATAGAGAATCATCAAAAGATGAATGATTGACAATGAAAACCATAATACATATTACAAATTAAAGATCGGTACTCGGTATGCATGTGTGTGTGTGAGAGAGAGAGAGAGAGTGAGTGAGTGAGAGAGAGATTACCTCTTAGGGGCAACATTTGTAACTTTAGAATGAGATTCTTAAGAGGGTAAACGCTCTTCTTCTCTTTTCTGCTGCTTGCCGCCTCTGTTGAAGCAATCAAATCATTCCATCTCTCTCTTCAGTATCTGTCAAGCAACATTATGAAAATTTAAACATGAAAAACAAAACAACATTATAAGAGTAACTTTGTGACTCTAGAATCGCCATGATTAATAGGAAGAGTTACAAACTTTCACAGTTACACAAGTATGAATTTTAGTTCAATCAAAATAAATTCCAATTTATATCTGGAAAGTATAAATTGTAATTGATATATTAAATATGGATACGTTGAATGCATATGAATATTTATGTGTAGAATCCATAGAGTCATTTCATGACCATTTGAAACCATTATTTCATAATTTTAAGAGACTAATTCCGAAATTACGGTAGTTATTAGGTGAAGAAAAATTTAACTTTAAAATATTAAAATAGGGTAAAATAGAATAAATTTTTTTTTTTCAAGATAGTTGGCATTTATATAGAGTATAGTATATATAGATAAATTATAAGATTTAGATAATTCTATGGTAATGATATTTGTTATTAGGACCATACAACAAAATATAATATTGGGAAGTTAAGTTATAATTTTTTGAGGTGTTTGAAATCGATTCTAAAATTTTAGGATTGAACTTAACATTTAAAATCAATACTTATTAAATATTTTTTAAAAATATATATAACTTGACCTATGAAGTTTTATTTTTTTATTAACTATAAAAAAATATAAAAGTAATTTGAATAGTTAGCTGTAAATGAATACACATAGTTAACTATAAATGGATACAAGGGCCTTTATACTATTTTATAAGGACACAATAGTCAATCAAAAGTTTTCATGTTGGGGTACTTTTATTAGTAGTATAATAATATAATATAGTATAGATATAGATTAACATCATTTTTTGATTGAATTTTAAATTGACATTTAATTTCATCAAATTAATATCAAATGGTCATTTAATTTTATAAAATTAACATTCAATTTTATGAATTTAATATTTAGTTTTTATCAAATTAATATTATTTTTTAAATTAACACCAAATTAACATTCTGTTTAATTCAAAAAAAAAAAATTGGAAGAAAACATTCTGTTGAATTAGCATTTAATTTAATTAAATTAATATTAAAAGGATGTTGTCTGTTTGTTCTATATGGCCAAATATAAACTTGACAACTCACAAGAGAATAAGCCTTCACATCACCGACTTTTTTATTTGTCAGTAATGGCATAGACAGCAGGGTAGTTTGTGAAATGCGAATATAAACTACAGGGATATGTAGTGATATTTCAAACAATAGAGGAAATTTTAGTGAAATATGACTTAAATTTAGAGGATATTAATAAAATTTACCCTAATATATATAACACAAACACAATTATACACAATTATAAACATGTCGTATACCACAACACACAATACAAGTCCAAAATCATACAACCCATCATCAACCCTACTTAGCACCTAATGAAATTATGCTAGTAATCAGTTCGCAAAAACAGGTAGATTTTTCTTTTCCCCGGGCAACTTTTGTTTACTCAATCGATGTTACTGTTCTTGCTTTACCTAGATTCTCAACGTTTCTGATTTTCAAAAGCCATGCTCATCAACGGCTACTCAAACTATGTTCCACCCACACACATTTGTTTTGTTTTTTTTTTTTTGGCTACAAACGTTAGGAGCTTGAAAAACTGTAAACAAAAAATAAAACTTTTGTAACTCAATGGGAAGAGTGAAATTTAAGCTAATTAAAAGTACAAAACTTTATTCCCATACCATATGGTCTCTTTATTATGATTTTGAGGCAAAAGGAATCAAAACCAGCTTTTTCCAAGGAGATCAGTCACCATTATGGTGTAATTAGTGTATTTCTTCTTGTTGTTGCTGCAAGGCGCTTAGCCCCAAAAAGTCCACCTTGGTATATGCTAACTCTATAGTCTATAGTATAATAAAACTCCTGATTTCGACGAATTGTATCGTAGGATCAATGGATCTCACAAATTTTACTAATTATCTAATACGCCCCTAAATTTTGGACATTTTTGGTGCAAGTTAGAGCCCTTTCATGAGAGCGAAGAATCGATCTTCTTCCATCATAGTCAAAATGTCTAGGGAGAATTACGAAAGATGATCTTCACTTACTTTAGGAGACCACAATCGAGCATGAACCCTCAACTCTGCCTGAAACTATCACCGTGTCATATTATTTGGGTTCTAAATTTTGGTGAAAAGATGGACACTTCATTTGCCAATTCTTTTAGCACTTTGGTTAGTAAACTGGGAGGGCTCCAGAATCCTTAACTGCAACTTGACTATGCTCTGTTTCTGTTTTTTATTTTTTTTTATTTTTGGGCATTATTGTGCTAGAAGGAATCAATTTCCAAACTATCGTACTTTGGGAAATTTTTCTAAGTACAATAGTAATAATTAATTTTTCAACACCCGTAATTTCTAACTTATTTCTTCATTCATATAATATAATTTCCGTAAAAATGTGGGTTTAATGTATACAAATTACATTACGGAAGTATTACTAAAAATATGAAGATTACTAAAAATAAGTCTTCTTACGAAGTAGATTTCAACAATCAAAATATGAGACATATCGAGTCATTTTATCGGATTGTTTTGCTTTATTTTATTTCTTTTGGGATCAATGATTAAAAATAACAAAAATTATGACTTAATATTAAAAATTATTTTTTAATAAAATACCAAAATTATCAGTTTTTAGTATCATGGCGTTGTCAGCATCTTAGAATCTCTTGTGGCATCAAATGGTCAAATAATCATCGCATTTTGAGAACTTAGAGAGAGCAACTATAATTTTCCTTGTATTATCTCATGACTCAAATTTAGAATCAAATTTAAATCTAAATAAAAAAATCTAAAAAACTTGTTTCAACCCTTATTCAAACTTATACTAAATTAAGAGAGATTTTTTTTTTTGGAAAGTACTATGTATTTCAAATTTGTAACCCAAATTTGCATCCCAAATGAAGGGGGATCGTTGAATGAATGAGTTTTATCAACTTTATTAAATGAGACCCACTGATCCAATAGTCCCCCTTCATTTGGGATGCAAATTTGGGTTACAGATTTGGGTTACATAACACTGCTCTTTTTTTTTACTCAAATTAAGGGACACTCAAATCCTTATTCAAATTTTTAATGGTGAGATTTCACCCTCTTTTAAAGATCCAATGATCATCTTTACTCTTATTTAATTTTGGGATTGTCCTTATTTAAATTTAAGTTTCTACTTCTTTAAATTTGAATTATTTGTATCAAATCAAATTTTTTACTCAAATATTAACTTAAATTTGAATAAAAATTTGAGTCATGAGATGCTCGTATGCTAATAAGTAAAATATAAATGGGTGAGCCCGACAACACCCACAAAATTTCTCAGCTTATAGAGATAAGATAGGAAGCTCCCTCTTTTTAACTCCACCCTCCCACCTGTATTTTTAAAAGCAACCCACTACCTATCTGAAACAAAACCTGAGATACCAATATTTATAGCTCAGAGGCATCACTCCCAGATCTCTCCTCCAATGGCTAAAACCAGAAACCCCAGAAAACCTACCAAGGAAAAGCAACATCACCAAAAAGTCCAAAACCACCACCACAACCACCACCACCCCCAGGAACCTAAAAAGCCACATTCATGGGCAGTTTTAAGGAACCTTTTCACCTGCAAACACCTTCAAGGACAATTACAGCAACAGCAGCCACAACCACCAAAAGAGCCACAAGAAGAACAGCAAAAGAAGCAAAAACAAGAACAACAGAAACATCCAAAAATAGAACAACAGACGCAAGAAAAACAAGAGAAATCCATGGAGGAAAGCAGCAAAAAATGCAAGAAAATGAAGTGTTCAGGCTCACTATGTAGCAACACAAAGGTCATGCACAGGCCTGAACCTTCATCCCCTGAAGACCAGAAGAAGAGGGCTTCAATGGGTTTATGTAACAGTGATGGCTCCAGCAGATCCATTAAAGCCCCTCTCAATGAACTTAATGGGGCCTCTGTTTCCACTTCATCTTCTTCACTTTCTCTCTCTTCTAATTCTCCTTCTGTTAGTGGATCCTTCAGGGGGATGCCTTTTAGGAGACTGTCTGGGTGCTATGAGTGTAGAATGGTGGTTGACCCTGTTCTTGGAATCACAAGAGACCCTTCTCTCAGAGCTACCATATGTCCATGTCCTGAATGTGGTGAGATCTTCATGAAAGCTGAATATTTGGAGCTTCATCAGGCTGTTAGACATGCAGGTAATCTCCATTTCCTTCATTTCATTTTCTCTCTCCATTCCAAGGGCACAGAAACAAAAAAGACCAACTTCTTTAATTTCGCACTAAACTTTTTTCTTGCATTTTGGTGTTCATTGTTTCAAGACCTAGTCTAGTAGTCTAATACCCATGTCCCAATTTGGCTGTCTCTAGTTTGAATAATAAATTTTTTTTTTGTTTCAATACCTAGTAGTCTAATACCCATGTCTCGTTCTGGCTGCTTCTGATTTTTATAATCTTTTACCCATCAATGCTCAATCTGAGCATCCCCAAAAAAAACCCCCACCCCAAAACCCAATCTACCCTGTTCTCCAGGCTGTCACTCTAGTTTAAATAACCGACACCCATTTCCCAAATTGACCATCTCTCCCTCTGATCACTCCAAATTTTCAATACTCATCACCGGTTTCCCAGTGTGACTTGCTGGTCTCATTCAATATCCAATACCCATTTCTCAAGAAAACGCACTCACAAACACAAATTAAGTATTTATTTCAGAGTTCAGACCTTTAAGTTACCTGTTTTCTCTTCGGGTACTAAGGCAAATTGACTTAATTTGATGAATTAATGATATGATCTACAGTATAAATTATTCTTATTTTGTTTAGAAAGTTGTAATGGCTGATAATTGATTGAAATAGTGATCTAATCAAATGTGTATAAAAAAACTTCACAGTATCCGAGTTGGGTCCAGAAGACACAAGCAAGAACATAGTGGAGATTATATTCCAATCAAGCTGGCTCAAGAAACTTAACCCAGTATGCAAAATAGACCGTATTCTCAAAGTCCACAACACCCCCAAAACCATCTCAAAATTCGAAGAATACAGAGACGCCATTAAAGCCAAAGCCACCAAGCTCCCAAAGAAGCACCCACGTTGCATAGCAGATGGCAATGAACTCCTCAGGTTCCATTCCACCACCTTCATGTGCTCACTGGGCCTAAACGGCTCTTCGAATCTCTGCAATTCAATCCCAAATTGCAACGTTTGTAGCATCATAAGAAATGGGTTCAAGGTTGTCGGAGAGCCCACCGGAGGAGTAGCCGGAAAAGGAATACTGACGACGGCGACGAGCGGAAAGGCGCATGACAGTGCCGGAGTGGCGTCGGAGAATGAAAAGAGGGCGATGTTGGTTTGCCGGGTGATTGCTGGAAGGGTGAAGAAGAACATGGAGGGAAGTGGGGAGGAGTACGACTCCGTTGCCGGAGCTGCCGGAGTTTATGCTAATTTGGATGAGTTGTATGTGTTTAATCCTAAGGCCATATTGCCTTGTTTTGTTGTTATCTACCAGGGGTTTTAGGTTAATCTATGCACTTTTTTGTGTTAGGGAGTTTAGGTTTTAACATTTTTCGTATGGAAAATAAGACTACATACACAAACCTAGCAATTGGTTAAGTGGGTTCTCGAAATTTATTGCTCAATATTTGGATTCAAATCTCCACAAGTACGATACTTTCAAGAGCACGTGGTTGGACCTTGATTTCAACCCTAACGTAAGTGCGATGGAGTCTGCTACATATAGTTGTGTGGTGTTGATGTACAATATTTTTTAATAAATATGTGGAGTGACTTATTTATAAATTCGCTATATAAACAAAAAAACAAAAACTAGGATTGTTACATGATAGGCCAAAGTGTGGTAGGATAGTTTCCTTCTTCATTAGAAATTTCAACTGTAATTCTATCTTCATCAGGTTTCATGGAGATTAAAGAGGATTAGGACCCCTTAAATGCAGGTAGACTAGGACCCTCTTCTCTTAATCAAATTAACCACCTATAGGTCTCCCATAAACTAGAAAAAACAAGGTAAACAAATATTCTAATTCTAAAAGTAGTCATACAACATTAAATCAAAATGAAAAAAAAAACCCATATAATACCAGGTAAACTGTTTTCCAATTCCAAAATTGAAAATTTCATATTTGAGACTAAAGTAACCAAAAAAATTATTAAAGTTAATGAGTTTTATTATTTTAAAAGTTCTTTTTGAGAATTAATCATGAAATGGTGCCTCGCATTAGTGGACACATCTGAGGGTCAGGTTGGAGTTGATAGGCACATATTACCTTCATTTCCTTTTGCGCAGTGTGCGTTAGTGTTTTGTTCTTTCTGCCCTTGTTTTTAGCCTGGATTTGGTCGCGCATGAGTTCTACAACTGTGCTACATTTCAATCCCAATTGCTTTGTGTTAGAATATTTTAATTAAAAGAGTGTTTTTTATGTGTGGAAATTCAATCACACATCGACTAAATATCTAAAGGTACTTGGGTATATATATATACTATTAATTCGATCTGCACTATATTTGAAAGTTAGACATGTTAATAGATTATACTTAAATTGAATTTCATTGGATTCAAATTCAGTTTTTAATTCGTATAATTGTATAAAAAACTAATATATATCCTGATGATGCACAAAATTGTCTTTGTGCAAGATTAACAGTCAAATATATGAACATGTGTAATTAATGAGCAGTAAATAGGCAATCAATGACAGATGAATGGCAAAACAGTAAATATAGAGTCAACGCAAAGATTTATAGTGGTTCGGTCCGGGTGACCTACTCCACTCTCGGGAACGGTTGCGGTGGCCGGAGATCTTTATTGATGAACAATGTTACCGGGAGAGTAACTCCGAGAGTATTACAATGCTTTAGGAGGAGAGATAAGCAATGTGTGTAAGGAGGTGTAGTGTGTGTAGGGATCTCAAGGTGTAGAGGTCTCAAGGTCCTGCCCAAGTGTGTAGATCATAAGATGCCTCTCCAAGTGGAGAAAACTTACATTATATAGGTTCACTAAGGCGGTGAGTTGAGGCGGTCACCACTATTTTGGTAAGTACAGTTATGGTAGGATTCTACCACTTTGGTTAGGTACAGTTATGGTAGGATTAGATCTCCGGTGCGTATCCCGATATTTTCTCCCTCGTGTCCCTATTTTGTCGGAGGAGTACTCTGAGCTGGGTTGGATTTGATCATTGGACTTGAGTTTGAGTGGCAAAGAGAAGAGGAATAGAGAGGAGGAGGTAGAGGACCATCACCTGGGCGGCGCCCCTTGGTGTCCCCCTTGGGCGGCGCCCTCTTGGGTGACCCCTTGGGCGGCGCCTGCTTGGGGTGTTCCCTTAGCTCCTCCTTGATGACTTAGGCTCCTCCTTAGACTCTTTCTTGATCCTTGATTAGGGCTGTTAGTCGAACGAGTCCGAACCGAGCCTGAACGAGCTAAAAATAAGTCAAGTCCGAGCCGAGCCCGAGTATTTGCACATAAACGAGCCGAGCCTGTCGAGTTTGAGCCGAGCATGCAGGACTTGTTTTCTAAACGAGCCTAAAAACTTGTTCAAGTTTGGGCTTGTTTAGAAAACGAACCGAGTTTGAACGAGCCGAATTCAAGCCGAGCTCGAGTAGCTCAGTTTGATTAACAGCCCTATCCTTGATGACTTTGGTGACGTGGGCCCCTCTTGGCTCCTTTGGGCTGGTCCCTTCTTGGTGCTAGCTTGGGCTTCATTAATTTATTGGACTTGACACTGTTAATTTCGGGCTCATCATATTCGACTAATTTGATTAAATTTTAGTTTAAATTCTTAATAAATGATTGATCTGTTTATATATATTCAACCCGTAGTTCTCATCTGATACTAGTATTTGCTCTCATATGGCCCATGATAATTTTTCTCATGTGGTACCTCAAAAAGCTTTGGCACAGTGCTTTGCAGTTTTGGACATTGGAAGCAGTAAAAAGAACAAACACATGCTCGGAAAAAGGAGAAGCAGCAGTTTATAGAGAGAGACTGTTTTGGTGTGTATAATGATTGAAGAAGAAAGCAAGAAAGCATGAGGGAGGAGTTTCTGGGTAAGGCCACGATTCGGCTTCGATGTGAAATATCGTAAAGGCGACCCGGAGTTTTTAATACAGCCAACTGCCGCAAGCAGCTGGCATGTAGGGGACCATAACAAAGTTATTGCTACCCAAAGGATGGGTCACTGTGATCCACAGCAGTACGACACGAGTGTGGGGTTGACCCATCTGGACTTAGTGGACCTAACCCATGTTTCTGCAATTGGCAAAGTGTCTCTGTTGGGGCAGAATCAGCGGGCTGCAATTTGGGCTTCATGATGGGGCTGGGTCGACATAGATTTTTTTCATAAGTCTGGCGACCAAGAGTTCAAGGTTCTACGAGGTAACACAAGTGACAAGTTCAGGGTAAGAGTCAAATGGATACATGGTAAAACTCGCCACCAATCGAAGATTTACTGAAAAGATAAAGAGTTTAACAAGAAGAAAATTCTTTGAATTTCATTCAGTATTCAAACTTCATCTCGTTCAACGCTTGAAAGTCCTTATGTTCCGTTTGGTAAGAAGGATGAAAATAGTAAATATACATTTTTTTTCTTTTGTGTTTGGTATGATGGATGAAAAATAAAAATGATTAATTTTTTTTTTTCTGGCTAAGATTAGGGGTGACAATTGAATCGTGTCGCGTCAGATTCGTGTTGAATTATTACGAGTTTGTGTCGAACATTAGTCAAACCTAACTCAACTCATTTAACTATTATGTTGTGTCGAGTTAACGTGCTTATTTTTGTGTCGTGTTCGTGTTTGTATTCGTGTTGACTCACATAAACTTTGAATAAAAAATTTAACGCTAAGAATTTATTTTCACTTAATTGAATCCATGTCCATATTTTTTATACAAACTACAAATTAACTTAAATAAATATAATAATAAGTAAAAATATTTTTTTTATATACTACTATTTAAAACTCTTGACCAAGCCACAAAATACACAGAAACCATAAAAGACTATTGAAAAACTGAAGACACTTATAAATATAAAATAGGAATTTTTGGGTTACTTGGCAAATTAAACAGTCTTCAATAAAAGTGTTATACTCCCAGTAGAAAACTCCAAATGCTGCATCGTTTGTCTCGTCAAAAAGTAAGTTCATAGAGCTTTAAAATGGTATAGGTCTTCCATTGGAAAATTTGTGATCTAATTCAGGTATGTAAACGAAGTTAGCCCAAAACTTGAAGACTAATTAAATTTTTTAGGGTTTTTTTGAGTGTGGGTATATTTTTTTAAACTTATTTAAGAGGAAGTGTATAGATAAATATTTTACTCTATTAAATTCTATTTTAATAAAATATCTTGTGATTAGGTATAAAATTCAAATGATATTTGAATTTTTTTACTTACTTACTATTTCCTTAAATTATGTATTAAACAATGCATAATTCTTATTCTCTCCATCTCTCTCTCCCCTATTTTCTCTCCATCTCTCTCTCTCTCCATTACTCTTTCACTATCTCTCCTCTATTTTTTCTCCATCTCTCTCTCCCCTATTTTTTTTTCTCTATTTCTTATTGATAATTTATTTTCTTTTCAAATATGTAAAGATTTAATTTGATTTTTTCATTACTCTCTCCTCCTATTTTCTCTCTCACTCTCTCCCCTTATTTTCTCTTACTATTACTTAACCCCCCCCCCCCCCAAAAAAAAAAAGAAAAAAGAAAAAAAAAATACACGAATCCATCTCCATCTCCAGCTCCACCCCATCTCCACCTCACCACCCCCTTGCCCACGGGCGGGGTTAGTAATTTATCCCTATGTGGACACTTTAGTTATAATTTCTTTTCTTTGGATACAAATAATATGATATATTTATAATTGTTTACACAAATATTTATTACTTCAAAGTTTAAGAAAATCCAAATTGTTTTCCAGTTTAAAATTGTGAGCCCAATTTTTTTATAAACTTACAAAATGACCATACAATTTACTATATATACAATTACCCTAATTTTTATATAATAGGTAAATTTTCCCATAAGTTTTTGAAAAAATAACTAACTGACCCCAATATGTCCCAAAACTTATCCAATTGTGTTTATACCACCTCCAAAATTGGTCCGAAATTTATGTATAGTCTATTTCAATTGATGTATGGAAAAATAATAGGGTGGACACATTAACATTTAATACAAAAATATATCTAACAAATAAAGGTAATTTTAGTTTAAAAAAAATTGGGTGTCCTCGCCCTACCCCCTAGACCCTTCCTCACCTTCCACTCTCACCCACAACAAAATACAACGGTTGTAATATAAAATAGGTTTTTCTTCATGTGGTCTAACATTGTATAGTTGAGTTAGTGAAATTTTGAGAGGACATGAGCAAAAATTGGACAAAACAAGATAGATGCATTTGTAAATAATTAGAAAATACAATCATAAGAATTGATGATGCACAAAATTGTATTGTGCAAGATCAACAGTCAAGAATATGAATGGAGGCAATCAATGAGCAATAAACAGACAATTAATGGTAAATCAGTAAATAATGAGTCAACACAGGGATATATAGTGGTTCGGTCCGGGTGACCTACTCCACTCTCGGGAACGGCGACGGTGACTGGAGATCTTTATTGATGAACAAGACAACTGGAAGAGTAACTCCGGGAGTATTACAATGTTTCAAGAGAGAGAGGCAATGTGTGTAGGAAGGTGCAATGTGTGTAGGGATTACAACTTGTAGAGGTCTCAAGCTCTCAAAAAGGTCATGCCCTATATGTGGAGAGGGCTTACATTATATAGGTGTTATGAGGCGGTGAGACGGTCACTACAATTTAGTAAGTACAGTTTAGGTAGGACTCCTCCACTTTGGCAAGTATAATCATGGTAGGATTCGATCTCCGGTGCGTATCCCGATATTTTCTCCCTCGTGTCCCTATTCTGTCGGAGGAGGTTGGACTTGAGTTGTCTTCTTGAGCTGGGTTGGACTTCGTATCGGTGTACCGAGGCAAGAGGAATATGTAGGCGCCCAAGGGACCAGGTCCAGATGACCAGGTCCAAGTGATGAGGTCCAAGTGATGACTCCAAGTGATGAGGTCCGAGTGATGACTCCAAGTGATGAGGTCCAAGTGATGACCTCTTGTTGGCGCCCCTTGGTCCCACTTGGTCATTTGACTTCCTTCTGGACTCCTTTAGGATGGGTTGACCCGACTGGATGGATCTTAGTGACTTGGGCTTCTAATATCTGGGCTTTTCTCGATTTATTTTATCGGGCTTGGCCCAGTCAAATTTGGGCTCATCATTTGCCCCCCATGCTCCGAGCTCTGACTTTCTCGAAAGGAAGGGGTCGAGGGCATGCTTCGTCTTCGCTTGAGTGAGCAGAAATTTTCTTTTTTCCCACGGTATTTTTTCATCTTCGGAGACCTGCTGAATTTATCGATATCGGATAAATTATATATATATATATATATTTAGCCCACTATTGTTGACTTTTCTCTTTTTTTTTTTTTTTCTTCTCTTTTCTTGGCGCTTCTTGGGCGCTGCCCATTTCCATTTTTTTTTTCTTCTTTTGGCTTGGCGCCTCCTGGGCGCTGCCCATTTCAAAATTTTTTTTTTTTCTTTTCTTGGCTTGGCGCCTCCTGGGTGCTGCCCATTTCAATTTTTTTTTTCCTCTTGGCTTGGGCGCTGGCACACTTTTTTGTTGTGGACCCCTGTATGGCATCAAATGTAGGGGGACTTGGTGGGCGGTGCCAGCTTGACAGGTGAAGCAGGAGCATTGCAGGTGGTTTTCGGCGACACTAAGTGGTTGGCAGGGTGCCTTGAGTGAGGCTGGGGTAGGCGCTTTTGGCGACGCCAAAAGGTTGGCTGGTGCCTTGAGTGACACCACGAGGTTGATGTAGGCGCCTTGGGAAACGCCAAGAGGTTGACAGGGCGCCTCGGGCGACGCCTTGAGTCTTGCCCCCACTCCTCTGTTATGTGTGTCTTTGTACTACTGTAGGAGTTGGGACTCCAATGTAGACGACTTGAGTTTCAAAAATGTACCTGGAAAAAATAATGTTATCCCAACATTAAAATATTTAACATGATTACCTGCAGACTGTTTGCATGAGATCAAGATAAGAGCTGTGGGCGTCTTGAGAGAGGGCCGCATGAGCTGAGGCCGAACTACGTATAGTGTCGGCAGATGGCTGCCGTAACAGAGGTGACTACTTGCGCGAGAGCAGAGTCATAGAGGGCGAGCTACGTATAGTCTCGGGAGATAGCTGCCGTAGCAGAGGTTTACTAGGTGACTACTTGCGCGAGAGCAGAGTCATAGAGGCCGAGCTACGTATAGTCTCGGGAGATGGCTGCCGTAGCAGAGGTGACTACTTGCGCGAGAGCAGAGTCATTGAGGCCGAGCTACGTATAGTCTCGGGAGATGGCTGCCGTAGCAGAGGTGACTACTTGCGCGAGAGCAGAGTCATAGAGGCCGAGCTACGTATAGTCTCGGGAGATAGCTGCCGTAGCAGAGGTGACTATTTGCGCGAGAGCAGAGTCATAGAGGCCGAGCTACGTATAGTCTCGAGAGATGGCTGCCGTAGCAGAGGTGACTACTTGCGCGAGAGCAGAGTCATTGAGGCCGAGCTACGTATAGTCTCGAAAGATGGCTGTCGTAGCAGATGCTCATTCCATTGAGATGGAGATGAGGAGGCCGCTGAGGAGCTGGGCGCCTGAGGTGAGCCTGGTGAGATGGGACGAGACTCATCGTCTAGGCAGCATCATTGGAGGTGTCCAAGGTGGAGAGGGCGAGACCCCTCGTCTGGGCGACTGCTCTGCTGGGAGCTGTTTGTAAATTTTAGGAAAGCAAAATAATTCTGGACACAATAATCTTGGCAGGATTTTATTTCATAAAATAACAAATAACAAGATAAATCAACTAATAAAGGATAGATAAAATTTTCAGGTGCTCGGTGTCTCGTAAGTGGGCCAAGACTTTCCTGGTGAAGTTGGAGTCACCTTCTCCTAGCCCTTAGGCGATCGTCTGGATTTCTCCGAGGGGTTGCTGGCATTCTCTGTCATCCTGGTCTCGACCAGGTGGCGGGACTTGTCCTCTGCCAGCAACGTACTGCCTCAAGTGGCCACGTTGTATGAGCTCATCAATCTGCCTTTTTAGATCAAAACAGTCGTCAGTGTCGTGGCCATGGTTGCGATGGAAGCGACAGTACCTGCTGGGATTTTTGCGGTTTGGGGCAGACTTCATTTTTTCGGGCCAGCGGAGTGTGGGGTCATCCTGTATCTGAAATAGGATGTGTTCCACCGAGGCATTGAGTGGTGTGAGAGCTTGCCGCTCTCTCAGAGGTGGGGGACCAAGACGGTCCTTGACAGAGATTCTCTCTGTCCTATTTCTTTTGTTCTCTACCTCCCACTTGTCTTCGCGGGTGTCCTTCCTTTTCTCCCCTCCTCGGGAGGACTTATCTCGACGGGCCTTGGTGACGTCCTCCGCATTCACATACTTCTGGGCCCTTGACAGCAGCTTGTGCATGCTGGAGGGCGGCTTCTTGAGGACAGAAAACATGAAGCTGCAGGTGCGAAGGCCGGCGATGAAGGCGGCCAGGGCTACCTTGTCATCTGGCTCCTCAATCTGGAGGACCTCCTTGTTGAAGCGGGCAAGATAGCCTCTGAGGCTTTCATCCCTGTGCTGCTTGATGGTGAGCAGGTGGGTCACTGGTTTCTGATGGCGGCGTCCCCCAATGAAGTGGGAGATGAAGGACCTGCTCAGCTCTGCAAAAGAGTGGATGGAGGAAAGCTTGATTTTGGAGAACCACTGGCGGGCAGACCCCTTCAGGGTGGTAGGAAAAGCTCTGCACATAATCTCCTCAGGCACGTTGTGGAGTTGCATGAGGGATTTGTACGTGTCGAGGTGGTTGAGGGGGTCTTTAGTGCTGTCGAAGATCTTGATATTGGGCATCTTAAACTTCGAAGGTAGAGGATAATTGACAATATCAGCAGTAAAAGGCGTATCAATACGTCTTACCAGGTAGTCCACGGCTTCAGGCGCCTGTGCCTTGATGGCGTTGAGGGCATCACCGAGTTGGTTCTGCACCTCTCTAATCTTCTCATCCCAGTGGTTGGGGACCTCCTCAGCTGGGTAGTGGTACTGGCTATCATGGTCTCCATATTGGCTTTTTCCATCTTCGTGCTCCTGCGCAGGTACGTGTGGAGGGGGTACACGTGAACTCCCTGCGCGCTGAGGAGGGACTGCTGGGCGAGGTGCGCCCTGGTATGACCTTGGGGCTTTCTGGCGAGGCCCCTCATGGTGAGGGGCTGCCTGATGCCCAGAAGAAAGGGGTTGCTGCTCCCCTACTGTTGGAGGGAATGGTGCTCTTCTTGCAGGGTAAGGGGCGAGGCCCCTCATGGTGAGGGGCTGCCTGATGCCCAGAAGAAAGGGGTTGCTGCTCCCCTACTGTTGGAGGGAATGATGCTCCTCTTGCAGGGTAAGGGGCGACGCCCCCTTGGGTGAGCATCAATTGGATGATTTGCTGGTTCTGTTTCACCAGTAGCTGCATGGTCTGCAAGAGTTGTTGCTGCTGTCCAACGGCGGGAGTTGCCGTGGCAGAAGGTTCCGAAGGTGCGAGGGGAGGCGGAGCCTCCTCCCGGTGAGCCGGGTTGTTGCCTCCCGGCTGTTGACTCATCGACCTGGTCGTGATGGCCATGAAATAGCAAGGTGGTAGAACACTTAGTCGTTCCCACAGACGGCGCCAAACTGATGATGCACAAAATTGTATTGTGCAAGATCAACAGTCAAGAATATGAATGGAGGCAATCAATGAGCAATAAACAGACAATTAATGGTAAAACAGTAAATAATGAATCAACACAGGGATATATAGTGGTTCGGTCCGAGTGACCTACTCCACTCTCGGGAACGGCGACGGTGACCGGAGATCTTTATTGATGAACAAGGCAACCGGGAGAGTAACTCCGGGAGTATTACAGTGTTTCAAGATAGAGAGGCAATGTGTGTGGGGATTACAACTTGTAAAGGTCTCAAGCTCTCAAACAGGTCATGCCCTCTATGTGGAGATGTCTTACATTATATAGGTGTTATGAGGCGGTGAGGCTGTCACTTCAATTTAGTAAGTACAGTTTAGGTAGGACTCCTCCACTTTGGCAAGTATAATCATGGTAGGATTCGATCTCCGGTGCGTATCCCGATATTTTCTCCCTCGTGTCCCTATTCTGTCGGAGGAGGTTGGACTTGAGTTATCTTCTTGAGCTGGGTTGGACTTCGTATCGGTGTACCGAGGCAAGAGGAATATGTAGGCGCCCAAGGGACCAGGTCCAGGTGACCAGGTCCAAGTGATGAGGTCCAAGTGATGACTCCAAGTGATGAGGTCCAAGTGATGAGTCCAAGTGATGAGTGGGCGGCGCCCAAGTGATGACCCCTAGTGGCGGCGCCCAAGTGATGACCTCTTGTTGGCGCCCCTTGGTCCTCCTTGGTCATTTGGCTTCCTTCTGGACTCCTTTAGAATGGGTTGACCCGACTGAATGGATCTTAGTGACTTGGGCTTCTAATATCTGGGCTTTTCTCGATTTATTTTATCGGGCTTGACCCAGTCAAATTTGGGCTCATCAAGAATAATTCAAGTGATAACAGGAACAAGCCGTCTTGAGTTTAAATCACCAAGGTACAACCAAATGAACATGACGAACAAGGTGATGCTATTTTGCCACGGTCGTGACGTCTTGCATGACATTTTAATGAAAAATGACTTCTTTTTTTTTGGGGCGGGTATGGGGGATAAAGGAAAGGGAAGCTTCGAAGCTACTGGTGTAGGACTTGTCTGTGGACTAAAACCAACCTTGTATGGGGTCCTATCAAGGTAGGGATGTCAGTGGACTGAAGCTGGGGCGGGGGGTATAATCTCCATTCCCGTACCCGCTTAAAAGACCTTCGTCCATCCCCGGTCCACCCCCGTTAGCGGGTATAATTTTTATCCTCATCCCCGTTCGCAGGTAAATTTCTAATCCCCGTCCCCGTCCCCATCCCCGCTTCCCCCGTACCCGCCCAAGCCCAAGCCCAAGCCCAAGCCCAAGTTCAAGCCAACATAATCCAAAATTCTAAATAAATCCAATATTTTAATCAAGTGCTATGTTACACAATAATTATGAAAATAGTGTAAACAATATATATTAGATCAAACGAAATCTCCCAAAACAAGGCATATGTAAAACTGTGACCTAACTCACAGGCAATGACAAACTGCAATTTTGTACCACAAGGAGGTCAACTTCAACAACTTCTTCCAAGGTTGTCTGATAGATAAATCTGGGCAGAGTGCAATTTTAGATTTGTTCTCGAATTTGTTTTGAGATTTGAAATTATTTTCGCTTTGAGTTGTTGATTTCTTTTTTACTTTGTTCATGTTTGAGTTTCAGCATATCAAAGCAATTATAATTCCAACCCTGAAAAACCCAAATCAGGGAATAAAGACACAGCCCAAAAGCATTCAAAAAAAGTATAATCAAAAACAAAGAAAACAAAAAACAAACCTGTGATATGATTAGTAAGAAAAGAATAAAGTATCATAAGTCATGTACCCGCATTGATTTGTACAACGTGGGAAAGAGAGAGAGATTAGGGAATGAGCAGAAATGGGTTGAACAAGAAGTTGGGTTTGAAACAAAGTCATTAACCCACTGGATGTTTTGGGTTAGACATTTTGAGAGAGAGGGCTGCTGAGCCCTCGATTGAGCTGCTATGTCACTGTGTGTGTGTGAGAGAGAGATGACTGACCTGTGAGGAGTGAGGACTATGAGCAGTCGGCGACGGCGTTGAGGAACGACATGTGACTATGAGTTGGTGAGTGTGAGGATGGAGGCGGGGTAGAGGACTGACGACCAGAGTAAGATATGGTTTAATTAGGAGTGTATATATATATAACGGGGATAGCGGGGACAGGGCGGGGCGGGACGGGGACGGGGCGGGGGTAAGGGTAAGTCCATCCCCGCCTTCATTTTCGCACGGATTTATACGGGTATCCCCGTATACGTCCACCGTCTAATACGTATAGTCCATCCCCGGTCCAAACGGAGCGGGTTTGGATGAATACCCGTTTTTCCTCGGTCCACTGCCATTCCTATATCAAGGTCTTATTACTTTGGACTAATTACAATGAAACCCCTTGATGTTGCTAACATTTTCATTGCACCCCTTCCTATTTTCTAAATTATACTAAAACCCTTTGATGAAGAAAAATAGGCAATCCAGATGCTGCTGTTGTAGCAATTGGTTCATCGTATTCATAAATTTTGATAAAAATAAAACCTAGTAATACTAAGATTTACTTCTTTATTCACTGCAAAAAGATTGTTGGGTCAAGATCAATGAGTCTGGGACCATTTAGGGCCTATTTGGAAAAATCTGAACAGGCTGTATGTTCAACGCATGCATTTTTTCTTAGAAGTTTTGTCATTAATAATTGAGAAATGAATAGGAATGTTCTTCCTACGCAGATTCTACATGCATTGAATGTTATTACTTAGGTCTTTTTCTCTTGTCGACTGATCCATTAGAAGACTTGTAAGACTTTTATGAATTTGGAGTACGTAACATCGTACCATCAATTATCCTAAATTTTTAATTATCTTAATTTAATCTTTGAATTGTTAATTTTGTGTCAATGAAATCCTTTTGTTCATTTCTCTCATTAGAACCAATGACATGAATGCCAGATGCCAGATGCCAGATAACAAATACTTGGACTTGTCTCTGTTGGTTCTAACGAGTGAAATAGGCTGAATGATTTTATTGACATAAAGTTTATAATTCACGGACTAAATTGAGACATTTAAAAATTTAAAAATCATTTTAAAATCAAAGACGAAGTTTAATGACTAATTATGATATTCTTTTAAAAATAATGTTATAACACTCATGAAAAGTTAGCGATAGCGCTATTTTCAAGTTGATCAAGTTGCTTGTAGACTTAAGCGAGAGTATTGAAGATACAAGATGTATACAACCATCACCCAAACCATAGATAGAATAACAACTTCTTTATTCATGACTCCATATATTGCATAATAGTAGTCATACTCATATAAGGATGGAGGCATAAATTTATGTATGGGGGGGGGGGGGGGGGGGGGTAACTATTATTATAGAATTCAAACCAACAATCTGGATTGTATAAACATTTTACCGATTCAAACTTTCAATGCATAGAAATACATCGACTACATAAATATATTTACTAAAAAACCATGTGATAATACATATTCATAAGAAGAAAATGAACACAAGAAATAGTTTCTAATACATATCCTCTTAGTCGAGTAAATTGTCATGTGAGAACACGCCCTAATGAAAGCTAAACAATTCAAAGAAAATTGTACAACCCCATAATCGAAAAGAACACAAGTCTAACATTTTATACAGTAAAAATCAAGAATTTGAACTACCGTTCGGAGCTAGATAGAAAGCAATGGCGTCCCTCTAATACTCAATCTCCACAGGCCTTTTAGGAAATGTCCAAATCGGCCGTGACTACCGAAATTACACATGAAGATTTCACGGGATAATTGTGAATGTGGCCGTAAAGTTCCACAAAGGATTTGTCTCGCCGTTCATGTCGACTGGAGTTTCAGCCACTGTATCGGCGTCATCATTAACTATAACCCTTGCGTAGACTTTCATCTTGCCAAATAGTCGTCGTAAGTCTTTGCTATTGCTAGCTGAGTGAATGTGATCTTGTATCATACAAAACTCAATTATAATTGATAAATGAGCAAGCGAGGAAGCTTTTACTTCATCGGATTCAGATTATTCCAATACACTTTCAGATCCTATTTGAATTTAAGAAAGTTAAAATCCGAACCTTAAGTTCACAACAAGAACTACGAGTATTGACCTAAATTGCAGTCTCAACTATAATTTGCACCATTATCCAACCAAGATCTTTTAATTTCATCATCCAGCATAACAAGAACTACGAGTATTGACCTAACTCGCAGCCACAGCTATAATTTGCACAATTATCCAACCAAGATCTTTGAATGTCTTGATCCAGTCACAAGCCTTCTTCTGTGTTTTGGGTATCTTTTTAAACTGATATGAAAACGTAAGTTGTTGCATTGGATCTGCAACAACGCGCGTCTCAGATACTACAGCACTACCTTGACGTGAACGTCGAAAAAGTTCCCTGAGCGGAACCCGAACCTCGCCGATATACCCATCGCCGCCGAGAAACCGCTTATAATATAACCTGATGGTAAGCATGGTGCCATCTTGCCGACGGAAGGCCGATTTTTTTATGATGTACTTGGCCGTAAAATTCCATACAGGATTAGTCTTGTTGATCTTGTCGACCGGAGTTACAGCCATTGTACTGGGGTCGTCATTAACTGTAACCCTTGCGTAAACTTTCATCTTTCCAAATAGTCGTCTGTTTTTAAGATTGCTAGCTGATTGAAGATTCAACTCGAATTTCATCTTTCCCCTAGCGTAAACTTTTTTTTTTTTTCTGGGAAATAATGAAGCTGTTGAAGCAGTGAAAGAAGAGAGAAGATAAATATGAGAAAAGGAAGGGTTGGACACTTGAGAGAGAACGCGGCTTTGAACTTTCTCCCCACTCTCAACTCAGATTTCTCAGAAGAATGAGGCTCGAAAAGGGGTGGGATGTTTCTAAAGGGTGGTTGACCCTCTCTTGTGCCGATGACTTCAGTATTTTCTCACAAAATCAACAGCCTTTTACAGTTGACCAAAAAGAAAAAAAAAAAACTTTTTCCCCAAGTTAAATCCATATCTATACTACTTATAAATGTTGAGAAATTTTTTTGATTATGTCACCATCTGCGAAATTTTTTTGATTTCATATTTTATCCCTAATTATTATAATAAAGACAATTATACCCACTTACATGCTTTTATCTAATTTTTAATTTTTACTCTTATTTGACTTTCAACTTATTTTGAACTCTTTTATTAAGATTTTTAAATTCTTTTGAAATCATTAGTAATACATTTATAAATAATTTTTTATATCTATATGAAAAAGTAAGGTCTTATATCTATAAAACTATTTTATACATAAAGTTACCAGATTGAATTTTATCGTCAAATATATTATATTATATTTTATTTTTTGGTATACAATAATATAATAATATTATAAGTGTTCTAATCAATCTATTTAACAAAATAAAAATTAATAATTCTATAATATAATTAGATGTACAATGTCTAAACAGATCAGATAAATACCTAAATAAATAACAAAATAGGTACCCAAAGATTTATAGAGTAACATAATAATTAAATTTAGCCATAATTAAAATACGGATTAATTATTTGGCAATTAATTTATTATTTAATTTAATTATACATATAATTCATATTTTTTATAAAAAATATATATTTTAAATTTATTTATGTACAACGCACGTCGTGTATTGTTAGTATAAGAAAAAGAAGGGTTGGACGCTTGAGAACACGGCTTTGAACTTTCTCCCGTGGGGAATTTAAGGAGAAAGCTACTGATAACAAAACAAAAATTTTTTTAAACTAAAAAAATAATAATATCAATAATAAAAAAATTTATGTGCGTTGTATTGTTATTAAATATAAAATAAAAATATGATATAAAAAATAAATTTTTTTTTTACAATAATCGATTTTGATACTTAATGATGATGGTGCTTTTGTAGATTAAAAAAAAAAATGAGTCCGTGGCTTCATCTTGATGATAGCCAATCATGCAATACTTTTTCGGATAATGTTATTTCAAAAACCAAATAGTGATATATCAAAAAAATACACCACATTTCTTCACTGCCTCTTCAGCCTCAATATTTTTTTTTCGGTTTTTGCATAATCAAACAATGTCTTCATACATTGAATTTGACACACTTCTTGAGCGGCATAGAATTATCGGTTCTTGAAAACTCGTAAGAACCTTCCTACTCCTAGACACCCAGGGTGTGTTTGGGTAGGTGGTTAAGGGGGGTTAACACCCATATGGACAGGTTAATTGTGCAATAGGTCCCACAAAACCCTTGTTTGGGAAGTATTTTTGAGGTTGGATTAAAATTTCGGGTCAATCTTTAACTCGGTTGCTACAGTGCCCATTAACCCTCCTATACCGGCTAAACTTAACCCAGCCCCCCCCCCCCCCCCATGGGTTACAAACCCAGCCAACAGGATAACCACACCGTAGACAGATTTGCCCCTCCTCTCTCTTTCTCCACCCACTCAGCCCTCTCTCTTTCTCCTGTCAACCAGAGCACAGAAGGAGTTGAGCTCGTCCAAGGCTTGTTACACAGAGGCGAGGAAGAAGACGATAATCTAAGGTCCTCCAACTTTCTGCTTCGCGTGGATAGAACGAAGAAGACGATCTTCAAAGAACACAGATCTGGATTCCATGTACGATCTGGAATTGAAAGAAGCATTGAATTGTGGTGGTGGTGGTGGCAGACCTGTTGCGTTGAAGGTTTATTTGGCGAAGGGAAGAAGAGCTCGATAGGTGGTAGTAGGCAGGGGGAGAAAGATGGGAGTGGAGGTGGAGGTGGTGGTGGTGGGATGTATATGGGAGGTGCAGACCATCACAGTGTTTACAAGTTTCTACTTGTTAAGCTAATTGCATATGGAAAAAATATTCTCTTGACATGTTAAAGTACTGGCATGAATTCTCAGCAGAGTCCATTCATCTTGTTTATTTGTCTGCAATCAGTTGATGCTCATAGACGTTGTTGCTTCCATTTCTAGGAGTATCTTTTCTTGAAGGTGATGCTGGAGAAATTACTATTCTGGCTTCTGGGTTTGAGGGATTTATTTATGGATAATTACACTTAGATCCCCTAAAATTTGTCATTTAATTATTCAAACCCCTGATATTTAAAATATTAAACACAAATTCCCTCAAATTTATACGCGCGTAACACTTAGACCCCTCAAGATTAATATATTCGTTAATAAATTACACTTAAACCCTTTTGAAGTTTGTAGTAGGTATATAATACTCAGACCCCTTAAATTTAAAATATTATATTTAGACCAAAAATATTTCAATCAAAGATAAAATATCAAATATTATTTTACAATCAAAATTCATATTCTATTGTATTATTTATTGAAATAAAATTAAAAATAAGAATTTAATTTTTTCTTAAAAAATCGTAATTAATATATAATTATACTATCTATTGAAATAAAACTAAAAAAATTAAATAAGGGGTCTAAATCATATATAATTTTTATATGTTTTTAAGTATATGTGAAAAATGTATAATTTTATTAGGATAATCCACCTCTCCAAACATTTTAAGGCAATGTTGTTTACCTTTCTCCCATTGTAATCAATTTTTAAGAAATGAAATAAAGTGTTGATTTGTTTGAAAAAAAAAATACCAAAAAATATATATATTTATTTAACTTTCCTTATTTTTATATGTTTTTATGTATATGTGCAAAATATATAATTTTATTAGGCTTGGATGGGTTAACCAAACAAATGATATGATTGGTTTGGATTGGAATGGATAGAGTCATGGATAGAATGGTAAACTACTACAAAATTATTTGTGTAATTTATGGGGCCCACTAAGTTATACATTTATTTCCCAAACAAAGCTTAGGATTGGATATAATCTTGGGTTATAGTTTTAAAGTGGATGAGTGGGTTTGACTTGGATTGGTTAGGATATAAAAAAAGAAACCCAACCCTATCCTACCCCATTACCCAAACACACCCCCAATGCTTGCCAAGGTCAATTATATGTTGGACTATATGTTACATTAAAGGATTTTTTTTGTATTTTGCACCTTGAAAGATGTTTTAGTTTTCACTTTGTACTTTGAAAAATTATTTTTCTCACATTACACCTTACATGTCATAAATTGGTTCTAATGTGATTCTCGGACTGACATCTACTTTAACTTCCATTAAAAAATGATGTACATGCCACCTAATAATATGAATTTTGAGTTTATATTTTTGTCCAAGAACAACACACGTAGGTGGCATGTGCATCAATTTTTAACGGAATCTAAAACTAATGTTAATCCGAGGGTCACATTAGAACTAATTTATGATATTTAGGGTGCAATATGAAAAAAATGATTTTTTGAGAACCAAAGTAAAAATTAAAATATCTTTCACAGTACAAAGTGTTAAAAACCCTATGTTAAATGGACTACGCCGCTTTAGGACTTTCCCCCTCTTCTTATGGAGTGACCTCATGCTCCCTCGGACTTGAGTACTGTACCCAATAAAAAAAATTAGTACCATATTTCTAAAATTTATTATTTTTTGAGATGTTTTTATAATTTTTGTGGGTATTTTAAAAAAAAAAAATTTATTATTATTTTTATGGGTATTTTTACGGAGTGCTTTTCAATCAAGAAATACTTGAAATAACTAGTTGTTGGCTACGAAACATCCACGGGTGTTCGTCAATGAGCTTTTGACCAATCTCGTGTATTTTTGAAAAAATATTCCCAACTAAAGGTTGGTTCCAAAATAATTCTCAAACCCATGTAGTTTTTAAAAACGTCAGTCGGTTTGACGTTTTTAGCTTAAAGGCGTTAAACGCCTTTAAGTTAAAAACGTCAATCGGTTTGACGTTTTTAAGCCAAACACAGTAACCCACTTTTTTGTTAAAAACGTCAGACAGACTGACGTCTTTACAAGCGACGTCAGTCCAACTGACGCCTCTCTTCAAATTCCAGCAACCTCTCCTTTTCTATATATAACCCCATTTGCTATATAACCCACTAAAGACAAAATTTAACCAACAAAGACTTTCACCTTCAATTTAAAATATTCAAGCCACCGACAAAGACTTTCATTCCCTAATACCTAAAAAAAATTTATTGATTGGTTTTCTGCATTTTCTAAGTAAATTTTTTTTTAGGATTTATGAGTAAAATGTTTAATTTAATAAAAAAATTAATTAATAAACAACTTTTGATATTTTGAAAATACTTATATTTTTTAGCATATCAAAATTTAATCATTAAAAACGTATACATATATAATTAAATTTAAGGCATCATACAAATTGTAAGCGTTACACCCAATACTTTCTCCCCAAAATTTGTGTAGATGTAACTTTGCCGAAATTTTTTTGTGTAGATGTAATCTTGAACAACTGCGGCGACTTGGCTGAAAAATTGTTCCGATTTGACTCAATACCACTTCGCGTGAGCCGAGAACGATTACCCATTGGGGGTTATCTGTAATTGTTTAAATCAATTATTGTTAGGTATCATTGTTAGGGAGAATAACATCAGTACAACACTTGAGGCAAAGTATGGGGAGAAAGTATTAGGTGTAACGCTTACAGTTTGTATGATACCTTAAATTTAATTATATATGTATACGTTTTGAATGATTAAATTTTTATATGCTAAAAAATATAAGTATTTTTAAATTGTCAAAATTTATTTATTCAATGTAATTAAAATTTTAAATTATTTATTTATTCAATGTAATTGAAATTTATGTATTTTTAAAATATCAAAAGTTTTTTATTAATTAATTTTTTTATTAAATTAAACATTTTACTCATAAATCCTAAAAAAATTTTTACTCAGAAAATGCAGAAAACCAATTAATAATTTTTTTTTAGGTATTAGGGAATGAAAGTCTTTGTTGGTGGCTTGAATATTTTAAATTGAAGGTGAAAGTCTTTGTTGGTTAAATTTTGTCTTGAGTGGGTTATATAGCAAATGGGGTTATATATAGCAAAGGACAGGTTGCTGGAATTTGAAGAGAGGCGTCAGTTGGACTGACGTCGCTTGTAAAGACGTCAGTCCAACTCACGTTTTTAACAAAAAAGTGGCCTACAGTATTTGGCTTAAAAACGTCAAACCGAGTGACGTTTTTACGAGTGACGTTTTTCACTTACAGGCGTCAGTCCGTTTGACGTCTTTAAGCTAAAAACGTCAAACCGACTCACGTTTTTAAAAACTACATGGGTTTGAGAATTATTTTGGAACCAACCCTTAGTTGAGAATATTTTTTCAAAAGTACACGGGATTGGTCAAAAGCTCGTTCGTCAACCCTATGAAATATCCAAGCCAAGTGCTTATCAACTATGGGGGTGTTTGGATCACCAGATTTAGGGGGATAAAGAAGGGGGATTGGGTTAAAATTGTCTTGGCCCCACTTATCCTTGATTTGGCAAGACAATTTTGAAAAGGATAATCGTAGACTTTAAAAAATCGGGCCGAATGAATCGGAGGGAAATATCCCCTCTATGCCGGATAAAGATAACCCGCCTGAAGTTTGGGATTTGTATCCTACCAATAGGATAATTGAGTAATTTACGTAAACACCCCCCAAAAGTAACTTTCTAGGGTTTTTATCCCTTCATTCACATTTCAACCCCACTGCACTGGTCCCCCCTTGAACTGCGACTGACACCCATTGGTCTCCCCCTACATGCTGGAAGGTATGCCTCTCTCTCTCTCGCTCTCGTTTTTTTTTTTTTTTGAACTCTTCTCTCGCTCTCGTTGAGATATCCAAACTAGCAACAAAATATTCAACATTTTCTTATTCAGATTTTATATCTGTTCCTCTAGCATAGTCTCTGATTCATGCCCTTTGTTTTTCCTCTCTTGCCCCATTCTTTCTCTTGGCACCCCATTTTCGTTGTTATCCTGCCATCTCAACACACACGCAGAAACACATAAACTCACACACACACACAGTAGCATATAATGAAAAGAGATTTGGAAGAAGTAGCTTTCATGGGATGATTGCATGGTAAGATTATTTTCTGGGTAAACATGTTTTTCACTCTGTAATGCCACCACTTGGGGGGGGGGGAGAGAGAGAGAGAGACATAGGATTGTGTGCTCGCTACGACTATGCTGCAAATTATTTGAGATCTATCTCAAGCCCATCTGACTTTAATTGAAAAACTACAATAACGTCCCTTTTTGTTTTGTTTTATACATACAAATGCAACATCGACTATTTTGGTCATGAATTGTGTGCATGAAAAATTTTAAAAAATTGTTTTGGTTGGGATGGGTGAAGTGGAGCAGACCTGCTCGATTTTTATTTTTTCAGATCTACTTTGTTGTTACTTTTGTAAAAATTGGATACGGGTCTTCAATGTCGTAATTCATGATTAAAATTGGGTTTTTTCTCAAGATTTTGTGTTTTCTTTAGCAAAATTGAGTTGTGATTGTATGTATTTACGGGGCTTTAAATTGTTCCTTGAATTGTTCTCAATTAGTAGGTTTTGATTGATTATGTTTGGTCAAATGGTAGTGAGTTTTAACTTTATTGCATGGATAAAATGTAAATAAGTTGAATTTCCTCAATTGCATAAGTCTGGTTTATTTGCTGCTACAGGATAAATGTGGATTTCCTGGCTTCAAGAAGAGGACAACTTTGGTGATGAATCCTTAGCTAAGAGTTGCAGCTTGTATAAAGATCTAGAGAGGAAGAGATTTTTTGAGATTTTATTCTTTGTTGTATTTGGTTTGTAAGGGTGAGGTGAACTGGTGAAGTTGATCCCTCTTGTAATTTTTACCCAAAACAATAAAATCATTCTTTCTAAAAAAAATATAATATATTATGATGAATAATCGAGTGTTGCACAATGCTCATAAAAAAAAAATTAACAAATTTTTTTTTTAACACCATACCCATCCAAAGTTGGTATAGGGTTAAATTATATTTTTTTCCAAAGGGTGCAATGGTCATTTTACCAACTTTTATTTGGACATGTGAATGGTCCACAAAACAAATGTTCTCCATTCAAAACAAGGATAGGATGAGATTGGAATGAATCAACCCGGACTATCCAATCCAATCCTCCCATGGGTATCCAAACACCCCCTATGAGGTGGTGTTTGGATAAAAGAATTTGGGGGGATTGGGTTAAAATTATGAATGGACCTCACGTATCCTTGATTTGGGTAAATTTTTGGCATGGGATTTTCGTAGCCTTTGAAAAACTCCGTCCGTATGTTTTGAAGGGGTTAATCCCCTCTGCAGGTGATTGAGAAAACCCAGGTGGTGTGTGGGATTGTCAATTGTGAAATGAAAAGTTAGGATTAAATGCGAAATAACTAAAATACCCTCCATAGTAAATATTCTAGGATTTTTACCTGCATTCAACCTTCACTTTCCCTTTCCCACTAGTCCCCCTTCCTTGAACAGCGCCTCCTCTCCACCAATAACCAGGTTTGCCTCTCTCTCTCTCTCTCTCTCTCTCTCTCTATGTCATTTTGTTCTGTGTAGTGGGAAACACTTGACCCACTTCTTGTCGTCTTAGAATAAAGAACTGACTGCCTTCTCTCTCTCTTTCTGTTATTTGCTCTGTCTCTTTGTCTTGTTTCTTCGTCTATTGCCATTGTGTGATGTTTGGAACTCTCCAAGTAACAGATCTACTTGGTGACGTCGGCTATGATTTTTCTCTCGAGCAGATCTACTATCTCTCTCCATGGAAGCAGCAGATCTGTTACTTTTCGGTGCAGATCAGCTCGAGTGTGGACCAAATTTGTTCTCTCTCTCTCTCTCTCTTTCTTTCCACGCTAACCCAAAAAGCCTAACAATGAGACGTCCTGAGGGTTTGCACTTGTCGGAGAGAAGGGGATAGGCGGGATTAGGTAAAATGCCATGGTTGTTGGTTTCCGTTGTGGGTAGGGGTGGGGCTGAGGGAGTTTGGGAGTGTAATGGGGGTGGGTTTGAGGGAGTATTGGAGGGTTGTGACGGTGGGGTAAAGGTTGTGTTTAGAGGTCATTTGTTGTGGGTTGATGGCGATGACACACGTACAATACCACACAACAATGTATTGAACTTTGGTTCCTTGAAAAAATTTAATATGGTTCACTGATTAAACTTTTTCTTGAAACAAACAACTAAGGTTTTTGTTGAAACACATAACTAAGTTTTTTTGTAGAAAGAAACAACTAACAACTAACGACTGATGCATGATTTGTATCGATTTGTGTTATATTTTTCTATTATCCTAATTAAAATAGCAGTGAATGACTGAATATTTTACAATTGAACATATTTCATGCACGTGGAATATAGTACAATTAAAGAATTGCTTAGACTGTGTTGAAATAATATATGAAATGAATTAAAAAATGTGCACATGTCATTATGTCCCAATTACATTGGAATTTTTTGTCAATTGTAAATATTATATCGGTGTGGCCTAAAATGTGTGTTATTTTTGGTGCACAGTGTATCGGGGTTGTCTCTGCAAGTGAGGTAATACAATGAATTCAATTTGATTATGTATTTAATCAGGTTATCAGTTTATCACATATTTATTTGTGCATGTCAATAAAGTCCTAATTACGTGTAAAACAAACTAACGCATGTATATCTCGAATTTAAATTGTATTGTAAATTATGAGTTATCAGTTATGGTAAACTTAACATATAACTCAAATTTATGACCTTTGCAGTGAACATGAACAACCCTAGTGATAAAGTCTGTATATTGCTTACCATTATGGATAGGACTATTCGGGAGATGCTAATTGTGTTTCACCTTTTGCTATGTATAATGGTCGTGATATGGGACATGGAACACAATGTGTCACCACATATATATGGTGTCACAACCTTTGCATAGGATTTTCCTACAACGTGAACACTTGCATCGTCTAATTGGTGAGAATGATACAATTTGTATAAATCAATTGAGGATGGACAAACACACGTTTGGGGTATGATGCAATTTGGTGCGTGATGTAGGAGGCTTAAATCCAACTAGGAATGTTAGTGTTGAGGAGATGGTTGCTATGTTCTTAAGTATTTTAGCTCACGATAACAAAAATAGGCCGGTTAAGTTCAACTTTCTTCGATCGGGTAAAACGGTTAGTCGACATTTCAACAATGTCTTGACTGCGTTGTTGAGGTTGAGATGGGTGTTACTAAAGGCACCTGAGTAGTTCTCGAGAGCAGTACTGACCCGAAGTGGAAGTGGTTCAAGGTAAATATTGCGTCACTATATTTGCCTCTTGTCCAATTTCCCATTTTCATTTCGTTTGTAAGGTGGTATAATCCTAATTGATTTTTTTTTTCGGTGTTGTAAAATTGTGTGGGTGTCTTAGATGACACTTATGTTCCAGCCCGAGTACCTCTTGTCAATCCAGCTAGGTATAGAACATGTAAATGAGGAATAACAACAAATGTGTTGGGTGTTTGTGACCCAGACATGAAAATCATTTATGTGCTTCCCGGCTAGGAGGGGTCCGCTGCCGATTCTAGAATACTACGTGATGTCGTGACTAGGCCTAATGGCTTGAAGGCCGCACGTGGTAAGTAGAGTAATACAATGACACAGTGAAAAAGTATTGTAATTTTATACACAACTTGTTAGATTAATTAACATATTTCATACAACACAGGAACCTATTACCTAGTTGATGTTGGGTACACTAATGGGGAGGGATTTTTAGCACCATTCAGGGGGCAAAGGTATCATATACAAGAGTTTGGGACGGGTGCGGCAGCTCCCTGTAATCCCGAAGAATTGTTCAACCTCCGACATTCAGCTGCAATGACATGCATTGAAAGATGGTTTGCTTTGTTGAAAAATAGATGGACGATACTTAGGGCACCGTGCTACTATCTGGTTCACACGCATAATTGCATCATAGCCGCGTGTTATTTGTTGCATAATTTGATCAGAAATGAAATGAGTGTGGACCCAACTAAGGAAGAGTTGCTAGAGGTCATTCACGTGGAGGGTGATGTTGAGAATGATGTTATAGACACTGCAGAGACATCTGCTGAATGGTCATTGTTTCGATATCAATTAGCGTTGGATATGTACAATGAGTGGAGAATATCTCGAGGACAACCTACTATTTGAGTGACTAGTTTAAGTGTGTATAATTTTGTACTTCTGCATGTACTGTGGAATATTGGTTTGATTGTAGTATGTCAAGTTTTCCTTGGTTTCAACTTAGACTACTTTCCATGTCTTAATAGTTTATATGATGATACTTTTTTCCTTCATACACATCTTTGCTCAAATTATTGTGCTTACCATTATGTTTGTGCGGTATAGTATGTCTGAGCCAAATGGAAATACCCAGTCAGAGAAAGGTATAAGAAGGACATGGACGTACGTTGAAGAAATTCAGCTCATCGCGTCCCTGAAGGATCTTTGTGTGAATGGTTGAAAGTGCCAAAACGACACTTTCAAACCTGGGTACCTTCAAGCATTGGAACATAGTTTGCGAACTGCAATTCTTGGGTGTGAATTGCGGGCTTCCCCACACATTGAGTCTAAGCTAAAGATTTGGAAAAAAAACTATAACTCGTTATTCACCATGATGACCACGTCTGGATTTGGTTTTAATTCAACCGAGAATAAGATTGTTGTTGATGGTGATGACATCTGGAAGACTATTTGAAGGTGATGTATTACAAATAATTTATTGTATTTGTAAAAGTCATTAAATATGTTGTGGAATTTAAAGCCTAAATGTGTACCTATGTAGAAGGATAGAAACGCTAAGGGCATGCGTGAGGAGTCATGACCTTTCTTCAACGATTGAGGAGTGATCTTTGGTAAGGAACGTGTCACAGGAGAGTATGCTGTGGATTTGGAAGACATGGTCGGTGATGCTGAGGTGGAAGCTTCTATGCGTGAAACCGATAATATGGAT
The DNA here is from genome assembly GCA_951799425.1 of Ilex aquifolium. Classification (NCBI taxonomy): domain Eukaryota; kingdom Viridiplantae; phylum Streptophyta; class Magnoliopsida; order Aquifoliales; family Aquifoliaceae; genus Ilex; species Ilex aquifolium. The sequence continues at coordinate 22,786,949 of OX637402.1, forward strand.
GGACCAGATCATTTTGGCGATAATGTCCCTGCCTCACATAGCATGACAAATCCGATTGGACAAACTGTTGGTGTTGAACCCAGCGTTGGAGTGGTTTTTCATGGATAGAATAACAACTTCTTTATTCCTGACTCTATATATTGCATAATAGTAGTCATACTCATATAAGGACGGAGGTAGAAATTTATGTTTGGGGGCTAACTATTATTATAGAATTCAAACCAACAATCTGGCTTGTATAAACATTTTAGCGATTCAAACTTTCAATGCATAGAAATATATCGACTGTAGAAATATATTTAATAAAAAACCATGTGGTAATACATATTCGTAAGAAGAAAATCAACACAAGAAATAGTTTCTAATACATATATATCCACTTAGTCGAGTAAATTGTCATGTGGGAACACGCCCTACTGAAAGCTACACAATTCAAAGAAAATTGCACAACCCCATAATCGAAAAGAATCCAAGTCTTATATAGGTAAAAACCAAGAATTTGAACTACCGTTCAAAGTTAGATAGAAGGCAATGGCGTCTCTCTAATACTCAATCTCCATAGGCCTTTTAGGAAATGTCCAAATCGGCCTTGACTACCGAAATTACACATGAAGATTTCATGGGATAATTGTGAATGTAGATTTATGATTTATAGATCGAATCTATTGCTTTAAAAAATGTTGAAACAATACTTTATTTAGTTGAATTGAGTAGACCAAATCTCGTATGTGTGTTTGGATATTAGTATTCTTGTCTCAATTCTCAATCTTAAATTAATCTATCCACATATACCATTAATATCTTCATATGCAAAATTTCACACACTCAAACAAGTAAACTAACATGATGTCTAGGTTACAAACCCAGACAATATCCAGTGTATCAACCATTTTTTGAGATGTAAGTAACATGTTTTATTTATATGTATCATGAATGTAAACTTACAAGTGTAGAAACACAAAAATAAAAAATAAAAAAATAGACTGCCAGCACACAAAAGCAAACCAATCTGAGACTTCTTAGACTTATTTGATTTTCAAATTTTTTTTCCCACTCATAAATTTCCCAAAATTCAGCATGTCGGTGGCCTTATTAGTAAGGTTTATGGTACTCGAGGACTGGTTTGTTGTAAACTCTAAGCACAAAGCAATTCAGAAAAATATCTGAATGAATGTTATTCAATTCAAAATAAGCTGTTGGCTTATATAAGACTTACAAAGAGATAAAATTGGAAACAAACAACCCACGTTACACAACCTACGTTTTACTGATCCTAATAACGTGGTAAATGGCTAAGGAAATGGTCTACCTACATGTCCTTAATAATAGGATTTATTAAGTGAATGAACTTTTGACTACTTCAACTATGATTCTAACAACCCCAACTTTTGACTACTTCAACTATGACTCTAACAACCCCATATTCTTTAAATAAGGTTCTTGTCTATAGCAAAATTTGTGAAGCGTAATTGATATGTAGGCAACAACATTATCCTCATATTGGGAAGATTGATCTCGAACTCAAATCAAGGAAAGTCTGATGCAAACAAAATTGTAAGGCTAAAGTTTTAAAATAAGACTTTATTAATATTTAATATAATAATATACATAACACTAAACAAGTATTGGAATCCAAATAAGTTTATTTGAAAATAATTGAAGTCGAATTTAGAGGCCAAATATAATTAAATCTATTGTGGGCGGAAAGTTATCAAATAATCAATAATTGTAGTTTAATTTCATCACGCTTTTGCCAAAGGTGGGGAGAGAGAGAGAAAAGAGAGAATGAGAGGTGGGGAGTGAGAGAGAACACATATCTGAACTACATATTCTCAATGATTTTAAACTTTTTAGATGTAGTGTTTGAATATGTTATAATTTGTGTCCTCTTCGTTATGTCAGTAATTTCACTTTACTACTACACTATTAATTCGATCTGCACCATATTTGAAAGTTAGACATGTTAATAGATCATACTTAAATTGAAATTCATCGGATTTAAATTCAATTTTTAATTCGTATAATTGTATAAAAAACTAATATATATCTGACTAATTTGATTCGATTTTAGTTTAAATTCTTAATAAATGATTGATTTGTTTATATATATTCAACCCGTAGTTCTCACCTGATACTAGTATTTGCTCTCATATGGCCCATGATAATTTTTCTCATGTGGTACCTCAAAAAGCTTTGGCACAGTGCTTTGCAGTTTTGGACATTGGAAGCAGTAAAAAGAACAGATTCGGCTTCGATTTGAAATATCGTAAAGGCGACCCGGAGTTTTTAATACAGCCAACTGCCGCAAGCAGCAGGCATGTAGGGGACCATAACAAAGTTATTGCTACTCAAAGGATGGGTCACTGTGATGCACAGCAATACGACACGAGTGTGGGGTTGACCCATCTGGACTTAGTGGACCTAACCCATGTTTCTGCACTTGGCAATGTGTCTCTGTTGGGTCAGAATCAGCGGGCTGCAATTTGGGCTTCATGATGGGGTTGGGTTGACATGGATTTTTTTCATAAGTTTGGCGACCAAGAGTTCAAGGTTCTACGAGGTAACACAAGTGACAAGTTCAGGATAAGAGTCAAAGGGATACATGGTAAAACTCACCACCAATCGAAGATTTACTGAAAAGATAAAGAGTTTAACAAGAAGAAAATTCTTTGAATAAACCAAAGACTTTATTTTCATTCAGTATTCAAACTTCATCTCGTTCAACACTTGAAAGACCCTTATATGAATGTCTCTTGAAACGTAGATAATAGCAGCTTAGATTTTAAATACTACTATTTAAAACTCTTGACCAAGCCACAAAATACATAGAAAACCATAAAAAGACTATTGAAAAACTGAAGACACTTACAAATATATAAAATATGAATTTTTGGGTTACTTGGCAGATCAAACATTCTTCAATAAAATCGTTTGTCTCGTCAAAAAGTAAGTTAATAGAGCTTTAAAATGGTATAGATCTTCCATTGGAAAATCTGTGATCTAATTCAGGTATTTAAACAAAGTTAGCCCAAAACTTGAAGACTAATCAAACCTTTTAGGGTTTTTTGGATATATTTTTTTAGACTTATTTAAGAGGAAGTGTATGGCTAATTATTTTACTCTATTAAGTTCTATTTTAATAAAACATCTTGTGATTAGATATGAATTTAAATAACATTTGAATTTTTTTACTTATTTACCATTTCTTAAATTATATATTAAACTATGCATAATTCTTATTCTTTTACTCTCTCTCCCCTATTTTCTCTCCATCTCTCTGTCTCCCTCTCTCTCCATTACTCTTTCACTATCTCTCTCCTACTTTTTCTCCATCTCTCTCTCCCTGTATCTCTTATTGATAATTTATTTTTTTTTCAAATATTTAAAGATTTGATTTAATTTTTTCATCACTCTCTCTCCCTATTTTCTCTCTCATTCTCTCTCCCTATTTTCTCTCACCATTACTTTAACCCCAAAAAAAAAAAATACACGAATCCATCTCCAGTCCCACCCCACCTCCACCTCACCACCCCCCCCCTTGCCCACGGGCGGGATTAGTAATTTATCCCTATGTGGACACTTTAGTTATAATTTCTTTTCTTTGGATACAAATACTATGATATATTTATAATTGTTTACACAAAAATTTATTACTTCAAAGTTTAAGAAAATCCAAATTGTTTTCCAGTTTAAAATTGTGAGCCCAATTTTTTATATACTTACAAAATGACCATACAATTTACTATATATACAATTACCCTAATTTTTATATAATAGCTAAATTATCCCATAAGTTTTTGAAAAAATAACTAACTGACCCCAATATGTCCCAAAACTTATCCAAATGTGTTTATACCACCTCCAAAATAGGTCCGAAATTTATAGTCATTTATGTATAGTCTATTTCAATTGATGTATGGAAAAATAATAGGGTGGACACATTAACATTTAATAAAAAAATATATGTAACAAATAAAGGTAATATTAGTTTAAAAAAATTTGGGGTGGGATGTGGCCCGCTGGACCATGACTGTCTTCACCGGTGTCCTCGCCCTACCCCCTAGACCCTCCCTCACCTTCCACTCTCACCCACAACAAAATACAACGGTTGTAATGTAAAACAGGTTTTTCTTCATGTGGGTCTAACATTGTATAGTTGAGTTAGTGTAATTTTGAGAGGACATGAGCAAAAATTGGACAAAACAAGATAGATGCATTTGTAAATAATTAGAAAGTACAATCCAAGGGTAGTTTAAATGATAACAGGGACAGATTGTCCTGAGTTCAAATTTTAACAATTCCTTAGAGTCAGACTATGGTGAATTTATTCTTTGATGGGTCAGGCCCAAAAGGCCTAAATCCATGTTGAATCCCAATTATAATCAAAGACTAAAACTCATGAAGACCCAGCAGGCCCAAGGAGGTCCAAGCCCAGTTAAACTCATCAGCTTACTACATCACCGGGGAAGCATCAAGAGCCTCACCCTAGTCACCTGGGAAAGGGTCAGCCCTCTCCTCATCCTTGACTGAGTCTCATGGAGAGTACCTCAACCACCTCGCCCATTGAGAAGAAGTCAAGAGCTCCGCTAGAATAGATATTTAGTTGCTATTGAGTCGCTTCAATCTGTTAGGGGGTGACTATAAATTGTAAGCCCCACAAACACTTAGGGGGCATCATCACTCTACTGAGCACATAGTTCATCTCCCACTCTAAGCTTGTACCCTCTGCTCTCCTTACACACTTGAGTTAATAAAGCACCCGGCGACCCTAACCATTGAGAAGTGGATGTAGGTCACATTGACCGAACCACTATAACTCTCGTCTTCTCTCTCTCTCTCTCTCTCTACTTTAATTACTGTATTTACTACTCGCACTTGACAGGTGGTGTACAAACCCAATTTGTGCATCATCAGTTTGGCGCCGTCTGTGGGAATCGACAAAATTCTCATCTTTTAGTACTCTCTCTATTGGATCGATGGCAATCACTACTAGATCGATGAACCAATATGAGGATAATCCACCACAAGAGGAGGAGGTTGTTCCTCCACTGGCCAATCTTGTACCAAGTACGCAGCAGATGCTGGAGACCATGCAGGAGCTTGTGGCCCAGAACCAACAGATCCTTCAACTAATGCTTGTTGCGCAAGGAGGAGCACAACCTGGACCTCAAGTGAGAGGAGCTCCACACCTTGGACGTCAAGAAGCTCTCCACATGGGTGCTTCCCATCAAGGCGCCACCTTTGGAACCCACTTGGGCGCCCAGCCTATGGGAGCCCCCTTTGGCGCCTAGCATGGGGGAACTCCCCATGAGGGACTCCCACATCCTCCTCCTCCAGCTCCTGCCCCTCACGGTGGAGACCCTCCTCTCCAAGAGGACGAGGACGAAAACCAGAGCATGGGGCATGAGAGCCATTTCCACGACAATTCAAGAGGAGCTTCCAATCACTGGGACGAGAAAATTAAAGAAGTACAAAATCAGCTAGGTGACGTCTTCAATGCCATGAAGGCGCAAGGACCTGAGATTGTGGACTATCTTGTTAGGTGAACTGACACGCCTGTCAAACCGGACGTGGCGAACTACCCCCTCCCTCAAAAGTTTAAAATGCCTTCGGTAGAGACCTTTGACGGTAAGAAGGATCCACTGGACCATCTGGAAACTTACAAAACTTTAATGCAGCTGCACAATGTCTCCGATGAAATCATGTGTAGGGCGTTCCCAACCACCTTGAAGGGATCCGCTCGACAGTGGTTTACCAAGCTCGCTCCAGCCTCCATTGCCTCCTTTGCTGAGTTGAGCAGGTCCTTCGTGTCGCACTTCATTGGAGGGTGGGAGGGCGCCGTCACCAGAAGTCCGTTACTCACATGCTCAGCATAAAGCAGGACAAGGACGAAAGCCTGAGAAGCTACCTCACTCGTTTTAACGAGGAGGTCCTCCAAGTTGAAGAGCCCGATGACAAGGTATCCATGACTGCCTTCTTGGGAGGCCTCCGCTCGTCAAGCTTCCTATTCTCGGTGATGAAATGCCAACCAAGGAGCATGCCGGAGCTATTAGCCAAAGCCCAAAAGTACATGAACGCAGAGGACATCACGAGGGCCAGGCGAGGTGAGTCATCTAGGACCTGGGAGAAGAGAAAGGAAAGAGATAGAGACGACAAAAAAGAGACCAGCAATAAGCACAGCAGGACAAAGAGGGTACCCGTCAAGGACCGGCTTGGTCCTGCTCCTCAGAGGGACCGACAAGCCTTCACTCCCCTCAACGCCGCTGTCGGGCACATCCTATTCCAGATCCAGGATGACCCCGCCGTAAAGTGGCCTGAGAGGATGAAGTCTCCTCCAAACCGCAGGAACCCAAGCAAGTACTGCCGCTTTCATTGCGACCATGGCCATGACATCGACGACTGCTATGACCTCAAAAGACAAATTGAGGACCTCATTCAACGTGGACACCTTCGCCAGTATGTTGCCGGAAGAGGACAGACGCCGCCACCACCTCACAATAAAGAAGATCCATATCTCATTGGAGAAATTCACACCATTTCTGGAGGACTTGTAGGAGGAGGAGAATCCCTCTTCGCCATGAAGGCTCATACCAGGAAAGCTAGACACCTTGATGATGAGCGCCCACCCAAGGCGCCCAAGCATGGTAGCAACGAAGTCATATCCTTCTCAGACAAGGACTTAGAAGGAATCCAGCACCCCCATGATGACCCACTGGTGCTCACCATGACCGTTGCCAACTTCCAGGTAAGAAGGATCCTAGTGGACAGCGGCAGCTCTGCGGACATCCTATTCGCAGAAGCTTATGACAAGCTCAATCTGGGCAGGGAGAGACTCCAGCCCATAAGATCACCCCTCATTGGGTTCTCAGGGGAGAAGGTGTATCCCCTAGGGTCCATCACCCTACCAGTCACTGCCGGTACTGCACCCCGAAGCTCTACGGTCATGGTCAATTTTCTGGTAATCGACTGTCCATCTGCCTACAACATCATACTGGGGTGACCTGCTCTCAATACACTAAGAGCTGTGCCCTCCACCTATCACCTAATCCTCCATTTTTCAACCCCTAATGGAGTTGAAGAGGTCAGAGGAGATCAGGTGGCAGCAAGGGAATGCTATATCTCCTCAATGAAGACCAAGAAGCCACATGAGGCATTGCAAGTAGAGGTCCTCGACCCCAGGGATGACGCCGCCACAGAAAGAGGAGAACCAGTCGAAGAGCTCACCCCGGTGGTCTTAGACGAGGAGCATCCAAACAGGAAGGTGTACATTGGCTCTTCTCTCTCTGAAGATCTGGTTCACAAGCTAATAGATTTTCTGAAATGCAACATGGATATTTTTGCATGGTCGCATGCAGACCTTGAAGGAATTGATCCTGAGGTGGCCACCCATCGCCTCAATGTCGACCGTCGCTATAAGCCTGTACGTCATAAGCTAAGGGGCGCCTCAACTGAAAGGGCCCAAGCAATGGATAAGGAGGTGGGGAAACGAATAGGAAATGGGGTGGTCAGGGAAATAGCATACCCGGATTGGCTCTCAAATGTGGTAATGGTGACCAAAGCCAATGGAAAGTGGCGCCTCTACGTGGACTTGACCGAGCTCAACAAGGCGTGCCCAAAAGATAGCTATCCGCTACCACGGAACGACCTCCTCATCGACGCCACAACAGGGCATGAATTGCTCACCTTCCTGGATGCGTATTCTGGATACAACCAGATCAGCATGCACCCCCCAGATCAGGAGAAGACATCCTTTATCACTCCGAAGGGGACCTACTGCTACAGGGTGATGCCCTTTGGGCTAAAGAATGTGGGGGCAACCTACTAGCGGCTGGTGAACAAAATGTTCCAGTCCCAGATCGGGCGAACGATGGAGGTCTACGTTGACGACATGTTGGTGAAGAGTCTTGCCGCAGCAGACCATATTGACCATCTATAAGAGACCTTCAACATTCTACGGTCATACCACATGAAGCTGAATCCTGAGAAATGTGCCTTCGGCGTGGGGTCAGGAAAGTTCTTAGGCTTTATGGTCAACCAGAAGGGGATTGAGGCTAACCCTGACAAGATCAAAGCAATCCTCGACATGAAGTCACCATCCTCAACCAAAGAGCTCCAGCGCCTTAATGGAAGAATTGCAGCACTTAACAGGTTCGTCTCCAAGTCTGCAGATAAGTGTCTGCCTTTCTTCAAAATTCTCCGAAAAGCTTTTGAGTGGGGACCCGAGGCAGAGGAAGCCTTCCAAAGGCTCAAAGCCTACTTAGCTACACCACCCCTCCTTTCACATGCTACTCTAGGAGAAACTCTGTATCTGTACCTTTCTGCCTCCCCATCGACGGTGAGCTCAGTCCTCGTCAGAAGCAGTGATGGAGTGCAAAAACCTATCTACTATGTGAGTAGAGCATATAGGGGAGCAGAAGTCAGATATTCAGAGCTTGAAAAACTAGCGCTCGCCTTGATCTTTGTAGCGAGGCGTCTACGACACTACTTCCAGAGTCATAGCGTTGTGGTCGTCACAGACCAACCTTTGAAAAGAATTCTGGGAAAGCCCGACGTATCTGGTAAACTCCTCAAGTGGGCAGTGGAACTCAGCGAGTTTGACATTCAATATCAGCCAAGGGCGGCCATCAAAGCACAAGCACTAGCGGATTTCATTACTGAGCTTACTCCGGCAGAAGAGAAGAACAACGAGTTTTCCACCTCGTCCAGGCAGAACACCAATAACCCCTATGGAGCTAAGGATGGCGCCAATAACCCCTCAGGAGATCAAACTGGTGCCCAGACCCCCTCGGGAGATCAAACTGGCGCCCAGACCCCCTCGGGAGCTGAGGCTGGCGCCTAGACCCCCTCTGGAGATCAAATTGGCGCCCAGACTCCCTCGGGAGATCAAACTGGCACCCAGACCCCCTTGGGAGATCAAAATGGCGCCCAGACCCCTTCGGGAGCTGAGGCTGGCGCCCAGACCCCCTCTGGAGCTAACGCTGGTGCCCAGACCCTCTCTGGAGCCAAGACTGGCACCCAGACCCCCTTTGGAGCTGAAGCTGAATCCTCCGAGCATTCCTCTCTACCACTATGGAGACTCTACGTCGACGGCTCCTCGACTAGTAGAGGAGGTGGAGCAAGCCTTATTCTGATTAGTCCCGATGGTACCCCCTTAAAGTATGTAGTGAAGTTTCACTTCATGGCCTCCAATAATGAGGCAGAATACGAAGTCCTTCTCTCTGGCCTAAGGTTGGCAATAGAAATGGAAGCCCAACACATTCTTTCCTATAGTGACTCTCAGCTAATAGTCAACCAAGTAAAGGGAGAGTTTGAGGCAAAAGGAGCCAAGATGCAAGAGTACCTGGCCATAGTAAAAGCCTTGGCCGCCAAGTTCTAGTACTTCCAAATCCGCCACGTTCCAAGGGAAGACAACATGGCCGCAGATGCACTCGCCAGGCTCGCCTCATCTTCTGAAGCCCTTCCAGGGCCAGCACTTATCGGTCATCAGTTTGAACCAAGCAAGTTGGACGTGGGAGCCACAGACGTCAACTGTGCGTCCACTGAATCAAACTGGATGACCCCGATAAGGGCATACCTCTAAGAAGGAACATTACCAGACAATCCCCTCGAGGCCAGGAAGACTAGGATGACAGCTTCCAAATTAACTATTTTACAAGACATCCTCTACAAGAAAGGCTACTTATTGCCATTGTTGCGGTGCCTTTCATCCGAAGAAGCTGACTACGCCTTGAGGGAGATCTATGAAGGAATTTGTGGGAATCACTCTGGAGGACGCTCCCTGCTACAACTTTAGAATTGATCACCCAAGTGTAGGTTGTGCGAAGTAATAAATTTCTCGGGAATCCGAGGTCGAACCACAGGGAATTGTGAAAACAAGAGACACAAAACAAATAAAAAGAAATTGTTTGCAATTTGTTTGAGTAGGAATTTTAGAATCAGAAAATAATAAATTTGATTTTTAAAACAATAATTGAAATACTAAAGCATCGGGGATACCCTTTCAAATCCACACAGTAATTATTAATAATCAAGTTTTCGAACTCAATTGAGAATCAACTGAGAAGTGATCCCAATCGGAATATTTAGCAGTGATAATATGAAACCATCAAAAGTCATAATTTATGAATTATCTGAATAAATATAAGAATTTACTTATAGATCACAAGTATTCACCGTGCCCGGAGTCTACGATAAATCACGCTTTCTAACAAGTAAAACTTATTTTATTGCAAATAATAAATCAACTATCTTATGAGAAATTCTAATTAATTAATTCAAGTATGGAATAATCAGTTATTTGACTCGCAGGGAATCTCAAGCATTCGATGTACGTGGCACAACAAATCAAGAAATTATACAGAGTAAAAACTTTACTAAAAGACAAGAATTAAATTAAAAGAATAAATCATTCATAAAAAAATAACATTGAATCAATAATAAATACCGTGCTTCATTGAAAGTATCTCCCCTAGCTTTAGTTGGGCTTTTAGCAAGCCATAGAACTTAGAACAAAAACTAGAAAAGAAAAGATGAGAAAAGAATAATAATCCCCCAAATCCTAGATGAGAACCCTTATTTATACTAAAATAAATAATAAGTGTAGATAGAGGATATAAGGTTGGTTTGGAAGAAATTCCTTTCCAAAAAGATGTATTGTAAGGTTAAATCTCGTGCATAAATCTTGGGGCCCGCGGGTACAAAATCTGTCCATATTTGGAGCTTGAATTTCGCATATTTAGAGGCTGAATCACGAAATTTTTGTGAAATACACTTCTGTAGCACTTGAAGTCTTCTTTCCAACCCCACAAAAATCAGGTAAATCCGATATCAGAATCAAATGTTATGTCCAAAATACTGAAGACGTGTCAAATCCTTATCTTTTAGGAAACTTTCCTAATCCAACTTTAAATGAGTTTTCTTTTCACTTAGACTTTTATAAGGATTAAATTGCTGATTTATCTTCAAGTCTTCCTATCTCAATCTTGACTCTTCAATCCTTATCAGTTATGATTTTTCCTCTAGTGATTGTTTCACTTGCATTATCCATTATTACTTTAAATCAACCAATTTACCTGCAAAATAAACCAAACAGCTAGAAAAAGTATCAAACTAGAAAATCAAGGAATTTAACACATTTAATCACAAATAATATGCAATTAATCAATCATTAAATATAATAAAATAGCACTTTTGATGGTTAATCACACCCCCCAACCTGAATATTACTAGTCCCTAGTAATACATGGATCCCAAAATCTAAAAACTAAAAACAAAATAACCTAATAAAATAAAATACAAATCCACTTTCGTAGGACTCACGATTGCATTTAGCATATGCAACAAGCCTTTAAACCCCTAGGTTCCCCCTAGTGGACGAGTATAGTCTCGTGAGGATTTCCAGAGATGATACCCACAAACATCAACCTCTGATCAAATATCTGAATAATAATTTTATAATACAAATTGCTACCACAATATAAGAATTCTAAACTATAATTCTTTTTATAAGCACATGCAAAGCAAAAATATAGAACTCTATCCTATATAAATGTATGCACTTATCATATTTTCATATAAACTCGTGTGTAGTGTGAATTAACTATACCAAATCAATAACTTATCTGATAATCACCTCTACAACTATCAACTATTCGTCTAAATGCCAAATCTCACTGGATAATTCACTCATAAAAAATTCTCTCAAATTATAGTGACTATTCCCTCAAATATCACATGTGAGAAAAAGATATTTAAGTCAAAACAAAATAATGCTCACATGTCTATTAAAATAATTGTAATCCAAAAGAAAATGATTTGACATAATCTCATGAAAGGAAATCAACACACAATAAATAAATAATCACCATTCTCTTCCTTATTCACACAAGTCATGCATCCATCAATACACTCTTGAGATCAAATAGGTTTTTATTTAAGGTTGTAATGGGGTCTTGGGATTAGGGTTTTGAAACGAAAGATATTCAGGAATTCAAAAGACTATCCCGAGAGAACATTTACATTACACAACCAAACTTCTTTCCATAGTCTTTCACTCTGTATCATTTAGAAGCACAATTTGCAACACTTGCTCATATTTTTTTCAAAACTCATGTTTACTATTTTTTTTCACAGCTAGACATATTGTCTTTCTTTTCAACTTTTTTATTTTTTTTTATTTTTTAGCAAGACATCTAATGCAAATATTCACAAGTATGCAAAGCTCTTTTTTTTTTTTTTTCATCTTTTCTCAACCAACATCTCCCAAATTACATAAACAATAAAAACTCAATATCGGGATAACCAAGGGTAAAAGATATTTTTTTTTTATTGGCTTGGTTATTTTATGTAGGGCATAAGAAATAAAATTTTACTTCAAAGGCTCAATCATGGCTTCTAGGGATAATAATATTCAAAGAATAAGACTTAGGCTCAAATAATATCAAAGATGGCCTAAAATCATATCTCAAGAGCTATTGATAACACACTTCCATACAAATAATTTAAAGTCTAGCAATCATTCACAATATTGGTGTTGAGCAAAACAAAATTAATGAGACTATTGAAGGAGATTAGCTGAATAAAAATATTCTTTATTGAGTAAATGTAAATAACCCTCGAAAAAAAAGATTGGATCAAATCTCACCAGGGTTTTTATTCATCTCCACTATATGTGTCAAGTTCTCAAGGTAAAATACCTAATAAATTTTCAACTTGGTAAAGTCTAAAGTGAACAAATTGTGAGTTTTTATAAGAATATGATATGAGATACAAAAATATAGAATAAAGTTCTATGTGATGCTTAAACAATTACAAATTTAAAGTTAAGCAAATTATTTATATATTGTGGTGTCAAATTATGCATAAAAATATTATTTAGATATTTAATAACCAAATTTTTTTTTTTTAGACTAAAATTTAAATAAACGAGAAATTGTCACAAACACAAAATACATCCACACCCCCAACCTAAATTCAACATTGTCCTCAATGTAAAAATAAATATCTTAATGCTTAGTAAAAATAATGAATAAAGATCAAAAGAGTAAGAATACCTGGTGCCGCAACAACTCAAAAACCTAAAAATAAAAGACTTAACAAAAATAAAAAAAAATGTTAAATAAAAGAAAATATTATACAACAATTGGGTTGATTGTTAGAAATGAATCATTCATAGTGGGGATCCACCAACCCGATGGATTCCACTTCTACTATACCTCCCTCCAAGAATGGTTTCAATCTCTGTCCGTTAACTTTAAAAGTATTTTCATTCTTGGGATTTTCTATCTCCACTGCTCCATAAGGAAAAACTTCTTTAACAATATACGGACCACTCCATCCAGTTCGAAGTTTTCCTTTGAAAATATGTAATCTAGAATTATACAAAAGAACTTTTTGTGAAGGTGTAAAAGTTTTACGTAAAATATTTTTATCATGGAATACCTTCATTCGCTCTTTGCTAATCCTAGAATTCTCATAAGCCTTGTTCCGAATCTCCTCAAGTTCATTTAACTGTAATTTTCGTAAGGTGCCAGCTTTGTCAAAACTAAAATTAAACATCTTAATGGCCCAATATGCCTTATGTTCCAATTCCACAGGTAAGTGACAAGCTTTTTCATACACCAATCTATACGGAGACATGCCAATCGGGGTTTTGTAAGCAGGACGGTATGCCCATAACGCATTGATTAGTCGTAATGACCAATCTTTACGATCAAGGTTAACCGTTTTTTTCAAAATATAAGAAATCTCCCGATTTGCTAACTTTGCTTGACCACTTGTCTGTGGGTGATAGGGAGTTGCAACTTTATGTGTTACACCGTATTTTTTCATTAAAGCTTCAAAAAATTTATTACAAAAATGCAATCCCCCATCACTAATAATGGCTTGCGGTATACCAAATCTAGACAAAATGTTTTTTTTTAAAAATTTTAAAACAACTTTATGATCATTTGTCCGACATGGTATAGCCTCAACCCATTTAGAAACATAGTCTACGACCACTAAAATATACATGTATCCAAAAGATGGGGGAAAATGTCCCATGAAATCAATGCCCCAACAGTCAAAAATTTCTATTATCAAAATTGGATTAAGAGGCATCATATTTCTACGGGTTAATCCCCCTAGTCTTTGACAACGCTCATAAACCTTACAAAAATTATAAGCATCTTTAAAAATTGTTGGCCAATAAAATCCACACTGCAAAACTTTTGCAGCGGCTTTCTTCATAAAAAAATGGCCCCCACATGCTCCGAAGTGACAAAAAGATAGAATGTTACTTACCTCATCATCAGGCACATATCTCCAGATAATTTGATCTGAGCAATATTTAAAAAGATATGGATCATCCCAGAAAAAATTTCTTACTTCAACCAAAAATTTCTTTTTATCCAAGGTAGTCCAGGATGGTGGCATATTACCTGTAACAAGAAAATTCACAATATCAACAAACCAAGGTACTGAGGAAACTGCCATCAATTGTTCGTTAGGAAATGTATCATTGATCGACATTGTCTCTATTGACACATTGCTCACAAGCCTAGACAAGTGGTCAGCTACTACATTCTCTACTCATTTTTTATCTTTAATTGTTATGTCAAATTCTTGGAGTATGAGGATCCATCTAAGCAGTCTTGGTTTAGCATCTTTCTTAGTCAACAAATATTTAAGAGCTGCATGGTCTGTGAAAATAACAATAGAGGATCCTACTAAATACGACCTAAACTTGTCTAGTGCAAATACTACTGCTAGTAATTCTTTTTCTGTAGTAGAATAATTCATCTGTGCATTATTTAAGGTTCTACTAGCATAGTATATGACATGTGGCTTTTTCTCATTTCTTTGCCCTAAAACTGCCCCTACGGCGTAGTCACTAGCTTCACACATTATTTCAAAGGGAAGACTCCAATTTGGAGCTTGCATAATTGGAGCAGTGATGAGCATGTCTTTCAGCTTATCAAAAGCCTCTTGACACGACTCATTCCACTCAAAAGGTGTGTCTTTCCCTAGGAGGTGACAAAGTTGTCTAGATATAGAACTAAGATCTTTTATAAACCTCCTATAAAAACTAGCGTGACCCAAGAAAGATCTAACATCCTTAAGGGCTTTGGGTGTAAGTAAATTAACAATTAATTCAATCTTGGCTCTATCAACCTGAATTCCCTCAAAAGTGACAATGTGACCAAGAACAATTCCCTTTCGAACCATAAAGTGGCATTTTTTCCAGTTAAGTACAAGGTTATTTTCTTCACATCTAATAAGCACTTTTTCAAGATTTAACAGATAATCATCATATGAATCACCAAAAACAGTAAAATCATCCATAAAGATTTCAAGAAAACGCTCAACCATATTACTAAAAATACTAAGCATACACCTTTGAAAGGTCGCAAGTGCATTGCAAAGTCCAAAGGGCATCATTCGATAAGCAAAGGTACCAAAAGGACAAGTAAATGTGGTCTTTTCTTGGTCTTCTAGGGCAATTTCAATTTGATTATAACCTAAATAACCATCTAAAAAGCAGTAAAACATATGTGATGCCACCCTTTCCAAAATTTGATCTATAAAAGGCAAAGGAAAGTGATATTTTCTAGTCACATAATTTAATTTTCTGTAGTCAATGCACATTCTCCAACAAGTTATTGTCCTAGTTGGTACAAGTTCATTATTATCATTGGAAACTACAGTGATACCTGATTTCTTGGGGACTACCTGTGTAGGACTTACCTACTTACTATCTGCTATAGGGTAAATTATTCCTACATCTAACAATTTCAGCACCTCATTCCTTACAAATTCTTTCATGTGTGGGTTAAGTCTTCTTTGCATCTCCCTAGATGTTTTAGCATTATCTTCTAAATATATCTTATGAGTGCAACCCAATGGACTAATCCCTTTTATGTCAGCTAAAGTCTAACCAATAGCATTTTTATGTTTTCTAAGAAGTTGTAACAACATACCTTCTTGTGCCGAATTTAAATGAGAAGAAATTATTACCGGATATGTCTTATCATCTCCTAAAAATGCATACTTTAAATCTACCAGTAATAGTTTCAAGTCAAGCTTAGGAGCTTTATCACTTGATGGAACTGGTGGATTGGTTCTTGGTGGTAGCTCCTCAAATTTTTGTCTCCCATCTTTTATTTCAAGAACCTGTGAAGAATTCAACAAATCAATCAATTCAGAAATTTCAGACTTATTTTCATTCATCTCAAACAAAGAAGATTGTTCCAGTAAACATGCTTCAAGTGGATCAAACAGAGAAGAATCATATACTCTGCTTGGAACAATAGACTCAATCATATCAACCTCATGCACATCCTCATCAACATCCCCTGGTTGTTTGCACACATTAAAAATATTAAGTTCTAATGTCATATTTCCAAAAGATAACTTCATCACACCATTCCTACAATTAATTAGGGCATTTGAAGTAGCTAGGAATGGTTTGCCTAATATGATAGGAATTTGAGCATTAGAACTTAACACAGGTTGAGTATCCAAAATTATGAAATCCACAGGAAAATAAAAATTGTCAATCTGTACCAATATATCTTCCACCATACCTCTCAGTATTCTAACTGAACGATCAGCCAACTGAAGTGTAACTGAAGTAGGTTTCAACTCTCCTAACCCTAATTGCTCATAAACTGAATAAGGGAGCAAGTTCACACTAACTCTCAAATCTAATAAAGCCTGTTCTATTTTGTGGTTGCCTATAACACAAGAAATGGTGGGGCAACCTGGGTCTTTATATTTTGGTGGAGTCCTATGTTGTATGATGGAAGATACCTGCTCAGTAAAAAATGCATTCTTTTGTACATTTAATTTCCTTTTAACAGTACACAAATCTTTCAAAAATTTCGCATAAGAAGGTATTTGTTTTATGGCATCCAACAAGGGAATGTTGATTTTCACTTGCTTAAAAATCTCTAACATATCATTATGCATGTTTGGCCTGGTAGAGGTAAGTAATCTATGAGGGAATGGTGCAGGTATGACATACTTCTCAGGCTTATTGATTTCAGATTGGTTAAATCTATCACCACTCTCCATAGGTTTTGAAATTTTCTCAGCTTCTTGAATTTTAATAGGGATAGTTTTTTCAATTTCTTTCCCACTACGGAGTGTGGTAATAGACTTTACCTGCTCATGGATAGTGTCTGAAGTGCCTGTCTCATTGACATTAAATTGACCCTGTGAATTTGGTTGAGGTTGAGCTGGGAACTTACCTTTCTCCTAATGGCAAGGGTCAGTAGTCAATTTAGTGATTGCACTCCTAATATCTTCAATAGCCTGTGTAGTTTGTCTGTTGTAATTTTCCTGTCGATTGTTAAAGTTTCTCTGACTTTGCATGAATTGTGACAACACTTCCTCAATATCCCTCTTTGGGGGTGGAACATAGGGTGTGAAATTAGAGGAATTTTGTTGAGGTACTTGTGATGCATGATTTTCATTCCTCCAACTAAAATTTGGATGATTTTTCCACCCCGCATTGTATGTATTCGAATAAGGGTTATTGTAAGGTTTTGAAAAATTATTTGCAGCATTTGCTTGATCATGCAAGACTTCTTTTAGAACAGGCAGTGTTGGACACTCATTCATGGGGTGTCCAGGGATCTCACAAAGACTACAAACCTCCTCAACATGTACTGTGTCAATTTCATTAACTCTTTTGAATTTCATGGCTTCTACCCTTCTAGCTAAGGTGGCAATTCTAGCCCCTAGGTCATCTTCTTCCCTCAACTGGTATTTACCCCCACTTGATGATGGTTGTGTGGTCTTACTTTTAGGAGGTTCTTGAGAAGTAGTATCCCAAGATTGTGCATTTTCAGCTAACTAGTCTAAATAGTCAAAGGCCTCGTCTGGTTCCTTATTCATAAAGTCATCATTACACATCATTTCTACAAACTGACGCATTTGTGGGCTCAAACCCTCATAAAAGAAACTTATCACACGCCAGCTCTCATAACCGTGATGTGGACAAGTTGCAAGAAGGTCTTTAAATCTATCCCAACTTTGATAAAAAATTTCAGACTCTTTTTGAGAAAAATTCATTATTTGCCTTTTTAAAGAGTTTGTGCGATGTGTGGGAAAAAACTTTTTCAGAAATTCTTTTTGCATCTCTGGCCATGTGCCTATGGACCTAGATCTGAGTGAATGCAACCAAGTCTTAGCTTTTTCCTTTAGTGAAAAAAGGGAAGAGTTTCAATCTGATTGTATTCACAGATACAGTCTGATCATGAAATGTGGCACATACCTCCTCAAAGTCTCTAATGTGCAGGTACGGGTTTTCAGATTCCATGTCATTAAATTTTAGAAGTAATACAATCATGCCAGGTTTAAAAACAAAATTTGTGGCATTTAACGGGAAAACGATGCATGAGGGTGCAGTGTGACGTGCAGGTTGTAGAAAATCACGCAAAGTCCGACCATGATTAGCATTTAAATTATCAACATCATTCTCATCATGATAACTTACCCTATCCTCATGATCTTCACGTTCAGGAAAATTGTTTTGCCTATTGTTATTAGGATTAGCAGCCATTGTATTCAACGAATGATTTGAATTAGATGAACCAAATAAATTTCCAAATAGAGTATCTAAATCTTCTCTTATCAAACGACCACTTAAGTCACGATGCCAAGAACTCATAAAACAGGTAAACAAACTAAATAAAATAGGAATCTAAATTAAATAACAAAAAGAAAATAGATTGCAAAAAAAAAAAAAAAACTGGAACGTAATTACCGGATTTTCGACGAATCGCAAATACCGAAAACCTCGACAGATGTGATGTCTCCTTGTCTTCCAACTCCCCGACAATGGCGCCAAAAACTTGCTACAACTTTAGAATTGATCACCCAAGTGTAGGTTGTGCGAAGTAATAAATTTCTCGGGAATCCGATGTCGAACCACAGTGAATTGTGAAAACAAGAGACACAAAACAAATAAAAAGAAATTGTTTGCAATTTGTTTGAGTAGGAATTTTTTATTAGTATAAATAAGGGTTCTGTATTTTTTTTAGTTCCAAATTCGGTTCACAAACCCTAGTTTAGCCGAATTTCCTTTACCCCATTCCGCTCGTATTTTGTTGGTCCTAGTTTATTACGAAATATTATTCTGTTACTATCAAAAGATAGTTGCTGATTATAAAAAAAAAAAAAAAAATCAGATTGTTTGTCTTGCTCTTAAAATCTGAAATTCCTTGATGAGTTCTTGGTGATTTGTTTTTGGAAAATTATCGAATGGAAAAAAAAGGCAAGAGTGCAATCATATCTCACAGCAGTGTTAAGAACATGGCCGAAGATGCTACGGAATTGGCTAATCCGAAATTGTTTATGGAGGCTATGATGAGTGAGATGAGGTGTTTGATGAAGTTGGAACTGAAGAAAGTTCATGAACAGTTAGATCAGATGCAGAATACAAGTGAGAGGCAGCCACAAAACGTCTCTAATGTGCGTAGAAGGGTTTCTTCTTCGCAAAGGGGTAAAACTCAAAGTTATTTAGATTCTACTATGCAACTAGAGAAGATTTATCAAAAACAGCCCAAAGCAACAACTGATCGAATAATTCAAGATCAAGTAGAAGAATCTACACAATCCCAAGCAACTACGCTACTCACTTGTCCAGAGGATAAGGTTAAAAGTGAATATCCAAATAATTTTTTTGTTGTGGAGCCTAACAAGATGGAAAATCCAGCAACTAGTATTGAATCAAATGAGCCTTTAGAGATGAGTACATTACAACCTAAGAGCTCTGAAATAGTGCTAGAGGTGTTGCCCGGTTAAATTGTTCCCATTAATGACTTTCAACCAGCAACAATGATGTTCCAAGAGCTTGATTTGTTTGCATCTTTCAAGGATCTACATGAAGAGTCACCAATGCTTATTTCTATCCACTTTGCTCCACCAATTGATTTTATCATTCCAAAAAATTTCAACGACACAATCAAGTGGATCAATTTCCAAATTTTTTCTTTCTTCCCTCAATTAGAGAAGAAAATGAGACATCATCTTAAAGCTTCTCAGATACAGCTACATATACAAGTTCAAACTTTTTGGACTTTCATACTGTAACACTTTAAAACTCGAGGACGAGTTTTCTCTAACCAGGGGAGAATGATGCAATCCATAAGATGCTCATGGAAACACAAATTCGAATATGTGAAAGATAATGAAATTGACTTTCCATCAAGACAAAGATCCATATAGAACCTTGCATTATTGTATTTTGATTCTTATTTTAAGTCAATTTGCTAGTATTAGTATTTTATATGTCCTTTTAATATTTTTTAGAGTTAGGGGTATTTTTGTAATTTCTAAAATTTCTGGAACAGTTCATATTTTTGGATTGTCAAAATATAAACTCTTACTAGGATTTGTTTTTCTTAGTAGATTTGTATTTGTTTCTTTATTAGATTAGGATTTGTTCCCTTACTAGATTAGAATTTGTTTCTTTAGTAGATTAGGATTTGTTTTTCTTTAGTAGATTATGATTTGTTTTCTTTAGCATATTAGGAATTTTCTTTGTAATGGCTAGCCTATAAATAGGCGTCTAAATCAATAAAAAGGTAGATTATTATTCAGTAAATTTTGAGAATATTTTCTCTACGGTTCTTTGAAGAACTATTCGAACTTATCAGGATTTTCTGTGGCGTTCACCAGCAACTTATCAAACGGAATTTCCACCACCGTTTGTGGCGTCTTCCTTATACCAAGGTTCTTGTTTCGCATCAAACAACATGTTGAGGTCATATATACCAAGGTTCTTGTTTGTCATAAACAACGAGTCGAGGTCTATCATTCAAATCTGATCATAGAACGATCTTGAGTTCCTTTTTCGTGTTGAATCTAGTTATTTTGGCGTACAACATAGGAGCCATCACATCTTTCGAGGTTTTCGGTATTTGCGATTCGTTGGAGATCCGGAAACTTCGTTCCAATTTTTATTTACTTTAGTTATTTTATTGCAATTTATTTTATTTTATTTAGATTCCTGTTTTATTTAGTTTGTTTATTTGTTTTATGAGTTCTTGGTATCGTGACTTAAGTGGTCGTTTGATAAGAGAAGATTTAGATACTCTATTTGGAAATTTATTTGGTTCATTTGATTCAAATCATTCGTTGCATACAATGACTGCTAATCCTAATAACAATAGGCAAAATAATCTTCCTGAACGTGAAGATCATGAGGATAGGGTAAGTAATCATGATGAGAATAATGTTGATAATTTAAATGCTAATCATGGTCGTACTTTGCGTGATTTTCTACAACCTGCACGTCACACTGCACCCTCATGCATCGTTTTCCCATTAAATGCCACAAATTTTATTTTTAAACCTGGCATGATTGTATTACTTCCAAAATTTAATGGCATGGAATCTGAAAACCCGTACTTGCACATTAGAGACTTCGAGGAGGTATGTGCCACATTTCATGATCAGACTGTATCTGTGAATACAATCAGGTTGAAACTCTTCCCTTTTTCACTAAAGGAAAAAGTTAAGACTTGGTTGCATTCACTCAGATCTAGTTCCATAGGCACATGGCCAGAGATGCAAAAAGAATTTATGAAAAAGTTTTTTCCCACACATCGCACAAACTCTTTAAAAAGACAAATAATGAATTTTTCTCAAAAAGAGTCTGAAATTTTTTTATCAAAGTTGGGATAGATTTAAAGACCTTCTTGCATCTTGTCCACATCACGGTTATGAGAGTTGGCGTGTGATAAGTTTCTTTTATGAGGGTTTGAGCCCACAAATGCGTCAGTTTGTAGAAATGATGTGTAATGGTGACTTTATGAATAAGGAACCAGACGAGACCTTTGACTATTTAGACCAGTTAGCTGAAAGTGCACAATCTTGGGATACTACTTCTCAAGAACCTCCTAAAGGTAAGACCACACAATCATCATCAAGTGGGAGTAAATACCAGTTGAGGGAAGAAGATAACCTAGGGGCTAGAATTGCCACCTTAGCTAGAAGCACTACAACAAAAAATATTTTTTGCGACGTTTTTTTTGCGACGATTTTAAATTTGTCGCAAAAAGTTTACTATTAACGACGATTTCCTAATTTTGTCGCAAATTTCAATTTTTGTCAATTTTTTCGCGACGTTTTTTAAAAACGTCGCAAATAAACTTTTTAGTTCAATTAAAAAATTTTAAAAATAACAATTTAATTGATTTTTGGCGACGTTTTTAAAAAACGTCACAAATAAGCTTTTTAGTTCAATTAAAAATTTTAAAAAATAACAATTTAATTGATTTTTAGCGCAAATAAACTTTTTACTTCAATTAAAAATTTTAAAAAATAACAATTTAATTGATTTTTCGCGACGTTTTTCAAAAACGTCGCCAATAAACTTTTTACTTGAATTAAAAATTTTAAAAAATAACAATTTAATTGATTTTTCGCGACGTTTTTTAAAAACATCGCAAATAAACTTTTTAGTTCAATTAAAAAATTTAAAAAATAACAATTTAATTGATTTTTCGCGACGTTTTTAAAAATCGTCGCAAATAAACTTTTTACTTGAATTAAACATTTGAAAAAATAACAATTTAATTGATTTTTCGCGACGTTTTTTAAAATCGTCGCAAATAAACTTTTTAGTTCAATTAAAAAATTTAAAAAATAACAATTTAATTGATTTTGCGCGACGTTTTTCAAAAACGTCGCAAATAAACTTTCTACTTCAATTAAAAATTTTAAAAAATAACAATTTAATTGATTTTTCGCGACGTTTTTCAAAAACGTCGCAAATAAACTTTCTACTTCAATTAAAAATTTTAAAAAATAACAAGAGGTTTGATTTTTCGCGACGTTTTTCAGAAACGTCGCAAATAAACTTTTTAGTTCAATTAAAAATTTCAAAAATATTAATTTAATTGATTTTTCGCGACATTTTTTAAAATCGTCGCAAATAAACTTTTAACTTTAATTAAAAATTTTAAAAAATAACAATTTAATTGATTTTGCACGAAAAGGCGATTCCTTGCTAATTTTTTTGGTGGGAGAAATGGCGGGAATTGAAAAATTAAATAAAAAAATAATTTAATTAATTTTTCGCGACGTTTTTATAAAAACGTCGCAAATAACTTTTTTCGTAAATAAAATTTTTAAAAATAACAATTTAATTTTTTTTGGGACGTTTTTTAAAAATCGCCGCGATTAAATTTTTACGTAAATAAAAAAAATTTAAAATAATAATTTAATTAATCTGTAAGTCCTCTCTTTCTTTCTCTCCCTCTCACTGTGTTCCTCTATTTACCCCCGACTCCACCGCCTCCTCTGTCCACCTTCCCTGTTATTCAGCTCCCCCTATCACATAACCAAGTCATGGAATCACCACACGACGCCAACTCTTCAAATGCTCAATGAAATCACGTAAGCCTATCAACTGCTCGATGAAACTCCTCAACTGCTCGATGAAATTAACATGTTTAACTAGTATTATAGAAAAAAATGTTAATTATTTGTAACTAGTTATTAAGCACTGACATTATTATTGTTTAAAAAATATTTTTTTATTTTTATTAAATTAATTTTTAGTTTGTCGAAAAAATATGAGTATGGAAGCTCATCTCCCTCGCGCCAGACTCACAGCTCGGACCGGTCATGTGCTTGGGTATGGATCAAATACCAATCTAATCAGGACCGGTCATGTGATTGGGTACCGATCAAGAACACCGATTTAATCACGACCGATCAAACAGTTGTTAGCAATCAAGACTAACATTTTACTTAAATAAAAAATTTTAAAAATATCAATTAAACTGACTTTTCGTGACGTTTTTAAAAAACGTCGCAAATAAACATTTTACTTTAATAAAAAATTTAAAAAATATCAATTTAATTGACTTTTAGCGACGCTTTTCAAAACCGTCGCGAGTAAAAATTTTACATAAAAAAAATTTTACAAAAAAAATCAATTAAATTGACTTTTGGCCACGTTTTTAAAAAACGTCGCAAATAAACATTTTACTTTAATAAAAACTTTAAAAAATATCAATTAAATTGACTTTTCGCGACGTTTTTAAAAAACGTCGCAAATAAATATTTTACTTTAATAAAAAATTTTAAAATAAATATCAATTTAATTCACATGTTAATTTAAGGAAATTGAAAGTCGATTTGATGAAATTACATGTTAATTTAAGGAAATTGAAAGTCGATTTGATGAAATTACATGTTAATTTGATGAAATTGAATGTCAATTTAATAAATTGAATGTTTATTTGATTAAATTGAATGTCAAATTGATAAATTGAATGTTAATTTAATGAAATTGAAAGTCAATTTGATAAATTGAATGTTAATTTAATGAAGTGGAAAGTCGATTTGATGAAATTACATGTTAATTTGATGAAATTAAACATCCATTTCATAAATTGAATGTTAATTTGATGAAATTGAATGTCAATTTGATAAATTGAATGTTAATTTAATAAATTGAATGTTAATTTGATGAAATTGAAAGTCGATTTGATGAAATTGAAAGTCGATTTGATGAAATTACATGTTAATTTGATGAAATTGAATATCCATTTCATAAATTGAATGTCAATTTGATGAAATTGAATGTCAATTTGATAAATCGAATGTTAATTTAAAGAAATTGAAAGTCGATTTGATGAAATTACATGTTAATTTGATGAAATTGAATATCCAATTCATAAATTGAATGTTAATTTGATGAAATTGAATGTCAATTTGATAAATTGAATGTTAATTTGATGAAATTGAATGACAATTTGATAAATTGAATGTCAATTTGATAAAATGAATGTTAATTTAATGAAATTGAAAGTCGATTTGATGAAATTACATGTCAATTTGATAAATTGAATGTTAATTTAATGAAATTGAAAGTCGATTTGATGAAATTACATGTTAATTTGATGAAATTGAATGTCAATTTGATAAATTGAATGTTAATTTAATGAAATTGAATGTCAATTTGATAAATTGAATGTTAATTTAATGAAATTGAAAGTTGATTTGATGAAATTACTTGTTAATTTGATGAAATTGAATGTTAATTTGATGAAATTGAATGTTAATTTAATGAAGTGGAAAGTCGATTTGATGAAATTACATGTTAATTTGATGAAATTGAATGTCAATTTGATAAATTGAATGTTAATTTAATGAAATTGAATGTTAATTGAATGAAATTGAAAGTCGATTTGATGAAATTACTTGTTAATTTGATGAAATTGAATGTCAATTTGATAAATTGAATGTTAATTTAATGAAGTGGAAAGTCGATTTGATGAAATTACATGTTAATTTGATGAAATTAAATGTCAATTTGATAAATTGAATGCTAATTTGATGAAATTGAATGTCAATTTGATAAATTGAATGTTAATTTAATGAAATTGAAAGTCGATTTGATGAAATTACATGTTAATTTGATGAAATTGAATGTCAATTTGATAAATTGAATGTTAATTTAATGAAATTGAATGTCAATTTGATAAATTGAATGTTAATTTAATGAAATTGAAAGTCGATTTGATGAAATTACTTGTTAATTTGATGAAATTGAATGTTAATTTGATGAAATTGAATGTTAATTTAATAAAGTGGAAAGTCGATTTGATGAAATTACATATTAATTTGATGAAATTGAATGTCAATTTGATAAATTGAATGTTAATTTAATGAAATTGAATGTCAATTTGATAAATTGAATGTTAATTTAATGAAATTGAAAGTCGATTTGATGAAATTACTTGTTAGTTTGATGAAATTGAATGTTAATTTGATGAAATTGAATATCAATTTGAGAAATTGAATGTTAATTTAATGAAGTGGAAAATCGATTTGATGAAATTACATGTTAATTTGATGAAATTGAATGTTAATTTGATGAAATTGAATGTCAATTTGATAAATTGAATGCTAATTTGATGAAATTGAATGTCAATTTGCTAAATTGAATGTTAATTTAATGAAATTGAAAGTCGATTTGATGAAATTACATGTTAATTTGAATGAAATTGAAAGTTTATTTGATTAATTTACTTGTTAATCTGATGAAATTGAATGTCAATTCGATTAAATTTGGATGTTAATTTGATAATTTGAATGTTAATTTGATGAATTGAGTGTTAATTGAATGAAATAGAAAGTTTATTTAAGAAATTTAATGTTAATTTGATGAATTGAGTGTTTAATTGAATGAAATTACATATTAATTTGGTGTTAATTTGATAATTTGAATGTAAATGATGAATTGGGTTTTAATTGAATGTTAACTAGTTATTCGCGACGTTTTTATAAACTAGTTAATGCACACGTGCGTTCCACGTGAACCATTTTCAATTTAAAATTTTTGATTTGATGTGTTGTAAACTATTCCTCTAACAAGACTCGGTACTAAACGTTAGATCAATAATTACAAAAAGAATCAAAGAAATTAAGTAGGTTAGTTTCCTTGTAATACCCACTTACTGGTTTATGTTGAAGTCATTTTCAATGTCATCTGTCTTTCTTTTCCAACTACTTGGCTATGATGTGGATCTTTGATCAATTCAGTACAGTCTCAAACTACACAGGGAAGCTGCTTATTTCATTCTATTGGAATAGTTTGCCTGATATGTGGTGCGAGGATGTCTGTTAGTATGTATGAGTTCAGGCGTGAAATCCTAAACAATATGGTAGTTTGTTGAACAAGGGGGACAACATGCTCTTTTTTTCCATTTTTCCTCGTAGGCTAATGGGAAATGATATACAACGCAAGAGGGAGAATACAAGGCCAGTATGCTCATGTTTCTAACACTAAAATAAGGAAAATATGAAACTGACAATTATGAATGATTTTCCTTTGAAACCATTGCAACTAAAATCAACATAAAATGAATCCGGTAGATTTCTAAACCCACAATTCATGACCAGAGACAACCACATAATGTTGGGGTTGTGAAAACAGAGAACACACCAACTACATAAGGAACCTGTAGTTTCAAAAATATTACAACCCTTGTATTTCTTCAAACATATTACATAGCAGTAAAGTTCAGCCGGTATAGTTCAAAGGGCTTACCCAGACTGACCACACAGGCACACACAGAGCCCAAACGAACAACATATTATTAAGTGATATGAGGCACACATACATTTAAAAATCCAGCAAACAGCCCAATTGAAAGCAATTTCTCCTCTCCTATGCTGGTAGCCAATGTGGGCATGAGAAACAGATGCAGGACTTCTCAAATATTCATGAGTCAGCACATAAGCAAGAAGAACTATTTAAGGGAGTACCATATAATAAGAAATGGGAACAAAAGGATAGATAATGGTAGCAAAACACAACAGCAGAAAATCTTTTACAACTTACCTATGAAATTGTACCTCCAAAGTTGACAATCAGCATAAGATCATCAAACTGGCCTTTGTTGAAGTGAAATTGGGCCTTTAATGAATACTACACACAGTAGAAAATTTGACATTATCAACATATTTTAGCTGCATCTTGAGTACACAGATATACTATAGAAGACTGATATTGACCGTCAACATTTTTAGGTAGCCACAGTCATAGAAGCAGTAAAATCAGACAAAATGTGGTTTCTGTTGAAAATATCCACAATTTAAATAATTAAATGGATAAATCATTGCCATGAGAAAAGAAATATGATGATCAATTGGCAATCACACTATATCAAAACATGAAGAAGAAGATGTATCCTCGCTAGAGGCATGTAGTCACACCTGATATGGTGTGAGACTTATCTATAAACTCATTAGGATTTCTCAATTTTCCTGCATCATGAAAGAAGAATTACTCATTTCTCCCTAGTTTCTCCTTTTATAATGGCAACAGGATAAGTAGTTTAGTTGGTGCTTCCAGAAAAGCATACTTTATCTAAATTGGACTTTTAATGATTGTTCTTGTTTTAGCTCCAAATTATATACTTTATCTAAAAGGCTTAATACCAATGATATGTCACATTTTATATATCCTTCTTTTATTAATTTCGATACATCCAACTGTAGTTTATCATTGAATGTTGGCTAATTGAATGAACAAAGAGCTTTACTTTGTGTTTCCATGATTTCATTTAGATTCAAAATTTGCATGTCATGGAAGAAAAAGTAATGTTTTAAGGAATAATTTACCAGTAAAGAAGTTTGAATTCCACCCTCTGCAAGACTATTGAAAAAAGCAACAAATGCTACTCGCAAAAATGTGCTACTGCAGCAAGAGAAATACACTACAGTTAGAATGTGCACCCAATGCAGAATAATTTTATATAGCACTAAATCCTAATTAGGTTAAATATGTGCAGTAATCATAGTATTGTAGGAGACAATATTTCTTTGGGGCATTTCATCAAATATTTTGTAATAATGAACTGAATCAAAATGAAAACTCACAATTAAAATTCAAAACCTCACAATTGTAAGCCCAACGCTATCAACATTGCAATAACTTTTTCTTAATTTCAAAGAAACATAATGATAATTCACAATCAAAACTTTGTCTGTGAAATCAACATTCTTTTAACAAAATAATAGAAGTTATTGCATCTGTATAGTGATGACAATTGGAATGACACATACAAGAAAAAGCCAAAATGAAAAGAAAATGGATTCTTGCTCACCTTTTTGATCCAGACGGAACGTTGGATATTGATAGCTTGTCAATGTCACTGAATATTAAGTCCTTAATATTCTCTAATGTTTCCCAGTCCAATTGACAGGCACTAACACTACAAAAGCAAGTGCAATTATAGGGACAAATATTTTCAGGCTACACCAGAAGTTTCAAGTTGAATGATGGACATAAAACCTACAAATCATCTAAAATTTTGCACACTATGTGTTCATCAGTATATTTCCCTCCTTGATGAAAATGAAGCACAAAAGCATAACTTGGAACTGAGTATAGATAATATATCTCTAATTGAGTATATATACTATGCACAAGGAATGTTGAAATAAATAAATGGACCTATTCATGTTTTTTTTTTACATGAAAGATATGTATGATAATCGACTTTCATGTTATTATTTTTTTCTTCGTCTTTTGTGTTTGTCTTGTCTTCTAGATGGATTTTATAATTCTATTCTCCTAGTAATCTCATCAGCAAAACAGAATAATAAGCAATAAGCAAAATCCAAAATGAAAACTCCCCAAACCAAACCAATCTAAAAATTATGATCTAATAATTTGTTCATATGTGGCAAATACTTGGCCAGAGGGAAGGGTGGAGGTCCTCTAGCAGTGGAGAGCTTGAAGAAAACAAGTGTTTGCTATGTATTCGGGTTGCTGTGTTATTACAGGGAAAGCTAAATTTTGGACAAAGTGTATAAAATTAGAAGAGGATAATGACTATAGGCAGAAATTACAGGAATGATTTGTTAACAAAAACTTATTACCTGATGCAATACAGTGTTGGTTGTGTAATGCCAAGACCCAAAAGCCGGCCGGCATCTCACAGAGAATGGCAAAAAAAGAGGGAAATAAGGGGAGAGAGACAGAGAGAGTAGGAGAGAGGGTAACGGCTGAGAAGTAAAGCAGTCTGTGAATAGTGACTTTAAGAGAGGAAATAAGGAGAGAGAGAGAGAAGAGGGAGAGAAGGTAGGGAGATAGGGAGAGAGGTTAACGGATGAGAAGTAATGGGAAACAATTAGAGGGGATGCTTATATTTAGTATGGTATTTACTCTAAAGGATATGGATGACATAGTTATAATGTTAGAGGATAAAGTTGGAAAAAAAATGTTTTTCACATATCTTGACATTTTAAAGTAGTATAGATCGTAGCAGAATTCAATTTTTTTTTTGGGATAAATAAGTATCAATGATGGAAGGTAAAATATTAATATTATTTGCGACGTTTTTTGAAATCGTCGCAGAATCCAAAATTTTATTTTTGAATTAAGTAAATAACTACCAGTGAAGGGGTGGAGGATGAAATATTTAATATTATTTGCGACGTTTTTAGAAATCGTCGCAGAAGTGATTCCCTCCAAAATTTTTGTGGCGGGAGAAATGGCTCTGAAATATTTTGAAGGTGAATATTATTTGCGACGTTTTTATAAATCGTCGCAGATTGAAAATTTTATTTTTTTTTGATAAATGTGAGGGAAGGTAAAATATTAATATTATTTGCGACGTTTTTTTAAATCGTCGCAGAATTCAAAATTTTATTTTTGAATTAAATAACTATGAGTGGGAGATGAAATATTTAATATTTTTGGCGACGTTTTTATAAATCGTCGCACAAGTCAAAACTCTGAATCCCATTAAATAACTCTTTTTCCCTCTTTCGCTCTTTCCCCATCGTTCCCTCTTCGTTTTCAGTCGACACACACAGTCTCTCTCTCTCTCTCTCTCTGCCTCTCCCTGCCAGTCGAAGCCCCAGTTCACCATCGATCGTCACCGCCTCCTCTCACTCTCCCTTCACTGCGAGCGCCGTCGCCGGTCACCACAGCCGCCGTTGTAGCTCCGAAGACTTCCAGGTAAGCCCTTTTCCTTTGCTCTTTCATCTTATCCTCCTTTTTTTTGTTTCCTATTCTTCTCCTCTTCCTTTTATGGTCAAAACCCTCATCTAAACCCACCACGGCCGGCCACTGACCCAATCGACCACCACCGGTGACCCCCTACTATCCCCAAAACTCTACCGACGGTCTCTCTCTCTCACGCCACTGTCTCCAACTTCGGCTGTCTGTCTCACGCCTCTCTCTCTTTCACGATTCTCTTCTCCCAATCTATCACGCTTCTATATCTCCCAACAAGGATGGGAGACTGTTATCTCTTTCACAATATTATAGTTCGTTTGCTTGACTGTGGTTTTCCTGTTCTCTTCTTTCTCAGCAACTTCGGCTGCCTCTCACCCTCGCAGGTTAGTCTCATTCTCTCCCTTCTCAACAACTTCGGCTGTCTCTCATTACCTTATTTCTTTGGATTATGTGTGTGTTCTGGAGTTTTTTTTTTGTTTGTGTACCTTAGTTCCTGATGTATTTATATATGTGTTGGGTTTTTTTATTTGGTAGGGGTTGTATGCAAACTGTTTGATAGAATGCTTCACTCATGGAATTAGTGAGAAAGCTCTCTGGTAAAGCTCGGTCTGCATTGAACAATGGAATAGAAATCAAAATTATGTTTTTTTGAACAACAAATTAACAAACTTCATTAAGTGTAATAGAAATCTTTGTTTGGAATCGTGGATTGTTCACACTACATATTTTTCAGGATGAAGCAATTTTGTTTAGAGTCAATTCTATGATTAATGGCTATATCAGGAATGGATACCCAGAATCCATACATTAAAACGTTAACAATAGTGTCTTTTTGCATTGTTTTCTTTCATTTCCTTGGTTTTCCAGGAACCAACCTGACACCCCATTACATTGAGAAATGCCTGACATTCAGGAGATTGTGAATGAGTTTGTAGCCAAGCTCAACAAACGGTGAGTTAGTCTGTGTCATTGTTGTTGACAGAAAAGTTTTTTTCTTTTATATGTTGAGTTGAATTGCTATGTACTTGATTGATTATGTGTGTCATTCCTTGAATTTTGTGGTTCCAGTAAGGTCGAAGGATCGCAGGCGACTGCTCGGCTTACAGCAGAGTTGCTTAGGTCTGTAATTTCAATACACAAACTGCCACCTACTAACCAGGCTGCAGCACTTATTGAGGTTGTGAGGGGTATAGGAGAGAAATTAATTGCCGCGAATCCTGTTGGTATGCATCCTCTCGGTTTCTCTTGATAAATAAGTATATCTCGGGAGTTTGAATGCCATAGATTTCAATCACTGACGCAAACTACGGGTTTCATGTATTTTGGGTGCTAGTAATTGTTTGCAAGTTAAATTTTCGAATGCTCATTTATTTGGATGGTTTTTATTGTGAAAACCCTTATGTTCATTCATATAAAAGAATGTGGTTTTTTGGCAAATCATAGTTGCAAATTATTACACTGACAAATTTGGTTTATTTTTCTTCTATCCATAGTCCACTTTTTGGCTTTAAGTTTCCATTACCCGCAATACCAAATCTGTACAAATAATGTTATTTTACCTCCTGGGCATTGGTTGCAAGAGAAAGTCATATAAGGTTATTGATTTTCTATGGGTATGAGGTTTTCGTTATTTACCATTACTATTTAGCAGCAGATGAGTAGTGGTGCATGTAGTTGCAGTATAATTTATAAGAGAGGAGTAGAAATGAAGTGGGACAAAAACTAACTTGGATTTACCATCAATCTTTTGAATTTATTGGAGTTGAAAAAAACCTATGTACTTTTTCTGCAAGGTTTCTGAATTGTGAATTTTCTTGTGGTGGCCAACAAACCCCTGTCATGAGTGATTATAGTATTTTTAACATACTTGTACCCTTAAATGAACTTTCTACTCCTTGTGATGTTCAGGGATAGACATGGCATTCCCAGAAAGCCCTTGCATTGACCTTTTTAATTTGATTAAGTTTTTGATGTGCTATCAAATGAAGCTTACAGAAATTCAAAAGGTGAAATTGTATTTAAGCCTGTGTCTAGTTTGCGTTGTAGGCATGCCATCAAGAAATTAACTCAATTTTCTCTTTTCCCTCTCTACATCGAACCAAAATATATTTAAATGTGATATAGACAGTGGGAGAGGGATTCATACAGGCATCATCGCAGCTCTTAGAAGGTTTTGATGAGATTATGGAAAAATACGTACTTAAACATTTTGTAGGAAAAAAAATTTGCTAATAGGATTGCTTTTAGAGATATGCTTGTCTTGATTTGGATGCAAATTCCAATGATTTTATTTTTCGAAATGATATCCTAATCAATGATAGGCCTAGTTTCATGTCTCATTCAGTGGATAGACTTAAGTATCCCCCTTCCCTCTGAATAGGAATTTGAGCACAGAATTGCTGCTCACGAGTTCCTGCAGAGATTCCTCTCTTGTTCCAGCAACTAGCTATAGGCTGAATTATGCTTTCAAAGACCATACTCTTAAGGACAAAAACAAAGACCTTACTCCACATTTTTTAGGTAACTTTTGTGGGTGCATCTATTGTTTACTGTAAGCCATATTGTTTCAGTTGTGAAGAGGACATCTTCAGAAGATAATGTTCATCATTAGGTACATATAGTTTTGCTTCAAATACCTCATTTATCTAATTCTTCAATGGGTGATTTCATAGCAGAGGGTGCCATCTGAAAACAAAGCTACATTTCTTATTGAGACCAAGATGTGAGTAGGTGTGCCATAGTTTAATGGACATCATGGTGCTATTTACTGTAATACAACAATGCTTAGTTTCAGTATGCTGTTCTTTGAAACTCATGGATACTTCCTTGGAATACCACACACACCTCTTGTTCTTTTTGTGTGTATCCAAACAATTATTTTTACAAAGAGGCATATGTGTATTGTAATGTTAAGGTTTGTGATGTATAATAGATGATTTATGGCATGTGAAAGAAGTTTATGCGTGTAATTGGGGTTTAGACTTTAGACAATTTTTTGGGTGCTACAAAGAGTTTTGAAATTTTCTTTACTTCTTTAACATACATTTTTTTTCTTTTTCTTGCTTACAGTATTGTTTTTGTTTGATTGATAAATTAATTCAATGTTCAACTTCTATTTGATGGCACCAATATGGTTTTGGGTACTTATTGTTGGTTTACTTGAGTGCTATGTAGTAATAACCTTTCTATTGTTTTATTATTTATTTGGACCTGTGTTTTATTGATTTCCAACTAAGCAAATCAAAGACGAAGCACATTGTATGTATGCTTTGAAGATGATTACACTAGATTGGTTGTTAAAACATATTCAGATTTGTGGAATTTCGTTTAGTGATTTAGTATGTGATTTTTTTTTGGTACGCCACTTTTTTTGCTTTAAACTTGAATTAGTATGTAGTTTTAAAATAAGTAGTGTTTTAGTTTAATTGCACAATGATTTTGTTTTTCAATCTTTGTTTTTATGCTAACTATATAGTTTTTTAATTTCAGTTTGATCTTACTAGAAATGTTTATAATCAACCTTGCGATCGATTGACGTGGATTGGGTGCTCGGAAGCGGTGGTTACAGGTTGGGGCATCGGTGGAGGTGTGTTTTCTACAAGTGTGGTGCCTATATGTATCTATCGACAACAACTATGAAAGTGACCCCTCTTGGATGTCAAGTGCATTCTATGTTTGCTATGTTTTATTTTGGAGATATGTTTGGTGGCTTCATGGATTCCATTTAAGTATAAAATTGGGTTATTTGGAGTGGTGATTTTGTGGAAAATAGAGTTGAATTGTGATGATTATTATATATAATTTTGATGGTTATATGTTTTGTTTGAATTATGATAATTTTTATGTATGATTATGAACTGTGAATTTTGGTTCTTTGATTGGTTTTGGATTATGTAGTGAGTTGTGAATTTTAAAAAAATGATTTGTTTGGTTCATCGAGTAAATTTTTCTTGAGATTGATTATGCGATGGTTTGAGTTGGACAATGATATATATAATTAGATATATAAGTGCTGTAGACAGGTTAAGATTTTTTTAAGCTCCTACCTTTATAAGAAATTCTGTTGAAATTTTTTTAATTAAAACAAATGAAGGAAAATTTATTTCAAATTGTCGAGTTTTTTTAGGTGGCAAAGTGCCTTTAGCTACGGGTTATTACAAGTTTTTAATAAAGGGTCATTTTAAAAAAAAAATGAATTTTTTCGCGATGAAATTAAATTCGTCGCAAATTTATTTATTCAATTATTTGTAAGTAGAATTGCAGTGTTTGTCCTTTGACCAAAAAAAAAAAAAAAAAAAATTTAATTTTTTGCAAAAAAAAATATTTGCGACGCTTTTTTTACGTCGTTAAAATTCATTAAAGTATTATTGTTTTACATTTTTTATTTATGTACAAATCTATTTGCGACGTTTTTTTTTCGTCGCAAAAACTTAATTTAATTATTATTTTTTTATATTTTTATTTTTGTAAACAATTATTCGCGACGATTTTTTTTACGTCGCAAAAAATTAATTAAATTATTATGTTTTATTTTTTTTAAAAAAAATTATTCGCGACAATTTTTTTTACGTCGCAAAAAATTAATTTAATTATTATTTTTTATTTTTTTTAAAAAAATTATTCGCGACGATTTTTTTGCGTCGCAAAAAATTAATTTAATTTTTTTTTTAAAAAATTATTCGCGACGATTTTTTTTACGTCGCAAAAAATTAATTTAATTATTATTTTTTATTTTGTTACGCTGGTGGAATATATTTTAGCTACGTTTTTTTTACCTTTAGCGACGAAAAAAAAACGTCGCTAAAATTTTTTTTTGCGATGAAAATAAATTTGCGTCGCAAAATACTTTCTGCGACGAACACGTGACGAAAAAAAAACGTCGCAAAAAATAATTTGCGACGATTTTTTTGAATTTAGCGACGAAAAAAATCGTCGCAAAAAACGATTTTTGTTGTAGTGAAAGGTAGAAGCCATGGAATTCAAATAACATTGAATCAATAATAAATACCGTGTTTCATTGAAAGTATCTCTCCTAGCTTTAGTTGGGCTTTTAGCAAGCCATAGAACTTAGAACAAAAACTAGAAAAGAAAAAATGAGAAAAGAATAATCCCCCAAATCCTATATGAGAATCCTTATTTATACTAAAATAAATCATAAGTGTAGATAGAGGAAATAAGGTTGGTTTGGAAGGAATTCCTTTCCAAAAAGATGTCTTGTAAGGTTAAATCCCGTGCATAAATCTTGGGGCCTGCGGGTACAAAATCTATCTAGATTTCGAGCTTGAATTTCGAATATTTAGAGGCTGAATCATGAAATTTTCGTGAAATACACTTCTGTAGCCCTTGAAGTCCTCTTTCCAACCACAGAAAAATCAGGTAAATCCGATATCAGAATAAAAAGTTCTGTCTAAAATAATGAAAACTTGTCAAATCCTTATCTTTTAGGAAACTTTCATAATCCAACTTTAAATGAGTTTTCTTCTCACTTAGACTCTTATAAGGATGAAATTGCTGATTTATCTTCAAGTCTTCCTATCTCAATCTTGAATCTTCAATCCTTATCAGTTATGATTCTTCCTCTAATGATTGTTTCACTTGCATTATCCATTATTATTTTAAATCAACCAATTTACCTGCAAAATAAACCAAACAGCTAGAAAAAGTATCAAACTAGAAAATCAAGAAATTTAACACATTTAATCACAAATAATATGCAATTAACCAATCATTAAATATAATAAAATAGCATTTTTGATGGTTAATCACTCCCTCACCAACAAGGCACTCCGACAGGGCTACTTCTGGCCTACTATGGTGAGGGACGCCTAGAAGTGTGACAAGTGCCAGCGCTTTGCCACTGTGCCTAGGCTGCCACCAGAAGAACTCACGGTCATCACAAGTCCGTGGCCTTTCTCCAAATGGGGCATCGACATTCTAAGCCCCTACCTCTTAGCAAAGGACAGTGCAAATTCGTGTTGGTGGCAGTTGACTACTTCACCAAGTGGGTAGAGGCCGAACCCTTAGCAAAAATAACAGACGTAAAGGTGAAAGACTTTATCTGGAAGAACCTGGTCTGTCGCTTCGGGATACCCCATGCCATTGTTAGTGACAACGCCAAGCAGTTCGACAACAAGCTCCTCAACTCTTTCTGCTCCGATCTTCAGATAAAACAACCTCATTCTAGCCCAGCACATCCGCAAGCAAATGGGCAAGCAGAAGTCATGGTGAGAACAGTGCTACGCAACCTGAAGACAAGGCTCGAAAGAGCGAAGGGTCTTTGGGTTGACGAGCTCCCAAGTGTCCTACGGGCTTACAGAACCACACCAAGAGCTCCAACTGGGGAAACCCCCTTCTCTCTCGCCTTTGGAGCTGAGACAGTCATCCCTGTGGAGATCGAGGTGCATTCTCTAAGGGTCCAACACCACGACCCTATCACCAACGAGGAGAAACTTCGCATCAACCTCGACTTGATAGAGGAGGCAAGGGAGATGGCGGTGGTCCGCAACGCCGAGTACAAGCGCCGCATGGCGAAGTTCTATAACTCGAGGGTGAAGCATCGTTCCTTCCAATCAGGTGACTTAGTGCTCAAAAAAGTGATCCTCGCCACAAAGGACTCACGCGAAGGGAAGCTTGGTGGTGAGGCCAGGTACATACAAGATTCAAAATTTTAAGGGGAAGGTCTTACTCCATCCGTGGAACGCTGAACACTTGAAGAGGTACTACCAATGACACCTTGAGAGAGCCAAAGTAATAAACAATGGGGAATTGGTTTTATTTCTTCTACCTTTTTTGGGTTATTACCCAGTATTCAATGTACTTTTTAGGATTACTACCCAATATTGCTTGACATAAGTAGTGGATAAATAAAATTCTCTACATTTTACTCCAAAATGATTTTTTCATTCAATTTCAAAGGAGTATCAGTACAAAAGTAAGACGATGAACCGTCTTTCTAAAAAAAAAAAAAAACCAACACTCCCCAACACTCTAGCTACTCTCATGATCGTCATCCTCTTCCCCTTCTTCATCATTCTCAGCCTCCTCAGATGCCTCAGTTGGCAAGAAGCCTTAAACATCAATATCAGGGTAGGCGGCGGAGATTTCCCTCGGAGTTCATCATAACTGTCAAGGAAGGCATCTGCAAGGCCATTCGCTAAGTCCCTCTCAGCTATGACAACCCTTTCCTCAGCTTGCAAAGCTCTCTCATGAGCTGCCTTCACCTCTGCCTCTGCAGTAGCCTCTCTGAGCATAGCACTCTTGCGTGCCTCTACAAGCTCAGCCTTCATGAGCGTGGCCCTCTCACGGGCCTCTACAAGCTCAGTCTCTCTGAGCGCGTCCCTCTCACGAGTCGCTAGAAGCTCAGTCTCCAGCTTAATTGCCCCCTCACGGGCCTCCGCAAGCTCAGTCTCTCTGAGTGTGATCCTCTCATGAGTCGCCACAAGCTCAGTCTGAGAAGCCTTACTAGCAGCTTCAAGCTCAGCAACCCTCTCCTGGGCAGCAAGGAGCTCCCTTTGCATGACTTCATTACGCTGCTTCAGTTGACCGTGATAATGAGTCCTTGAAAGTAAGTAGACAGATGCAGTCGAAGCATGAAAAATATCAAAGATAGAGAAAATGACAAAATGCATAGGAAGAGACGGGAGAAAGGGAAATAGGGGACCCTTACCTGAGCCAGGCCTTCCAAAAATGTGTTCATAACCCCCTCGGTGCCCAGATTGCCGATCTGATTAACTTCGGGTGCAAACACAAACCTCCCAAGCCTTTCCCTGATGACTTGTGGCTTGCCTAGCATGGGACCAGCCCAAAACGGTGCCCCCGTTGAAGTTTCCGTAAGAGATGGGGACGAGCGAGGAGCAGAAGATGTAGCCAACAAAGAAGACTCTGGAGTAGCAGTGGCAACTGAAGAGGTCACCGATTGAGGAGGCAACACTGGAGGGGTCACTCGATGGGAACACACCCTGGGCTCCACCGGAGGGGTTGCTGGAGGAGAGCTAATCTCGGGCAGCGCCATTGGAGAAGTCACCTGGGAGACATCACCCGTCCTCACCACCTTGGAAGGAGGAGGACTCCTATCAGAGAGGTGGGATCTAATCACTCCCTTATATATCGCTGCAAAGAAGATAAAATGTCAGTTGTAAAACACCAAGTAAAAGAAGAAGGTACAAAACATCAACTCACCCTTCCTCTTTGAAGAGGAGTCGTTGGACCGTGAGGGAGGACCAGCGGCCTTAGCACGAACCGAAGGGGAAACGCCGACTCCACCATCTTTGAGCATGAGATCCCCGAAGTCCCTCGTATAATGAGCTCGCACAGCCTCCAGCTTTCACTCTTGATCCTTAGTAAGCACTGGACAACCTGCAAGGAACGTAGTAAGCACGGGACAACCTGCAAGGAATGTGGTGGGTACACAACCTACAAGGAATGAGTCAAGAGAGGAGTGAGTATATGGGGCATACCTATTTTCTT
The DNA here is from genome assembly GCA_951799425.1 of Ilex aquifolium. NCBI lineage: Eukaryota > Viridiplantae > Streptophyta > Magnoliopsida > Aquifoliales > Aquifoliaceae > Ilex > Ilex aquifolium. Next base: position 22,825,896 of record OX637402.1, read on the forward strand.
TGGAGCAATCCACTGTGATGGAACCAGGGCTCTATCAATGTCTGAAGCCCACTCACCACCGACGAATATGAAATGAGACTTCCAGCTGTGGCAATTGGAGGATAGCCCGGTGATCAACTTGCCTCCCCTTGGAGAGAAATAGTACCAGCCCCGGTTGGGAGTAGGAGTCTCACTCAGGTAATAAGCCGCGTGAAACTCAATAGCAGACGCATCTTCATGGTGTACTCTTTTCCACAGTTCCAGAAAGGCCAGTAAAACTTTCCAACCATTGGGAGCTAGCCGCCAGGGTGTCAGAGAAAAGTAATTCAGAATGTCGCAAATGGAGTGAGAAATTGGGAACCTGAGCCCGGCCTCAAGCATCTCCTCATAAACGATAATATCACCAGAAGAGTCATCACTAACAAGCTCACCCATCTCAGCCCGGTGGCATAACACGGTTGGAGGAATATGATAAACAGAAATAATCCTCAAAATATCATCGTTAGTAGTGAGGGAACTGGAAAGACTACTTACTTTGGAAGCATCCTCGTCAAGGACAATTTTGCCTTTGTGCTTTTTGGAGCGAGGGTGCGAGGAATTGCCTGACCCCCTCTGCTTGTCCAAAAGGGGAAGCCCAGCACCTGGAGAGGTGCCTGACCCCCTTTGCTCGCCCAATGGGAAAAGCCCAGCACCTGGAGAGGTGCCTGACTCCATTTGCTTGCCCGAATTGGCCAAATCAGCGCCTATAGGAGCTCCTGGCCTGGTCTTCTCGCCCAAACCAGCTGGAACAGCGCCATAGGGGTCACCTGGCTTGGTCTTCTCACCCAAAACAGCAAAAGCAGCGCTTGCCCCTTGTCCGCCTGGTAGCGCGCAGTCCAGCTCGCCAGTCAAGTGGGCTGTTCGCCCATAGGCAGCCTCGCCGCAAGTATGGGTTGCTTGCCCACCGTTCCACTGACCAAATCCCAGCCGCCCGTCTCCACTCCACGATGCCTGGGTGTCTCGCCTATCACCACGCGCGCCCCAAAGACGAGCAGACTGCTCGCCTAGCGGGCTGTCTCCCACGCCGATACTGCTCGGTGCTCCATCCTTGACACCCATAGACACTTCAACGTTAGTACCCAGCTCTTGGGTTGCCTGGGACCCTCCACCCGCTTGGTTCTCCATCACCCCAATATCCTCATAGCTTACCTCGTGAACCAATCCATGGCCGTGAGAATCGGTGGCTCCCCCTCCTTCGTTTCTCATTGATCTTTGGAAGCTCATCTCGAAGAAGAAGATTTCAAACCTTGAGTCCTCAAATGTTTCAAGGAGAGCACCCCCTTTCACTACCTCAAGCTTCTATGGAAAAGGGAGAACTTGGGTTCAAGAATGGGTTCTCAATTTCAAGATGAAGGAAATGGGTGGAGAAAAGGAGGCGTCTATATATATAGCCTAGGGTTTTTTAAGAAGAAAAAACCCCAAATTGAAAACCAAGGGCTCTCTGAAAAATCTAAGTAAAAATAGAAGAGGCTTGAGGTGTTCAATAGGTCGATCCCCGAGTTGAAGCGCAACATGGGCATGGCGGGAAAGAGGAGTCTTCATGAGCCAGAATTCAAATTCAACTAAATGTCCCCTTCTCCAAGTTTCCTCGGACATGGGGCATTGGGGGGCAAATGATGGGCCAGGCCCAAAAGGCCCACATCCATGTTGAAGCCCAATTATAATCAAAGACTAAAACTCATGAAGACCCAGCAGGCCCAAGGAGGTCTAAGCCCAGTTAAACTCATCAGCTTACTACATCACCGGGGAAGCATCAAGAGCCTCAACCTAGCCGCTTGGGAAAGGGTCAGCCCTCTCCTCATCCTTGACCGAGTCTCATGGAGAGCACCTCAATCACCTCGCCCGTTGAGAAGAAGTCAAGAGCTCCGCTAGAATAGATATTTAGTTGCTATTGAGTCGCCCCAATCTGTTAGGGGGTGACTATAAATTGTAAGCCCCACCAACACTTAGGGGACATCATCACTCTACTGAGCACATAGCTCCTCTCCCAAACTAAACTTGTACCCTCTGCTCTCCTTGCACACTTGAGTTAATAAAGCACCCAACAACCCTAGCCATTGAGAAGTGGACGTAGGTCACATTGACTGAACCACTATAACTCTCGTCTTCTCTCTCTCTACTTTAATTACTGCATTTACTACTCGCACTTGACAGGTGGTGTACAAACCCAATTTGTGCATCGTCATTCTTCATTATTACCCTAGTCTCAGTATGGATGTCTGCCTTTGATCAAATTGAAAAAAAAATATTAAGTGAGATGTGCATAAGTTGACCCGTATACCCTTAATCTGTTGAACCAAAAGAATTAGAAAGTACATGAAAAGAACTGTCGAGATCAAGAAAAGCTTATTGGATGTTGGAGAGAGAAAAGGAGCAAGAAGCTGATAGGTTTAGAGAGAAGAGGACTTAACAAATACGAGTGAGAATGATATGATAGTGTGATTAAAGATAATGGTTATGTTGTTTTTAACTATTTTTCAAAGTCAATTAAGAACCTAAAGCTTACCTACTAAATAAAGGTTCTTTATTTTACTTATTTTTTAAAGTCAAGGGAGAAGCCTAAAACTTACCTCCTAAGTAAATGGTACTTAGGTTCCCACTTTAAATGTGAAATTTGAAGAGTTTTTAAAAAGTTAAGAAATAAAATTAGATCTTGGGGTTTGGAGGTCATCGAGACCCTCGTAGATTGCTATATAGTAGGCAAAGATTTCTAAAATGGGGAAAAAAAAAATCCTGTCATGTTCAAGAAGTCTCCCAAATTCAATTATTGAATTTCAATATCCCAACAAACGTGAAAAATCTGGCATTTTCTGAATTTTATTCAAGATGTTGTGTCAAACTTTTTTCTCTTTTGATGTAACCTCGGTTCGTAGGTTTGATAATATTGTTGCCCACTGTTTAGCTAAATATGTTAGTAATGTTTTGAATTGTAATATATGGAGGAGAGTTGCTCCAGGCTTTCTGTTAATTCCTCTCCTGGATGATGTACCTTAATATATAAAAGGATTATCGTTTTATATCAAAAAACAAAAAAACAAAAAAACAAATGTGACATCGCATTTTGTGAAATCCAACAATTTAAAGTCTTTCCCTTTCCTAACTACACCAGTTACCCAAAACAAAAAATACACGACAGTGTAAAAAATATATTTTTTTTGGTACCTCGGAAAGTTTAGAAAAATATTAGTTAAACAGACTTCCTAGGCAGGCCCCTTCACTCTCCTCTTTGTTGTTATATTATTGTTATATTATCTTGGTTTCTTGCTTAATCACCCAACTTGACTTGTGGTTCATAAGACACGTTCATACGTTTATATATAAAAAGATCGATTTCAATTAAGTGGACTGAAAGGTTAAGCTATAACTTATGAAATCATCAACTCGACTTGATTTCCAAACTAAGCCCTTATCAACTATGAATATCTAAGCTACCTACGCCATCCATCAACAATCAAATATCTTAGTAAAGTGCTCGTAGACCGAGGAATTAAAGTTTTATTTTACCAAAACTGAGGGTGTCCTAAAATCTATCCTTAATGCTCCGTTTGGTAGGAATGATGGAAAGTAAGAAGGATGGAAAGTATGAGGGATACACTTTCTATCCTTCAAGGAAGGAAAGTAGGATGGATACACTTTCCTTCCTTCGTGTTTGGTTGGATGGATGGAAAGAAAATAAAAATGACTAAATTTTTTTTTTTGTGCTGGATAAGATTAAGGGTGACAATCGAGTCATATTGTGGCAGATTCGTGTTGAGTCATTACGGATTTATGTCGAACATTACTAAAATCTAACTCAACTCATTTAATTAATTGTGTCGTGTCAAGTTACGAGTTGGACTGTTTATTATTTTGATTTTTGATTTTTGATTTTTTGATTTTTTGATTTTTTTTGATTTTTTTTGATTTTTTGATTTTTTTGATTTTTTTGATTTTTTTGATTTTTTTGATTTTTTGATTTTTTTAAATTTTATAATTTATTTTTAAAATTTTAAAAAAAATATATATATAAATACATATTTTATCATTGTATTTTTATATGAAATTAATGTATAGATATGTATCTTTTAAAAGATATATAGGCAAATAAGATACATATCAACACAAATAATTAACTTTCCATCCACTTTCCTTCCGATTTTGGAGGGATTGATTTTGGTGAATTGGAAGGAAAGTTAATCCATCCACTTTTTCATCCTTCCTACTTTCCTTCCTTACCAAACATGATGTTTTATTTATCCATCCCACTTTTCATCCTTCCAACTTTTCATCCTTCCACTTTTTCATCGTACCAAACGGAGCATAATACTACCCTAGTTGTCAGTTTCCATTCGGCCAACCAAATCCAACCCTTAGAATTTTTTTTACTGTAATCGATTGCAACAGTGATTTAACCTTAATCAATGAGGGTAGTGGGAAGGAGACTTTGGTACAGGTCATTCTCATAAGAGAGACATGAAGATTTCATGGGATAATTGTGAACGTAGATTTACGGTTTATAGATCGAATCTCTTGTTTTAAAAAATGTTGAGATAATACTTTATTTAGTTGAATTGAGCAGATCGAATCTCGTATTTGTGTGTGGATATTAGTATTCTTGTCTCATTTCTCGATCTTAAATTAATCTATCCACATATACCATTAATATCTTCATATGCAAAATTTCACACACTCAAACAAGTAGACTAACATCATGCCTAGGTTACAAACCCAGTAAACATCGTCTCTGAGTTGGTCATCCCAGTAAACCTGTATGAGAAATTAAGCATTTGCTTTGAATCTGCAGAATCGTTTTTCACCTGGTACTTCACAAATACTTCATCGCCATCTCCACGCGTATGTTGAAAAAGTTGCCCTGAATGGAACACGGACCTCGCCGATAGTATAACTTGACAGTAAGCATGGTGCCATCTCGCTGGACGGCCGATTTGTTTAAGATGTATTTGGCCCGAAAGTTCCAGACAGGATTTGTCTTGCCGTTCATGTCGACCGGAGATTCAGCCACTGTATTGGCGTCGTCTTTAACTATAACCCTTGCGTAGACTTTCATCTTGCCAAATAGTCGTCGTAAGTCTTTGGTATTGCTAGCTGAGTGAATGTGATCTTCTATCATACAAAACTCAATTGTAATTGATACATGAGCAAGCGAGAAAGCTTTTACTTACACTTGTAACTATGGATTTATGGTTTTATAGATTGAACCTTGTATGTGTGGGCATTTCTATTCTTTTCTCATTTGTCGTTTTTAATTAATCTATCCCAAAATTCTATTAATATAATTTCACATTCTCAAACAACCTAAGTAACATGTTACAAACCCAGACAAGATCAACCATTTTCTGGGAGGTAAGCAAACTGTTTTGTATTGATATGTACAATGAATGTAAACTTACAAGGGTCAGAACCCCAAAAAAAAAAAAGTGCAAGAAACGCCAGCCCCACAAAAGCAAACCAAAGTCGAGAATAAACCAGACAAGTCAATCTTCTTCATCGGATTTAGATTATTCAATTACACTTCCAGATCCGATTTGAATTTAAGAAAGTTAAAATCCAAACCTTAAGTTCACAACAAGAACTACGAGTACTGACCTAAATTCGCAGTCGCAACTATAATTCGCACAATTATCCAACCAAGACGTATGCATCTCATCATCCAGTCACAATCCGTCGTCTCTGTGTTGGTTTGGTCATCCTTGTAAACTTATATGAAAAATTAAGTTGTTGCATTGGATCTGCAACAACGTACGTCTCAAATACTTCATCACGACCTTGATGTGAACGTTGAAAAAGTTCCCTGAGCGGAACCCGAACCTCGCCGATATACCCTTCGCCTCCGAGAAACCGTTTATAATATAACCTGATGGTAAGCATGGTGCCATCTTGCCGACGGAAGGCCGATTTTTTTATGATGTACTTGGCCGGAAAATTCCATACAGGATTAGTCTTGCCGATCATGTCGACCGGAGTTTCAGCCAGTGTACTGACGTCGTCGTTTACTGTAACCCTTGCGTAAACTTTCATCCTCCCAAAAAATCGTCGTAAGTTTTTAAGATTGCTAGCGGATTGAAGATTCAACTCGAATTTCAGGTAGCCCATGGACTGGTTTTTCTTTTTCTTTTTTCTGGGAAATAATGAAGTGTTAAAGCAGTGAAAGAAGAGAGAAGATAAATAGGAGAAAAAGAAGTGTTGGACAGCTGGACTGGATCTGATACTTGGAGAACACGGCTTTCAAGTCTCTCCTGAGAACTTAGCCTTCGTTTGGTTAGCAAGATTATGGTGGAAAATACGGGAAAGAGAAAAAAAAAAAACAGATATTTTGTTTGTTTAGAAAGAAACTGATGCAATACTTTTTCGGATAATGTTATTTTTAAAACCAAATAGTGATATTAATATATCAAAAAATTATTTGTGGTTATAATTAATGCATTCGTAGTTATTTAATTATGAAATTAATGAAGTAAAGCAAAATAATAAATTAAGATATAACTTTACATATGACATATTTTTATTGATTGAAAAATAATTGCCTTACCTTTTTATTTTTGGAACTACTAGTCTTTTTCATTTTTATTTTTTTTGCTATTGAAGTAAGGGATGAGGCAAAAGAGAACACCAAGAGACCACCCCAATAGATCCTCACTGGTGGGATCATGAGACATTTGAACGTGTCCGTTACACTTTTCGGGAACGAACCTTGCTAGGTTAGCATAGCGATAAACCACCGAGCCTCAATGTGGACTCAAAGACTCGAACTTTCAACCTTAAGGTGAGAAGTTCGGCCAATACCCTAATAGACAACTTCACTCGATAGTTGGAAGTACTAATCAACTTAGTTGTTCTCTACCTAATTGTTGAAGTATGATTTAGACATCTCTCTCTCTCTCTCTCTCTGTCTCTCTCTCGCACACACACGCATACAAATGTAACAATATCTATTTCCCTCAAATTATCGCCTGAAAATTCTGGACTTCATCCACATTTTTTTCCTTCCTATCCCTTTACTTCACTAACCTCCTATTACAAAAATACGATGTAGTGTTTTGTTACATTGCTTAGGGAAAAAAAACTTTTGGACTTGATTATTATTTTCATTAAGATGAGGAGAAATTGGAGTGAGAATAACAGCATAATATGTAAATGCAAATTGATGATGCACAAATATATTTATGTAAAATCAATCAAAGATGTCGTGGTGTATGTGATGGGGTATGTACATGAAACTTCATCTTCCAGAAAACTGATTCGCATCCTTATATTAGAAGAATTGAGAGTAGTAATGAAAATCAAATTTTGTCGCTTAAATGAGCAGACTGAATTTGCAAAAAAGTGCAAAAGTACTGATTTTAATAGTTTAAGGGGTAAAGTAAAATCGAGTTCACAATTAAGAGGGTCAAAATATAATTTATTCTTAGCCAACAAGCAAAAGAAACCAATTTAGAAAATTCAATGCAAGTAGGGACAGCGTACAAGTGTTTGCCATTCACTTCTCAATAAATCACGAAACTTCTAAGCGAAAATGCATGGGTTGAACATATCATCCTGTGATGGTTTCGTTATCCGAATGAGTTGTACCATTGTCCTTCACTACCCTCATTGTCATTGATTAATTCGAAATTCACTGATGGCGATTAATTATAGTAAGGCAAAAAAAAAAAAAAAAATTAGAAGGGAAATATTAAGAGGATTGGATATGGTTGGCCCATTGAAAAACTGACAACTTGGTTAATATTAATGCTCCGTTTAATATGATAGAAAAATGAAAAGAAGGAAAGTTGAAGGTATAAATAAAATATCATGTTTGGTAACGAAGAAAAATAAGAAAGATGAAAAAATAGATGAATGAGCTTTCCTTCTAACTTACTAAAATTAATCCCTCCAAAATTAAAAGAAAGTGGATGAAAAGTTAATTATTTCTATTAAAATGTATCAATAATAAATATATTTGTATTCACACTCAAAATCAAATCACAAATAGAGAGAAAAAAAAATAAAAAAAATTTAAGCACCGATGGTAGTGGTGGTGGTGGTGGAAAACGGTGATGATTGTGGTGGGTGGTGATGACCGTGGTGGCTGTGACAGCCGTGGGTCGCAATGGTGATGGTGGTAGTGGGTTTTGGGTGACGATGATAGTAGTGATAGCCATAAGTGATGATAGTTGTGGTGATGGGTGTGCTTGGTGGTGGGCGATGGTGATGATGGCGGTGATGGTATGTGGTGGTGGCCGATGACGATGGTGGTGATGAGCGACACCGAGTATTTTTAGATAACAGTGTGATGGGTGTTGACGAATGACGGTGGTGGTGTGGGTGACAGTGGTGGTAGTAGTGGTGATGGTTGTGGGGGCGGGGGTGGAGCGTTGGGTGATTATGAGATGGTGGTGGTGGGGCGGTAGGGGTGATGTTGGTGGTGAGGTGGCGACAGTGGTAGTGGTGGCAGCGGCAGTGGTTTTGGTGGCGCAATTGTGGTTGTGGTGGTGGTGGTGGTTGCGGCAGATGTGGTGATAGGGTGACGACGATGGTGGTGGTGGTGGGGCTGTGGAGGTGATGGTAGGGTGGCGGCAGTGGTTGTGGTTGTAGTGGTGATGGTGGTGGTGGGGCGGGTGATAGTGGTGATGGTGGTGGTTGTGGCAAAGGTGCGGCGGTGGTTGTGTTGGTGGTGGTGGGGTGGGAGGGGGATAGCTGTGGTGGCGATGACGGTGGTGTTGGTGGGGCAATTGTAGTGGTGGTGGTGGTTGTGGCAGTGGTGGTGATAGGGTGGTGACGATGGTGGTGGCGATGGTGGTGGTAGAATACATTAATCCGACAACTAATATTAACACCCCAAATTTAATCGGAAAAATAGGTTTCTAAGGGTGTGTTTGGGGGTAACATTTTAAAAGTGTTTATAAGACTTATAACTTCTCATTAGTACTTAAAAAAAAAAAAAATTAGTTTTTAGAACTGCCCCACCACCACCATTGCACCGCCACCGTCACCACTACCATCACTGCCGCCGCCGCCACCCCACCACCCCTGTCGCCACCACTACCACTGTCGCCACCCCACCACCCCCACCATCACCATCCCCACTACCATAACCACAATCATCGTCACCCCACCACCACCATCGTTGTCACCACCCCATCACCACCGCCACTAGCTCACCATCACCCCTACCACCATCATCCTTACCGTCCTACCACCATCACCATTACCACTACTACCACCATCGCCATCGCCGCCACCCCACCATCGCCGACATTGCCCCAGCACTGCCACTACCCCACCACCACCCCCATTGCCCCATCGCCACCACCACCACCACACCTATCGCCACCCACCATAGATTGCTATTACTGTCGTCCACTGCCAACACTCACCACCATCATCATATCATTCTTATATTTATTGCCACTACCATCATCTTTTCACTACCACCGTCGCCCACCGTCAGCACCTACCACTACCCATCGCCACTTACTACCACAACCCACCACCACCCGTTGTCACCCACCATCGTCGTCAGCCACTATCACTCACCCCCACCACACCTGCCACCACCATCACCCGTCATTGCCCACCACTGTCGCCACCCACTATAACCCACCCCCATCACCACTGTTATTCGTTATACCACCCATCACACTGTCGCCCATAAGCACCCGTCGCCCACCACCACCACCGCCGTCATCCATGTTGCCACTAACATCATCATCACCTAAAACCTACCACCACCATCATCGTTGCCACCCACGGCTACCACCATCACCACCGTCGTCGCCATTCACTACAACCATCACCATCTCCCACCACTACCACTGTCGCCCACCACCATTACCACCGCTCACCCTCACTACAATCAGTGCTTATATTCATTTTTCTCTCCTCTATGTTTGTGATTTAATTTTGGGTGTGAATACAAATATGTTTATTGTTGACTAATTTTTTAATTATTTTGTGTTTTCAAGTATGGACAATAACTAGTTTATTTATATTGTTAAAAAAAATTTAAAATAAAAATTAAGCGTCAATATTATGACACCATCACCATTTTTATAAAAATAAAGCGGTAATTAATTCCTTGCCATATAAAGAATGACACAAATATCAATAGAATTTCATGGTGATTGTTATGAGCTCCCACCAATATCAATAGAATTTCTAATAGCTTTCCATTAAAGCTATTTTGAGTGGTTGTTATAAGTTTAACCAATTTCAATGATGTTGATGTCTTCGAAAGTCAAGCTGTTTTAATGACATTGTTCATCAGAGTTTCAAAAGTCATTTTTGGCTGCACAAATTTATAACGATTATTTTCTTGTGATACTTTTGTCTTCAAGTTGAAGTTGACACTTAACTTCAAACATTTATGGTTGTAGACAGAGGGGAGAGTATTGAAGACAAAAGTCTATGCTTTTTGTAATGTGTTCTCACGCGATTATATGGGTGTTCTTGTATCATACAAAACTCAATTATAATTGATACATATTAAGCTTGAGAAGAAGAAGAACCAAGAAGAAGAGAGAAGAAGAAAAATGATTTTTATTTATCTGTTTTACCTTTACAAAAGAGGGAAAGCTGCTAATATATATAGCAGAGAAGAAAAACTTAATCAAATGTACAACCAATGAATAAATGACACCTGTACAAGTCTAACAAACTCTAATATACAATATTTACAGCCTAATACTCCCCCTCAAGGTGGCTTGTAAATGTCCTTCACAGCCATCTTGGACATCAAAGAAAAAAGCTGAGTAGATGAGAGGGGTTTAGTAAACATGTCAGCTAATTGGTATTGAGATCGAATGGGAAGCAATTTGAGAACTCCCGAAGTAACTCTTTCACGAACAAAATGGATCTCCCTCTCGGCTATCTTAGACAGGGGGAGTCCTCTCCATCTCAGAGCAAACTAGTATGCAAGCTTCACAAGTCAATTTATGGTCTCAAGCAAGCTTCGAGACAATGGTATTCAAAATTTTCTCAAGCTTTGCTCAAGTTTGGCTTTCTTCAGTCAAAATCTGATTACTCTCTCTTCACCAAAGGTCATGGATCTTCTTTTGTTGCTCTTCTAGTTTATGTCTAAGTCTAATATTGTCATACACAAATAAAACAATTCTCAATTTGAATTGGGAGAAATTAGAAAAAATTTAAAAGGGGGGAAGACTAGGAATAAGTTTTTCATTCCCTACCACAATGGATGTCATGGACCTAGGGTGCCGTGGCCCCTCACATTTTCAAAAATCTCTATAACACCCCCATAAATTTTTAAAAAATTCTATGAATCTCCTTAAGTTTTCAGAAAATCTTATACATAAGTAGTTCCCTTAGTATATTAAAAAAGATCAATGAGTTGATATTTTATAACAAATGGGATGCAGTTACATGGATGAGTAATGTTCTTCTAACAGGAGATATTTGATTGGATGAGTTTAATCCAAAAGAAATTAAAAGCAATTGAAGTTTTTAAACAATCAAATTACAAATGTGGCTTATATTAAAATGCACACGTTAACTCACGATTCACTTGTACAATGATATCGTGTGAAATTATTATCTATGAAATAATTCAATACTCACTACATCATATAACAATTCGAAAATATGAGGATCATGAGTTGTCACAAACTAATTTATTATGATGGTCAAAATTAATTTGTGCATTTTATTACAAACAACTGGGTAGTAGAGTCGTGGAAACGCTTGTTTCTTCCATATTCGGATCTTAGCTCCATAGAACAATATGTTATTGCCGAAACATGGAAGAATTAAAATCTTAGATCAAAACATTATGTTTGGACGATATGAATCCTGATTCCATCCCTGGATGTGAGCTCGTAATATAAACTCCCACATTTACTACTTCCATGTAGGTAAAATCATAATTTTCTACTAGAATTATGCAAATAAAAGTCTCCAAGCTCTCTTATTCCTTTTTGGTAACCCCTTTTTCTTGATTCATCTCCCACGAATTCGGCTACCTAGGAAACAATGCACTTTAACTGTTGCAAAGGTCCATTAGCACGGATGTTAAGAATTCAAAGATAAGGAATTTGTAAAGAAAAAAATTGCAAAATTGCTTAACCATTTACACTTGATTTTTGGTTCCTAGATTGGAAAGAAAAACTCAAAGATCCTGTCAACCTCAGACCTTCTAGACCAAACTCAACTTATGCTCTCCATTCAATATCAAGAGCAACTTTCCCACATCAAAATGACCAAGTATCTTCGAAGCCGAGCATGTCTATAACTGAAGCAGGCTAGAGTTCGAAAACCTATCTGCTGAATTCCAAAAAAAGAAAAATGTCCAAGAAGGAATTCCTCACCGAACCACGATTCACAACTCTTCAACTTACATGCACTATACTATCTATGGATGGCAGCCTTGCGGCGTCTGGGGCATTAAGAAGTGTAGGATCAATGACCACCGCTCCCCCTGGGAAAAAAATGTAATTCCAGTATAAGACTGAAGGCTGCACAAGTGAGAAGGAACTGTAGCATGAGCCAGTTTTCACTTCGCGGGTTCAAATTCATTGATTGGTGTGGGAAGTATTGGTCCATTTGAGTGATGAGTTTGTGATTGCCATAGACACCTGCATCCCGGCAATGGATTTGAATAGATAGAGGTCTTTCTGTCGTACCATTAAACCCTTGCGGTCGCTTTCAGCTAGCATTGGTCCCATTCGATCTTTCAAATCTTGCCAACTGCAAACCAATGAACAGACGGTTTTAAAATATTTCTAAATGCTAGAAATTCACAGTAAAATTCTAATTTTTTTTTGGGTAAGCAAAATTATAAATTTTTTTACCATAAATGCATCATAGTTCAGGAGAAAAATATGCATCTCCCTCTCTCTTCCCACCTGACGGACAATAGGATCGAAACCCACTTCAATTGATCAAAGGTGAAATAACTTTCTACCAGACCAAAACAACCTAGGATAATGAGTCTGTAGTTTGAAATTTACTATGATGTTTTGATTGGTTTCGAGCCTAAGGTCAGTCAAACTCATGCATAAACATTTGCACTTCTGAAGGAAGACAAGCATTTTTAGCTCACAAAGAAAGGAGATGAGCATTTACATGGCACTGATGTCTATTTTGGCCAAATTCCCACATCCCTTACAGTGAGGCTACTCCTTGAAGGCACAATCCATTGAAATCTGTTGTCAGGATTTGTTATTTCGAGTTCAGTAAATCCATAACACATGCAAGAAACTTTTGTATTATAATAACATCTTCAGTAAGGCGTGCCTAATTCAGCCATTGATCACTGCTTTCATTTAATTATCTCCATCGGAAAGTACACTAACATAAAATCTCCAATAATTCATGCTATACTATGATAGATGCAGAAACATATTTTGTTTATTAAAGATGTAGAAAGGGAGATAACCTGATGCTTGTGTTGTGCAGTAAAACAACAAGCTTGCGTTTATCAGGGTTGATGGTCTTAGCATGTCCATTGTAGAGGAATCTTCGGTGACCCATCAAAAAATGTGGAAAGTTTACACCTTGAGTGGTTACAAATACTTCACTCAACAAGCATACCATGTAGTCCAAAGCAGCCAACCTTGAAGAATAGCCCTGACAGCCGAAAGAGAAACAAAACAATCAACTGAGTCCATAGCATTCTCTTGGTTTACCAGAAACTAAATCAATAATATTAAATAAGGTTGAATTAGTTAGTCTATAGGATCTCCAGATCTGTTCGTCACAGTGTGGTACAGCAGTTATTTCGGTCCGTTTGTAGTAAGCTTTCTCATTGGGATGTGACAAACACTTGGACATGGTGCAAACAAAAAAGGCAAAAACCTCTTCAACTTGAATTTGGCCGGTTGTTTCTATTTAATATAAACCATGAGGTGATGACAGCTATACAAGACTCAAAATTATATGGTATATCCTAATGAAAATTTTCTAGAGGCACAACTCTATTGTTTGATGTGGTAAGCATTGATACCTGAAAGACATAAAGCATTAAATTTGTAGGGCAGAGTGTTCTACAGAGTCTAAAATCCTAGGTTTTCTTTTTGATTGAATGTTGATTCCAGTCTCTGAAGAAGTTTACAAACTGGAAAACTCAAGTAATATTTTTCCAAATCATCAAGCATGACAGCAAGGCAATATTTTACAGCCATGTTGCTTCCCAAATCTCTTTTAACTTCTGCTTTCCAAACACTCTAGTCACCATTATATCATGAAAGTTCAGACTTTGGATATAAAATAACATTGGTCATTGCATTGACAACTCGATCGTTATTCGTCAAGATTTCACTACTGTAAGTGGCACTGGCGAGGAGCTCAACTCAATAGGGAAAGAAGGTTATTGATTAAAAAAGGACCGGGCAGCGTTTGTGCCTTTCCAACACTCATGTTTTAGTTAAATTCAGTCCCACAATAAAAACAGGAATGGTGAAGTGTTCCTGATCGAATAGATGATGCAAATAATGATGACCAGGATGACAAAAATAAGGACTACTTCATTGCAGATGGTTGTGATTTGCCAAGCCAATTAGTCAACAAAATCCAACAAGCTCTGGGCAAAGATTTAGGGTTGCATAATCAGCATTAGTGATGAAAAATATCATGTTGTGACAGAAATAGTACAGATTTCTACCTGAAACAAAGCAAGCTCATCTGGGCTTGCAAGTGACTCCTTTGTCTGTAGGAGAGGAAACATATTAAATAAAGGAGCGAGATTTCTCTCCGACTGGTAAATTTTCCCAGATGCCAAATATATTGGTGTGTTGTTGGCAAATCCCATAGCCCTTAGCCCTTAGCATCATCCCAACCTATGCTTATGAGAAAAATGCAAGAAAAAAAAAAGGACTAATTACTGGCTAGGACAGAACTATATGAATGTAATTATGGATGCACTTGCAATTGTCTAAATAGATTGAAGCAAAAACATCGAATAGATTAGTCCACATCCACAAGAATGGATGAGTACTGGCTACCAAGGTGCATTACATCTGCACATAAACAATCACTGTAAACAGAAAAAGCTAATTTTGTTGCATTAACATTTGCCATGCTTTACTGAATCAAATTCCAGCTAGTTTAATTGGTTTACCTTCTGTGAGATGAGGAGATAAAAGATTATAAAACTTCTCATAGACCATTTATGCTTTTCTGGAGAAAATCCAAAGATATCACAAAACATGGCATACTTACCGAAATGCATGTATTCTTGAGTAAATCAGCATACAATGAGCTGAACAACACTATATAGCAAAACATGAGCATAGCCACCATGTGAAAACAATAAAAAGATGTGTTAGAGCATCCAACATAAAACTAATTGCCAATGGGGTCCGGACTCGTGGGTTCAACAAACAAACAAACAACTATACATACTCAAATAGGTAGGAGACTTCAGTGGGTTCTCGAAATTTGTTGCTCAATATTTGGATTCGAGTTTCCACAAGGATGACACTTTAGTAAGACTAAACCTATTTTTCGTCAAGAGTACGCAATAAGACCTTGACTTCAACGCTAACGTAAGTGCGATAGAGTCTGCTACATATAGTTGTGTGGTGTTGATGTACAATATTTCTTAATAAATATATGGAGTGACCTATGTGTAAATTCGCTATATTACCAAAAAAACAAAAACTAGGATTGTTACATGATAGGCCAAAGTGTGGTAGGATAGTTTCCTTCTTCTTTAGAAATTTCAACTGTAACTCTATCTTCAACAGGTTTCATGGAGATTAAAGAGGATTAGGATCCCCTTAAATGCAGGTAGACTAGGACCCTCTTCTCTTAATCAAATTAACCACCTATAAGGTCTCCCATAAACTAAAAATCCTACTCGATAGAGATACTAGAAAAAACAAGGTAAACAAATATTCTAATTCTAAAAATAGTCATACAACATTAAATCAAAATGAAAAAAAAAACCCATATAATACCAGGTAAACTGTTTTCCAATTCCAAAATTAAAATTTTCATATTTGAGACTAAAGTAACCAAAAAAATTATTAGAGTCAACGAGTTTTATTATTTTAAAAGTTCTTTTTGAGAATTAATCATGAAATGGTGCCTCGCATTAGTGGACACATCTGAGCATCAGGTTGGTGTTGATAGGCACATATTACCTTCATTTCCTTTTGTGGAGTGTGCGATAGTGTTTTGTTCTTTCTGCCCTTGTTTTTAGCCTGGATTTGGTCGCGCATGAGTTCTACAACTGTGCTACATTTCAATCCCAATTGCTCTCTCTCTCTCTCTCTAGTACTAATTCAGCTGATGTTTGGACATTATGGTTTGTTTGATTTTAAGTAGGGGAAAACAACATGAGATTAATGGGAGGTCTTG
Source organism: Ilex aquifolium (assembly GCA_951799425.1). Lineage (NCBI taxonomy): Eukaryota > Viridiplantae > Streptophyta > Magnoliopsida > Aquifoliales > Aquifoliaceae > Ilex > Ilex aquifolium. The sequence continues at coordinate 22,842,207 of OX637402.1, forward strand.
AAACTTGAAAAGTATAACTTCCCTTCATGAAACCATAGATTCTAAAAAGATGGGTCATTAAATAAGGTTCTTGTCTATAGCAAAATTTGTGAAGGGTAATTGATAGGCAGGCAACAACATTATCCTCATATTGGGAAGATTGATCTTGAACTCAAATCAAGGACAGTCTGATGCAAACAAAGTTGTAAGGCTAAAGTTTTAAAATAAGACTTTATTAATATTTAATATAATAATATACATAACACTAAACAAGTATTGGAATCCAAATAAGTTTACTTGAAAATAATTGAAGTCAAATTTAGAGGCCAAATATAATTAAGTCTATTGTGGGTGGAAAGTTATCAAATAATCAATAATTGTAGTTTAATTTCATCACACTTTTGCCAAAGGTGGGGAGAGAGAGAGAGAAAGAGAGAATGAGAGGTGGGGAGTGAGAGAGAACAAATCTCTGAAATACATATTGTCAATGGTTTTAAACTTTTTAGATGTAGTGTTTGAATATGTTATAATTTGTGTCCTCTTCATTATGTCACTAATTTCACTTTACTACCACACTATTAATTCGATCTGCACCATATTTGAAAGTTAGACATGTTAATAGATCATACTTAAATTGAATTTCATCGGATTTAAATTCAGTTTTTAATTAGTATAATTGTATAAAAAACTAATATATATCCGACTAATTTGATTCGATTTTAGTTTAAATTCTTAATAAATGATTGATTTGTTTATATACTAGGGATAACCCGTGCCTGAAGGCACGATGCAAATAAAAAAAATCAAACATTGAATTTGAATGCAAAATAATCAAGCACTGAACTCAGACACGTACTAAACTGGCAGATGACTAATAATTAGTATAAATCTACTTATTATTAAGAAACACGTGAATTTAAAGAAAACATGACCTAATTCATTTTTCGAATTCAATATCACACCTCAATTCTACCATAACAAAATCATTTGTCAACTACCACAACAACATAATAAAATCAACAATAGAATAAAACTCAACTTTACACATATAAATATGCATATATCAAATCCAACCCATAATTACAAATGCCAAATTCGTCATGGAAATAAAAAAAAAAACCCAAAAACTACAAAGAATGTAAATTTCCTCCAGAGAAGCACAATTCAGTTTGATGAACATAACAAATGCAAAATTCGTCATGGAAATAAAAAAAAAACCCAAAAACTACAAACCAAGAATGTAAATTTCCTCAAAAAAATAAGAAAAATCAAAGAAAAAATTGTTACCTTTGGGGGATGATGATCGACTTCCCATGACTGGTAGCATCATCAATAAACAAAATAAAAAATTTGTCACGGAAAAAAAAGCCCAAAAACTACAAACCAATAATGTAAATTTTTTCCAAAAAATAAGAAAATTCAAAGAAAAAATTGTTACCTTTGGGGGATGACGATCGATCTCTGATCTTCCTGTGACTGTTAGCATCATCAATAAACAAAATAAATCTGATCAATCAAAACTCTATATACCCATAAAGAAGTGAAATAAAACTCATTTGGTTTATGCGCATGAAATAAAACTCACTGCCCGTTGTGAAATTCACTGAAAAAATACATAAATTGGATTAGACGAAGTAAGCCAGGGCATAAGAGGCATGATGACTTGACTCTTCAACAAATTCAAACCGAATTTAATCCAAATCGAAGCATCATTGAACCCGGCATATAAAGTAAAATAAATGTTACTTAATTTGCATATTCAGCAAAATGATTAGAGAAGAGTACACAATGACACACATGGAGAACGTATTATCCAATTCATCACTATTGGCAGCAATTCAGAAATACTAACACACCCCCATAAATTCACTAAATAAAAAAATCAGAAATATTAATTAAATCCACACATGTGTGTGTTTGCTGTTGTATGTGTGTTCTGCTGCTGTGTGTGTGTGTGTGTGTGTTTGCGTCCATTTAGTACTTGGAAAAACCCAAAACTCATCAAAAAGCAAGATAGTCCACAAAACAAACCAACAATTAAATAATTGAACAATTAAAGCTAATTTAAACTACTGCATAATTTAAACTACCCCATAATAATTTTAACTAATTAAAGCTCAAACAACAATTAAAGCTAATTGAACAATTTTTTTTGTATTCAATTATACGTGTCTGTCAACGAACCTTGGGACTACCGTTCCAACACTATAATGTCCCAAAGCCTACCTTAAATAACTGGAAGAGTTTTGCTAAGAAAGGGCTAAATAAGTGATTCGGTAAGTAACCAAAATTATTTGCTTTAGGGCAGGCTTAACTTACACGTTAGTAGGGATGATTAGTGTTACATCTCTCTAATGCCAGGTGTTACATTCTTAATATAATATTAGCATGATTTCAATGAGACAGTTCTAAATCTTGAATTAATTTGGTTTTAGCATATATAGTAAACATGAGAAAAACATTTAATTCATGATATTAATTTGGCTTGATGCCAGAATCTAAGGATTGTTATAGTGTCGCTAGATTAAATAAAAAATTTAGTATAATCAACCAAAGAGGAGTTCTGCAATGTGGGAGCATTTTATTATTTAGTATAATAAAATGCTCAAAGGTTACTTGAGATTCTGGCATCAAGCCCCCAAGACCCATTTTAAAAGTTCCATGCTTTACTGATTTTTCAGTTATGACCCACGGCCTGCAGAAAATGAAAGAAAATGAATACTATCAACCCATTGAACAGGCTAAAACGCTAAGCATGTGGAAGTAGCAAGAGCCAAAACAGATGTGTGTGTGTGGCTGTGATTTTTTTTTAACAGGTGTGGTTGTGATTCAGGGGCATTTGATCGAACAGCTTGTGGGCAGAAGAGCAAAACCAACCCAAACAAAATTTCAGAGCAGAATAAAACCACATATCACAGCAGAATGTGTCCAATCCAACACCTGATTGGCAACAGAGGCAAAGAGGCAGGTTGTATCGTCATCGTCGTGGTTTGCTATTCACTCCTGCAAATATTCAACACACACACAAACAGACTATTACAACTGCATAGCGACTTTTGGGGGAAGTGAAAGAGCGACTGTTGGGACTGGGCGTGCGCGAGAGAGAGAGAGGAGGTGGTGATTGAGGGGAGGGGATGGTGTTTGCGCAGAAGAGGGATGGGGGGAGGGTGTTTGCGTTGAAGTGGCTGGCCGCCTGAGAGAGAAGAGACTGGCAGCCTGTTTTCGGCATGATTTTGGGGGAAGTGACTGGCCGCCTGAGAGAGAAGAGACTGGCCGCCTGGGGAAGTGACTCGCCTGAGAGAGAAGAGACTGAGATGAGAGTAAAGAGGGAGGAGGTGAGAGAGAGAGGACAGGGCTGTGTTTGCACTTTGCAGGGAGCCGTTGCTCTGTGTTTGCAGGGAGCCGTTGCTTTGGGTTGGGTTGGATATCCGGTTTTGGGAGGGAAAATATGAATGGTATAAAATTTAACTTCCATCTTGTTTTATTATATAGATTCAACACGTAGTTCTCATCTGATACTAGTATTTGCGCTCATATGGCCCATAATGATTTTTCTCATGTGGTACCTCAAAAGCTTTGGCACAGTGCTTTGCAGTTTTGGACATTGGAAGCAGTAAAAAGAACAAACGCATGCCCGGAAAAAGGAGGAGCAGCAGTTTATCACAGAGAGAGAGAGAGAGTGTGTTTGTGTGTGTATAATGATTGAAGAAGAAAGCAAGAAAGCATGAGGGAGGAGTTTCTGGGTTCGGCCACGATTCGGCTTCGATTTGAAATATCGTAAAGGCGACCCGGAGTTTTTAATACAGCCAATTGCCGCAAGCAGCAGGCATGTAGGGGACCATAACAAAGTTATTGCTACTCAAAGGATGGGTCACTGTGATCCACAGCAATACGACACGAGTGTGGGGTTGACCCATCTGGACTTAGTGGACCTAACCCATGTTTCTGCACTTGGTAAAGTGTCTCTGTTGGGTCAGAATCAGCGGGCTGCAATTTGGGCTTCATGATGGGGTTGGGTCGTCATAGATTTTTTTTCATAAATCTGGCGACCAATAGTTCAAGGTTCTACGAGGCAACACAAGTGACAAGTTCAGGGTAAGAGTGAAAGGGATACATGGTAAAACTTGCCACCAATCGAAGATTTACTGAAAAGATAAGAGTTTAACAAGAAGAAAATTCTTTGAATAAACCAAAGACTGTATTTTCATTCAGTATTCAAAATTTTATTGCGTTCAACACTTGAAAGACCCTTATATAGACTAGTTTTTGAATATCTCTTGAAACATAGATAATAGCAGCTTAGATTTTAAATACTACTATTTAAAACTCTTGACCAAGCCACAAAATACATGGAAACCATAAAAGACTATTGAAAAACTGAAGACACTTATAAATATAAAATAGGAATTTTTGAGTTACTTGGCAAATCAAACATTTATATAATAAAGTAGCTTACAATTCAAATTTTAAAAGATAAACAAAATGACTTTTGCTTTTCACGGTTCAGATTGCTTTAAATTTTACTTTAAAGTTAATCTAACGGCTAATATTAACACCTTAAATTTAATAGGAAAAATAGGTCCCTAAAGGTGTGTTTGGAGTAACTTTTTAAAAGTACTTCTAGAAATTATTTCTCATAAATACTTTAAAAAAAAAAATAGTATTTGAAACCGCTCCACCACTACTTCTACCACCACCACCACCACTACCTCTACCACCACCATCGCTGTCACCACCACCGCCGACACCGCCACCACCACCGCCACCATCACCACCACCGCCACCACCACCACCGCCGTCATCGCCATCGTCACCACCACCACCATCGCCACCACCACCACCGTCGCCACCACCACCACCGCCGCCGCCACCACCATCACCATCGTCATCGTCATCGCTATCGTCACCACCACCACCATCACCATCACCACCATCGCCATTGTCATCGCCACTGTCACCTACCCCCACTACGCTTACCGTCGCCGCCATTTGCCACCACCAATTACACTATAGCCTAGAAGCACTCATCGTCGCCCACCACCACCATCATCACTGCCCACCACCACTGTCGTCATCCCACCATCACCACTGTCAACCACCATCACTGTTGTCCACCACCACCACTGTTGTCACCCATGATTGCCACTACTATCATCTTCACTCAAAACCCACCACCACCATCATCATTGCCACCCACGACTGTTACCACCACTACGGTCATCGTCTTACCCACCACAACTATCACCGTCTCCCATCATCACCATTGTCGCCCACCACCACTACCACCACTCACATCCACTACAATCGGTGCTTAAATTTCTTTATCTCTCTTCTATGTTTATGATTTGATTTTGGGTGTGAATACAAATATGTTGACAATTTTTTTTTATTACTCCGTGCCTTCAGGCACGGGGAATAACTAGTTCTTCAATAAAATAGTTATACTCCTCGTAGAAAACTACATCGTTTGTCTCGTCAAAAAGTAAGTTCATTGAGCTTTAAAATGGTATAGGTCTTCCATTGGAAAATTTGTTATCTAATTCAGGTATTTAAACAAAGTTAGCCCAAAACTTGAAGACTAATCAAACTTTTTAGGGTTTTTTGGGTGTGAGTACATTTTTTTAAACTTATTTAAGAGGAAGTGTATAGATAAATATTTTACTCTATTAAGTTCTATTTTAATAAAATATCTTGTGATTAGGTATAAAATTCAAATGACATTTGAATTTTTTACTTACTTACTATTCCTTAAATTATGTATTAAACTATGCATAATTCTTATTCTTTTACTTTCTCTCTCCCCTATTTTCTATCCATCTCACTCTCTCTCTCCATTACTCTTTCACTATCTCTCCCTATTTTTTCTCCATCTCTCTCTCCCCGTTACTCTCTCTATCTCTCCCCTATTTTTTTTTCTCTATCTCTTATTGATAATCTATTTTCTTTTCAAATATGTAAAGATTTAATTTGATTTTTTCATTACTCTCTCCCCCTATTTTCTCTCTCATTCTCTCTCCTTATTTTCTCTCACCATTACTTAAACCCCCCCCCCCTCAAAAAAAAAAATACACGAATCTATCTCCAACCCCACCCCATCTCCACCTCACCACCCCCTTGCCCACGGGCGGGGTTAGTAATTTATCCCTATGTGGACACTTTAGTTACTAGTTGGTGTACACGTGCGTTGCACGTGGACTATTTCGAATTATAGTTTTGTTTTCTTATTCTAAGAGAAATAACTCCTAATCTTTTATCAAGATTAGCTTGATATCCTCAAACTTCCAGGAAAAAAAATTAAATATTTTGTTTCAATTTACTTTATTTCCTATCGTCTAAAAAACAAATGAGTTTCTAATTGAAATTAAGAGGTTGTCAAGACTCTAGAAGCAACCTTTTGGCAAAGAATTTTTCTTCATTCTTTTCATAGCCTTGATTAAGTGCAATGTTGGGCGGCCGGAATTATTTCATCCTCCTAGTCTGCTTAGATTTTTTTTCACTTCACTATTGTAGTCTTTGCACCTTGAAGAGATGACAAGTGAGCAAGACTGAGACTAACAAAAAACCAATTAAATTTACCTCCTAAAATTATGAGGTATGAGTGCACGAACATGTCTAATAGTTACGTTAGATTAAACAAAACAATAGATAGCTATATAAAATTTATGTTGTCTTAGTATAGAGGATTTGTACATCTTAGTAGATAGCAATATTCTTGTGTTTTGATAAATTGTTTCTCTATGTTTTGTGCTTGATCATATATTCTTGAGAGCCTATATCTATATTGACCAACTCCACTAAACTTGCCCAATTCTTCCAACATTTATCTAGTCAAAATCAATGCCAAATAGTGAGATTGAACAAAACTATGCAAATTTTGGAAATCCCTCATGTCAGGTCCTTATCTTCATATGTTACTCACCGTCCGTCACTCTTAGATGTTGAGTTTTCTTCACTGTCAAAATGAACAAACCTTAATTAAAATCAGAAAATAAAGGGAACATACACATTCACACACAGAATACAAAAACAAGCACAAAAGTGAGATCAATTGATTGGTGGAAAAAGAAATAAAGAAAATAATTCACATAATTGTAGAACTTAACACCGATAGGAGTTTTTTGACTTTTGTATTTCGATTGTTACAAGAGAAGAGAGAATGTGTATGAAATAAAATGTTCAAACCAACTAATCAATATTAAGTTAGAATTTGAAAGGTCAAAAAATAAATAAAACAAACTTGAAGATTTTATGGTATATGTTGGAGGAAGGGTTAAAAGTCCAATTATTGATGGTAAAAAAGTGACTTTTTAAATACTACTATTTGAACAATCATGTACAAGTGCATCAATGAATCAATAGGAAATTAAGAGACTGCAAAAATAGAATTAGATAATTGTTGTATTGTAAACTAAATGGTTGATAGAGAGAGAGTCATCAACTTGTGAAAGAAGTAAATGTACACTATAAGGGACAATAATTTATGTGAAAACGGAAGTATATGAAGGGTCATTTGAATATTTAATTAATATTTAATAATTAAATACATAAGGATATAATTGGTTTTAACATTTTTAATAGGGATATAATAGTAAATTAAAAGTTTTTCATTTAGCTTCCTTTTATTAGTAGCTAGTTAATGCACATGTGCGTTGCACGTGGACCATTGTAAATTATATTTTTGTTGCTTTTATATTTTATTTGTATGACAAACTTTTGATTGGCATTTGGTTATGTTATTAGAAAACTATGTCCAAAAACTAACTTTAAAGAAGGGTCTCAAAAAAATGATTTTCACTATATTTTTCATCCCAAAACTTATTTGGTTACATCATTCTATAACAGTTTTGTCGTTGAAAAAAATAATAAAACTTGGTTGGATAATAACACATAAAATAATGCAAATGCTAAATGGCATTATGATTGACTTTTTTCCCCAAAAAATATAACAATCACGGGGCAACTATGCATGTTTGGTGATGAGATGGAACAACTATATTATGTATTGCTTAATTTACAAATATTTCTGTAGTACTTAAACCATAATTTTGATGTCATCATGAAGTATTTTACAAAGTCATTATTTAACAAAATGCATCAATATACTTTTCGAAAAAAAAGGCATCAATATTTCACAGACTGGCGTGTATTTTATTTATTTGAACACACATGCATTTTATTCACATCATCTATTTGTAACATGGACAATGCAATATGATTAGTTTGTCAATGAACTACCAGTTTATTGAACTCCCTACAAAAGGATAACTTTGTTTGAAACTGCTATATCTTTTGTAGATATTCATTGGACTATGGAATTTTTCATTTTACTCGAGCAACAAATATAACAAAATTTCAATTAAAGTTCATTATTTGCCATACGGTAATTAATTAGGTTATACTATAAGAAAATAATTCTAAATTCTTATATAATAAAACATGAGTAACATTTATAATGATTTTATCTTTCATTTTGGTGTAAGAAGTTGATAATGGACAATAATCAATTCATGCAATGTACTTAGGTATCATTATCAAGAGCACTAAATTTTTCTTTCTTTGCCACATGCATAAACATCTCAAGATGTTGTTAGCACTCTCATCCATCTTGTCAAGTTCAACGACACCTCAAGCCTTGGAGTACTTAAAGCTATGGTTCGATGTCAAGTATTTCTTGCCAGTGATGACAATGTCAAAAGTGTTGCCTAAAAATTAGGGGGTCGTTTAGTAACGTTTTTGTTTTCGCGTCTTGAAAAAAATTAAAAATAGAGATAATTTTTGTCTTTGTTTTGTGATAAACACTAAAACAGAAAATATATTTGGGAGTCGTTTTTGTCTATCAAATTATGAGAATAAAAACAAAAAATATGTTTGGTATCTATTTGGCAATTAAATCCCAACTCAACACAACACAACACACACACGCGCACACACACACGCACACGCACAGATCTGTGAAGAAATTCGGCCTTTCCAAAGAGATGAAAAGCTTGGACCATTCTCTGTGGCAATAATGGATAAGATTAACATATTAAATTATTGAACAAACCAAAGTGATCGATGCTTCTATGGTTTCTGACACCTCATATTTTTTGAAATGACGACCTTGTTAGAAAAAAAAAATTAAATTTTCCCCTTAATGTAATTTTCGGTTATCAACAGGTACAAGTAGAGGGGTTTCATTTGGACAAGAATGAGGTACCTTACACAGATTTGTGCATATATATGCACAGATCTGTGCATATATGCACGGGATCTGTGCATATATATGCACAAATTTGGGTTTCACTGAGAAAAGGGACAGAGGAGAGAGAGAGGCAGCGATGGGGAGGATTTCACTGAGAAGAGGGACAGAGGAGAGAGAGAGGCAGCGATGGGGAGGAGAGAGGCAATGCTGGGGAGGAGAGACGCAGCGCTGGCGCTGGGGAGGAGAGACGCAGCGATGGTTTCTTCAGGTCGTCTGATACAGAGAAAGGAGAGAGGAGGGAGAGAGAGAGAGAGACGGAGAAAGGAGCGATGGGGGAGGAGAGAAGGATGAAATGGGTTTTTATAGTTCAAGAAAAAAAGCCTTGTTTTTGTTGTTAAGAGGAGTCGAAGTCCGAATCTCATTAATTTCCAAACTTTTTGCGCATGTTGTCTTCGTTTTTGGTGTTTCTTAAAACATCTTTTTTTTGTTCCCATTTTTTTGTCTTTGTTTCCAAACTACCAATATAAAACAAAAACAAAAACAGTTACCAAACATATTTTTGTTTTCATTTTTGACAAAAATTGAAAATAAAAACACAAAACACAAGACAAAGATAGGGATGTCAATGGACCGAAGCGGGGGCGGGGGGTATAGTCTTCATCCCCATACCCGTTTAAAAAATCTTCGTCCATCCCCGGTCCACTCCCGTTAACAGGTATAATTTTCATCCCTATCCCCGTCCACGGGTAAATTTTTAATCCCCGTCCCCGCTTCCCCCGTCCCCGTCCCCGTCCCCGTCCCCGCCCCCGCCCAAGCCCAAGCCCAAGCCCAAGCCCTATTATTTTAAATTTTTCATCATAAGGAGGTCATGCACAAGAAAAGCTTAATGTTTATAGTATTTCACCACTGTTGAAAATCAATACATGATAGTAAGACCTATTAATTTGAAAATCAGCTACTTATATTCACTTATATTTTCAATAAGCTTATATTATTGAAAATCAGCTACTTATGTTCACGGCTCAGTACCAAAACAATAAGACCTATTATTTTCCTTTGGTCTTTATAGCACTTTCCATGAGTAATTTTTAGTCAAGTTTCTGAAGGCATCTTGAAATTACAATGTGATGCAACATAAGGGACATACTTAGTGATCAGAATGAACACCAATGTTCTCTTGCTCTTACAAATGACGTCTGAGAGCAAAAGAACATTATATAAAGGTATATAATATACTAACTAACTATATGCTTGCAAATGACAACTGGACAATATAATATACTAACTATATGCTTGGAAGTGTGAACTAGTTAAAAAAGTCCAATTATATAATGGTATATAATATAATTAAGAAAATGGTATATAATATAATTGAAGCAATTTTCACCCAAAAAATCCCAAGATGACAAGAAAGGAGCAATTATACAAAGTTAAAAAAGTTTCTTTCTTTTCCCCCTAAGATTAGGTGTTAGAGATTCCTAAATTAACAAAGACACTTACCAAACAGCCCCTAGGATTTTATAAGCAAATATTTCAAGGTTACAAGCCATTAAAACTTGACAATACTCGTAAATCTTCACAACACTATACTTAAATATGCAACAATTTATTGAAGAACTTTCAATCAAAACTGAATAGTTATTGATGTATTATAATAAATCAATGTATTCATGAAGCAATTCTGAAAACATTATTATTAATCTTGAGACGGCAAATGATACAAAGTAAGATTTGATTTTTCTTTTTTTATGACATGGTGGCACATCACATTGGCGAATCAATTATAGAATGTGTAAGAAAATAGAGACAATATGAATACATGATTGTTATTGCAACACAAAAGATCTCAGTGACAGAGTTAGGCTCCTTTCCAATTTTATATCATTGGAGGATTCAACAATTCTACCTTAAAAGGCCAAGATTTATACCCATCAAGAGATTCAGTTGAATTTAAATTTCAAAAGTGCAATACCTTTTTAGCTAATTGAATATGTTGATATATAGAGATCTTGTCCATTCAAGAGAAAATTGGTGGATCGTCCAATTCTTCTGAAATTGGAGAGAAGTCAAACCCCTAATGAGTAATGACGTGATACACTTCCAAGGATAAAGCCTTTTACAACAACGACACACAAAAAGTGAGGAGTATATTTTTCTTTTATTTGTTCTTTTTGGAGATATTAGCAACGCACAACGTGCATTGCACGTAAAAAAATTTAAATAATATTTTTTTATAAAAAACTTGAATTATATGAGTAATTAAATTAAAGAATAAATTAAGTGCTGAATAATTAATTCGTATTTTAATTATTACTAAATTTAATTATTCACTTATTCTATTCTTTGAATAACTAATCTGTCATTTATTTAGATATATCTCAAATCATTTTAGTCATTTGTATATCTAACTATGTTATAGAATTATTAACTTTTCTTTTGTTAAATAGATTGATTAGATTGCGTATAATATTATTATATTACTTCCTACTAAAAAGTAAAATATAATATATATTTGATCGTGAAATTCAAATTGGTAATTACACGTGTATAGTAATACGTAAAAAAATTTAAATAATATTTTTTATAAAAAAAACTTGAATTATATGAGTAATTAAATTAAAGAATAAATTAAGTGCTGAATAATTAATTCGTATTTTAATTATTACTAAATTTAATTATTTATTTATTATATTCTTTGAATAACTAATCTGTCATTTATTTAGATATCTCTCCAATCATTTTAGTCATTTGTATATCTAACTATGATATAGAATTATTAACTTTTCTTTTGTTAAATAGATTGATTTGGTTGCGTATAATATTATTATATTACGTCATACTAAAAAATAAAAGGGAAATTTGGAGGCCAGTCCCCCAATATGGATTTATTTGAAAATAAGTCCGTCAAGGAAACTTATTTGGTTTTAAGTCCGTTTTTTTTCAATTTTACTATTGTAAAAATTCCCTGTAAGAATTTTTTAAACGACGTTTATGGATACAATAACCAGCCATATACATTTCCTTTATAATCGCCTTCAAATTCGGCTACAATCTTTCAAGTCACAATGTTTCCTTATCCGAAAAACAAGAAATCGGCATTTACAAAAAATCATTCATATTCAAATTTCAAACTCATTACATTCCATAAAATACAATTTCAATTTACTATTCCAGTTTATTTTGGACTCCATTGACAAAATATTAATATTGAATATTAATATTTAAAAAAATAACAATAGTAATTGATGATACCCAAAATTAATCTCAAGTGCGAGCTCAGCCCAGGAGGTCAGGTCTGGAGGTCAGGTCAAAACTCCAGAGCTCAGAGGACCAGAGCTCAAGTTACATCCAAGCGAAACAATAGCCAAATCAGTAGGGGAAACAGCTGGATAATAGCCGGCATCACCCAAGCGGAAATCATGCAACGTCCCAAGAAGGAAACCCTTAGTTGATTGGGATCCCCTCCTAAGATTAAGGAGGATCCCATGAATAGGGGCCAAAGATCTCGGCAGAGATCCTAGAGAGTAGGAGACAATATTATAAAGTACTGTACATTTCCATGAGAGGGGGAGAGATCTATAAGCATTCCAACATCATCAATAAAGAAAAAGGAGCATCAGTCTCCATTAGAGAGTGAACTAGCCGAGCTCATTCGCCGGTGAACCACTATAATTCTATTATGTTGCATGCACTATACCTGAGACAATCATAACACTCTTACATCAACCTCACGAGCCTTGTAGCTCAAATTCTTACGACAGAACCCTATTTTACTATTCAATCACGTGGAATTACACCATCAGTTTGGCGCCGTCTGTGGGAACGAAAGTTCTTGTTACGAATATACTGATTTTTCAGTAATTGATGGTCTCTACGCGAAACATGAGTAAAAGAGCGCAGAATCCCCCAAGAGCGCAGAATCCCCAGCGGGAGACAACCGGAAAACCTTCCTGATTTCGTTCCCACCGCTGAGAACGACCCTCCTACGGTAGATCCACCTGCTAACAATGAACTAGATACCCTTCGCTTGGTCAATCAGCGTTTGCGCCAGCAGAATGAGGAGCTCCTGAAGCTCTTGCAGGGTCCTCGGCAGACGCAACCACCCCTGCAAGGCCTAAATGATCTACCTCCTAGGGAGTGACAATGTCTTAATCCCCTCAGGGAGGTAAACGAAGGAGGGAAGAGCAGTCAGGCACCCCATCAGCCGCCGGGGAAGGGGATCAATGAAGAAGCACAAAGCCAGAACGAAGGACTGGAGAGGAACGATTACCTCCCTTTTCAACAGGAGAGAATGGAGCAATATTGGGAGTACCGCTTCAAGGACATCCAGCAATAGCTCAGCCACATGAGAGAGGCAGTGAAGGTCAAAACCCCAGTTACCATGGATGCTTTGGTACAACAAACTGAATTCCCATTCACTCCCGGGGTATTGCATTTCTCCCTTCCTCCGAAGTTCAGAGTGCCTCAGATAGAGGTCTTCGATGGGACAAAAGACCCTGTAGATCATCTCAACACCTATAAAAACCAAATGGAGTTGCACGGGTATCAGGATCCTGTGCAGTGCAGGGCCTTCGCCATCACCCTGAAGGGGTCAGGCTTAGCATGGTTCAATAGGCTCCCCCCGGCTTCGATCTCTTCCTTCAAAGAACTCTCCATCTCTTTTGTGTCTCACTTCATCGGAGCTCGGATCTATAGGAAGCCGATCTATTATTTGCTGAACATAAAGCAAAGGCCTGATGAGAACCTACGATCTTATGTACAGAGGTTCAATTCAGAATCTCTGAAGGTGGACATCCCGGATGAAAAGTTTGCCATCACCGTTTTCATTGCAGGATTGGGAGTGCAGTCAAAAGATTTAATGTTCTCTATATCCAAGAACCCTCAAGCGAGCATGGCTGAGGTGTTGGCCATGGCAGAAAAGTACATAAACGGTGAGGAAGCACTCCTTTCCAAAGTGGGGAGTTCATCCTCACAGAAGGAGAAGGAAAAAGAAGAGAAGAAAAGGGACCGAAGCCCCAAGAAAGAAAAAGGGCGAGAAAGGTCTCCAATGAGGGATAGAGATCGCTCCTCGAAGAGAAGACGAAATGTTAGAGACCGCTTGGGCCCCATGCAGCCAGAGCTGCAGTCTAGGTACGGACCTTAGCGATTCACCCCACTCACCGCCGCTGTCTCCCAAGTTCTGTATGAGGTCCAAAACGAGAAGTTCCTAAGGTGGCCACCTCGGATGAAGGCTGATCCAGCAAAGAGAGACCCCACAAAGTATTGTGACTACCATAGGGATCATGGTCACCATACTGATGACTGCATTCAGTTAAAAAAGGAGATCGAGTTCCTAATTCAATGAGGACAGTTGCGTCGCTTTGTGGCCCATGACAACCAGAATCGAGCTCTTCCACCTCGGCCACCTCAACAGCAGGCACCTGCGCCACATCAGCAGCCTCTAGGTGAGATCAGAGTAATATCTGGAAGATTTGCGGGAGGCGGAGAGTCCAGTTCAGCCAGGAAAGCGCACCTCCGACGAATCAGAGCCGAAGAAGCTCTCGAAGTGCATACTGTATCCAAAGCACCACGCTTAGACACAGCTATCACTTTTTCAGATTCTGATTTGGAGGGATGCCAATACCCGCATGATGATCCATTGGTGGTAAGAGCCGTGGTAGCTAACAGGACCGTTCATCGAGTTCTGATCGATAACGGGAGCTCGGCAGATATCATTTTTGTACCTGCCTTCGACAAGATGGACATAGGAAGGAAAAAACTCGAACCTGTAAGTACTCACTTGCTAGGATTCTCAGGAGAAAGGGTGCTCCCCCTGGGCTCAATCCAACTGGTGCTCACCCTAGGTGACCCGCCTTGTCAAGCCACCACGACCGTAAAATTTCTAGTGGTTGACGCACCATCTGCATACAACATCTTGCTTGGAAGGCCATCCCTTAATTCTATGAAGGCAATCCCATATGCCTATCACTTGGTCATTAAATTCCCTACAGAGAATGGAATCGAAGTGGTCCGGGGAGACCAGCGTGTAGCAAGAGAATGCTACATGGTGTCTGTGAAGATGAAAGAGGTCGAGAACATCCAATTGGATGAACTCGACATGAGGGATGAGCTGGAAACAAGGCCAATGCCCTCAGAGGAGCTGGAATCAATTCAGCTTGACGAGGAGCCCGAACACCTCGTTTACATAGGGTCCAAGCTAAGTAGAGAGGTCAAAAGCCTTCTCATCCAGTTCTTGAAGAAAAATATCAGAGTGTTTGCCTGGAGGCAAGAGGATATGGAAGGTATTGACCCCTCGATCATCACGCACAAGCTCAGCGTGAATCCTACTTGCAAACCTATCAAACAGAAGCGAAGAAGTTTCGCCCCGGAACGCCAAAAAACAATCAATGAAGAGGTCGGCAAACTCCTCCACGCAAAGGCCATCAGGGAAGTTGACTACCCCACTTGGTTAGCAAATGTGGTTCTTGTCAAAAAAACCAATGGTAAGTGGCGACTGTGCATCGACTTCACTGATTTCAACCGAGCATGCCCCAATGATAGTTTTCCCTTACCTCGGATCGACTTAATAGTGGACGCCACAGCCGGACACGAGCTCCTTAGCTTCATGGACGCCTTCTCAGGTTATAACCAGATCAGGATGGATCCCAATGACCAACAGAAGACCTCCTTTGTGACTGAACAGGGAACATACTGTTATCAGGTCATGCCTTTCGGGTTGAAGAACGCTAGAGCCACTTACCAGCGATTGGTGAATAGGATGTTCCAAAAGCAGATAGGTGCATCCATGGAAGTTTACATCGACGACATGTTAGTGAAGTCACTAAAAGCAGAACTCCACATCGAGCACCTAGCTGAATCATTCCAGATCCTAAAGGAATATAAGATGAAGCTCAACCCTGCGAAGTGTGCATTCGGGGTCTTGGCATGAAAGTTTCTGGGTTTTATAGTTAGCAGCCGAGGAATTGAAGCTAACCCAGAGAAGACTAGGGCAGTGGTAGATATGCAATCACCATCCAACACAAGGGAGGTACAACGTCTGACAGGCAGAATAGCTGCCTTGAGCCGTTTTGTGTCCAGGTCAAGCGATAAGTGCCAGCCATTCTTTCAAACCTTGAAGAAGGCATTCCAGTGGGATACCAAGTGCGAAGAAGCATTCGAAGCCCTAAAAAATTATATGAGTTCCCCTCCTGTTTTGGTGAGCCCTTTAGAAGGGGAAGTCCTTACTCTCTACCTGGCAGTTTCAGATTTTTCAACAAGCGCAGCGCTGGTTAGGGAGCGAGACAGAGCTCAGCAACCAGTCTATTACTGCAGCAGAGCTCTGAGGGGGGCAGAGGAGAGATATCCAAAGATGGAAAAACTCGTTCTAGCCTTGGTTACAACAGCCAGGAGACTTAGGCCCTATTTCCAGGCTTATACTATCGAGGTTCCAACAAATTAGCCAATGAAGCAAGTACTGCATAAACCTGAATCTTCTGGATGGTTGGTTAAGTGGGTCGTAGAGCTCAGTGAGTTTGATATCATATATAAGCCAAGGACTGCCATCAAAGGGCAAATTTTGGCGGATTTCATCGCAGAATTCACAGCGGCAACACCCTTGGAGATCGCGGAGCTAGTACCTGACCTCCCCATATGGAGGCTTTCTGTGGATGGAGCTGCCAATGCTCAGGGGAGTGGTGCAGGTATAATCTTGACCTCTCCAGATGGAATAGATGTCGAATATGCCATTAGGTTTGAGTTTAAGACTTCAAATAACGAAGCTGAGTATAAAGTTGTCATCGCTGGACTCAATCTTGCTCATTCTATGGAAGTAGAACAGCTGAAAATCTGCAGTGACTCTCAACTAGTGGTGAAACAGATGGAGGAGTCCTACGAAGCGAGAGGCGAAAAAATGGTCCTTTACCTCAGAAAGGTACGAGAACTAATCAAGAAGTTTGTGCAGGTTAAGGTCAGACACATTCCCAGGAGAGAGAATTCACGAGCAGATGCGTTGGCAAGGTTAGCAACTGCCTCACAAGAGGACTTGGATAGGCTAATACCAGTGGAGCACCTTCCAGAGCCTTCAGTAAGCATTGAAAAAGAGAAAATGCTACCAATCGTAGCTCAGCCGAGCTGGATGGACCCCATCATAGGGTACCTGCAGAACGGAACCTTGCCAAACGATGCTAAGGAGGCCTCCAAGCTGAGAACCAGGTCAGCCAGATTTTCTTTGCTGCAAGGAAATCTGTACAAACGAGGATTCTCAGCACCTCTCCTTAAATGCGTGGGAGATGAAGATGCCAACTATATACTCAGAGAAGTACATGAATGAATATGTGGCAATCACATAGGAGCTCGGGCCTTGGCAGGAAAAATACTGAGGCAAGGGTATTATTGGCCCACTATGCTCAAAGATGCCACTGAATTGGTCAAAAAATGTAAGACTTGCCAGGAACATGCCAACATTTCGCATTGTCCACCCGAGCTATTGACCTCGATGATAAGCCCGTGACCTTTCCAACAGTGGGGTTTGGACATACTTGGACCCCTTCCCACCGGTGTGGGACAATGCAAATTTGCTATCATAAGGGTGGATTATTTCACCAAATGGGTAGAGGTTGAACCTTTGGCAACGATAACCGAACAAAAAGTCCAAAGCTTCATTTGAAAATCGATAGTTTGCAGGTTTGGGGTTCCCAGATTAGTCGTATCTGACAATGAAAAACAGTTTGACAATTCAAAATTTAAAAGGTTTTGTGCTGAGCTCGGAATAAAGAACTATTTCTCAGCTCCTGCACATCCTCAATCCAACGGATAAGCAGAGGTCACAATCAGAACCATAAAGGCAGCTTTGAAAACCAAATTAGAAAACCTAAAAGGCAAGTGGGTGGAGTACATCCCTGAAGTATTGTGGGCCTACAGGACCACCGCCAGGTCTGCAACCCAAGAAACCCCATTTGCTTTGGCTTTTGGAACCGAGGCAGTGGCCCCTGTTGAGGTGGGGCTCCAATCACCTAAGGTGGAGTTCGCAGACGCCGAGCACAACGATGAATCCCTCCAGCTGAACCTTGACCTCTTAGACGAAAAAAGAGAGAGAGCTTTGCAGCACATTCAGAGTTATCAGAGAAAAATCGTAAGATACTACGACAGAAAGGTAAAGCACAGGAGCTTCAAGGTTGGAGACTTGGTGCTTAGGAAGTTTTTGCTTGCAAGAAAAGACCCCACGCATGGGAAATTGGGACCAAACTGGGAAGGACCCTACATCATTTCCAGAGTAATTAGGCCAGGAAACTATGAGTTACAAACAGAAGAGGGAAAGATCCTACCTCATTGTTGGAATGCCGATCATCTCAAGAAATTCTTTCAGTAAGTATTCCTTGTAATAGAGTTACTTTCAATAAAAATCAAGCTCTTTGATCCATCCTCATGTGCTCTTAAAAAAAAAAAAATGAGCCCTATAGCTCGGGATAGGTTATTCAGCTTATACAGAATAACACGAGCTCCACAGCTCGAGATGAGCTCCTCAGCTCATAAACAAGCGATAAGCTTCTAAGCTTATAAAGCTCGAGATGAGCTCCTCAGCTCATAAACAGACGATAAGCTTCTAAACTTATAAAATTCGAGATGAGCTCCCCAGCTCATAAACAAGCGATAAGCTTCTAAGCTTATAAAATTCGAGATGAGCTCCTCAGCTCATAAACAAGCGATAAGCTTCTAAACTTATAAAGCTCGAGATGAGTTCCTCAGCTCATAAACAGTCGATAAGCTTCTAAGCTTATAAAATTCGAGATGAGCTCCCCAGCTCATAAACGAGCGATAAGCTTCTAAGCTTATAAAATTCGAGATGAGCTCCCCAGCTCATAAACGAGCGATAAGTTTCTAAGTTACAAAATTCGAGATGAGTTCCTCAGCTCATAAACAGACGATAAGCTTCTAAGCTTATAAAATTCGAGATGAGCTCATCAGCTCATAAACAAGCGATAAGCTTCTAAGCTTATAAAGCTTGAGATGAGCTCCTCAGCTCATAAACAGACGATAAGCTTCTAAGCTTATAAAATTTGAGATGAGCTCCTCAGCTCATAAACAAGCGATAAGCTTCTAAGCTTATAAAGCTCGGAATGAGCTCCTCAGCTCATAAACAGACGATAAACTTCTAAGCTTATAAAATTTCAGATGAGCTCCTCAGCTCATTAAACATACGATAAGCTTCTACGCTTATAAAGTTTAAGATGAGCTCCCCAGCTCATAAATAAATCTCAGGCTTCTAAAACTTATAAAAATCAGAACGAGTTCCTCAGCTCATACATACACATGCACGTTCGAAAAAAGAGATATGATATTCAAGGATTCAAGGGAACAAGAGTTCAAGAAAACATAAAGTGAAACAAAGTTTGGCTTTAATGAGAAAGGAAAGGGAATACAAGGAGATAGAACTCCTAATTCTTCTTAAGAAGTGACTTCAGCCCGGCCACTTCTTCCTTCAGGCGAGCATTTTCCTCCTTCAGCTCATCCCTTTCCTGTTCAGCCTTGTGGAGCGACTCGAGAAGCCTCTGGCCTGCGGAGGTAAGAAAAACGGTGGCAAGAGAGTCAGGTGAGAAGGAGCCATCCCTCTTGCGCTTCTTTGAACTCTCACCAATATCCTTCTCCGCATCAGAGCCCTCCTCCTCACTTGCATCCTTCTCGTCAAACTCAGAGGGAGAGGTCCAAGGAGAATCTGGGGTAAAGAAAAATTCATACTCAGTAGCCTCAGCCCCAAGCATATAAAGGTTCTCGCTCGTCATCAGCTCCGAAAAAGTCACAGGCTCTGCGAGCAATAGCTCTTCAATATTCATCATTTTTGGCAAATCCAGATCTGGAGGACCTACACAACAAGAATAGGGTAAGGATACATCTTCAAAAAAAAAAAAGGGAGAGAAGAGTTCAAGAGATCCCAGCTTGAGCATACCAACGCGAGAAAAGCTCTTTCAGGACCGTGGAATCCTAGTATCAGGACAACGCAGCTCAGGAGACCACCAAGACTTCCCAGAAGCAAAAAAGAAGCGCTATGACCACCCTTCAGGATTGGAAGGAAGGTCCAAAACCAAACGAGGTAAATCGAACTGCCTCCAACGGAAGAAACTAAAACAGGGGGCATCATCTTCTTCAATCTCAAAAAAGTAAAGGAACTCGGCAACAGAATGAAACCTACCATTGCCATGCAGACGCCAGAAAAGGAAAAAGCTAACCATAGCAGCCCACCCTCGAGGGGAAAGGCGAGAGGGGCACAGGCCGTAATGGGCAAGATCTCGCCTAATAGAGGGATGAATGGGAAGGCGGAGTCCCATGTCCAAGGCACCCTCGAAAAAGCAAACTTCCCCTCGAGAAGGATAATTGCAAGGCTCATCTGGGGTAGGAACTCGCAGAGACAAATCGAGCTCAGGGAAGAATTGCTTTTTGATGGCTACTAAGTCAAAAGGCTCCATTGTTGAAGGAGACAGGTAGCGACAATGCCACTCCCAATGGATTCCGAAAGAAGTGCGTTCCTTGAACAGAGAAGAAACAGGAACAGCCATCAGGTTTGCGAGGAGAAAAGAAAGTAACAGCAGAGATTCAAGAAGAGACTCAGAAATATTTTGGCAAAAGAGAAAGAGACATAGGAGTTATTAAGCTTTGAGCAAAACCGTAAGCATTTAGGAAACCAAGAACCACACAGAAGGCAGAAACGGCGATCCGTTCGGTTTCCTAATTAATGAAGGTAGTTACGGTTTTGGAAAGCAGTTGGGTAAATGCGGGAAGGAGAATCAACAAAAGATAACCCCTCTAAATGCATTCAATATAATTAGAATTGAGTCTGACCACGACCAAACAGAATATTCCCCACATTTCTCTGAGTTAAGGTCAGTTCGGTTGACAGCCTAGCGTCTCCATAGCAAAATCTTCAGACCTCAAGTCCAAGGACCATGCTCGTACTACGGATAAAATAGGAAATGGATCAAAGAAGACCTCTTACCTTCAAAGACTCACAAACCAAGGCCTCAAGATCAATCCTCATAATCTTATCAATCCAATTAAGCTCTGCAGCCATTAACTTGGTACAATAACAACTTGGTTGAACACCCAATTTTGATTATATTGCTTGGAAGGAGAGCTAAAGAACTCCTCCAAGCAAGGGGGGGAAAGAGGAATACAGTCAGAGAAGAAGGTAATGCAAAATAAAAGGAGTGCAGATAAGAAAGACAGTTAACCTCAGGGGAGTAAGCAATGATGGAATAATAATTTCAAAAGCAAAAACAGAGAAAGTATATATCCAATATTTACATCAATAAATCTGAAAGCATAGATTCCTAAGGTCCTTAAGGGGCTGAATGAGCAAGACCCGGCAGCTCAGCAGAAGAAGTGTTTGCTAGATTAGTAGATGAAGCTCCCGGAAGCTCAGCAGAAGGAGTGCTTGCAGGGTCAGCAGATGTAGCTCCCGGTAAAATAGCAGTCGAGGTCTCTGGGTTAGTCGGTAGATTAGAAACCTCAGCCTTAGTTAGAGCCCTCGTCACCAGGTCAGCAGAGAAAGGAGATGAGGCAGGTAGGTCAGTAGGAGCAGGGGCCAGGGAGATTTCAGAGGTACCCGAGGTGGCAGCAGGTACAGTAAGGGGAAAGCTCTGAACCTGAACCCCAGTCGGCAAGGTAGGCACCTCAGAACCCGTCGGAGCTCCTTCGGAGACAGTAGATGAGCTAGGCACCTCTGCCTCATTTTCAACCGAAGCCTCCACATCTTCCTCAGCAGGAACGTCAAAATTGAAGTCCAGCTCGAGATAGGACTCCTCGGCTATCTCTTGGAAAACGATCCACCCCTTGGCCCATTTAGTGACAACATCATCCTTCAGCTTAGTGATCAGATCATCCTTCTCCTTAACAGCTGCTCTCTGAATTTCAACCTCAGTGAGCAAAACATCGTGCGCCTCCCCCAACACACTATATTCATTTTTCATCTCATTATAGGAACTCAAGGCCATAAATTTCTCCTGGTTTACCGTGACCCAAGCTTCGGTCTTGAGTTTGAGCTCCTCCGAGACCTTTTTGAGCTCCTCTTTACTCTTCATCTCCTCTTCTACAGCTTTCTTCTTCTGCGCCTCTGAGCTCTGGATGATAGAAGCTTGCTTTTCTCGCAGGCTCTGGAGTTGGGCTTGGAGGTCATCATTTGCGAAGGTCAGCTTTGCTGCTTTATATTCCCATGCCTTGGACGCCTTGACCGAGCTCTCCATAGAACGGATTCGGCTCAGCAGACCCCTCACATGTATAGCCAGCTGAAAATGAGCACGATCAGAGACACACAAAAAAAAAAAACGAACATGAAGTGGAAACTTATTGAGGAATGACAGCTACTTATGGCCGTAGCCCCGTAAAGAGCTGAGTTAATGGAGCATAGTAGCGGCCCTCAGAACGTCAGAATCGGGGATGATGAAAGTGATGGCACCTGCAGCCAGATCAACGTTGTCAAAAAATGAATCTTCACTCCTTTCCACTTTGGGGAATTCCCTCTTTGCCTACTTGGAGCTCGGTTGAGATGGCTTGGAGGTGAGATCAGATGATCCAAGAGGAAGAGAGGCCAGTGGAAGTTGAGGAATTAACCCCAAGGCCCCTTCTATCTCAGATGATGAGGGGGAGGTCTGGTCCGGGGCATGAGCTCTATCAAAAGCCGGCTGATCTCTTGAAACAGGAAAGATCTCTGGGGCTCGAGGAGAGCTCGATGAGGGGACAGCAACTCCAGGAATTGAAGCGAGAGAGCTTGATGGCAGGGAAGGAGTTCTTGTAGTTGAGACAGGGATGCTGGGGGGCAATCTTGATCTCAGCACCTTAGCTCGGGTAACGGGACGGTTATCAGAGCCGACCTCTGCCTTACGCTTGCTTTTACCCTTCAACAGAGCTATCTTGGCTTTAAGCTCTCCTTGGGATGACTCCATTGAAGAAGAACCTGAAAGACATAAAAGAAGAATCATCATTAGCCAAAAGGAGCCAGAAGGAAAGAGGGGAAGATCTGAAATGAACAAGGAGAAATCTACTACCTGCTACCTCAGTTGTAGCTGCTGGAAAGGGAATAGGCGCCTCGACGGAAAGAGGAGTAGGGGATTCTATAACTATCCCAGGGGGACTGAGCCCTTGCGCTATAAGGACGAAGGGTCGGATGAGTGATGAGCACAAAATATTGTATATTTCAAGGCCTCATTACATGCATTTTAACTCAACTTTTGCATCTAAGTACTTAGAGTTAGCCGATTTTATGAATAATGTTGAATTCTCGATGTTGCATGTTTTTATAGCTTAAATCGTGTATTTTAGGACCTTGCAACTATGTTGGATGTGTGGTGAGGGCATTGACACATTACATGAAGATTTGGAGGCTTAAAAGTGAAGAAATCAAGGAGGTATTGGTGTTTGGGAACAAAAGCGCCAGCAGCCAAACCACTGGGTTGAAGAGCCTCGGTTTTCCTCCATTTTGACCATGATCCACTTCGAATCTGAAAAAAGTTCAAAACATGAAAGTTGTAGATCTGGATGTCTTCTGTATTGTGTCAAAATTTCAGCTCAATCGGACGGTTGGATCAAAAGTTATTCCAATTCTACGAAGACTGGTCCGGAGCAGAAAATAGTACCGGTACACAGTACCGGTACTATACCGTTCCGGTACTGCGTACCGGTACTTCGAACTCCAGAAGGTTTAGAGTGCCGGTACACAGTACCGGTACGCTCCCAGAACAGCCCAGAACACCTGCAAACTCTTCTCCACGTGCTTGGAGGTCCCACCATTGGTTCTCCCACACCTAGCCCGACATTTTATCCCTACAATCATGCTTCCTACACCATAGTTAAAGACTTTGGAGGCTTGACATTCAATGAGAGGAGAGAGAAGGGGTGAAGCCTGGGGAGTGCAGGCTAACCTGTGCTAGCCTGCCATACCCATCCATTCAGCCCCCTATTGATGGGAGGCTTGCTCACTCATGCTAGAGGACCTATGGACGAAAATGCAGAGGCTACACACCATATATTCAGCATTACACAAGTTCTTCAAGAGTGGCTACCTAAGCTTAGTTTTAGTTCCATGTAGAAGATGATGAATAGTGCTAGAAATTTATGTTTTTGCATTCTCTTCTCCATTTCAAGTGTAGTAAGCTTTTAGATATCATGTAATCTTTATTTCTTGCACTTTAATCTTATTTATTTCAAGTCTATTGCAAGTTTAGTTTCTTACTCTTGAATCTACCATTGTTGTATTAATTTTTTCTTCATTTCAAGCTTAAAATGGGTATTGCATATTTTCCTTCATAGCTTAAGTTTTCTTGCATTAGTTCAAGTTTCATGCTCCATCTCATTATGTCCATTTACATTATGCTTGTCTTTCCTTTATGCATGACTAGCTAGATTTTTAAGTTGGTTAATCCAAGGGAGAATTCCACTTGGGTATGCCATTCCAACTCTCTTTCATTCCTTCTCTCGGTGTATGATGGCTCGGTTTGACTGGGTTGGGGTGAGGACATGGTTGTGAGTTCTTGATACACCGTAGGCATCGTCACGGGGTATACTTGAATCCTCACCTCCATTTTAGTCCCGAGCTTCCCATGAATCAATCGTACTTCTAAGCACCATTGGAGGAAGGCTTTGAGTTGGCTTGACATTCCCATTGGAGTGAACCTTTGTGATTAGCCAACAATTGTTTTCTTGCATTTTCATTCAAAAACTTCACTCACAAAACACAAACAAAAGATTTTACATTTTCTTTTCCTTTTGCAAAATCACCTTCACAAACTTGACATTTCCTTCCCTGAGGAGACGACCTTGGAATACTTTTCCAAGTAAAACATTGACACACAAAATACTCTTTGCGATTGGGGAGCACTTTTGTTCACACATTTCATTTCATACATTTTATTCATTTCATTTCCACCACCAAGCCGTTGTTGCCTAATCTCTTGCATCACCCCGAGGGAGAGTGACACTCCCTTCACACATACACCATATACACATTAAGGGGATGATCTTAAGGGGTTAGGAAATACAACGTTTTCCATCAATCAATGAGCTCAGAATATTTCGCCGTAGGGCACCTCTCTAACCTCAGCAACACCTCTTCGTCCTTCGAACTAAGTTCGAGCCTTCCACCTAGGAACCAATGGAAACAAAGCAAAGTCAGCGATGGTCACAAGGCCCGATCACAATCAAGGTTAGACCAAGACTCACCCAGGTTTTCTGGGACAGACCAGGCCCTCGGAATTGGAAGGGTGTCTGTCTTATCTGCAGGATCGTACTTCCATTGTGAGCCTTCCGCGAAAAAGAATTGTTTTTTCCAATGCTTGTGGGAGCTCGGGGGATCAGCGATGATCACTTTGGTCTTGGTACGTCTGGAGATATATAGAAAGCCCTCCGAGGAATTATACTTGACATTGTAAAAGTGTGTAAGCAGGGAAATAGTGGGAACCCCAAGCTTATGGATTTTAAAGAAGACAAGTAGACCCACCAAGATTCCCCAGAAATTAGGAGGAAGCTGAGCAGGACAGACATTGAAATGTTGAAGAACGCCCTTTATGAAAAGGTGAAGTGGAAAGCGCAGCCCATTCTCAAAGGCAGCTACGAAGAAGCAGACCTTCTTGTGGACATGAGTGACATAGGGGGTATACTCATCCGGGCACCAGTATTTAACCCCTGGTGGGAAACCATAACGAGCACTCAAAATCTTCATGAAGGAAGGGTTGGCCTCACTACGGCCTATGTTCTCGGCATGACTAAAGGCTGACGACACCCCTGGAGCCGAAACACCTACACCACTCACTTTGTCCTTCCCCTTGTTCGGGGCCACAGGAGATAGTGTAGAGGAAGGCTTGACAGTGGGTGCCTGAGCTTCGACAGAGTCAACACCAGGGAAATTGTCGATCTCCTCACCTACGGCTCCTAGGTCAGAGTCTTCTTCGACTGACTGATCTCCTAAGAGGGAAACAGAGGAAAGGGTGGCTTCGGAAGAAGCAGACATAGTTGGGCAGGAAAAGGGAAGCTTGAAAGACCTGTAGAGAGGAGGAATTTCAGAAAAACACTCCTTAAGAACTTTGGGGTTGACACAACTATGAGTAATGATAAAAATTCTAGCGGTAGAGTAAGGGTCCAAAAAATGGGGAAGATGAATCAAGGAAAAACCTTTATTCCTGAAATAGCAGAACCGAAAAGTCCAAAAATGGAGAAACCACCTCAGATTCGAGGGATCCAGAACGGAAATAACAGGTAAAGAACCAAGAACGTACCTAATCGGGAATAAACAGCAAGCCAAAGGTCGAAGGGAGCAAGCCACCCACGCCAATTCGAAGGAAAGAGAATCGCAGTAAAGCCCTAAATTCGCCGAAGGATTGGGGAGTCTGAATCCACAAGGAAGATGGAGGGTTTGAAGTTTCAAGAGGGAAAAATGGCCGTTAGCGTCAAGTCGAAGGCATTTAAAGCCAACTGCATCAAGTGGAGAACGTGCGTGGGAAACGAGGGAAGGAAATGATTACTCGCAACCGTCAGGAGCTTGTTCACACGAAAATCGAGGTCGGTAGCTGGAGCTCAGCTTTAACTGGACCTCAGCTCAGCCCCTACCCAAGATCACTTGGGCTAAGGGCTGGGGGGCAACTGATGATACCCAAAATTAATCTCAAGTGCGAGCTCAGCCCAGGAGGTCAGGTCTGGAGGTCAAGTCAAAACTCGAGAGCTTAGAGGACCAGAGCTCAAGTTACATCCAAGCGAAACAATAGCCAAATCAGTAGGGGAAACAGCTGGATAATAGCCGGCATCACCCAAGCGGAAATCATGCAACGTCCCAAGAAGGAAACCCTTAGTTGATTGGGATCCCCTCCTAAGATTAAGGAGGATCCCATGAATAGGGGGCAAAGATCTCGGCAGAGATCCTGAAGGGTAGGAGACAATATTATAAAGTACTGTACATTTCCATGAGGGGGGAGAAATCTGTAAGCATTCCAACATCATCAATAAAAAAAAAGGAGCATCAGTCTCCATTAGAGAGTGGACTAGCCGAGCTCATTCGCTGGTGAACCACTATAATTCTATTATGTTGCATGCACTATACCTGAGACAATCATAACACTCTTACATCAACCTCACGAGCCTTGTAGCTCAAATTCTTACGACAGAACCCTATTTTACTATTCAATCACGTGGAATTACACTATCAGTAATATACTCAACAAAGACAGTAACATGGTCATTAAAAAAATAGTAACATGCTCACAAAAAAATAATAACATGAAAAAAAAGTAATAATAATTAGGGATTTAATTCTGTCAAAGTGGGCATTAACCGTGTAATCAAGATTCAAGAGAACTCAAACATTAGTATTAAAGTGTTATAGATTTCGATTTTGTTGATTTTTTTGTTGCGCAAGACAATCGAGTATTCTTTGGTTGTGTTACTGTGGAAAAAGTTCATGTTACTGTACGTGAACCGAAAAATGGAGTTGAGAATTTCGATGTCTTGATGTTCACAATTGGTGTTGAGTGTCGTAATTCAACTGTCGATTGTGTGTTACTATTTATCATTTTGTAAATTTTCAATTTGTGGATCGTATTTTTACTAAAATCATTCGAAAGTTGATGCTACTGTAAAAAAACCATTGTCTTTTATTTTATAAAATTAGATATGTTACTGAGCACAAAACTTTGATGTTACTGTGAATATTAAAGTGTATGTTACATAATATATGTCTCAAAGTTTGCAATTGTATGTTAAAATTCACTATAGTAACATTAGTGTCAGTATAGTAACACGACTGTATTGGTAACACGACCCTAATTGTGACTTCAATCATATAGTAACATGAATGTTACTATATATTAACATTCGTGTTACTAAACTCTGTTGACATTGTTCAGCCTCCTTATATTATGCATTACTGTTGTTAAGGAAATTTTGTGATCTGATTTTGACTTAATAGACCAACAATTTATTCGTACATTAAACTTCTCATATATAACTATCAGAATATATAACTTTCATATAAAATTTCCGTTAATTATCGTAATATTTAATAAACGGGTTCTATATATAACTCAATCAAGAGTTTCCAAATATACCTCAATGATTTAACATATGTGACTTTCTATAACTAGACAAAATTAACACCGTTAGAGGTAATTTTGAGATTTAAAAAATAAGTGGACTTAAGTACCTACATATAAGTTTAAACATAGACTTACCCTCAAATAAGTTTTCTTCCAGGACTCAAGTCATTATAAGTCCATCTAAGGGGACTCACCCT
This sequence comes from Ilex aquifolium, assembly GCA_951799425.1. NCBI lineage: Eukaryota > Viridiplantae > Streptophyta > Magnoliopsida > Aquifoliales > Aquifoliaceae > Ilex > Ilex aquifolium. Next base: position 22,870,610 of record OX637402.1, read on the forward strand.
CAATTTTCACAAAATAAAATATAATATATATTTGATCGTGGAATTCAAATTGGTAATTACACATTTATAATAATTTAACATATATGTGACTTTACTTCTTCATATATAGATATAAAAAATTGTATGTAACTGTACTACTAATAAATGAATTCAAAAGAATTTAGAAGTCCTTATAAAAGAGTCCAAAATAAGTTGAAATTCAAATAGGAGTAAAAAATAAAAATTAAATGAAAATATATAGATGGGTATAATTGACTTTAGTATAATAATTAAGGATAAAATAGGAAATCAAAAATTTTTCACAGATTCTGACATTTATAAGTAGTATAAATATGTAGTTGTGGAAGATTTATTCATGAAGCTTCTGTTAATCAGATGCACCTAGCATCCAATCAAGATGTGAATGGTGGACATCAAACATGTAATTTGAAATAAAACAAAACAAAATAGGTAGACATGATAATACAAACATATAACAAGTTCAACTTTTCCTATTTTATTCTCTACCTCGTCACAATTAAGGGAGTTTCTCCACCAGTTGGGTTGTTGCATAACAATAAAGATCTATTGAATTATGCTATACATAAATGTCCCATGTTTAAGCATGTTCCTTTCGTCTTCGATCAATTAGAATTGATAATTGCAAGAAAGTGAGCAATTTTCCAAATTGTCTCCAAATGCTTATGTGTCTCGATGATTTATGAATAAAAGTTGCCCAGCTCTCAAGTCAATTCCAAGCATAAACGGCTTCACATCCCTTCTCAATTTGACTCTTAGAAGTTGTAATAGATTAGCATGTCTGCCGAGTGGGCTACAACGATAATTATCAATAAAACGATGTCAAAAACCAAACCTTTTAATTGAATTACGATGTCTAAATTGCTAAGTAGTTGTGACCATTGAATTAAATAATCAATAAAAAATTATTATATTTAGCATTATAAGCCCAATTGTGGGAATTAGTAATTAGATGTGATTGGCAAATATGTTTGAAATGTACAAAACACGACGGAATATTGGCAAAGATGTACTAACGAATATGAAAAGAAACCAAACTTCTGCAATGGAAACATCATTTTTTGGCAAACTATTGATGCGATGAAACTTTGAAGGATCAAAACCCCAAAGAATCTTGAACATCATATACACAAACACGCATACATATAACATTGCAATTGAACATTAGCAAACACAAATGGGGATTTCGGTATTAAATTCTGCCCAAAACAATACAGAAAAAACTTACACTCAGTTATTGTAGATGAATAATGATCACTTTAAAAAAAAAAAGGAATGCAACTCCAATGGGAAAAAAAAAAGAACAGAACAACAGTAGGTAAATGAAATAGATACTTCAGTCCAATCGAACCGGAAGAAAATGTCAATCTTGCAAGAGTCTAACAGCCATAAGCACCATAACTTAACCAATAAATAAACCAAGAAGGTGAACACGTAAAGGATCAAGAGATGGAAAGGCTACTGGTTTTGGGTTTATTATAGAACCCAAATAAGTAATTAAAAAATAAAAGAGTACAATATGTAAGTCTGCAACATTTCTTCTGACAAAATAAATAGGTAAATGACCATCATGTGTTTTAACAAACAAATATACTTACAAGGAAAAACCCTCTCGGAATGTCAAACCCACCATAGCACAAAAGGTTTCTCCAACAAGTTTTATATTTACTCTGGGTTCAAAGAAGCTCCAGCGAGGAAATTAATCAAAAAATGCAACACGTGAAACTGATCATTAACACCAAATTGATCATACTCCAAGAATATAATTAAAGCAAACTGCTACTTTTACACTTTAGGAAGAAGTCGAGATTACTATAGTATAATAAAGGAAATCAATGAAAAACTCAGCAAATTAATGACTGATCATTTGAGGTTTACAAACATGAACAGAGATGATATGGAAGAGATTTGGGACTTCAATACGTAGATAGCCCTTGGGTCGTGGCTCATGAGGTGTAGTGACGATCTCATTCGATTCCAAAGGAGCTACTTTTTGTTCCTTATCATTTTGCTGAATCTAATTTTATCTGTTATTTTCGGCGAAGAAGAAAAGGCACATTAAAAGACAAAATTATAAAATTAGAGGAATAGCAGAAGTCACATACAAGAAAGTCAATTTATTTGTTATGGGTAAAAGAGAACAATTGGTAGGTGAAGGATGGAAGTAAATATAGTGATGTGTGTGAGAGAAAATGAGGTTAGGAAACCAAAAGTTTAAAAGCGGAGATGTGTATGATTAATGTCACAAATGTTTGGTATTTAAATTCAATGGTGATCTTGACGTTTTCAAAATTTTGGAGGACAAAAGTGTCTAAAAAAATGTTTTTCATGTATCTAGATATAGATATAGATATAGATAATTTCTTTTCGTTGGATACAAATAATATGATATATTTATAATTGTTTACACAAATATTTATTACTTCAAAGTTTAAGAAAATCCAAATTGTTTTCCAGTTTAAAATTGTGAGCCCAATTTTTTTATAAACTTACAAAATGACCATACAATTTACTATATATACAATTACCCTAATTTTTATATAATAGCTAAATTATCCCATAAGTTTTGAAAAAATAACTAACTGACCCCAATATGTCCCAAAACTTATCCAAATGTGTTTTATACCACCTCCAAAATTGGTCCGAAATTTATAGTCATTTATGTATAGTCTATTTCAATTGATGTATGGAAAAATAATAGGGTGGACACATTAACATTTAATAAAAAAATATATCTAACAAATAAATGTAATATTAGTTTAAAAAAATTTGGGTGTCCTCGCCCTACCCCCTAGACCCTCCCTCACCTTCCACTCTCACCCATAACAAAATACAACGGTTGTAATATAAAATAGGTTTTTCTTCATGTGGTCTAACATTGTATAGTTGAGTTAGTGTAATTTTGAGAGGACATGAGCAAAAATTGGACAAAACTAGATAGATGCATTTGTAAATAATAAAAAAGTACTAAAGGTAATTCAAGTGATAATGGACAAGCCGTCTTGAGTTTAAATCACCAAGGGACAACCAAATGAACATGACGAACAAGGCGATGCTATTTTGCCACGGTCATGACGTCTTGCATGACATTTTCATGAAAAATGATTTTTTCTTTTGACGGGTATGGTGGATAAAGGAAAGGGAAGCTTCGAAGCTACTGGTGTAGGGCTTGCCTGTGGACTAGAACCAACCTTGTATGGGTCCTATCAAGTCAAGGTCTTATTACTTTGGACTAATTACAATGAAACCCCTTGATGTTGCTAATATTTTCATTGCACCCCTTCCTATTTTCTAAATTATACTAAAACCCTTTGATGAAGAAAAATAGGCAATCAGGATGCTGCTGTTGTAGCAATTGGATCATCGTATTCATAAATTTTGATAAAACTAAAGCCTAGTAATAATAAGATTTACTTCTTAGACTTATTTGTTATCTCCACGCGTATGTTGAAAAAGTTGCCCTGAATGGAACACGGACCTCGCCGCCCCAGAAACACTAAAGTTATAATTTGAACAATTATCCAAACAAGTTCTATGAAAAGCAGCATCCTGTCAGAACGCATCGTCTCTGAGTTGGTCATCCCAGTAAAACTGTATGAGAAATTAAGCATTTGCTTTGAATCTGCAGAATATTTTTTCACCGGGTACTCCACCAATAATTCACTGCCATCTCCAGGCGAACGTTGAAAAAGTTCCCTCAATGGAACACGGACCTCGCCGATATACCCATCTTCCCTGAAAGACCGCCGATAGTATAACTGTACGGTAAGCATGGTGCCATCTCGCTGGACATCCGATTTGTTTATGTTGTATTTGGCCGTAAAGTTCCAGACAGGATTTGTCCGGCCGTTCACGTCGACCGGAGTTTCAGCCACTGTTTTGGCGTCATCGTTAACTACAATCCTTGCGTAGACTTTCATCTTGGCCAATGGGTTCTGTCGTAATTCTTTGATATTGCTAGCTGAGTGAAGCTTCAACTCGAATTTCAGATTACTCATGACTTTTTTTGTTTGTTTGTTTTTCTGGGTAATAATGAAGCTTTTAGAACAGTGAAAGAAAGGAGAAAGAGAAAAGGGCGGGGTAGGGTTGGGTGGATTGGGGGAAGGGTAGGGGTATTTATGAATTTTTTTGATGTTAAGTCAATAAGTCCATGCCTTGTGCAATACGATAGCCGTGTAATATCTTCATCAAATTTTTAGACGCGTACTTATTCTATTGTTAAGTCTCTCTAACATTACTCTAACTCAAATAATACCACTTTTAAAAGTAAAATGTTATATTACACTTTGTAAAAAAATAAATCACAACTATTTATATTTGATAAAATCGATGATGAATAATTTAAATTAATTATAATTTCACTTTTAAAATGTGTAACTTCACTTTTAAAAAAATTATATTTTTCATGATAACTCATTCGGTATAATAGTCGTCCTCCTTTTTTGGATAATGTTATGAAATGTTGGTAACTTCATTGCAAGGCATAAAAAAAATTTGTAATCATTGATGAATTCATTGATTATAAAAATTTACAAATTAAAATAGGACGACGTCTGAATCCTAATTTTATGCTGAGTTTTTTGCATGCCAGATCATTTTAAGATTGTTGATCCGACTAATCAAAATGATTTCCAAATTTTTTTCCCACTCATAAATTTCCCAAAATTCAGCATGTGGGTGGCCTTATTAGTAAGGTTTATGGTACCATTTTTTTTTTAACATCTGTCTAATAGTTTTTAACCTTATATCTTAAAAATAAGGTTACAAATGTGCCTTATATTAAAATTAGCACGTTGACTCACGACTCACTTTTAAAATGATATAGCGTGAAATTATTATTTGTGAAATAATTCAATACTCACTACATCATATAACAATGCGAAAATATGAAGATCATGTGTTTTCACAAACTAATTTATTATGATGGTCGGAATTAATTTGTGAATTTTATTACAAACAACTGGGTAATAGAGGTTTAGAAACACTTGTTTCTTTCATATTTTGGATCTTAACTCTAAGGATCAATATTTTATTACCGAAACACGGAAGAATTAAAATCTTAAATCAAAACACTATGTATCGACGGTATGAATCCAGGTTCCATCCCTGGAATTGAGCTCGTAATATAAACTCCGACATTTACTACTTCCATGTAGGTAAAATCATAATTTTCTACTAGAATTATGCAAATAAAAGTCTCCAAGCTCTCTTATTCCTTTTTGGTAACCCCATTTTCTTGATTCGGCTACCTAGGAAACAATGTACTTTAAATGTTGCAAAGGTCCATTAGCACGGATGTTAAGAATTCAAAAACAAGGAATTTGTAAAGCAAAAAATTGCAAAATTGCTTAACCATTTACACTTGATTTTTTGTTCCTAGATTGGAAAGAAAAACTCAAAAGATCCTGTCAACCTTAGACCTTCTAGACCAAACTCAGCTTATGCTCTCCATTCAAGATCAAGAGCAACTTTCCCACATCAAAATGACCAAGTATCTTCAAAGCCGAGCATATCTATAACTGAAGCAGGCTAGAGTTTGAAAATCTATCTGCTGAATGCCAAAAAAAGAAAAATGTCCAAGAAGGAATTCCTCACCGAACCACGATTCACAACTCTTCAACTTACATGCACTACTATCTATGGATGGCAGCCTTGTGGCGTCTGGGGCATTAAGAAGTATAGGATCAATGACCACCGCTCCCCCTGGGAAAAAATGTAATTCCAGTATAAGACTGAAGGCTGCACAAGTGAGAAGGAACTGTAGCATGAGCCAGTTTTCACTTCGCGGGTTCACATTCATTGATTGATGTGGGAAGCATTGGTCCATTTGAGTGATGAGTTTTGTGATTGCCATAGACACCTGCATCCTGGCAATGGATTTGAATAGATAGATGTTTTTCTGTCGTATTTCTTAACTCTAGGTACCATTAAACCCTTGCGGTCACTTTCAGCTAGCATTGCTCCCATTTGATCTTTCAAGTCTTGCCAACTGCAAACCAATGAACAGACGGTTTTAAAATTTTTCTAAATGCTAGAAATTCACAGTAAAGTTCTAATTGTTTTTTTGGTTAAGTAAAATTCTAAATTTTTTGACCATAAATGCATTATAGTTCAGGAGAAAAATACGCATCTCCTTCTCTCTCCCCGCCTGATGGACAATAGGATCGAAACCCACTTCAATTGATCAAAGGTGAAATAGCTTTCTACCAGACCAAAACAACCTAGGATAATGAGTCAATAAAAACAATAAAAAAGGATAATGAGTCTATAGTTTGACATTTACTATGATGTTTTGATTGGTTTCGAGCCTAAGGTCAGTCAAACTCATGCATAAACATTTGCACTTCTGACGGAAGATAAGCATTTTTAGCTCACAAAGAAAGAAGATAAGCATTTACATGGCATTGGTGTCTATTTTGGCCAAATTCCCACATCCCATACAGTGAGGCTACTCTTCGAAGGCACAATCCGTTGAAATCTGTTGTCAGGATTTGTTATTTCTAGTTCAGTAAATCCATAACACATGCAAGAAACTTTTGTATTATAATAACATCTTCAGTAAGGCGTGCCCAATTCAGTCATTGATCACTGCTTTCATTTAATTATCTCCATCGGAAAGTACACTAACATAAAATTCCAATAATTCATGTTATACTATGATAGATGCAGAAACATATTTCGATTATTAAAGATGTAGAAAGGGAGATAACCTGATGCTTGTGTTGTGCAGTAAAACAACAAACTTGCGTTTATCAGGGTTGATGGTCTTAGCATGTCCATTGTAGAGGAATCTTCGGTGACCCATCAAAAAATGTGGAAAGTTTCCACCTTGAGTGGTTACAAATACTTCACTCAACAAGCATACCATATAGTCCAAAGCAGCCAACCTTGAAGAATAGCCCTGACAGACGAAAGAGAAACAAAACAATCAACTGAGTACGTAGCATTCTCTTGGTTTACCAGAAACTAAATCGATAATATTAAATAAGGTTGAATTAGTTAGTCTATAGGATCTCCAGATCTGTTAGTCACAGTATGGTACAGCAGTTATTTCGGCCCATTTGTAGTAAGCTTTCTCATTGGGATGTGACAAACACTTGGACATGGTGCAAACAAAAAAGGCAAAAACCTGTTCAACTTGAATTTGGCCGGTTGTTCCTATTTAATGTAAACCATGAGGTGATGACAACTATACAAGACTCAAAATTATATGGTATATCCTAAAGCAAATTTTCCAGAGGCACAACACAATTGTTTGATGTGGTAAGCATTGATACCTGAAAGACATAAAGCATTAAATTTATAGGGCAGTGTTTTACAGAGTCTAATATCCTAGGTTTTCTTTTTGATTGAATCTTGATTCCAGTCTCTGAAGAAGTTTACAAACTGTAAAAGTCGAGTAATATTTTTCCAAATCATCAAGCATGACAGCAAGGCAATATTTTACAGCCATGTCGCTTCCCAAATCTCTTTTAACTAATGCTTTCCAAACACCCTAATCACCATTATATCATGAAAGTTCAGACTTTGGATATAAAATAACATTGGTCATTGCATTGACAACTCAATCGTTATTCGTCAAGATTTCACTACTGTAAGTGGCACTGGCGAGGAGTTCAACTCAAAAGGGAAAGAGGTCATCGATTAAAAAAGGACCGGGCAGTGTTTGTGCCTTTCCAACACTAATGTTTTAGTTAAATTCAGTCCGACAATAAAAACAGAAATAGTACAGATTTCTACCTGAAACAAAGCAAGCTCATCTGGGCTTGCAAGTGACTCCTTTGTCTGTAGGAAAGGAAACATATTAAATAAAGGAGCGAGATTTCTGTGTGACTGGTAAATTTTCCCAGATGCCAAATATATTGGTGTGTCGTTGGCAAATCCCATAGCTCTTAGCATCATCCCAACCTATGCTGACAAGAAAAATGCAAGAAAAAAAAAAAGACTAATTACTGGCTAGAACAGAACTATATGAATGTAATTATGGGATGCACTTGCAATTGTCTAAATAGATTGAAGCAAAAACACCGAATAGATTAGGCCACATCCAGAAGAATGGATGAGTACTGGCTACCAAGGTGCATTACATCTTCACATAAACAATCACTGTAAACAGTAAAAGCTAAATTTTGTTGCATTAACATTTGTCATCCTTGCTTTACTGAATTGAATTCCAGCTAGTTTAAGTGGTTTACCTTCTGTGAGATGAGGAGACAAAAGATTATAAAACTTTTCAAAGACCATTGATGCTTTTCTGGAGAAAATCCAAAGATATCACAAAACACAGCATACTTACCAAAATGCATGTATTCTTGAGTAAATCAGCATACAATGAGCTGAGCAACACTATATAGCAAAACATGAGTATAGCCTCCATGTGAAAACAATAAAAAGACGTGTTAGAGCATCCAACATAAAACGAATTGGCAATGGGATCCGGACTCGTGGGGTCAACAAACAAACAACTATACATACCGAAAAATTCAAATAGATAGGAGACTTGGTCTACTAACCACCCAATGCCCAACTCTCTCCCTCACGTGGGACCTTGCTCGCACGTGGGGTCAACAAACAACTTTACATATCAGCAAATTCAAAGGGGTAGGAGACTTAGTCCACTAACCACCCAATGCCTAGCTTTGATACCATGTTAGAGCATCAAACTCAACACCAATTAATAATGGGTGGAGTGGCTCCTCCAAGTATATAAACCAAACTTGGTGGTCCTAATTATTCGATGTGGGATACAAGCCCTCTTAACAGAAGTGCACAACAAAACAAACACACCTTCCACCAGATTAAACTTGAAGCACAACTAAAACAAAATGGGAAAAAAAAAGGAGGCATACAAAAGCTAGAACTTAGGAGCACAAAACTAATACTTTGAATACAGAGAGTTAAGACACTTACCAGAATATAAGGATTGACAACAAAAAATGTTCAAGGAAGAGTATAAAAAAGATCTCACAAAATGAACAAAAAAACACCATGCGAAAAGTGAATCGCCAATAAGATATGGACAAATTATCCTTCACTTTAAGGTCATGAGCTTAAATTATGACTTCCCCTCCGTGAAATAATTAGGCAAAACAAAAGGAGAAAAGAGCATATAGCAATATGAATCAGCGCACTGCTAAATTCTCACACAACATATTCGACATTGTCCAGTGCTATGAAGGAAGGTGGCCAAGAAAAATCCAAATTCATTCAGTCTGAGCTCCTAGGCAACAGATTCTATTCCCTAAGAATAGTCATTAAGAGAGAGAGGGATCCATTTAAGGAATTCGTTCCGATTGCCTAACTTTGGGTACTTTGAAGGCTCACACTGCAACAAAAGTCCGTGCAAGTTGCGCTTACTTTACCAATCTGCTTATCGGCAAACAAATATAACCATCTTTGCTCACCCCTTTTCCTTCCAAAGGAAGGCTTACCTCAGACTTGAAGCCCCTTAGCCAACCCACATTACCGATGACAGTGGATAATCATATTTCTTAGAAGTACTAAATACAACTCCATGAATGAGCAAAATGAAGGTTGCATTAATGATAAGATCTATGGGTTTATCCCAAGTTATGTACATAAAGGAGTATACAAATATGCGCACACACCAATGCGCATGCATATATCAGGATGTAATGTGGAATGCACGTTCCTTTCCTTTTGAAGCTGATTTCAATTACAACATAATTTAACAGTGGACAAGGAATTTGACCATTAGACAGAGGAAAAAGGCTGCACTGTAGCATGGTACAACATATCCACGGGAGAGGCAGGTGTACATGTTTCAGGGCTCATACCAGAAGCTATTCCAGTTTCATATAAAGACAGTAAACAAAATATGGAAAAGGAATTGATATAACAACAATCCAAAGCCCAATCTCCAGATGATCCACATCAAAATTACTTTCTCCGGAAAATAGGAAAAAAAAAAAAAAGATTTCGAGAATTCCAAAAACTAACCTCCAAAGGGGTCATAGGGCACTTTCCAGTGACACGATAGAGAGCAGGATCAATTACACGGCCTTTCCGGGTGAACTTGCCTCGCCAGCCTTTTTCACGTATTACATCCATATCAGCCTTTTCAGCCTCTCCTCTATCATACACACAACATGAAAAGGCCACCATATCCTATGCAAAGCATAGATGCCTTATTATTGCTAAGATTAGAAATCAACAAACGTAATGAGATTAAAAAACCCTCAGAAGATACATGGAATTAGAATTGTTTACCTCCTCAAATCGAAGGTGGATGGAAACATACTTCCCACCAGAATTTGCGCTCCTCTCAATCATTCTGTCGACTAATTTCTTTCCAAGGGTTGAAATGGGTAAAGAGAATCTCAATGCTTCATAATTGGCAAGGCATCTCAGAAATTGAATGTGAGGTGGAACACTCATTGCCAATCTATTTGCAAAGGGAGTAATATAGATAAACCTGCAACAAACAGGTAACCAATAAAGAACAATCAAGTTGGTCGCCTACAACATTGGATAACAATTTTACTTGTTATTAAAACTCAAAACTCTGAAATAGAATGAATTAGCAAACTTTGCAAAATCCAATTGTCATTGTTATTAAGAAGGACAGTGTAATTTTACCCTCAATATATGTAAGAGTTATATCTGTTAGTGCATTTAACTCAAATCCAATTAACAATGAGTGAAGAGACTACTCAACCATATAAACCAATCTGGAGTGCTCTAATATTTCAATGTGTGATGCAAGATATCTTTACACCCTCCCTCACATGGGATCTAGAATCACATGTGAGCTAACAATTAAATGACAGATATGCATATCGAGAAATTGGTCCACTAACCACCCAAACTTTACTTTAATATCGTGTTAGAAATTGTAACTCAAAACTAATTGGCAATCGGTAGAAAGACTCTCAACCATATGAAACCAACCTCAAGTGGCTTTAATGTTTTGCTAAGGGATACAAACTCTCATTACACCCTCTCTCACGGGATAAAAGGTGCAGTAATACATAGAAAAACATGCATATCCTAGTATTCTCTATAGGATTTAAGCCCACCACCACTTTCAGTACGTACAAAACCTATCTTCATTATAACAAATAACCTCAAAGCTGGGACAAGAACTTAGAAATTGGGTCCACTTAAACTAACAAATAGTCAACTTCACAATTCGTTCACAACTAACAAGATAGTTTACACAATTTGAAGATTCCATGTAACAACGGAAAGAAAGACAACCTTTTAGGGAGTTCTGCCATCAAAACATTCTTTTACATGAACTATTATTCAACATATGTACATAGGTTCGCAACATCCACAATGAATTTCCCTCATCAACCTAGCTTAGTAGAATTTTCGAGTTTCATTATTCATTTATTAGATCATCAAAAGCAGAAGTTTCTACAGTACCCAATTCACTACAGCATGTAAGGAGAAGAATTATGACTGATGGAGATTATTGACTACGTATTATTGAGTACCTACCCTTGCTCACGTAAGACAGGATAAACTTCTTCCATGTAGTATCTGGTAGGAGCCCAAGCTGGGACTGGGAAGACTGGTACATTACTGATGTTAAAATCGTATCTTTCCATTAATTCATCAGGCAGCTCCCGCACCACTTTCATGTAACCCTCGAGCGTTGTTATGAAATGGTCCTCATCATAAATATCACTAAAGTTACTGTAAAGCACAAGTAGAAAAATAATTCACGTAAATAGCTAGAAAAATGAAAGTTATAATGCATTTATTACTTGTGACTGGATGTGCCCAAATGTGTTTTGATAAAGAAACTAAAATTGAATGACATCATTAATTTCTAAGTCCATAAATTGTTCATTCATCGAAGAACAAGAAGATATACTTGGAAGGTTGTTGCTTTTATTACAGGAAAAACTTATCCTGAAAAGCTTAAATCATAGCGGAACAATCATAAGAAAATAGAAATACACATCAAACAGCAGCATCTCAATGCCCTCCTAGGGGCATTATTAGCAGGTTGCGCAAATCATTATCTTATAGAACTTTTGATATAAATACCACAACTAAAGGCAACTAATATGTAGCTTGCCTTTGATCCTTCCAAACACTATGATAATAAAACCTAGGGATCACCAGAGTCGCATTCAACAGCCCAGCCACAGCCACTGCGTTGCAGATCTGCAAGAAAAACAAGCAGGATGGAGCTTAAGTTTAGATGCACTTACAGAGAATATAGAAGTTCATCACACACATGCCGCAGCAGTCTTCTGTCTATTTAATTGCTTAATAGAAAGGAAACAACACAGTTTGAAAATATTAACTTATTCTTGTCCTTTCCTGTCTTCTACAGCCAAATGAAGCAGGAAGAAAAAATTTGGGGAGATCTATGCAATGCACCTACGGCTTTTGCCAGTTGCCACACTCATGTATACATCTAGTTCAGTGAACCTGGAATTTCATCCTTTCCATTCATTCTCTTCCACTTTTCCTTTCTTTCCTTAATGATTAGTCCGTTGATATGAAAAAATTTCGACCAAATATATATTGTTATATTTAGATCAAGTTGTGAAATTTTGGATTTTCACATGTATAAACTACAGCACACAAGTAACTTGTAAAACAAGTTCATAATCAAAATGAAGAGAAATCACATACCGATGAGCGCTGCTGATTAAGGCCACCATTAGCCTCAATAATCAAATATAGCTCAGGCCCAGGAGACTCTGAAATGGAAAAATTGTACACATTAGTGCATAAATTCAGACACAAACTATTTCCTTTTAGCTTAAGGCTTCATTTCCAACAGTATTGCTGTAGCCAGTTGCCACCCAAGTGGTAATATAAGATTGAATTTGGGAGATATACAATCAAATTATGGGACACTGACATAGTAAAAAAAAATATTTATCATTTAAGAAGGTGAAAAAAGTGGAGCAGAAAATAAGAATTTAGCTTTTTCTACCAAAACGTAGGCCAGCCGTTGTGTTTGGACAGGGTTTGTGCTCTTTCAGCTTCCTTTTGTATCTCCAGACAGCAGACAACTACAATAAAATCCAACAAAAAATGTCAGCTAACTACAAAGATACCATATTAATTTCACCATAGAATAACCAAATATTTTGTATCCTATTGCTTCCAAGATTACGCATTTTATTCCGGAATGTAACATGCATATACTTAAAAAAAAAACCGTCTTAATAAGAAAGCTTTCCATCTCTATCAGACAATTCATCTGCTTCAAGCTGCAAATTATCTTGTTTTATTACACTGCTTCACTTCATACATACTAGTCTAGTCAATGTACAGCAGGTTCAGGGTTGCCTCCATAATTACACTTATAACCATACTGGGGTAAGACTGATCAACAATAACCACTAGCCAGTAATGATGATAGATACTTACACGTGAAACCATACATCCACTCATCTAGGTTCTGTAGCATCACAGAATTTTCAAGATACTCTTCCCAAGAAAGACTTCTTTTATCCGTATGACTGATGATTATCAAACCAACTAAAAGCTTCCTAAGATATCAAACAAAATCTGCTTTTGTTGTCCAGAGAACTTCACAAAAGCTTCTAGAGACGGACTAATAAAAGCAACAACAAAACAGTGGACACAAATGTGAAACTTTAGAGGCAAGTGCCCAATCACGGAAAAAAAAATGGAGCCACAATAATAACAATTTCCCCATGGTTCCTGTAGAAAATATGATTCTAGCACAGTATCTCATTAATTCCTAATGCATCTCCACACCAATAGTGTCATGTTCACCCTTTTTCTCCTCATATCAATCCCCAACCCCATTCACCACAGCTGGGAATAGGGTAAGCCATGCCAATACATAGGCAGGGTCAGAGTACAAGGTTTGGATTGGCAAACACATATGTATGTTTGTGTTGCAAAAGATGATTAGTCTGTCTTTGCTACAATCCTCCATTGCTACATTAGTTCTTCATTTAATCTCTCATTGCCAGCATTCTTATAATCCAAGTCTGAACTACCAATTACATCCTATGCACATGAATTTCTGTATTTTGCAACTTGCTGACTGCAAGATACGAACAAACATAAAAGCACTTATCAATGGTCTCCAATAGTCCACTCCCAATTACGAGGACACCTTGTAGTTAGAGCAGTTTAAAATACCCAATTATAAACATATTCGAACACTCCACTATCCTAGGATTCTGACAACGTATCCTCAATTACAGATATCAAGTATGAAAAGGATATTTTTCCTTCGACTTAAGGCACATAATCAGAAACTCAGCATTCACGCTTCCTATTCAACAAGCATTTTACGGATAAGATGGTATATCTGTTCTCAATCTACATAATACATGATTCTAAGTGTAGTATATTTTTGCATATGGAGTTCAAGAAGAAAATTGAATATATGCATATATATACCTATTGATTGCATGAACATGTTTCATGAATTCATTGTCTTTGAAAAATGGAGATAACCATAGCCCAAATGAGCCAACAAAGTCAAATAGTACTATAGTAGCATTAATAATAGGCCACATAAATTGGAAAAAAGGACACCTCATGTAGACCTCCGGAGCCAACTGGTACGAAATTATTCAAAATTCCAAGTTTACTTTTTTCCACACGATAATTAATCAAATAGAAAGTAATTCAAAAAGGGAAAGGAAATTGTGAAAGTAGTCAAAATTGAAAATTACGAGGAAAGAAGGAAACACCTTAACCAAACATCATCATCTAAAAATCAACTAAATTCAACAAACACACACTTGCTCAGCAACCAAAGAGAGAGTGCTTAAAAAAAAAACTAACAACCAAAAACCTGAAGAATATAGAGAAAACCCATGAGCAAACATCCATTAGCGAAGTAATTAAAATAACAGAGTAAAAAAAATGTAAATAAAACCCATGAAACAAACCTCAATTCCAGTTGAATTATCAGCCTTAATCTGAGGCCAAAGCTGCTGAAAAATCTCATGACTACGGTAGACTGACCCGGGTAGTGGAGGGTGGAGAAAATCATATAAGGGACCCACACATGTGAACAAACCAGAAAAGTAGAGAAGAGCCAAGAGCAGCAAGTACTTGAGGAGTTTTTTGCGGAGGAAGTATTTAAGGAGGTTTCGCCGGAGGAATATCCCGGCAACGGAATTTTCACGCCTGGAGTCCTGAGAGTGAGTTTTTCCGTTTTGAGGTCTCCGGCGGCAATGTGGGAGTACAGAGTTGTTGTTGGATTCGGTGGTGTAGTAGCCATTAGTGGTGGTGGTGGTGGTGGTGGTGGTGTGATTTTGGTGGGTATTTGTTTTCATGGTTGGCAATGGCTTGTTTTTGTTCAAGGCCATGCAAGAGAGAGAAAGTTGTGTGTGTGAGCGGCGTTGATGTTGTAGTGTGCGCGAGCGGTGTTGATGTTGTAGTGTGTGTGTGAGAGAGAGAGAGAGAGAGAGAGAGAGAGAGAGAGAGAGAGAGAGAGAGAGGGGGTGGGGGGGGAGGGGAGGGAGGGAGGGAGAGAGAAAGCGATTCTTTTGATTTTTTATGGTGGTAGTGGGATTTTATGAGAATGAAGTGTGTATATGCTGTCTTACATGGCTACATTCAGTGGATATTTTTGTAGAAAAAATGAGATAGTGGAAAAAATATTCATCGGAATGATGATACCACGTCAATCTGGAGCATTATCACGTGATATCACAAATTAATAATAAATAAACTCGATACAAATTAAGAATTACACATTCATGTAAATCAATAACTATCCACTCAACAACTGAGTGGAATGGTCTAGTGGGATACTAATCAAACTTCTCTAAAGTTGAAAGTTCGAGTCTTAGAATTCACATTAGAATTCAATAGTTGACCGTTATATTAATCTAGTTAGGTTTATTTCTAATAGAAATAACAGGCACGGTCAGGGACGGTATAATTCTACTAATGAAGATTTATCAAAGTGGTCTCTAAGTATTCTCTTTCACCCCACCATTTTTCTCTAATAGCAAAAAAAAAATAATAATTATTCACTCTACTTTCATATAAATCAATAAGTTATTAGTAAAATCCACTTTATTGATTTAGAGTTTTATCGTAAGTCAGAGATATCATACCAACAATCACCGCTGCATTGAATATTTTATGGAGAGGGGAGAGAGAGAGAGAGAGAGATGTCGGCTTGGGAACCGAGAATGTGGAGGTTAGCTTGACACAAAGTTATACGATAGGAAGGGGAATGTTAATTGACTTAAATAATATTACTTAATTTTTTTAATCAAAATTTAAATTTAATTTAATGATATAATTTATTAATTTAATCCATCAAAATGATAATAAATCTTAACGAATTTTGAGAGTCACTATCAATTCAACAATTATGAGTAATTAAGTTAATAAATTAAATTCAAATAAATTAGATTATCGATGACTAGTTACAAATAATATTATTAAAACTTCTCACAGTTACCATAGAAGTGGATCAAATTTGTATGTTTGATATTTTCCCTAGGCTGGAAGATGGAGTCTGTTCAATTTACAGCTCCAAAGTCGAGCCAAGTACAGCTCAGGGCACGTTGTTCATATCTGGCATTTTTATAATAAGGGAAGAAGGAGAGTGAGAGAGGCGCAATAAAGAAGAAAACTACCAGCATTAAAATTATGGAAAAAAGATACTGACATCCCTTGTAGTTTCAATTAATTACAAAGAGTATCATTATATTTTCTAAGTTTGCAACTTCTGGTTTGGATTTGTACTACATAATGCACATTTCTAATATTCAATACTCGGTTGGTTTGATATGGCGTTGCCAAAGGGAAAGGGTTGTTAATCTCATGACACTGAAGCAAGGGTGATCTATTGTGGGGGAAGGGGAAAGGAGATGTAGGGGCAATTATTGTAGTGGTGGTAATATTTGTCTGATTGCGTAAGCGTAAGTGC
This sequence comes from Ilex aquifolium, assembly GCA_951799425.1. Taxonomy (NCBI): domain Eukaryota; kingdom Viridiplantae; phylum Streptophyta; class Magnoliopsida; order Aquifoliales; family Aquifoliaceae; genus Ilex; species Ilex aquifolium. The sequence goes on from OX637402.1 coordinate 22,887,504, forward strand.
GTGTTATGTAAAAGGGTTTAGGAAAAGTAGAGGTCTATTATTCTAATTTTAGGTTTTGACAATATGGTAATCCTCTCTATCGATACAATTGGAGAATAGTTATATAGTGTAATAATCTAAAAATTATGAGGATACTCTTTAAAAGTATTAGAAACGATTAGGTGTTAGTGTAATTTGGTCAAATTGTTTTTGGAACTTTATAGTCCACTTTAGATTATTCTCTACAACAAATCCGCCTTAGATCTCCCCAAGGCATTATATCTGGTTGACCATCACTTTCTTTTCAGAGTGAGGCTACTTTGGTACCCTATCTTACTTTTATCAATCTCACCATTAATTTTGAATGAAATAATTTATAAAAATAAATGTACATCGCGAGCGTGAAAACACATAAGAACTCTTGAATTGAATGAAAATGGAAAAGAGATATAACTCCAGTTCCTTCGGAAATTGTAAGATCTTTGGCGCAAGAAAAATGGGTTGATCCATATTATCTTCACTTGATTCTACTTCCTCTATTTTTTTTTTAAATATCGAATCGAGTTCTTCTCCTACTCGTATCTATTAGAACATGCTGAGCCAAATCTTTTTCATGTAAAAGCTGTTTGATTTAAAACGGGAAAATCGTGCGATTTTATGAAATCACTTGCTATGGCTCGAATTCGTAGTCAATCCTCTTTCCGATAAGAGCATTTGGCAATTGAATCTGATAATTACCCAAATTGTGTGTTTTAATTAATTGAAAAGTGAATGTACGGTATTGAAAAGTGTTTTTGATGGAACTCTCTTTTCATAGTTGGATACCCTTGTGCAGGCTCTGCCCTTTTAACTTTCGCCCTTCCAAAATCTTCCCCTTCTAATTTCTCATATTTAAAAATTGAAGCTGTTGGCTCATGTCCTTCAAACCCACCCACTTCTCCTATTATGATCTTTTTGGTGCGCCTGGCCACTCGTGTTTGAATGGCAAATATGGAGGACAACATCTTTGAGTAAAAGTTACTTGTAATTGTACAAAAGATTTGGGTTTTATCCCATTTCTATTTCAGTAGGATCCACTTGAATTGGACTAGTTAGAGAGGATTCTATACAATGACAACATCATTAAAAGCATGGTGAAGAGACTTTTGTCACTGTAAAATATGAAGAGGATTAGAGATACACAACCTATTCGAACATTTAGACAGAATGATTTTGTAATTTGAACCCTTGACGATCATGTAAACGACTCTCAGGACTAAATGTCATATGATTGATAACTTGATGGCTACTAATGAATCTATCACTTTTCTACATACGGAAGTTTGTATCAGTATTTATGGACGTCACATGAGGTCCAAGAAAGATATCAAAATAGCTTTGGTAGGTAGAAGGTATTGAAGAGTTACTAGCAATATCAGGAACATATGTAATTGTTCAGGAAAATAAATAATTGAGTGACAAAAAGACTGGAGATCTTACTCAGAAAACTCCTCAGTTTGATCATGACAAGATATGCAAGTAGGGAAAGCATGGAAAAGAAGGTCCAATACACTAGGGGACGTCAATATCCTTTACAATGTAGTCATTTTTCAAACTTAAATCCTCTGAGGTGAACTACTCCAAACAAAGTTGAATGAGAAACTACGTGTGTGAGGGGTTGAGAGTAACTATGTGAGGCAGAGTTGAGAGAGAAGTTGAATTCCCAACCCATTTTCCCTCTCAAATGGGCAATGTGGAAAGGGATATAAGAGAGCTTATAGGAAAACAAAAAAACAAATTTTCATTAATTTGGAGGAGATTAATGCATAGACAACTATTATTTGAAATAAGTCAATTCTATTTTTGGCGATTAGACCACCCTGGTCCCATACCTACGTACTAAGTCATTATGGGGTTGAAGAGACTAGAAACAATTTTATTAAGAAAATTGAACCAAGTTTCCATGTCACTTGTCTGGCTTGTTACTTCCATTTTCAGTTTGTTACGCTCAATAAATTCTTTTTTTTTTTTTTTTTTTTTATGTTGGGTTAATTATAAATTGTCCCATTCAACTTTAGGTATTGTTACAATTAACTCCTTCAGGTTTTGATTTTTGACAAATTGCACCCTTTCATCTTCAATATTTTACAATTAACTCTTTCCGTTAGTTGAAATACACATTATCACGGAATTGATAAAATGGCAAAATTACCCCTTCCCAGATTCTTCCCCATTCCTTCGTTGAACCCTAACTGCCCTTAACCCCATCCTCCTGCTCCCCTTCCTCTGTGCCCCACTCTCATTACTCACCTTCCTTTCTCCGGCGAACCCAAACTCACTGATCTCATTGCCTATGATGGTGAAACACCCCTCTCCCTCTCACGTGAAAACTCTACTAAGAAACCCTCACTCACAGATCTTCTATTTTTCTCTCTCTAATGGTGGACGGATCTGTTAATCTATCTCTTTCTCTCTCGAAAACAACAAAACCACCCCTGTTACCTTTTGAGTTTTATTAGTGTTATGGTCATGGACTCATGGACCCTCGGTGGGGCAAGCATTGAAGGGATTACTGCTTTTTTAATTCGGAAAGGGAACCGCAAGTTCTTCCGAGACGTGCGCACCATCAAACATGCTCTCGGGATCTCCGGCGGAATTATGAATGGTGCAAAGTTACAATATTACCCCTTCCACGACCTCATTTTTATTTACTGAGCAATGCCATTTACACTTAATTTTTAGGTAAATATCATAATTAATTCTTAAATTTGGTGTCTTATTTTAAAATGGTCAAACAACTTTCAATTGTCTTAATTTAATCTTTTAATTATTAATTTTGTCTTAATTAATTCCTTATATTAATTTCAACTGTTAGAACAAACAGCGACACATGACGTGGATCGCCACATGATAAATACGTGATTTGTCTTCGCTATTTCTATTTCTATTTCTAATTGTTGAAATTGACGGAAGGACTTAATTCCCACAACAAAATTGATAATTAAGAAAATTAAATTAAAACAATTAAAAATTCAAAAATGATTTTAAAATAGAAGACAAAATTTGAGGACTAATTATAACATTTACCATTAATTTTTTAATCTAATTCAACATAGTCATTAAATTGATAATATATCGCAATATTAGTTACTATCCGCTATTAGCCTATTAAAACAATGGTTATGATAACAAATTATATAGGCAAATTAAGTTCAAATAATAGTATAAGATAGAGGTCCACATGAATAAAATCGGGCAAATAATTAAAATTCTTCAGGCTTTGTTCTTTACTTGGAGAAGAATGTTCACGATTAAATTAAAGGAGTTCATTTCGGCCATGGTATTAGGAAATGAAATCCTAAAATGGCAACTTATATCTCTGCATTAATTGATTTCCCTTGTCAGTATCGTACTGATTGTTTCCACGTTTGCTTTCCTTTCCCAAAATAATGAAATGGCAAATAAGTTGAAGCTTAGGGTTTCGATTTTCTTGATACGAGACTATTTACATAATATGAACTCATTATAAGATTCACGCCGGAGGCTAACTAGTTCTCGATATGAACGTGAAAATAAGACGATTGATTAACACGAATAATAAATTGGTCAAGTAAGTATTAAATACGAATAATTGATATTGGATAAGGAAAACATGCTTAGTTCTAATATAGAGAAGATTTTTGATTGTTTCTTAAAATTTTTCCACTTTCAATGCAAGTTTTTTAGAATTAAAGAATTTTTCAGTCGATTTTTGGATCGGTTATGATTGACAAGTACTCGTTACAAACTCAAAATGAGACCATTTTGTCATTATGAAGTGGGAAGAAGTAGTTGGGGAAAACAAACTGGGTTTGATGAGGATAGTACTACTACTCGGCATCAAACTTGTGCTGGGCCATATAAAAAATCTTAATGGTTTTGTCGTCACTTTCTTATTAAACCCCCAACCGACGTTTTGATAGTACACAATGCTGGCCACGGTGGACCTCACCCCATTAGAGCACCTACCAAGCAGAGAAGAACATGCAGATGAATCAAGTTCTTCTGAACAGTGCCTGTGAAGAAGGATATTGTTGTGCCTGTGCCAAGGGTGATGTTATATACAACATAAGTACGAAGTGCAGGGGATTCGGGTTCGGGTTCGTTTGTGCAAACAAATAAACATGGCAAAAATTCCCCAATTTTCTCACTTAATTTGATAAAATGGATTTCGAAATGGGTTTACATCTGGAGAGGAAACTCGCATCAAAGCTTCAGGAGGATATGAAACTGAGAGTTTCAGAACATTTGAAACTTCCCTTTGTCAAAGCTTCAAAGCAACTCACATAAAGAAATTAAGGAGTGTCTTCATCATTCTTGAAAACCATTTGAAAGTCTAATTATTATTATTGTTATTATGTGATATATGTCAATAGGAGAAGTTTATGGTACCGAATTTTATTTTGGGTACTGTACCATTATTATGAATTTTGTGGTTTATTTTTTATAATTTTTTAGAGACATTTATAATTTTTGACGATCATTTAGAACTTTTGATGATGATTCACAAGATTTGAGGATCATTTACAACTTGTGGGGGTCATTTTTGTAACTTTTGAGGTAACTTAAGATCGATCACAAATAACCCTCAAAAATTGAAACTTGAACTTTAAGAGTCGTAGTATGACCCTAAAAGTTAAAAAAAAAAAAAAAAATTTGATCGAAAATAAATCTAAAAACTTGTATTTTAACCTACAAAATTTATAAAATTTAACGATACGGTATTGAATTTTTTTGTCCGCTCGGTACCCTAGTCTTTCTCCATACCAAGAACTCCAAAAGCACAAAAGCAGACCGACAACAAATCATCAAGGCAGGCACTTGGAGGTTGAAAAAGGTATAATAACACTTCCATAGGATTTACACCTCATTTAGACCACCCCCCATCTGCGTAGAACTACCTTTGAAAATTGGCCCTACTTCATAAATTAATTAGGTACCCTTTATCTTCCATCAATTCTTCTACCACAGCAGCCGCCCCCCCCCCCCCCCCCCCCCCCCCCCCCCCCAAGTGTATGTAACTTAGTATACTTATCAATTTTGAAACTTTAACCACCAAAAACTTCCAAGTATAGTTGGGTTGATGAGTGAGTAGTTGATCCCTACCTACTACCTAGACATGAAGGTCGGAGAGGTGGTTACGGAAACATGAACTGGGATTGATTGGGACAACATGCAGATCTGCTACACAATTTCGGGCCATTTTTGGTTGGATGCAAATCTTAATGTGTTTGTTTTAATTCCTAGCTTTCTTTCAGCCCAAACGCCCCGGTGCGTCAAGAGACGTATAGTGACACGTTTGTACCATGTGATATTAGAATTCAGATACCATCCAATACTCTTTATCTACATCTTTCTTCTTATCATATCATCCACTGTTAATAAGTAAAACATTCGCTTATATAATGGATTGAAATCGCATTAGGTGATCTATCAAGAAAAAAAATGAATATATATATATATATATATATATATATATATAGAGAGAGAGAGAGAGAGAGAGAGAGAGAGAGAGAATCTCACTCTTTCATTTTGTGTTTTGGGTCAATTTTAGTTTGTGTCATGTTTGTGCTTAATGAAAAATGACTTGATGCTACAATCCATCATGTCATTTTCAGGCCCGTGTTTTGTACTGAGTTGAGATATAAAATTGAAACCCCTAATGCTAGTTATAATAAACATGATGGTCCTCCACCTCATTAAAGCAGCTGCCTGGCAGAGAAGCGGTCCCAGCAGGGTTTATAGGCAAATAGGTTCGTTAGCAAATAGTTAAACAGAGTCCTAGAGAATGTATTTACAGGGTTATACTTATATCAGTTCTAAGCACCAAGTAGAAAGTGCAGGCATCTCAAGTTCTACAGTGGACATATTTTTGGCAGGTTTTCCATACTGAGGATGGAACAAATCCCCCTATAACCCCCTGCCAAGCGATTGAGTTGAATAAAGCCCGGTTCAGAACGCGACCCAACAAAAGATGCCTTAAAAGCCTCAAACAAAATCCAACTAAAGAAGTTCCGGGAGATTTTCTTATAGATAAGACTTGCTTTATTTGTAGATAAGTAAGGATCGACCACCTTGACTTCTCATTAATGCGATTAAAGAAATCCACCGATGCAAAAACAAAAAGGAAATTAAAAAGGTGATACATACTAAAATCATACACTATAATTCTCTAACTACTTGCTGTGATCCAATCTATAGTAAGGGAAAAAAATGACACAACCTTAAATTCTTTAGATGCCACCGCCCAGAGGGAGGCTATGAACTTTACTTTGTCCCATAAAAACTCGGCGTACTCTTCCTTCCCTTAAGAAATTCTTCTATTCCTTTCCAACCATACCACTCAAATTGTCACTATAACCACAAATTCCCACAATATGAAAGCTCTACATCCCTTTACAAAAATTCCGTGATTGATCTCAAATAAAGAAACACAATCTTAACCCAACTTTATGCCACAATTTCAAAACCACGGGACAATGGATTAAAAGGTGTCCATACTTTTATAACTCCTACACAAAATGCACCATTGAGGATAAAGACAAGTATTCGGTCTTCTCCTTTACAATAAGTCACAAGTATTGATCTTATCGTGAGCCATAGTCCAATCAACACCTGCTCCTTGACCCTCCAAATCACCCAATGGGGTTCAAAAATTGAAGTAGATGGGTCATCAATTAGCACATGGAAATAAGATTTGCACAAAAAAAAACACTAGTGGGATCAATGACCCACAATCTCTTGTCATCCAGTTCCAGATAAATTAGGACTGGTCTAATCAAGGGAAACAATAAGGAAAGATCCCCCTCTTCCCTATCATTCAAAGCTCTAAAGACATTGAAATCCCACGCCCCTTGACAAATGCATTATACATGCTAGCAATGAAAGCCTCTTCCCTATCATTCAAAGCTCTAAAGACATTGAAATCCCACCCCCCTTGAAAAGATGCATTATACATGTTAGCACTGAAAGCCTCTTGGTTTCGGCATAATCTAACAAGACGAGGATACAATGAAGAAAAAGTAGAATCCCCCCACCATTTATCTTCAAAAAATGGATTCTCTCCATTCTCCAACCCAACCTCACATATTTCAAGAAATTATTGGTACCCTGTGAAGGAGAGAAACATGAGACCAACGATAGCAAAGTACAGATAAATAACACTTGGCCTTCGGCAATAGGGGAGCACTTAAGGATCACCATACTGAAACCAAAAAAAACTGAGATACATAACCACTTTCCTAGAGTAGGTTGCTGCCATTACAAGGATGCAGAAACTTCAGCATTATAGGCAACCATACACATACTACCATATTTGAAAGTTACTAAATCCACTTCAAAACTAAAAATCCATTACTCTTCATCATATGGGAAAATGAAGTTCACATAATTTTATTCTTTTTCTTTCATAATATCGTTAATGGAGTTCACATGTTATATAGTGTTGTCATTATTCACTCCATTATCAGGCGCATCTCAAATATAACATACAATATCAAGATCTGCATGAAAGTTCGAGACCCCATCAACTTGTTGAGAGGGGAGAAACTTCAGAAATGACTGAAGGATGAGATACAGATACAAATTAAAAGAGAAGGTAAACTAGTCTCTTCAACCTGATGATAAGGTAGCATCTAAAACAACATCGAAGAAGCACCGACCCTATCACGAGGAATCAGGCGTAGTTCCGAACCATGTTTTAGGAAGACGTTGCCTGAGAAAACAAAACAAAATTATCTGAAGGTAGGACTTAGTATTGTACACGACTTAACCAAACTATAGTCTTTCACATCACATAATGATTCATGTACAATCAACCAAATTTTTTGTAAGCAGCAACAAGGAAATTGCAGTATGATATGCTGAAATCGACATATTACGCATGTTAGGTTCCTAAAGTAAGTGACACAAATAAAATTTAAAAGCCATGTGGAAATTTTGGCTCTAAACATAATCTTTCTAGACATGCAAAAGGCATGAGCAAAAAAAAAAAAAACAAGAGTTTTAGTTAGCAAACTCAAAACACAATCAAGCAAAGAGACTTGGATAGCAATGGCTAAGGGATACCCATGGTTCAAGGTTGTGTTATTGGTGCATCAAATAGAACCTCTAGAGACCCACCTTCTCAAGAGAACACCCAACCACTTTTAGCAACACCCTGACCCAAGACATAAAAGTTTGATAAACAAAGACATCAAAGAGGCAAAGATATATCCAGTGGGTGTTGGATTAGAAGGTAAATGACATTCTCTTCCCTCACCTATCTCTTATAGCACCTTTTAGTAATCACCCAATTCCTAGAAGTGATTGATGATGGGATTTTGCCCCCATACAGGTTTAAACACAGCCACTTTGAAGGGACAAGTAACCACTGAGGCCTATGGGTCGAGATACAGAAAACATTCTTAATTTTTTCCCTCATCTTTCAAGTTCAACACCCATTGTGAAATTATTGAGTCCTAACAATTGATACATATTGAGATTTTGATCCCACCAAGCTGCACACACAAAGGAAGCCACCTTGTTGAGAACTATAACCACCGAGGCATATCGTGCTTAGTAGGAAAACCTGAACAATTTTGTTTTATTTTATTTTGATAGGAAACAAATCTTTCAGTTCATAGAAAGAGATAAAATTACATCAGGATAAGAAATCCCCCGAGAAAAAAAACTAAAGCAAACAACCTGAATAATTTTATCCAATTAAAGCTTCATTTCAAATGAGCTTAAATCTCCAATAATGCACCACTTTCAAGGAACCATCTTTTGGGGCACCTCACCATCCCTTCAACTCAAGATTTCCTTGTTATTTGCTTCTTGAGTACTTGTGATGGAAAATAAATCCAAAACAAAATAAATAAACTAAGACTATAAAGAAAGGAACATTTTCGGACAAGGTCCTACTACTAAAAAATACCCAATGCACGAGGCTCCTACTTTGCGGGGTCTGGAGAAGGTTAAATGTACACAGTCTTACCCCTACATGCAAAGTTTTCGTAATGCAAACCCGTGACCTCCAGGTCCTACTACTCAAAAGTCAAAATTGAAAATCTAACTTCCCTACTGACTGTTCGCATGAGTGTTCCCAAATCACTTTATTACTGAATCGACCAGGGGAACAGATTGAATGGTAATTGTAGATAAAAGGGTATGCAGCAAATAATTGGCAATTTTAGAGGCATTTATTAGCAATGAAGCGAACCATAAAAATGAATAATTCTAAACAACATACAATACGTTCATAATAACTTAAAATTTGGCAAAAAAAAAAAAAAAAGGTAAAAGTTAAACTACCTGCACTTTGCTGAGGATTGATTCCAACACCATCTGCATATGAAACAAATCAATAAACTATACATGCAAAAATATCTAGAAATTTTCAAAAAGATTCTTCTCTGACTTCAATATTATAATATACATATACCCATATATATATAAACATGTATATGGAAAGAGATACCGTTGGTGATGATAGCGCTGGTCTGGGGAGGGACTTTGAATTCTTCGGCGGCGAATTTGAGAACAGCAGTAAAAGGGGCTCCCTCTGGAACGCTGAACCTGAAAATTTCACAGAATTCAAAACGAAACTAATCGATAATCAGAGATCAAATTGGTAAGACGATTGGGTAAACAACTCAAAAAATGTTAAGAGGTAACATTACACTTTGAAGGGCAGCTTGGGATCGGAGGTGAGAGTGACCTTGAACGACACCTTTCCACCACCAGCACTCGCCATTTGAGTTCTCTAGGGCTTTTTCCTATTCCGTCACTGTACAGACATATAAGGAGGGAGGGGTGCGTTGAGACGAATATAAGGCGAGCTGGGTGCGGGAACCCGGAACCACTATACTATGGGTGGTATGAGATCCCGGGTTTTGGGCAAATTACACTTTAACACCCTCATATCTTTTCTCACATTCACATTCGATTCAATTATTTCTGTTTGATATTCAACATTTTTTTTAGTTCAATGGTTAGGGGTGTTTAGATTAGTCTACGCATACCTCGATTAATCTTCTCTCTGATCATGTCAAAGCCGGTCATCTATGCCGAGACTAGGATATTCATGAGTGATTTATTCCTCATGACCTGATTCCAAATAATTACTATAATTTAAACTCAAGACATCTAGATTTACAGCTCGTCCTTATTACCATTTCAACTACATCAAATTTTGTATTATGTCAATTACTAACATTTGTTATAAATTTTTTTAAAAAATAATTCATCTTACTCACGAACAATGTAATTTTATTTATTTCACTTTGCTCTGATATTAATATTTTTGTCACTAAGATAAAGTACATTTACATTTGAAATAGGTAAAGGATAATGTGTTAATACTTTGCAACACTAGTTAAGTGAGGTCGTAGTATCGAAATGGGTTTATAACTTATTTCTAACACTAAAGACTAATCCCATTCATCAAAAAACAATGAGGCTTGAATCAAAAAAATAGTCAATCCTAACCTTTAATTTCATGTCAAATTTGTATCGCATTAATAAACTCCATCCCAGATTATAAACCCCAATTTGGTATGCCCGTTAGAGGCCAGATACATTGATCAGTCGGGTTCTAGTCTTCCTACTTGAACTGTTTTCAGAAGCTAACAACTATTAATTAACTTTAACCTTTGCCAATCAAAAGGGCATAAAAGAGTCAAAAGAAAGAAATAAATGGGAATCCATACCATCAAATTTAAGCTATTGTTTGGCATATTTTTAGATTGTGGGTGTGCTAACGTCTAGATTGACTTAAAATCTAAACACATACGATTTTACTTACTCGAATCGATGCGAGGTTCTAAAATCGTGACTGTTCAGATGAATGTAGCGAGCCATAAGATTATTTTTAGGTTCTTTTATATGCCTTGAAGCTTCAATGCATTCATGACAGTTCAGGCGAATGTAGCGAATCGTAAGGTTATCTCTAAGTTCTTTTCTATGCCTTGGAACTTCAAGAACTTTAAATAGTTTTACCAAGTAGAAACGTATGGACGATACTGTAAAGTAAATTACAGGAATGCAAATTAACAAGTAACTTAAATTCGAATCTAAAAAATGAAATGAACTCAGAATGTATAATTAAACGAAAACAGTAAAAGCTCACCAGAATGATATGTTATAGGAAACGTAAAATTGGTCGGAAACAAGAAATAAGTAAAAAAAATATGTTGGCTCTGTGAAGAGTTTTTTTGTGATTGATCGTGCGATCTTTTCTCAGTAGCTTAGCTTCTGTTATTTATAGAGATGACTTTCAATCGTCGATTCATCTTTTTGACCATTACTTGCGATCATGGCCTTATTCTGCGAAATACGTGAACGTGTACTGAACAGTTTCCAACTGACGAATCATGATGTCACATTTCCTTGTTTCTCGAGATTCTAAGAGTCCTACTCTTGATGGTTCACCCCTTCAATTTTTGTCCCTACATGTTCTTATTCTCAACATCTTACGAAATCATATCTATAGTATACGATAACATGGTAGAACTTGTCTTCTTGTTGTGTCCTATTGTTTTCCATACTCAATAACTTTGAAAAAAAAATAAATAGTCAGAGTCACAAGAGCTTAGCTTGTGCTTCTGTACAATATCCTACAAGCATTCCCACATGGTCTGGTTCTAGCTGGGGTCCAATTTTTTCCCAGTTTCTTTCAGTCTTTCTCACTGTTGTGATGGCATCTCTAATTTTTATTTGAAATGGTTGATGATACAATTGACATATGATTATGACACAATTAGATTATTGCTCACTATAGTTCATTCAGTCGAGGTAACAAATAAGAGTTGCAATATAATAATAATAATAATAATAATAACATTATTTTTGGTAGTTAATCCGATGTTTAATTGTCATTAGTGTTGTTAGCATAAAGACATGTTTATCTCTAACTCATTGTTATGTTTTATTTTGCAGAATTACTTGTTCGTTGTCACTATTGAATAGACATTTCATGTATTACATTTCTGTCTTTATGGATGAAATGAAAAGTACTAAATACTTTTGTTACTATTGAACGGAACATTTGATGGATTATATTTTTTTCTTCATGGATGTAATGAAAAGTGTACATTTTCTACTAATAGGATGTATGAAGTTTAGTTGTTAGTTTCTGAAATATAGAGTTGGATATAATTTTTTTGATGATTTATCAGATACTAGTTATTACCTGTGCCTGAAGGCACAGAGTAATAAAAAATAGTAAACAATAAACATATTTGTATTTATATCCAAAATCAAATCACAAACATAGAGAAGAGATAAAAAAATTTAAGTATCGGTTTGTAATGGGGGTGAGAGGTGGTGGGCGATAGTGGTGGTGGTAGGAGATGGTGATGGTTGTGGTGGGTGACAATGGCAGTGGTGGCGGCGACGACGGCGGCGATGGCAGTGGTGGGGGGGGGGGGGGGGGTGGCGGCGACGGTGGTGGTGGTGATGGTGGTGGTGGTGGTGGGGGTGGGCGGTCGTGGCAGTGGTGGTGGCGGCTACGACGATGATGGTGGCGATGGTGGTGGCGGTGGTGGCGGTAGAGGTAGTGGTGGGACGGTTTCAAACACTATTTTTTTTTTTAAGTATTTATGAGAAATAATTTCTATAAGTACTTTAAAAAGTCACTTCAAACACACCCTTAGGGCCCTATTTTTCCTATTAAATTTAGGGTGTTAATATTAGCCGTTAGATTAATTTTAAAGTAAAATTTAAAGTGATCTCAACCGCGAATAGCAAAAGTCATTTTGTTTATCTTTTGAGATTTGAATTGTAAGCTACTTTATTATATAGATATTAGGTGGTTGTGTGATTGTGCTTGTAGTATAGTGATTTGATGAATATAATTTTCATTAAAAAAATAAAAAAAAAGGCTTTCAACCAGGAACTTATTTTCTCAGGAAAATGAGACCATCTCCGAGCAAAATATTTCTTAGTAATTATGTGCTTCCTATTATATTCCAAGTCTTTTTCCCAAGGAATTGAAGCAATTAGCGACAAAATGTCATAAGAATCTCCCACAATATACTGAATATTTATCGGGGAAACAATTTTTTTGTTGGTAAATACTTTTCCCCACCAGCATGGCCCGACCAACACGGCGATAAAAAAATTCCTTGAGAAAAAATATTACGTACAATGTTTTTGGTTTTACGGAGGAAAATTTAGGGAAAACCCGCATTTGTTGTAGTGCGCTCTCTCTCTCATACACACACAAGAGTAATGGAAATCTAGCAATTTTTGGCTAATGTAAATCATGATAAAATGGGCCAAAGTTACAAATGCATAACCGAATGGCTCAAAAAGGAAAAGAATATATTCTCGAACAGAACTGCTATACTGCCTAAAACATACCCCAAATTCTCCATTCCAAATGATTGTGTACCACACACATTCTGTTGTGGGGATTAAAAAATCAATTTGTTTATCCAATGTATGATGTAGAAGCATTTGAGATAGAGAACTTGGAATATGTTTTGGGCAGCAACGACAGCAAAAGAAAATTGAAACGCAGCTATGTTGTGTACCCTCCCCACCCTTTATTCAAATCAAACGATTTTTATTTTTATTTTTTGCATGACCGACAGACCCATTTGGATGAAGAAAACATTGGACCCAAACAACAACTTATTGATAAAATCAGGGAAACAAACAACCTATATGAGGTATCAGCATGAACATTGCCAACATAATATTGTGGGACCAAAGAGACACTCATGGAGCAAACTCATCATCCTCCTCACGATCCATCAATTCCCAAGTTCCATCATCCTGTTGCACCATACCCTTGTTCTTCTCACACCACCACGAAGCGGGCACGCCGTATTCGTTCTTGACAGCATCTATACTTTTGTTAACAAGTGCAATATTGCGATTCACAGCCAATTTGAATCCTCCTTTAGTCCCTTGAGTTCCTGCAACTCCATGCAAGTAAGCCTCCACGTCATGCCAATTTGCCAGATTTCCGGGATTCTTCAGGTACGGTGACTTAGTAGTGTCAATAGCCAATTCTTCTCCAACGTCCGAGTAGCAGATGAAAGGGTAGTTTGGAACAATATCTAGGGCATTGCGGACTCGCAGGACTCGAAGATTTTGTAGTCCAGAGAAAGCTATCTTGAATTTCGAGTCTCCTACACGAGGGCTGGCGATTGCAAAGACTGTGACAGGAAAAGCCTTGTTCGGCTGGTCACCGGGGCTGTTAATTCCGTTCAAAACTATGTCAACTGCATTTAGGGTGGCGATCGCCGCTCCTAAGCTGTGGCCGGTAACAGTTATGCTGATTTCCTCATCCTTGTATTGTTCCACCAGCCTCTTTACCTCTCCAAGAACCTAAAAAATAGCATCATGAACTGATATCTTTAGCCCTGTTTGTTTCTACTTAATTAATAGTGCAAGAAAACAAAGTTTTGGTAATTCAGAAAATAATTAACCTGGCTATATGCCAAGGCCTCTAATGTTCCTCACTGGTTTTGTCCAAACTAAGCTGATTACTATGTATAATTGTATATACAGCAGGCTGTGCCTTGTGTTTCCTGTATTTACATAGGTGCTTTCTAGGCCTGGAAATTCTGCATAAGACACATGAATCCGACAGGAAGATAGCATATTTGAGTTTATATCCCGTTTGGGTGTGCATACGACACACGAACTTACTAGACCCTCGAAATATACAAGTCAACACAAACCCGAGACTGAGACTAAATACAATACAAACCGGCATGATACAAACCCTGAATATACTAGATTATAAATGGGAAGGATGTGAGTTGAGCAAATTTTGATACGATACGATCCATGAACAGCTACTTCTGAACACAGTGATGCAGGATTTTGCAAGAAGTATGGGCCTAAGGCATATAATTCTCCCAAACTTGAGATTACCAGTGTTAGATGTGTTTTTGTTTCAACTAGTGGTGCCAAGTACTTTTGCAGGGGCACTCCGCACTCATTTCTTATTCATAAAACTGGCTTTCAATCAATCGAATTTATTTACTTTCTCAAAAAAAAAAAAAAAAGGGAAAACTCACCTGTTCTCTGGCACTGGTCGTGTTGAATGGTGATCTGGGATCATCTGAAGTGTAGACGGAATACCAACCTCGATGCACCTTAGGATCACTGTTCTCCCCGAAAATTTTCGGAGCCGAGACTAGTACAAATTCAAAGTCATCAACCCATTCCAATGTCTGAATTGATCCTCTCCAAGCAATCACAATATCTCTTCTCCCCAATGCAGCCTTGCCTTCATCAGTTGCCACAGCAACATACCCCATCCAATTTGATTCCTTGTTCCATGCCTCCCTCGATAAACACTTAAAGATAAATGCATCAGGGACAGGAAGTGAAGAAGTTGCATAGAAATACTTGGTCACAATATACTTAAATGGATTGCCATTCTCCAGACCCACCTTAGAGAATAGATCTTTCTTCGCGTATCGGCTGCTTCCAGCATTCTTTGATACCTTCTCACAATTGAAGGTGTCACGAGTTGCTGCAGCCAATTCTCCATAGTGGATTATGTATCGTCGTAGATCGATGTCTAGAGGGTTCATTAAGCCCTCCCAGTTATTTTCGCCGCTCAGAAGCCTCCATCTCTCGGCTATTCCATTTCCATCCTGTTTCTCTATGCTCTCCATCTTGTTCTTCTGATCCAACAGTTCATCATTTTATTCAAAGTACCCAAGAGCTTTGGCAATATTTTCTTTTTATTATTTCTATACTAGTACGAACTGCCATTTCTTAGTTTATCATTAAAAGTTTCTTCTGATCCAACAATTTTCAGGTTGGTTTTACTTCCACGCTTTACAAAACGAGCTTTAAAAATCTGTTCTTTATTTTTTTCTTCTAATTTCTATACCAATATGAGCTGCCATTTCTTAGTTGACTATTACACGTTCAGAGATTCGATACTCTTTTATAATATCCTTATAGTTTCACAAGGTTACTTCATTTTCTATATGAGCTTTGTGTAAATTACCACACAAACTTATGGGAAGTGAAAAAGTTTTGGGATTGACTCTTTTTTCCTTGAGTGTTTTAATTCTAAGACGAGAATATCGCATGTAAATTTACAACATCACCGTCCGGATCACTTACACACGCTCACAGAGAAAGAGAGAGAGAGAGAGAGAGCTCTCCATAATTGATCCCAAGGTAAGTGTTCTTTAATTGGGTCAATGATATGTTTCAAGATCTGGATGGCTAGTTAATGCTTAATTTGGTAGCATCAGATGAACTCCACAACCACCTCAAAGTCTCTCTCTCTCTCTCTCTCTCTCAAAGTCTATCTTAAACTTTTAGCGGCTTAGATCATTTTGATTTGATGGTCTTGACTGGATATTTATTTTTTTACAATTCCAAGACTCTCATATTTCATATAATTCTATCTATCTATCTTATACTCTCTTTCTCTTCCATTCTATTATCTTTTTTTTTTTTTTTTCCCTGTGTTGTTTTTGTTATTATTTACTCTATAAAACATATGAAACTACATGTTATGCAATTATTTATTCTATGAAACTAATTCAAAATTTTTATAGCATATTGACTATAAACACCAAATAATATTCAACACGAAATGAACCTTAGATTGTAAATTAATATATAAATTTATCAACATTGACATTTAATTTTGTCCAATTTATATTCAACTTTGTCGAATTAATATCAAATTAATTTTAATTGTTATCAAATTAATATTAAAATTCATTTAATCAATTTTTTGGGGTAATAAATTATATCAATTTTTTGGGTACTAAATCAAATTTTATTTGATTTTATTAAATTTTTAATTTTTTTGGGTACTAATTTTGGAGAAGGGCAATTGTAAAAATAATGAAGTTTTTTGGGATGAAATTATCAACTTTCGCTAGTAACATTGACGGAAGGGAGACAGATGAGGTCTCTGTGCAATGAATAACAAATTTTAGGGAGTCTCCGTGTTATTTATAAAATATCAGGGGTGTCCGTGTAATATTGTCAAAACTTAAGGAAGTTTGTGATTTTTATCCTGTTTTTTAGTTAAACATTAATTTATTATTATTTTACCTTTAAAACTTAAATTGTTGTATTTCTAATAAAAATAATAACAAACAATGTGTCTATCCGACAATCTCAATAGACTCATTCAATGGCCACCAACATTTCTCTCAAAACCATTCACATTGAATTTCTCCTCTCTCTCAAATCCATCACTTCAAGCACAAGTTATTCCTAATACCCTCATAATTCTCCACATCATCACTTGTTTATGATCAAACATTTGAAATGTCATTTACTCTCACATTCTTGAGTCGAAACACGTGTTATTTAAAAAAGTAACGTTACCCTTATCACAAAAAAAAATTTATTAAATTAACATGGATAATTGAACTAATAAAAATCATTAATATTTTTTAACGAGACCCACAGCACATCATTTCCCTATTTAATAATAAGTGCAACCAAAAGATAATGTCAAAAAGAATATAATAATAGTTAGTATTTTGGTTGAGCAAGTGTTTGCCCATTTAAACTTGTTTTTCTCTATTCCACCTTACTTTGGCCAACATGGAGACGATAACCTGTATCTTTATCAGAGGCAATAAGTTAGACAGCTTGATTGAGTATGTATATTCTCTTTGCTATTTGTCCCTTAAAAATTATAAAATTATAAATTTTCCCCTCAAATGCTTGATCGAGTATATGTAGGTATGGCAGTGGATCGGGGAAAAGCGGGTATTCGTCCAAACCCGTCCCGTTTAGACCGGGGATGGACTATACGTATTGAACGGTGGACGCATATGGGGATACCCGTATAAACCCGTGCGGGGATGGACTTACCTTTACCCCCGCCCCGTCTACTCTTCTTCACTCAGCCTTCAGCCTAATTTACTCTACTCTTCCTACTCTTTACGTGTTTAGAATTTTTTTTTTTAACTGGCATGTGTAGATCTACGTTGAACAGGGAGGGGAAAGGGGACACTTTTTTTTTTGGGTTTGGTCTTTATTCTTAAATCAGGTTTGAATTGTTGAGGAACAATTTTTGGTATGATGGACCATATATTGATATTTTTACATTTGCCCATTGCAAGCATTCTCTTGAAACTTGATCAACGATGAATGGTGTTATTACTTGGGATCCTAATCCTGTTGTTCTGATATTATTGCAATCATGGTTATGTATGTTATCTGCCATCCTGCTTCTGGAATAGAGTAAATGTCCTAGGAGGTGATATTAAAGAAAATCAGTGTTTTACTTGCATCTCGTTAATCAAAAAGTAGGGGGAAATTTAGATGCATTACCATCCGCCCCCACTCCCCGTTTCACAACTTCCACTCAAGTTCTTTTGTCTCTCTTGACTATCTAAGAACCTTCATTGTTTTACTTGGGTACAGCTGAATGCATGATTATACAACAATAAACATGACCAGCACTGCATTGCATTTATTATTGCAATTTTTCTCATATTTGGCTTGGATTCTGTGAGTTTTTAGTTTTTACCATTCTCTCTCATGACTGCTCAAAAAGAGAGTGAATAGGAGAGAGCAAGAGAGGGGGAGTATTGTCCCATTACGTTGTGTTAAATTATTTAGAATGTTGTTGGATTATTTAAAATGTTAGATTTATTTAGAATTTTGAATTGTGTTGACTTTGGCTTTGGCTTGGGCTTGGGCTTGGGTGGGTACGAGGGAAGCGGGACGAGGCGGGGATTAGAAATTTACCCGCAGACGGGGATGGGGATAAAAACTATACCCGTTCACGGGGGTGGACCAGGGATGTACATAGTTTTTTTAAGCGGGTACGGGGATGGAGACTACACCCCCCGCCCCCGCTTCGGTCCACTGACATCCCTAAGTATATGTTTCTCTTTTCTATGTGTACCTTAAAAGTTTATAATTTCCATTTCCCCCAGCTTGACTGATCAGCATATGTTTCTCTTTGCTATGTGTCCCTTTAAAATCTAAAATTTTCATTTCACCCCCCCCCAAAAAAAATTCCACATTATACCCCCACTTTCTCTTAATTGTAGCAATTCGTCCCAATTAAAAAATGACATCAGGTATTATGTCAATTGATATCGCATGTCACACTTATGATTTGAGAAAACTATTTTTTTGAAGGTACAAAGTGAAATTTTTTTGAACAATTCAATTTCATTTCATCTAACAGGATTCATTACACTTAGAAATTAAAATTTCCCTTAATTCAATTGATGTGCTGCCTACCCAATTTCTTGGAAGAGGTTGGGTTACTTTGGTTCTAGCTACCCAATGAGCTGCTTGATTTAAAGCTCGGGATATAAAGGAAAATTGCAGATTAAGTATCTGAAACATACTCTGATGTCTTCCACTATAGCTTCCAGTTCCCATGGCAACTCCCCCTCATTGTAGCTTAACAGGATAACCTCTTGATTATCACTCTCCACTAGTGCATTTCTCAACTGTAAGGATTGGGCCATAAGACAAGCCTCTCTTACTGCCTCTGTTTCGATTACTCGGCTTGAAGTGGTTTTAATGGATTTTGTTGTTCCCTCTAATAAGCGTCCTCGATTGTGTCTGATTACTATCCCCAAAGCAACTTGTTTAGTGTTATGTATGAAAGCACCATCACAATTAATCTTCTGCTGCAAGGGATCTGGGGGGTGCAAGGAATCATATAATAAACGCAGCGGAATTTAAAAAAATAAATTTGATTCATCATACCAAGATCTATTCATGTTTAATACAAACCGAGAAACATTAGATCTATAGAGAAGATTAAGGATTACCTCTTGAAGCATACCTTTAACAATCTTCAAGCATTCTCAAAAACTTTAAATCTTCAAATCTGAATTTGATCTTTACCCCAAGCCTCGCAAACGTTTGGCCTCTATCGGTATCCACACGAATTGACAAACTTGAAGGATCTACTTTAGCCATTGATAAAACTAGTAGAGAGAGAGAATGAGGGGGGGTTCTTCTTGTGCTAGCAAGAGAGTTGTTATATCATATATCATATATCATATATATGCACCTCCTACATAAAAGTATTTATAGAGCTTTAAAAGCTCTAATCCTAATTTGGGTTAAGTTGCAATTATCTCATAATTACATATAACCCCTTTATTAACATTAATTGTAATAAAGTCCCTAATTAACTCTTAATTAGGTTTTCACCCCAATTAATTCTTAATTGGTTGTCTCTCTTTTATCCTAATTCGTGTTTGTATATGAATTTAATCTTGTATATTTTAAATGTTAAGCATATTTTATTTAATATATTTCTTGATATCTGAGTTGTCCAATAACTTGAATTTAATCTTATATATTTTACATGTTAAGCATATTTTCTTTGTTAAATTAGATTTTTTGCAAGTTATGCTTTTTTTTTTTATTGATTATGGAAAAAACAAAATTGACTATTGAATTTGTGTGATTTGAGTTTATAGTAGTGCTTTTAATTTTATATCATTCTTCTCGGTTATTTATATTCTTAGTATATTTTCTTAAACTAAACGTTTTTTAGTATTGAATTATTTAGTAAAGATTGTTGCTTCGTGTTGTTCACTAAATATTGAATTTGTATGATTCGTATTCATAGTATTGCTTATAATTTTGTATCGTTTCTCTCGTTTGTAATTTTGTATCATTTTTCTCGGGTATTTAGATTTGGATTATTTAGTAAATATTGTTGCTTTGTGTTGTTCACTAAATATTGAATTTGTATGATTCTTGTTTGTATATGAATTTAATCTTGTATATTTTAAATGTTAAGCATATTTTCTTTAATATATCTTTTGATATCTGAGTTGCCCAATAACTTGAATTTAATCTTGCATATTTTACATGTTAAGCATATTTTCTTTGTTAAATTAGATTTTTTGCAAGTTATGTTTTTTTTTTTTTATTGATTATGGAAAAAACAAAATTGACTATTGAATTTGTATGATTCGTGTTTGTAGTATTGCTTGATTGAAAGAGAGAGATACAAATGAATATTTTCGTGATATATACTATCTATCTAATATTTATTACATAATTTTCCTTCAGAGAGAGATACAGAGGAATATTTTCGTAATATACTATCTCTCTTTGTGATATATACTATCTATCTACAAAGAGATGTAGTATTTGCTTGAATCAAGCACTATCTAATATTTTCGTGAGATACAGAGGAAAAATATTGTGGAAAATTGATACTTTTTGCGTGAATTGAGCGTGAGAGAGAGATACAGAGAGAGAGAGAGAGAGAGAGAGAGAGAGAGAGAGATTTGCTTGATTTAAAGAAAAGATTTGGGGGAATTAAATTTTGGAATATCAATTTTAGAAACTATAAATTTTAAGCAGCAAAAATATTTCAAAGAGTTAATGTGGTACGTCGGATCAAAACGATCTGATACGTCAATAGCTCAAGACAGTTTGTGATAACGTCATCCGTTAGATGATGCTTTTTTTGGTCACGAAATGATTTAAACCACTCTTTGTCTCCAAAATTCAAATTCGTTCTACTTTATTATATAGATATTGATGATATGCATCTAATTTGAACTCCTGAAGAGTTGGTAAAAGTTACTGAATATTTGAAAATAGATTTTGAGATTAAAGACTTTACGAAAACAAAATATTGTCTCGGCCTGCAGATTGAGCATACAACCAACGAAATTCTTATCAATCAAATAATCTATACCGAAAAGGTCTTGAAGCGGTTTAACGTGAATAAGACATATCCGTTAAGTACTCTAATGGTCGTTCGATCACTTGATATCAAAAAAGATCCTTATCACCCCAAAGAAAGATAATGAAATGCTTCTTAGCTCTGAAGTATCATACCTAAGTGCAATAGATACTTTATTATACTTAACACAATGTAATAGGCCTGATATAGCATTTACAGTTAATCTATTGATAAGATTTAGTTTTGCGCCAACTCGACGACATTGGAATGATATAAAACATATCGTACATTATCTCAGTGGAGCTATAGCTATGGACTTATTATATTCAAAGCTATCAATCAATGGTGCATATTTAGTAGGATATGCAAATTCTGAATATCTCTTTAATTCTCACAAGACTTGTTCACAAATCGAGTATCTATTCACATGTGGTGATACAACAATCTCATGACGATCTACGAAACAACTTTGATTGCTACATCTTCTAATTATTCTAAGATACTAACACTCTATGAGGCTAGCCGTGAATGCTTATGGTTAAAATCTGTAATCCATCACATCCAAAGTACCTATAGACTTCCTTCAACTACAAATTCACCAACAACATTATATGAATATAATGTTGCTTGTATAACACAAATCAAAGGAGAATTTATTAAAGGTGATAGAACCAAAAATATTTCACCAAAGTTTTTATATACTTATGAACTATAGCAGAATCGTGAAATTGAAGTAAAGTAGATACAATCAAGTAATAATCATGCAGATTTATTCACTAAAGCTTTACCATCATCAACGTTCAAAAAATCAGTATATGACATCGGAATGCACCGAGTTTGTGGCAAGCTCAATTGATCTTTTTATCAGAGGTAAAATCCTATCAGTGGGAGCATCTGTAAAATATAACACAATTTACACGTTGTACTCTTTTTTCTTTCATTCAGGTTTTATCCCATTGGATTTTTTTTGGAGTAATACTTCTGGGACATAATTTAAAGACATAATTTAGGGACTTAATGATTGTGGCCATTAGATTATCATGGGCCCAAATATTAAATCATCACTGGGTCCCAACACTATCAATTCAATGGTCATAATGCATTAAGTCTCTAAATTATGTCCCAATAGCATTAGTGTTTTTTTTGTTAAGATTTTAATGAGACAACATTCGTGAGTCCAACAATATATTAGTACTAGTAATTACTCGTGCCTAAAGGTACGGTGTTACTCGTAAATTATTTACAAATATTTGTCCATACATAAATGTAAAGTAAAATACAGCATTGTAGTAAATGACGAACAAAATGAGTCCGCTAATTTTTTTTTATAACATCAACCTACATGCATAACATATATTTCCACATTAACTTGTTACGCCACAAAAATTATGTTATAACTGTTGAAACATAATAATTCAAACATCTGAAAAAATTTATCAGTTGACAATATTCAATGTTCTGTTTTTGATTCAAAATCCACGATTTTAACATTCATAATCAACTTTATCTAAATAATAACAGAATTCATAACAAATAGAATGAAAATTAAAAAAATACTCCCACAAATAAACTAAGTCTGCAGATGTTGTCAAATGATCAAATATAACTATAAGAAATTTAACCGACTTCCAAAAGATACGATCTGACTATTGAATTTGTATGATTCGAGTTTATAGTAGTGCTTTTAATTTTATATCATTCTTCTCGGTTATTTATATTCTTAGTATATTTTCTTAAACTAAACGTTATTTAACATTGGATTATTTAGTAAAATTTATTGCTTCGTGTTGTTCACTAAATATTAAATTTATATGATTCGTATTCATAGTATTGCTTATAATTTTGTATCGTTTCTCTCGCTTGTAATTTTGTATCGTTTCTCTCGGGTATTTAGATTTGGATTATTTAGTAAATATTGTTGCTTTGTGTTGTTCATTAAATATTGAATTTGTATGATTCGTGTTTGTATATGAATTTAATCTTGTATATTTTAAATGTTAAGCATATTTTCTTTAATATATCTCTTGATATCTGAGTTGCCCAATAACTTGAATTTAATATTGTATATTTTACATGTTAAGCATATTTTCTTTGTTAAATTAGATTTTTTGCAAGTTATGCTTTTTTTTTTATTGATTATGGAAAAAATACAATTGACTATTGAATTTGTATGATTCGAGTTTATAGTAGTGCTTTTCATTTTACATCATTCTTCTCGGTTATTTATATTCTTAGTATATGTTCTTAAACTAAACGTTATTTAGTATTGGATTATTTAGTAAAGATTGTTGCTTCGTGTTGTTCACTAAATATTGAATTTGATTGATTCGTGTTCGTAGTATTGCTTATAATTTTGTATCGTTTATTTCGCTTGTAATTTTGTATCATTTTTCTCGGTATTTAGATTTGGATTATTTAGTAAATATTGTTGCTTTGTGTTGTTCACTAAATATTGAATTTGTATGATTCGTATTTGTATATGAATTTAATCTTGTATATTTTAAATGTTAAGCATATTTTCTTTAATATATCTCTTGATATCTGAGTTGTCTAATAACTTGAATTTAATATTGTATATTTTACATGTTAAACATATTTTCTTTGTTAAATTAGATTTTTTTGCAAGTTATGCTTTTTTTTTTTATTGATTATGGAAAAAACAAAATTGACTATTGAATTTCTATGATTCGTGTTTGTAGTATTGCTTGAATGAAAGAGAGAGATACAGAAGAATATTTTCGTGATAAATACTATCTATCTAATATTTATTACATAATTTTCCTTCAGAGAGAGATACAGATGAATATTTTTGTAATATACTACTGATGATGCACAAAATTGTCTTTGGCAAGATCAACAGTCAAGTATGAATAATGGTGTAATTAACAAGCAATCAATGGAACTTAAAACAATAAACAACAGATTAACACAGGGATTTATAGTGGTTCGGTTTCAGATGACCTACGTCCACTCTCTGGAATGGCAGCGATGGCCGGTGTTCTTTATTAATGAATAAGGGTCACCGGAGTGTTACAGAGCTTTGAGAGAGAGAGGTATAGGGAGAGAGAACAAGTGTGTAGTGAAGCTTGCCTCTGGGTGTTTGAGATGTATCAATGGTGTATTCAGTGTGTCTTTACCCTTGAGAGGGCTTACATTATATAGCCATGGTGAGGCGGTGAGGCGGTGCCGTGAGGAAGATGATTTCCACTATTTTGGTAAGTGCAATTATGGTAGGAGTGAACCTTTTTGGCAAGTACAATTAAGGTAAGAGTTGATCTCCGTATCCCGTCATTCTCTCCCTCGTGCTCCTATTTAATCGGAGGAGAGTCTTGGTTGGATTGGACCTTAGGCTGGACCTTGAGTTGGAGTAGGAGTACTGGAGTCCCAAGGCAAGAGGGCACCAAGGGGTAGGCGCCCCATGGTTGGCGCCCTATGGGTGGCGCCCAAGGGTGGTCATCCCCTTTGGTGTCTTCCTTGGGCTTAGGTGTTGACCTTCTGGCGACTTCCTTCTTGGACTTGAAGCATCATGGATGAGGAGAGAACAAGTGAGAGGTTGAGGAGGAGTGGAGAGCTCAACCATTGGGCGGCGCCCATATGATGAGGTCCAAGTAATGAGTCCAATTGATGAGTCCAAGTGATGAGCTCCAAGTAGGGCGGCGCCCATGTGGCTTGGGTGACCTCTCTTGATGCCTCACCTCTTCTCCATTCTCCTTAGATGGGATGACCCGGCTTGACAGGCTTTGACGACTTGGGCTATTTCAGGGGCCCATTAGTATTTGGGCCCTTTCCCGACTTATTTTTATCGGGCTTAACACTGTTAATTTCGGGCTCATCAATTATCTCTCTCTGTGATATATACTATCTATCTGAGAGATATAGTATTTTTTTGAATCAGGCACTATCTAATACTTTCGTGATATTTTCATGAGATACAGAAGAAAATATTGTGAAAAATTGATACTTTATGCGTGAATTGAGCGTGACAGAGAGATACAGAGGAATGAGAGAGAGAGATTTGCTTGATTTAAGAAAAAGATTTGGGGGAATTAAATTTTGGAAACTATAAATTTTGAGCAGCAAAAATATTTAAAAAGAATTAATGTGGTACGTCGGATCAAAACGATCTGAGACGTCAATAGCTCGAGACAATTTGGGATAATGTCGTCCGTTAGATGATACTTTTTTTGGTCACGAAACGATCTAAACCACTTTTTGTCTCCAAAATTCAAATTCGTTCTACTTTATTATATAGATAGTGGTTATCCAAGAGGAGTTTTGTAAGCATTGAATGACCACCCCACCTATAAAGGAGGTGGATGAATTAAACCCCTTGTCCCATAATATTTGCCTATAAAAATCTTGCAAATCGGACGGAAGAAATGTGAACAAAAGAAAAAAATAAAATAGAAGAAAAGATTTAGTGTGATCCTGAAGATCAACAATTAGATAGATTAAGTGCCTAAATGACTTATTTTCTATATATTTTGTGTATTGCTCTCTTTGTATTTTTTTAATATTTTATCAATTTCACAATAGTATATCTATTTTTTGGCTTAGTAAATATTATTTATTTTCAAAGAAATAAAATCCTACCAATATTTAAATTTGAAAGTAGATAATCCATAAAAATAAAAAAAAATAAAACCCTAATTCTTGGATTTCTCCGGTGGTGGAGCCATAGTGGGGGATAGTGGGCGCACTTGCCCCCGTAACAATTCGAAAAGATTTTTAAAAATTATGTGAGCCTTTTTTTTTTTGTATTCTTTTTGCATCTTCCATGTGGATATTGTGCCAAGAATTGTCATTCTTTTAATAAAATTGTACCTATAAAAATAAAGAATAAAAGTAATAATTTATATTAATGATCTTTAGTTTACCAGTAATGTTATGCTTACCAAGTTTCTTACCAAATTTTTATCCCAAATAATGTGGCATAATCTCCTTGATTAAATATTAATGGGACCCACTTATTTGATTGTAAAAACTGCGTCACATTATTTGGAATGAAAATTTTGATAAAAAATCTTAGTCAGCATAGTATTGTTGTTTAACACCTAATCTTGGTCAAATTAGTTTACTCCTAATATGACAATATCCTAGCTCCACCCTAGATCTATGGTTTGCCGAGCCACGCTTGTAATTTGACCCTCTCTCTCTCTCTCTCGCGTGTGTGGGCGTGGTTTCTGTCAATTCTACATAAGGGTGTCAAAATATAGCATGACCCGTTAACACATAAAAAATTAAAGAGTTTAGGTCTACCTTAAGCCACCTATTTCCTAAATAAGTGGATCCAGCATCATACAATAAATAAAACGAATCGAGTATGAGTGAAATCAATCAAAAGAAATACACAACACGACACGATTTTTTTATATATCAGTTATACATAATTCATACAAAATACAAATTTGATATGACACGATTCGTTAGATACGAACTAATTAATAAATCGAGTATGAATGAAGTGTTTTTTTGACACGAACCCACTAAAACTTGGCATGATTGACGGAGCTAATTTTACAATAGTCGGTGTCTATCTGCAAGTAATACCATTACAGGTGGCAAAATGTGGTGGGTAGATCGTTTGTGACCATCGCAAAAAGGAAATTCCTTCTTGAGAAGGGAAGTATGGAATGGAATCTTCTAATCTTGCAGGAAAGGATTAGGAAAGGTATTATACACTTTTGGCAGAGACTTCCTAAATTCTAACACTGGGATGTGCTTCTATTACTCTCTCCCCACGTATTCCCCTATATTATATACCACTTCTCTAGCTATATATGCTGTTATTGAGCACTTATATAACCCCTCGTGCTGTCCCAGCTCTCAAATGCACATAGAAAGAGAGAGAAGATGGCAGCATATCAAGTTGTTATTCTTCCAGTTTTATTGATCTTCATTCTGATTTCATCAGGTACTAACTCTTAACAAAACTCTTTATTTTTCTAGTCAATTTGATTAGGCCTAGTTGATCATATCGTGATACTCTTAATCGATCCCTTTCTTAGACTTAAATTGATATCTTATGTCTCTTTTTAGAGGTTTTGTCATATTTATTTTTTTCTCTCGCTCCCTTGAGCAGTTGTATCGATCTCTCTTTTGAACTTTAATTTTTCATAAATGCATAAATGGCCTATAAAAGGTGTAACATCAAAAAGGAAAGTATTTGCCAAAACCGTCATAAATTAGTTGGCTAAGTGCTAGCATAACACATAGAACAGCCTCCCTCACACCCCAAACACTAGTTGGTTAATCTTAGTGTGTATCATCCTATATTCTCATCAAACTCAATTTGGATGGGCAGCCATAAAAATCTCCGAATCTGCAAGAACATTCACCATAATAAATGATTGCCAAGAGACAATATGGCCTGCTGTCACCCCCGGAGGGAATTTCAATGGTGGCGGGTTTGTTCTAAAACAAGGCCAGTCTGTCGTCTACACGGCTCCGGTCGGTTGGAGCGGGCGAATATGGGGCCGAACGGGCTGCAACTTCAACAAAAACGGCAACGGAACATGCCAAACCGGTAGCTGTGGCACATCCCTCAAGTGTGGTGCCTCTGGCAAAACCCCGGCCACACTTGCAGAATTTACTCTCACAGGAACTGATTTTTACGATGTTAGTCTGGTGGATGGGTTCAATTTGCCATTAGTCGTTACACCTATTAATGGTAGGGGAAATTGTAGCATTGCTGGATGTGACGGAGATTTGAGGACCGAATGTCCGGCCGAGCTTGCCGTTAGAGCCAACGGGAAGATCATCGGATGTCGAAGCGCGTGCGACGTGTTCGACACCGACGAGTACTGTTGCAGAGGGATTTATGGAAATGCGGTGACATGTCATGCTACATATTACTCGAAAAAATTCAAGCAAGCATGCCCGGGTGCATATAGTTATGCGTATGATGATCCCACCAGCATTTTTACTTGCTCGGGGACGGACTATGTGGTCACATTTTGCTCAACAAGGTATGTTTAATTGCAAGGCTATATTGGCAGCATGCATGTAATAACTACTTTTATAATTGTTCTACTCACATAACCTATAATTGGATTCTACCATAGAAATAAGGGTAAATTATATGTACTAAAATGTATGTTATTTACCTATATATTATTTAATATATGCATATTATATTTATTTATTACATATTATGCATACATTAAATTTATATATATAAATATAATAATAAAATATGTATCTATACTTTTTTCATTCTTCCACTTTTTCATCTTCCCAATTACCAAATACAAAAAAAATCAAAAGAAAATTACACTCAAACTCTCTGAGGTTTATCACTTAATCACTTAGATCCCCTAACATTTAAAATATCATAGAACCCTCAAAATTTATATGCGTATATAACACTTAGACTTTAGCAATCAATATTCGTTTGTATATGTATATCCATTAATAAATTACATCCAAACTCTCTGAAGTTTTTAAGCGTATAACATTTAGACATATCAAGTTTAAAATATTACACTTAGGCCCTTTAGTTACGAAACTAACAAAATCTATTAAATAATCAAATTACCCTAATTAAAGATAGAAAATATTGTGTTCATTATAGTTTGACCCCTTGTTTGGTTTTTTAGTTGTATTCCAATAGACAATATAATTGTATGCTAATGAGTGTTGAATTGAATTCTTTGATATATTTATATTGATTACTATTTTTTCCTCAAAAAATTAAAATTTTGTTTGGATTTTATGTCAATGGATGATATAATGGAATATGCAAATGTGTTGGTTAAGCTTATTTCATATGTTTGTACTTGATGATAGAAAAATTGACCCAATGTGAAAAGTCAATTTAGTCTAAGATGCTCCAAGTATGTCACTCGTATCTTTTATACTAAGTGTAATATTTTAAACTTGAATAGTTTAAGTATTACATGATTCAAAATTTTAGAGGTCTGAATGTAATTTACTGACAGACATTAACGGCAGGGGTATACCTTAGGGGTCTGTGTGTAATATTTTAAATGTTAAGAGGTCTAGGTGATTAAGTTACAAACTTCAGAGGTCTAGATATAATTTTTTTTTTAAATTAATCCTTCCTATTTTCTATCTCTCCTGCCAAACACAAAAGAGAGAAGAAATGATTCATCTCTTTATCACTCTCACTTTCTATTCTTCCATTTTTTTATCCACCTATCCAAACACACCATAAAAGTGTGGCAATGTGAAATCGACAATTACGGTTTTAGGTGAAATGTGAAAAACACGATAGTTGAAGAGACAATATGACGTATAGAGTATGATTGAAGATGTAAACCGGCATGGTCAGTCCACCACGCAACATATCGGGCCTAGGCTCATGTTGGACTAACGAGCCGTTGATCTATCAGCCACACACAACTCTACCCAAGAGATGGTTTGGGCAAGCCTATGGCCCACTGAACCACTTGCATTGTGGGCTTCAGGCCATTTGGGGATCACAATTCTTATTTACGTTTAATGTTTTGTTTGATGTGATGAAAAAAATAAAAGGAAAGAAAGTTGAAAGAAAAATATGAAGGATGAAAAAATAAAGGAATTAGCTTCCTTTCAACTCACTAAAATTTATCCCTCTAAAATTAAAAAGAAAAATTAATTATGTGTATTGAAATGTATGTTATTTACTTTTATACTCTTTAATATATGCATATATCCTATTTATATATTATATATTATGTACACGTTATATATAGATACAGTGATACAATATGCATATATACTCTTTTTATTTTTCCACTTTTCTATTCTATCAAACACAAATAAATGAATTTTTCCTACTTTTCATCTCTCTAACCCAAAACAAAGGAGGAAAAAAAAAAGATTATTTTAAAAGATAAAAAGTATATCATTCTCATTTTTCGTCATTTCATTTTTTTCATCCACCATATCAAATACACCATAAGAATGCAAGATTGTGTACCAAACAAATATGTTGATGACGTATTATTATTTCAGGAAACAACCCGTATGCACATATCACAACAACAAACTCGTCTGCAGCGGATCAAAGGGCTTAAGATCATCGATCGGAAAGTGGTGGACTATGATCTTCATATTGAGTGTAACGATTCATCTGCCAATGATCTTCTTCTAAAAGACTCAATTTTTTTTTCCTCTTTTGTGAAAAAGTTATAGGCTTGCCATTTTTTTTTAAGAACATACACAATTTCCCTGAAATATTTATTGTTTACATTGGAAGAAGTTATCAAAATGCTTGTAACCATGAATCTGATTTTCTTTTTTAGTTGGTTTCCACTGTTCAAATCTGATGAAGTACAAGTTTCATGATATACAATTTCTTTTTCTCTTGTAAGTAAAAAAGGTTCCGTTTTTAATGAAAGGAAACTGTTTAATTGTACAAACGAATAAATTTCTAAGCAATTTTCTAAAAAAGAAAAAAAGGAAAATTTCTATGCAACAGTTATGATACTGGAATTGGAGTGGAGTAGAATTTTATGTTAGGTGTGTGGAGTGGAATTGGAGGCATCAAAACCTGTTATGGGTCCAAATATAATATCTAAGAAATAAGGGGTATATTATATCCTTTACAGTGAATGGTTTTGAGAATTTTGCCAACACCCATTTCCGATAATACCACGGTTTCATCTTGAAGGCTCCTTAAGTCTACTGGCAAATTCAGACATGTTTGAGAATATCCCATGTTCAATTACAGGGCCTGCGCCTTACCAAGCACAGGTGCAAGTCCATGCTCCACGCCGTCTTGAATTTAGAGATACAGCACTGTTTAAGGGAGTCCGGGTATGGTTATGGTGCTGCTCTATATGCGCATAACACTATGACAGGAATCAATAGCTTACACAACTATGATAATGAAGAAGCTGGTTCTAGTGTCCATAGCATCTTGGCAAGAGATTTTTGGTGATCCAACCATTAAAAAGACAGATGGTAAAGAAAAACAATATCCAAAGAAACACTATAGAAGATGCCTTGACTCCTGAAAACACAGGAAGGAAAACTAAGTTAGAAAATACTAGAAAGTTAAAGAGCAAAACATCAAATGAACAACTATCTTTAATCTGGCATTATGACAGTAGAAGCCTATTGCAGATCCTGGAAGAAGATAGCAGCAAGCAAAGCATATTATTTGCAAACCCATTAAGAACTCCAACTAAATTTCTCCAAGGAAAAGATTTATACTGCTAAAATATGAAATACTCTGAATTTGGTCTCGAGTAGTTTATTCCTTTCATAAGTTGGAGCATAATTTCAATACAGGAACTTCAGATTTTAGAAGGAAATGCTTCAATCTTCTTTTTCTTTCCGTAGCATTTCTTTTTGAGCAAGGACAAAGATACAATGGTGTAAGGGATCACGCTCTGAAGGGGAAAACAAAATTTAAACCCCCAGAGAAGATAAGGGGTGTGAAAAATTCAAGCCCCAGAAGATGTTTTTGCCATTTCTTTCCCAAAGGAAAACAGAGAAAAATAGTCAAAATTACCAATCAAAGAATAGATTGGATAAGTTGACACCCATTTATGAGAGTTAGTGTGTGGCATTTATGAGGTGACAAATCATGTCTTCCAGTTCTCGTCACGAGACACCACAGAAATTCTTGATCTAGATCTGGGTAGTCATTTAAAACTCTACCAGATGATATAACCAAAAAAGGCACATCCATAAAAAAAATTCATTCTTTTAGGATAATGCTTGAAAAGGACAAATGACTCTATCCTCATTTATGGAGCTACAAAATGGAGGACAGACCATCATATTTGTGCTTACATTTTTGTCTGATAACCATGTGGATAGATGTCGGACTTGGAGTGATCACAAGTACTTATTGCCCAAGTGATGTGTCGGGGTCGAAGAACCAACTCGATTGCTGTGTGGTTACAGGTTGCAGAGTAAAAACGATCGTAGCATTAATCCTATCCATGTTTACATGTTCAAGAGTTCAAAAAATAATAAGAACCAACCACTGTTGTTCAACCAAGACCATTACAAAGAAAACATACATTTTGAGCAGAAAAGGGAAGCCAAAAGAGGAGAATCAAAAGGAATTCACACAAACTGGGGATGAAAACAGAGTCAATATATATACTTTCCATGTCACCATAGTGAACATGTAAGGTCACAAGTAAATGGAATCAATAATAATGAAAAGAAGAAAAATTATATCTTGTGCAAACAATTAACCCGCACTACCAAATTTTGCAGACCAAATGCATGTAAAATAGATATGACCAGAGAGAAACAATTGGTGAGAGAATAGCTGAGATTCATCGGCACTGTTCATTTCAACCCCCGCCCAAAACAATGCACCAAACTATCAAACACATAACTCCATCATGTAGAGCAATAGGAAATGAGCAGCATAGATAAATAAACCCCAATTTTCATTCTCTTTCATTAGGACAATCCCTCGCAAAATGCCCTCCTTCCCCACAGTTGTAACATGCCCCAGCATTGCCACCTCCGCCACCACCACGACCACCACCGTATCCCCGATTCCCGCCACCACCATATCCCCATTTCCCGCCACGACCGCCACCGCCATATCCCGGATTCCCACCATCACCATATCCCCAATTCCCGCCACGACTGCCACCGCCATATCCAAGGTTTCCACCACCACCACCACCTCTGTAGCAATCTCTTGCTAAGTGACCCATTCGCCCACAATTATAACACTCGACCCCCTCACCACCACCCCGATAGCCGCCACCGGACCTCCCACCTCTTGCACCACCACCACCCCCATAATCGCCATCATACCTGCCATAATATCCCCTCCCACCACCGCCTCCACCAACTCGCATGGCGGCCCCACCCCTACCGCCACCAGAGCGATAAGATCTACCAAGACTCACCACATCAACAGCTTTACTACGCCCATCTTCACCGGAATCAATGGTGAACTCAACCTGCTGACCCTCCCGGAGGGTCCGAAACCCTTCGGACCTGATCTCCGTCTGGTGGACAAAGAGATCATCACCACCTTCATCCTGAGCTATGAATCCAAAACCCTTTTGCCCATTGAACCACTTCACAGTCCCAGTGGACCTCTGAGCCTCAGCCATTGACACTCAACACCAAAAATTAAGTTTCGTATAACTTCCAGAAGCTTATTTTCAGGTCAGGAGGGTCCGAAAAAGGATTGGGTCAGTGGGTAATTACCATTTTGGGAAATTAATGTGACTGTGTGTACTACGTTGTTGTATGAAGAAGATTCGGTGGCGGCGGTGGTTCTGGATCTTAGAGGGTTGGGCGTGGATCTTAGAGGGTTGAGGCGTGGAGGGTGTCTCACAGCGAATTGGTACGCTATAGTTCAGGTGTGGACAAGGTGGAGCCATATTTGGGTAGTGATCTGACGGTTGAGAAGTTGCTGGAGGAAAGTTTGGTTTAGATCTACGGTTCAAATACGTTGGCTTCTTTATCCATTTGGGTTTTTGGTCCCCAAAAATTGATGACCATTAAAATTAAGGGTTAATTATAAAATGCCCCCTTGAAGTTTAGGTCATATTCAATTAACTCCCTCTTGTTTTAGTTTCAACAATTTATCCTCTCAAAGTTTGAATATTTGTAAATTAAGTCGTTAATTTCAACAAATTACCCCCTCAAATTTTGTACATTTTTCAATTAACTCAAATTGTTAGTTTTGTCAATGAAAAATAATAAATATTAAGTTACATGATCTTTGATTTATTGAAAAAAGAAAATTACATCGAATTCAAAAATTTTCCATCACGTCAAAAAACTCCCCATTCTTTATCTCAAGACAAAATAATTTGAAGGGTGATCTTATCTCTTTGTAGAATTTGAGATCATGTGAT
Organism: Ilex aquifolium; assembly: GCA_951799425.1. Lineage (NCBI taxonomy): Eukaryota > Viridiplantae > Streptophyta > Magnoliopsida > Aquifoliales > Aquifoliaceae > Ilex > Ilex aquifolium. Next base: position 22,921,920 of record OX637402.1, read on the forward strand.
TTATAAACGAATATTTTTTGTCATTTTTTGTTATTAAAATTAACAACTTGATTTAATTTACAAATACTCAAACTTTGAGGGGGTCAATTGTTAAAACTAAAATAAGAGGGAGTTAACTGAATGTGACTTAAACTTCAAGGGGGAATTTTGTAATCAACCCTAAAATTAACTGAAACTATTTTTGATGAAATAAAAATTAAGAGAGTTAATTTTAATTAAGAGAATTGAGTAGCATAGAAATTAAAGTAAATAAATGTTTTGGAAAAATTATATTTTGACGCTTTTGATTATGTTCATGTTTTATATTAGGCGGTTAACTGCCTTTTAACTATGGTTATTAATCTCATGTTATCCCAATTGTAAATATTGTTATAAGTTGTATAAAAAATTATGTCACTTTTTCTTTTATATTATGTAATTTTATTTTCATTTGAGACACAACGTAATAATATTTGGATAATTTTAATTCAAAGCATAGCATACACTGAATTTCAAAAAATATAAAATCAATTCAAGTAATCGAGTTGATGGTACTCAATAGTAAAAGAGATTAAGTAAAATTGGGATTATGATGCAAGAGTAATGTTATTGGGACCTAATTTGTTGACCTAATTCATTATGACATTTGGATTGACTGTGAATCCCATCAAACATTGAAACGTGATGTTAATCCAATGGTTCCAATGAATTCACATCATTAGGTCAGCAAATTATGTCAGATTTTTAAGTCTAAATAACATTAGTCATAATGTAAAGATGCAAACTGTAATTTTTCCCTTCTTGATATGAAACGATATGAAGATAGAAAGAAGTTAGCTTGCAAATACGGTAACAAAAAAAATTGGATGCCTCTTCTATCCATGAAATTAAGCCATTTCAATCAAAGATTTCTTAGAGTATCTCTAATGTTGATTATAAACTTTACCCAAATTTAAGTAAAATATTGAGTAAAAGTTTGATTTGATATATACTTCTCCATGGCTAAATTCAATTTCATACTCAAATATTTTCAAACAATTTTCATATTATCCCAAAAACTCATTTCTTTATTTTTTTTTCCTTTTCAAAACTCTTTGCAAAGGAAAAGTTAAATATTTAGTTGGGCTTCCTCCACTTTGGATCAAAAATTTCTTTTTCCTTGATTTTGTATAAGTTTGGAAAAGGGTTGAAAATGGTAAAATCATTTTTGTAGGTTTTTGATATGTGGATAGGTACGTTGTATCAAAGTGGGTACGCTGTATTGAATCACGTTTTAAGATCTTATAATTTTTGCTCAAATTTAAAATTTGAGTCTAGATATGAGTAAAGGCTAGACATGATATTAGCCGAACAAAAATAATGATGTCGACACCACATTTCTTACACTACTTGATGTGGTAAAATCAGAGTTATTGAATATTTAATAAATTTTGTGGGACTTACTAATCGAATAGTGTATGTTGAGGTAGTGCACAAAGGTGGTGTAAAAAATTGGTGCCCGTAACATTGTTGGCCGAATAATGAGCCATAGTTAGACCAGTCAATCGTGACAAGTGGACTGGTCAATCTTATCGGGTGAGGCGGGCGTGTTAAGTCATAACAGATTCGTGTCAAAAAATTCATCACGCATAATCGATCAGTTTATTAATTTATATCTGACAAATCGTGTTATATCTTTTGATTGACTTTATCCATATTCAATTCGTTTATTAATCGTATTACGTCAAATCTATTTCATTTATCAAATAAATAGCTTAAAGAAGATTCAAATTCATTCTTTTTGTTTCTTACAAAGTCTATCACTACTTTGAAATCCCCTTCAAACACATGTACAATCCCAGCTCCGTTCCTGTAATTTTCGTCACAGCTTCTGCATGTTCTACGCACATTAATCTTTTTCTATGTAAGTCATTTTTATATAAATCAATTCAATTGAAATTAAGAACAAGTATGTCTTTGAATTGATTTGCATAAAAATGTATGTCTTTGAATTTAAATGAATCTAAATCCACTATATGTCATTTAGTCATCATTTGTGCTTGGATTCATCTGAGAAGTGTTAGTTATTGGGTTTGGGTCATGGACCCAAATCGAGATGTACATGATAGAGATCGACCCAATTAGAGAATGCTCATTGGAAGAGTCATTTAACACCGAAAAGATGTGTCTATTAAACTACTAACATATATGTCCCTCTACAATACACACATTGATTGTCCATATAAACTCTAAGGCAATCAATGGACAAGATTAGAAAAATTAACATAAGATTCTCTCTCTCTCTTTCTCTCTCTCTCTAACATTAAAAAACTTTTATGATATGAAAAAATTGATGTTGATTCGTCTTTTGTAAGTACCTAACTGTTCGAGTAATTAAAAAAAAGATTTTTAAATTCTAAAGAAACGTGGAACATCCTTGACCGATTTGGAATTAAATTAAAAATGTATATCTTTGATCCTATACTTCTGCATATGGTATAAGATTCCCAACAAGAAGTTTCTTCAAAAGCTTCACTTCCTCGAGCCGCTTCAAAAAGGTCTTATTTTCCTTGCTTTTTTCTAGCGCTTGCTTGTGGGAAGGCTTATAAAAAATATTTTTTGCTGGTTTAAAGCTTCTTCCATCAATGTAAAAGATTTGTCTATCATTATTTTTTACAGTTATAGGATTAAATGCATTTTTACCCTTACATCTTTTGTCAATTTAATCCCTGGTATTTCAACTGTGGTGATTTAGTAATTGGTATTTTCAATTTGTGTTTAATGTGCAGATCATATGATGGGTATATTTGAAATTGCAATTTCTCCATCCAACACCATGGTCAAGGCAGCCATCATCCTACCTTATCCCACAGCCACCCACCAGCACCTCTCACTTCTCCTCCCTCGAGTTTGGCTCCCGTCCAATCTTCAAAGAGTTGAAGATCTTCCAATTCTCTCGACGTGGATAAATTCTCACCATGAAAAATGAATTAAAGGATCTTCTAATTATTTTGTAATTGGATAGGAGTCAAACTCCCAAAATTGAGAAAGAATTGATTGTAGTGCAAGACTAGAATTGATCAGTTCCAATGACATTCTTGAAACAAAAGTCTTGTTGTATGATACTGGAGAACAGCTCAAGTGCAAAAATAATATGGTGAAGGTAGAGATATTGTATCCAATGGAGGAAAGGGAGGCACGAACACTAGATAATTCCATTCAACTATTAATAAAGGTATCGACTGAATTTTGGTGTTTGTTTGTAAAATGTCCATTATACCCTTTATTTCTTCCTAAATAACTACCCAAAACACCCTCTTTAACTCCACCTGAGGAGATCTTTGTCCCATCCCTACACTTGAGGAGATCAAATCCGCACAATTTGCATTGCCCTCTTTCAAAGCACTTGGACCAGACGGAATGTCCATTTTCTTTGTAACCCATTTGGCACAATTCATAATGAATTTAACTAACATGGTTGGAAGTTTTCTTATAGGTAGCCAGCCATCTAATCACATAGCTTAGAAGAACCAATATTTGCCTGATTCACTCGTCTACTCAAAAGTTTCACATAGCAAGGAACAATACTCCCATCTCCCGTTCAATGTTTGTTGAGGATCTTCTTATTTTTGGCAGGCCCAATGCAAAGGAAGAAGGAAGACCACCATGCAGTGTCAATCTAGTCAAAGAGACTTCATATGCAAAACCTAAGAAAGTTACTGGCTTAAGACTTCAAAAAAAAATCAATGATAGTAACAGGTCCCAAGCTTAAAGGGAAGTATAGTTCATAAAACCTACTTCCTTTTAGTTGATCAGAGAACCTAAACTCCTATCTTGAAGCTGTGTATTTCTATAATGAGCAATGCTATTGGGACATAATTTAGAGACTCAATGATTGTAGTCATTAGATTGTCAATAGGCAATGCCGGCCCAACCTTTAGGCCAGTTAGGCCATTGCCTAGGGCCCCCAAATTGGAAGAAATATTTGGGGCCCCAAAATAAAATAAACAATGATATATAATTTAAATTTTAGAATATAATTTAAATTTTAGAATATAATTTAAATACTCAATATATTTTAATCATTGAATTAATAGAAAATGCTAACTTTGAACAAAATTCACTATTTATATAATGTATTTGGTCCTCAAATTAAGTGCAACTAACATTATTGTAAAATTTTTAGAACCTTTTTCAAAAAAATTTAGGGCCCTAAAGTTCAACTTATTTTGTTATCTCACCCGATATTTATATTATATATATTCTCACTTTGCAGTCTTATTATTAAAATCAATTGTCTGTCGTATAATAGGTACAAACAATAATTTTACATTTATATAAAGTAAATTTGAGGTTATTTTTTAATAACTTTGTTTACAATGCACAAGATGACTATAAATAGAGTGAGTAGAAATAATGCACTAGCTATCTTTTTTATTTAAAAATAGTTTTTTTTTTATGATATCTAACAAGTACGGGTAACCCGTGCTTGTGTGCAACATAAGTGAGAAGTGAAAGATTTAGAAGAAAAAATTCAATTTGAATGGATTTGAAAGAAATATTGGTGGTCATTGGATAAGTCTATTAGAGACCGTCATATAGGCTTTTTGAAGCATGCCTTTTTTATATTATAGAGTCTCATTTATTTTAGGACTACACAACTTATATAAATTTCTATTTTTATATTCATTTAGAAAAACAAATTATTTTACTAGTCAAACTAATTTTTAATTATGTTTCTCTTTTATCTTAAACAAATAGTATCTATCATTGTATTTGATCTCCGTATTTGACTTCGATTAATACAATTTTTATTTGTAAAATTTAAATTTAAAATTTAATCAGTATGTTATATCTCAAAAGGCAAAACAAATAATTTATAAATAAACATATTTTAATAAGTATTTAATATTACTATTATTACTGAAAAATATTTATAGGGCCTCATATAATACTTTCGCCTAGGGCCCGAAATTAGGTTGAGCCGCCCCTGTCAATAGGTCCCAACATGAAATTATTACTGGGTCCCAACACTATCAATTCAATGATCATAATACATTAAGTCTCTAAATTATGTCCCTAAATGCGTATTTAAACTAGCGAAATTTTAAAAAAAAAAAAAAATTCTTTAATACTTCAAAAATCAAAAGACTTCATTCAGATTTGTTACTTTAGGCTTCAATATGTGTCACCCCTGGCAGGAATTTATGGGAAGCCAATATCCATACCTTCCTAAAAGAACTCTAGTTCTGCATTACTGAGAATTTCAATCTGCAACCTTGCACGGTTGATCTACTTCACCTCCTGGGGAATATGAGCGGATTCTTTTGCCACTCTAAGCATTCAAAATTGTATCCACAAAGATAAATTACTTAAGTCAATTCCATCGAAGTTTAATTCAAACGGAAGGCATTAGTTGTGTAAGATCCCAAGGTTATAAATTTGAGTCCCGATCAACTTTATGTGTGTCGTACGCAAGTAATTACGTCTATCCAAAATTTGCATTTGAGTCATCAGTACTAAGAGCATCTTCAAAAGGCTAGCTAAACTCACCCCTTTAGTTATTTTAGATAACTTCCCTCCAAAATGTTGCTCCAAGAGGCTAACTATTACCCTATCTAAAATAGATAATCCAAATTTCGCTCGCTCCATGTAGCTAGCCGTTCACCCTCGCTAGCCCTCTCTCTCTCTTTGCCTCACTCAAGCTCTTTGCATCGACTTCCTTCTCTTCTTTCCCTCTGCGTTCGAAATTCAAGCCAGAGCTCCACTGATAGCGTTCTCATTTTCCCCCAAATTCAAGCCCTAATCCATTCCCCCACCATCTGAAATCAACCACACCCATCCCTCTACGCTCTTCTCATTTTCCCCCAAATACAAGCCCTAATTCCAAATCCCCCAACATCCCAAATAGCTAACCTTCACCCTCGCTGGCCCCCTCTCTCTCTTTGTCTTCAGTGAAGCTCCACAGCACAGAACCGACAAGGCTCCACCGAAGATCCCAGGCTCCACCGACATTCAGCACACAAGATCACTGAAGGCTCTATTGCTTCACCGACTCCATTGCTCCATTGCTTCAGATCTCCGACTCCATTGCTTCAGATCTCTACAGATGAAGCCTGCAGAGGACGATTTGTTCTTCTGGTTAACTGAAAAATTGCTTCTTTTTTTTAATTTTTTTAATAGGTTGTATATTACATATCCTACAGTTCTCATGGATTAAATCATCCATTTTTTCACAAATTCTTTCCTCAAGAAATTCCCCCCTTTAATATATTTTCCTCTGTTGCATCCTGTATATAGGCAAATTCGTGGGGAATGTTATACATGCTGCTCTGTTCCAAACAGTTCTAATGATTGTTGTACATATGAATAATTTTTTAAGAGAAAATGAGAAGATAATTGATAGTTTATGTAACTTGGATTAACTGTTTTGTGATAGCTTCTTTGTATGATCATGTTTGGTTTTATTTTTCTAGTTAAGTGTATTGGACGAGCAATGCTATGCTCTGTTCCAAACACTTCTATTGATTGTTCCCCTGTTTTTCATTCATAAAAGAAAATGAAACTCAGTTTTCTTGTTTGATATACCATTTATTTATGATAAAATCCTGAACACATGTACATGTGTTTCGATGAATTTACACATTTTAGATTTTATTATTAAAAGTTAGTTAAAGTTAGTTAAAGTGGTTAGCTAAAATAGATAGTGTTGTTGGAGTGACTTTGAAAAAGTGGTTAGCTAAAGTAAATAATACAATATTTTAATATATTTTGAGTAGCTATTTTAGATAACCTTCTTAGAGATGCTCTAAGGGCACGTGTTGGAGTCTCCAGACGATTCTGCTTTACTTAAAAAAATCCAAAAAAAAAAAAGTTCTCAATTGTGTTTTATATCATACATAAAGTGCATAATACATTCCATACTAAGCTTTACCAAAAGTTAACATTAAAAAGTGAAGAAAGAAAGGGAAAGAGACATAAAACCATCATCAGGATATCCATAAAGATGAGATGCTAGACGACGCGCTTACAACTTTTACATCATCACTGTGTCCCCCTTTAATCCTGAGAACAGAATGAAAGCAAGAAAACATTAGAAACAAGAAAAAAAAGGTATTTTTATACTGAAGTTTGACATCATGGCATCAAACAAGGTTCAAGCATAAAGAAGATCCAAATGACCAATGATCACCTTAGGAATTTCTACTACCATGGTTCCCTGATGGGATGATCCTTGGGTCAGGTAGGTCATCACGTTACATGGCACCGTTGAAGTCGTAAATTCCCTTATCAGTTTTCTTGGTGTTACCAACTTCAGATGCTCCAAGTTACAAAACGGAGAAGGATGACTTTTAAGAGAACCAGGATCCATTGCAAGAACCTTATAACATGATTAAGAAAAAAATCAAATAGTATTCATGGTTTATTTGAACATAACAATAATTGGTATATGTAAGTTGATTATCATCACAATCACTAAACAATAAAGAAAAATCGATATTCGTTCGTTTGCTATTATAGACAGTAATGCTACGGAAATAGAATTTACATGCAAAACTTTCTTAACAGGATGCAGTAGCCCACTGATACTCTATAATTCTAAAATAAAGGACCATTAAGATCATTATAGTTTCAAAAATCCGCTGCCACATCATTTTGGATGGTAATTTTTCTTAAAAACTATGTTTTTTAGTCATTTTCCTGTTATTAGACATGCATGGGTAAATCATATGCACTAGTGTTGTACGTGCACTACGAGCTATTTCACCAAAGTTCAGGAAGACTGAATTACTGGAGGTATTTTGATTAGAACTACTTGAAATATCCATAAAGGATGGGCACCAATATCTGAGGAAGCCCATTGTTATTAGCAATATTGGCTGAGTTGAGCATTATAGGTGTATGCATAGACCAGAACTAATTCCGAATATAAACCCAAGGGTATAATCTGAGCTTGGGGAAGCAATTGCCCCTGCTCACCCCCACCAAAAGTAAAAAATAATGTTATTATAGGCTCAACCATTAGAACAACAAAATGAAAGGTCAATGGGCTTCTAGTTAATTAAATGATCCTAAGTACTCTAAAAGCTTAAATTGTTAGAGGGTATAACATAAGCATTTATATATTTCAACACGACCCCTTACTAGTTTAGATTTTCGGTCAAGCAAGTGCAAGTATAACAATTATCAGGATGGCAGTGAGATTGAACACACGACCTCTTACTCTAATAACATGCTAAACCACTGCTCACTCTAAAAGCTTGGGTTGTTGGAGAACATGTAACATAAACACACATATATACTTTAATAAAAAGTCAGTTTGATATGTGTAAGAAATTCCCAAGCATAAAAGATCTAGTGAATTCAAGGTTTGATAGCATGGCCTTCTTGGCTAAAACACTTAATCCTTGTGGGAAATTGAGCTAAATACCTCAAAGGGGAGCCAATCCTTAACCATAGACTCAAATACAATGCCTCTACTACATGGAAAGAATTGATGCAAGTTTTACAAGGTGGAAGCAGGTAATCGGGGAATTAACACAAGGAAGGAAGGAATATCTATTTTTGGTTTGATGTGTGTAATGTTAAAAGCCCCCCCCCCCCCCACTCCCCCCCCCCCCCCCCCCCCCCCCCCCCCCCAATGAGATGATAGAGATTGATATGCACCATGAAGGTATTACCCTTAGAGCCTTGCTGTAATAATTAAGTGGCCAAATAGGTTCTGGACTTGCCAGTATGAGAAACTACTTCCCCTAGAAATCAAAAACTAATTTTTTTGGAATTATTAACTCCGATCTTCCCAAATACCAGTTCTATAAAACTCTTGCAAACTTGCATTTTGAGACTCTGAGAAGCAGATAAAGAATCAATAAAACACATAGCAAAGAGATTCCATGTGCACAGAAATGGCGGTGCATTTTAGAGATAAATTCCCTAGCAATGTAACATACAGTAAATCCAAAGTCCAAACACTATAGGAAGAATTCAAATCTGTAGATGTGGAATGTAATGCATGGAGAAGTGTAGAAAACCTTACGTGCAAATCATTTCTGATGTAGTGTGAAGCAGTGAAGTATAATATGATCAAAGGAAAATCAAGAAGTTAGTCCATAGATAGAACTCAACACATACATCCATGTTGGGCCTTCACATCAGTTTCTAAGTTTTGAAGTACATGTACTGATGAAGAAGGCTGCTGACTCTGTTCAGTCAAGCCTCCAATCTTTCAATGTGAATAAAACCTATCATAACATGCACGCATTCATCTATTATCTCTTCTACAGGTATCACTACGATCATTGAATAGGTAATAAAACAGTTGCAACATCTTCCATCTCGGCAAACAAACTTCGAATTAGTATTCAAATTTTAGCATTACATCCTTCTAAGCATACTGTCATAGGATTAAAATCATTGACATAGTATATGAAAACGTAAAATATGCAAGCACTACCTCAAGAGTATCCAAGGATAAAGTAACAGACTTTGCATTTCGGAGCTGTCCAAGCATCTTGATCAGATTGAGCGGCATCCTTCCCTTGACTTCATCTGTATATGGTTCCTCAAAAGATGTCCAAAGGTCAACATATATCTTGTCTAGACAAGGAAGGTCCTCGATGGAACAGTCCAAAGATACTTGACCTGTAAACTTAAATGAACTGAGTCTTGGTGTCGAAACCACTATCTGTGATTCATACGAGAACATGGGGCGATGCCGCCGATCAAACAATATCTCCAAGTACCTAACTTTCGGAGCACAAATAATTGAATTTGAAAGCTGACAATTACGCAAAGTCAAGCTTTCTATGTTTGGAAACCTCGAGAAAGGCTCTGCAGGGTTAGATAAACGATCGTCATCTATAAATGAAGCACGGTCCAGATACAAAGTCTTCAAAGCCGGCAAAGAAAACGACTTGGGTATAATCAAATTCCCATCACAATTCCTCAGTTTGAGTACTCTTATAGATTGACAGGTGAAAAAGGAGGGAGGAAATTCCAAACTTTTCTCAACAATACATGCAGAGATATCAAGCTCTTGAACATTGTGGCAAATCGCATAATTTACACACTTCCCAGCTAAGCTCAGACCAAAAAAATGACCGGATGCAGATAAGCGAAAAGTACAAACGGTGGAGTCCTGTCGGAGAGAGAGAAAATGGGTCACAAAATTCATGAAGCAAGGCATCTTGTAGTTGTGATAGGTGGACCAATATGATTCAATTCCGCATGAAAATGGGAAATTGGAGTAGTCAAAATCGAGATAGGGGAGAGAAGTCCAGACATATCTCCACCGTTTGGACAACAAACAGGTTTGAACGGCGAATTTGATGCTAATCAGAGACAGGATTTGGTGGAGAATTACGACGGGTAAATTGCTGATTCTATCTTCATTCACTTCCATTTTCTTCTCCGAAACAAGTTCTTCTGATTCCGATACCGATTCCTTCACCTGCGGACTCGATCGGATGATCTCCAGTACAAGAATCTCTCTCAACCCTCGATGGAGTCAGGGCCGGAAAGCCTGGGCTGTAGGCCCATTTTTTTAGCGAGGTCTTATTTTTTGTAGTAAGAAATTTGGAGGGCGGTCCTCTTTTGTGAGTTTATTTAGTGGTAAGTTATCAAAAAAAAAAAAAAAAATTAATATTAATTTCATTTTGATATCTATTATTCAAAATATTCTCATTAATTATATTTAATTACAATAAATTTCAAAACTAAAAACTCCTAAATTTTTGAAATTTGACTAATATTAAAATTCTCTATTTTTCATCTATCTATATCTATATAATAAAGTAGAACGATTTGAATTTTAAAGACAAAGAGTGACCCAAATTGTTTCGTGACCAAATAAGACATTATCCAATGGATAACGTTATCTCAAACTGTCTCAAGCTATTTACGTTTCAGATCTTTTCGATCCGACGTACCAAAATAACTCTTAAATCGTTTTTGCAACTCAAAATTTTAAATTTCCAAAATTAACATTCCTAAAATTTAATTCCCCCAAATCTTTTCCTAAAATCAAGCAAATCCTGACTCTGGACTCTCTCACGCTCATTCTCTCTGTTATCTCTCTCTCACGCTCATTCTCTATGTATCTCTCTCTCACGCTCAATTCACGCACACAGACACACCTCTCTCTCTCTCTCATGCTCAATTCATGCACACACACCCAATTATGTTCACGTGCAACTCTCTCTCTGGTCCAACTCTCTATCTCAATATCACGCTCCAATTCATGCTTCGCACACACAATGAGATCTATGTGATCTCCTTTCCATAAGAAAGTGTGGTTGTGATCTCCTTTCCATATCAAAAACTATCCCCAAAATATTGCCCCAATGTCCCGCCCATTTCATGCCTAATGACTTCCCCAATTCTCGTCCCTCTCAATCCAAACTCTAGAAAGTCGTTGCTCTCTCTCGCCCTCCTCATTATCTCCCTGTGCATTCCGCTGCTTCTCACACAGCAACTTCCTTGTGAATTGTATTCTCCCTCTCAATTTCTCCATCTCTTTTTGCTCACGCTCACCAACACGCACAGTAATACAAAGTGACAAGGCCACACACTTTAAAAACTTATTCTTTGAGGTCACTGCTGCTTTGTGTGCTTTATATTTGAGAGTTTAAAATAACCATGTATTTGGGTTTGAATCCAAGATCTAAATTTGTAATGTAGCATACCTTTTTGTTTTTAATTCATATCCTATGGTGCAAATGTGATGATGACAATTTATTTTCATGGTGGTTCTTATTTCCAGATTGTGATTTGCATAAACTTTGTTGCTTTAATTGGGTGCTATCTGTTTATTTATATTGCTGTCATTTTTCAATTTCTATCAACAATGTTTGGGTTTAGGAAATAATACTAAGTTTTATTGTTCTTCATTGTTACAAAAGCAAGACAAGTTGAAATTGTTGGGCACAAGATTACTTTGAGAATAGGAAAGCAGGCTAGCAATGTAATATTTGGTGTGGTTTAAAGCAGTTTAGCAAATTGCCCACATTTTCTTTGTGAATTCCATTTTAAAGTCCATTTAGTGTGGAATTGTGGATTTTTACTTACTGTATTTTTTAACGTAGCTTATCAAAAAAAAGTATTTTGCTTTAGAGATTGTATTTGTCTAAACACTCTGCAAGGATCTCCAATTTTCATTGAATGGTATTTGATTTATTGCAGGCTTTAAACTCAGACACTTGGTGAAAATATGATCAATGTGGCAGACCAAAGTGAATTTGAGGTTATTATATGAAAGTTCTAAGCAAAAGGTGGTGGATTGAACAAAGAGCTAATCATGTTCAGATGTTCCATCATCGTCTATAATGGAAAGATTAAGTTGAGCTCTTGGGACACATTAAAAATTGCATACTATACATGTGACAGAAGTTTTTTGACGATAAATGATCAACCTCTCTATTGACCGTAAATGTCCAAGACTTTCATTTTAAGAGAGACATCTCCGTTAGATATCAGTTCCCTATCGAGGAGATCCCAAGGAAAGCGTGGGATTACCTGGGATATCATAAGTACTTTAAAAAAAAAAAAATAGTGTTCGGAACCGTCTCACCATCACCGCTACCACCACCGTCGTCACCACCCCACCACCACCATCGCCACCCACCACCCACCATCGATTGAAACCACCGTCGTCTACCGCCACCACACACCCACCATCATCGTCATTTCATCGTTATACTTATTACCATTACCACCATCATCCCACTACCACCGTCAGCACCCACCACTACCATTGTTGCCCACTGCTACCAACTACCACAACCCATAACCACCCGTCGTCTCTCACCATCGCCGTCAGCCATGGTTACCCACCCATACTACACCAACCACCATCACCTGTCATTGCCCACCACTGCCGTCACCCACTGTTACCCACCCCCACAACACCTACCACCATCACCACCACTGTCATTCGCCACCACTCATCACACTGTCGCCCAGAAGCATCCGTCGTCGCCCGCCACCACTATCGTCACCGCCCACCACCACAACCCATCACCGTCACCACCACTGTCATCGCCCCACCACCACCACTTCCAACCACCATCACCGTCACCCACCACCACTCACATCCACTACCATTGCTGTCACTCATGGCTACCACTACTACCATCATCACCTAAAATCAACCACCACCATCACCGCTGCTACCCCACGTCTACCACCATCACCATGATCGTTATCACCCACCACAACCATCACCGTCTCTCACCACCACCACTGTCGTCCACCACCACTCCATCAATCAACCCTACTACAATTGGTGTTTAAATTCTTTTCTCTCTCCTATATGTTTGTGATTCGATTTTGGGTATGAATATAAATATGTTTATTGTTAACCATTTTTTTTATTACTTTGTGCCTTCAGGCACATGTAATAACTAGTAATAAATTTGAACACTAACAGGATCACCTAAGCCAGAATCAAGATACCAAGATGCAGCCTATAACCTTAAACTTTGCTCTCTCTGCTCAAAGAGATTGATTGTCTGTAAATAAATTAAACCTTGTGGCCTCCATATGTAGTCAAGATAAGGTAAAGTTCCCTTCCACTTCTTTAATATGAAAAGTGGAATCCTTATCCATGGGAATATCCAGAATCCAGATGTTGAAGTTCTTCAGGATGTAGGAGCTTCATGCAACCTATTATGTTCCTTCAAGTGCGTCATGATTTGAACTTCAAAACTCTCAACAATGACATGTTGTTGCTGCACCCAAAAGATTGGAAAGCTATCAACATGCGTGCCATATGTAAGCACACTTGCAATTTTACTACATGTGGAAAGGATAAATTTCATAACAAATATTAAAAAAAAATCAATTCAATAAATTAACCATAGTATAATTACAAACAAAGAAACACAAAATTTGTGAGATATCTTATCACGACTTCTTTTGATTTGTAAGTAATAAAACACTGTTAAATATCTCCGAGTAAGCTTCCAATTGTCAACGAACTTTTGCTACTCATTAAAATATTTCAAAAATCAGTGTACATAATGTTTTCCAAAATCATGGCCACCCAACAAATTCAAGTTAAAGAAAAAAAAATCTCGAAGCAAACAAAAAAGTAATCAAAACCACACACTTTCTATTTAACACTATAATATCCAGGTATTTTAAGTTTTAAGCATGCAATCCTCTCAACCATAAAGTTTCTACTACCTTCAGATGGTTGGGTTGCTTTTCAAATCCAAGAGCCTCATCTCACTATGTTGGCCCTTGTTGGCTCTACAAACCAGCTCAATAAAGTGTCACCTAAAAAAATACAGATCTTGTTAGTCCATCACAAACCTAATAAAAAAAATCAAATATCTACAAATGAGCATCGGAGAAGCATGACAACAAAGTTGTAGGCCGCGTAGAAAAAGAGACCATGGAGAGCCATAATTTGATACCTCCACGCATGAATAACGACTTAAATTTGTAGAACTTAAGAATAATATGAACTTAATAAATTTAATTCACCAAAATTTAAAAATTTTCAGGGAAAAAAATGACCAAGATGTCTCAGACCCAATTCAAGAAACCCAAAACTCCCAATTCAACAAGAGAGAGAGAGAGAGAGAGGAACGTGTTGTGTGGGAGCAACAGCTTCGTCTGTGTTGTGTGTCATTGTGTGAGTGGTTAGTCTTTGGTCTGTTTACCATATGAAAAAGCAGATACAGATCTGTATTCAACAACTAGAAATCATTAGACTCAAAACTCACAAAACCTCTCATCTATCTATCCCTTCTCTAGTCTCACGATTTTGTGATGAAATTGCAATAAACTTGATGAATTTGCGCCAAAGGAAGAGAATCCCATGACTGCCATAAGAATAATTGCAAAAATCAAATAAAACACATCAAAAGAAAAACATAAATTCAAATCAATCAATAGAAAAAATAACCCATGAAAGAGAAAAAGGGCAAATGAAAAATACAACAAATAGATTGCAGAATTAGAATACAGTACCTGAAGTCGGTGAATCGGGCTTTGTTTCAAAATCCTTATCGCATATCATGTGTGTAGTGTGTGTTTTCGCAGAAGGATTTTTAGTTTGGGTGTGTGTCATGAACAGAGAGAATAGGGAGAGCACTGTCGTTGGGTGGCGTCATCGATTGCCATGGAGAAAGGCTGCTGACATGACCGTTTAGGAAAAAGGGAGAAGAGATGAGGTAGCACCAGTGAGAGAAAAGGGGAGGAGAAGAGAGATAGGGAAGATAGGTTCGGATGTGAGAGTGGGGGAGAGAGATGACAGTGAGAGGGGCGAGAGTTTAGGCAGAGATTGGGGGAGGAAATAGAAAGGGCGTGAGAGAGATCATCTGTTTTGGGAGAGTGAGGCGTGAATTTGAGGACTTTTTTGGCGTGATTTGAGGAAGAGATATTTGGAGAAAGTTAAAAGTCCTGATAATTAAAAAAGGAAACGTTGTTGGGCGGGAAAACAAAATTTAACAAAGTCCTCATCCACAAATGCAAAGAATTGATGAAGAACAGGCACATTGAAATTCAACATACACTTCGTGAAGGAAATCAATGTGCTGAAAATTTGAAGAAAACACGAATTCCTAACCAACTGGAA
Organism: Ilex aquifolium; assembly: GCA_951799425.1. NCBI lineage: Eukaryota > Viridiplantae > Streptophyta > Magnoliopsida > Aquifoliales > Aquifoliaceae > Ilex > Ilex aquifolium. Next base: position 22,937,461 of record OX637402.1, read on the forward strand.
GATTTTGTGGAACTCACAACACTGCTTGCCCATGGAAGATCTAACCTCATTCACTAATTCCTAACCAAAACACGAATTTTCGAACACAAAGGCAATCACAAATTCGCAAACCAGAGATAAAAAACAGAGGTTATTCGTGCATATATATACGGATATACGAAAATCTCAAACAAAAGGGGTACCAAATCAATATATAATCAAAAACAATTTAGGTTGCAATCAATACAAAAAAAATATTGAATAAAAAGAATGTGTTCTTTCTGTGAAGATGGGTGGGTTTACATTGGGCGTGAAAGAGAAACCCTATGGCGTGGGGTGGGGGAGTCGATAGCGTTGGGATCGTAGACGTCGTTGGCAAGAGAAAACTCAGAGATAGAGAGAGGGAAACTGAGTAAATAGAGGAACAGAGATAGAGAGAGAGAGAGAGAGAGAGCAAAACCTGAACCGTCAGTGGCAGTGGAGGTGGCAATGGCGAGGTCGCTGGTAGAGAGAGAGAGTGTGAGAGATAGACATGGTATAAATATGAAAATGGGAGATATGTATTGTGGGTGGGACTGAGTGAGAGACGTACAGGTACGAGAGATTGAGATAAGTCTTTGAGTGACGTACAGGGATGGAGGAGAAAGAGACGTGAGAGAGAGAGACGGGGAAGAGATAGGCTTTTTCATGGGCGGGAAAAAAAAATTTAGGACTAATCGTAGACCATTTGATCAAACTTTTTAAGATGATCTGAACCGTCTTTTGTTTCAAAACGATCTGGATCTCTCTTTGTCTTTTGGATTTTGTCTCAAAACGATCTGGACCTCTCTTTGTCTTTTGGATTCAAACTTCGCTCTACTTTATTATATAGATATACATTCAAACACAAAAAATTCAAACACAAACAATAATACCATTTAAACACACAAAAAATAGTAACATTCAAAAATAAAAAATATTAATATTGAATATTAATATTTGAAAAAAAATAATAATAGTAACATGGTCAACAAAAAAAGTAACATTGAATATTGATATTTCAGAAAAATAGTAACATTCAATATTAATAGTAACATACTCATCAAAAAAATAGTAACATGTTTAACAAAAAATAATAACATGCACAACAAACAAATAGTAACATGGAAAAAAATAGTAACATGCATAGTAACATTCAATATTAAATTAACCATAATCTTCTCAGCAAAAAAAATAAAAAAAAAAATGAGAGAGAGAGAAATGGTAGTCATGTCAAATTTAAATTTGAATTTCATATTTTATGGAAAAAAAATATTTCATTAAGTATGAATCAAGGATGATTGTTTAGGAAACTGATTTAATGTTAAAGATTACTTTTTAAGTTATTAGAATGGCATTTTGGAGTTTTAAAAAAAATAGTGGACTTAACTATTTATTAGTAAGATTAAAAATGGACTTACCCCCAAATAAATTTTTATGGCGGACTAAACTCATTATAAGTCCCTCAAGAATGACTCAGTCCTAATTTTTACTTTTGTAATTATACCCACCAGTCCAAATAAAAAATTCAATTTTATATAAACTTAAATGCAACAAAAAAATTAAAGTTAGATTTAAATTAAATAGTTTGGACCTATTTCTCTATTCCATGACACCAAAAAAAATATTAAAAAATTAAAAAAAAAACAAAAAAAAAAATGGTAAAAAGTGAACTTTTCAATATTTTTTTCCCAATTATTCATTCCTTCTCTCTCCCCCTCTCTCTCTCTAGCAAACAATGGGCAACTAATCTGCCTTTGTTTTTGTTTTTTTATTTTTATTTATTTTGATCGTCTGCCTTTATTTATTTATTTGTTGTTTTTATATATTACAAAATTCATAAAGTCTATAATTCTCAATTACCATTACTATTTTAAGCTTAGGCAGCGGACATCTCAAGAAGCGAGAAGAATAAATTTTAAATAAAATATTATTTTTAAAAATAAATGACCTTTTTTTAGTTGCTAATTTAGGCCTAAAATGCCACTGGACGCCCTGGATGGAGTTGGTCTATTTTTTCTTCTCACTCGATCTTTCTCAAGTTCCAATGAAATTATTTACTCGTGTCTGGCAGATAGTTACGCAGATTCTTCATCAACTCTTATCTTGGGGATGGTTTTTCTGATTTTCTACTCTCTTTTGTTCTCATCTTCACGCTATCTGCTGATCTCTTTACAAACTCTTCGTGTTGAAACGGTCAAATGGATCGGAGTTCATGGGTCACCCATTCGGACTTGGTGAAATTAAGAGTGACCGGTTGAATTTTAATTAAAATTAAAAAGACTTGAAATCCAAAAAAACCAAAATCTATTCTTTAAACTAAAGACAGCACAGCACCCACACAGCCATGTGGATGTGGTCTAGTGGCACTTACCGATCGGTCTTGTTTGAGGTTCAGAAAAGTTATGCCTCCTGACCAAAAAAAAAGGTTATGCATCATGTTCAATTTATGGAGAATTAGCATGTGATGCATGAAATTTATGATTTTTTTCTACTATCATATTCTTTTAATTTTAATATTTGTCATCCAAAATATATAATCAAAATTAAATAATAAAAATAATTACTGTAGTAAATCTAAAATTACTAAGTATACTATTTATGTAAAATAGAATGTATAATTCAAACTGAAATAACATACTTACTTAATTGCAAAACAGCAATAAACAAGAAAGATAATAACATAAATGAGAATTCGAGCCTTGTGTAATCACAGTTTCCTTAAAATAGATTTATTCTCTCTTAGAGTTCAAGGTTGATGAACAACTGTCTCTCAATATAAAATGGATTTCGCATTTACAGAAGTAGCACTTCAATCTTCAAAGACTAACGAATACAACTTTTTTCTTTATACTTGAACCATACAAAAATGCAATGCTGAAAAGATAGATAATAGATGCAACAGTATGCAGAAAGTTACTGACTACTTTTCGTTTATTGATGAAATGACTTGAAGACAGTCTATTTATAAACCCTCTTGTATATGTTCGGATTGCTTGAAGAGAAACGAGACACCACTATTCAATGAACAGCAATGAATGACATCTTTGGGCATGAAGAGACACTACTGTTCAAAGAACAAAGACGAAACGCATCACATGAATGTGAACAGGCACAACTAAAAATAGGTGCCAAATTCAAAATTACCAGATAGCTATTAGAATTTTGGTTGGAAGACTAATAACGATCCATGTCTAGATCCATTTTGTTTCACCCATAACCTGCACCGAATAATCATGTGTTGGTTGCGTTGTCTGACATTTAGGGTCGTACAGAGAAAATTATGTTTTTTAGAGGAAAAGTAAATTTTGTATCATCAGATTAAAGTAGATGAAAGTTGAATCAATCTTAACAGTTGTTTACTTTAATAAGTTGAGAATTCATCTTCCTAATTGTAATATTATATAGATTTCAAAAAATCTAGAAATAAGAAGAAAAAAAAACTAAAAATATTACATTAAAAAATAGAATTTCTATCTCCATCTCATTAGCTAGATTAAAAATTAATCTAAAATAAAAAATAAAGGAATCATGTCCCCGATTAACAATATAATATATTAGAAATAAATTAGAACCTTCAAAGAGAAGAAAGAAAAACAATTTTTGTGACAAATTTGACTAGGTGATTCAATAAACAAATAAATATTGTTCTGAGAATGTTTTTAAAAATAAATATTATATAGATTACAAATTTTTTTTTTATTTGTTGAGTATATATATACATTGAGTAGATTTCTCTTACAAAAATCAATCACACCTTTATTCAAAAAAGAAAAAAATGTTGTTTTATTACAATGTCCACCTAAAATTCCTGTGGTGGGGGATTTGATGATGGTAGAGAATTGGAAAAAAAAAATTGAAGGTTAATTGAGGGTATTGTAGTGAATATAGCGTGATATTTTAATACAATAATATTATGCTTATCAAGTTTTTTACTAAATTATTATTGAATATTAATGAGACTCACTTATTTGATGATAAATGTTGTATTACATCACTTGGTAAGAAAACTTAGCCGACGTTGTATTTTTTATTTTAGTATGGGGCAAATTGCATCTTGTACTTTAAATGATTGAAGAATTTTTAATTTGTACCATTAAAAATTAGTCTTTTCACGATTATAATGTGATCCTTCCGTTAGTTTTCGTTATTCATTCTCTCAAGGTCAATAAAGTGTGATTTTTGACGGAATTAACAACAAAAGTTAACAAAAAGACCTAATTACAACTAAGAGTACAATGTGAGAATTTTAATTTTTAAAAGTATAAAATAGAAATTCTTAAATATTTTAGGATACAAAGTGCAATTTCTCCTTTGATATTTTTAAAGATTCTATTACCACTTTTTATGTTTGCACTCTGTTTTTAAAGTTAGGGAGGCTAATACATAAGTATAAACTTAAGTAGATTATCTATAATTAGCATTAAGTATAAGGGATTTTCTGTAATTTCCCCTAAAAAAACTCCTACAAAACCGTTAAAAAGTCAATCCCGGAGAGATAGGAAGAGAGTCCTTTTGATTAGCATACAAAATTTCAGTATTGGTGGGTATTGTGGTTATTATTTATTTAAAAAAATTACAACTTAAAAATAAAATTATAATTATTCAAGAGAAAGTTATCATCGTTCACAAACATTCATAATTGATCATGAAATTTTGATATCAATCCTAATTTTTCATAATCGATCATATCTTTTAAAATAATACTTTATATTTTAAAAAATTATAAATTTTAATACCAATAAAGGGTAGTACCTATCCTTTCCCGATAGATTAAAGGGTCCTAGTAATTTTTTTTTGACGAATCAACTGATCCAACCACCTTGTTGATTTGGAATGTGTAGCTCTCTCTCTCTATCTATCTATCTGGCAGATGCAGAGGTGTGTAACGATTAGGGAATTGAACGGTAGCTCCGCAGCCATTAACGGCCTCAAATCCAACCACCATTCCCTCCTCTCCTTCTTTGTGGGATTGATGTGGGTTTATAGGGTTGGCAAAGAATTGGACAAGGTTATTAGAAAAAGGAATTTGATTAATTTTTTCCTTTTTGGGTAATTAGGAATTTCATTAGTTACATCACAGATTTTCTCGTAGGACTATTAGGAGTTGAATTTGATTTCTCATCTTCTGAAGCTTTGCGCCATTTGGAGGATCCCTTTTCATGGTACTCTCTCTCTCTCTCCCTCTCACTGAAACCCATTATCTCACCACTTTTTGTTCAGTTCTATGTTGGCCTTTTGAGTTGGGTATAGTTTTGGTTGGCCCCCTTTTTTATCCTTAAATTTATTATTTCATCCATCACTGTGTTCATCTAAAGTGCACTTATCTTATTTAAAACGCGGTAAAAAAAGTGAACTTTGTGATGTGACTTTGGGACCCTTCTTTTGATGTTACTGTTAAATTGTTTAGTTTGTAGCTAAACAAATGAATTTTGCTTTTGCTTTTCTTTATCGTAGTTGCTGCTCAAACAAATTTGGTAGAATTTCCCTTTTTAACAGTTCTAGTTTGTGACAGTTCTAATTTGTGTTCTAATAAAAGGTTACTTATGATGCTCAAACATTTCTGCAAATTTGTTCCCATCTGAAAATCATGCTGACTGACCCTTGGGTTGCTATGCCTTTTTTATTTTTATTTTGTGTGTGGCTAACCTCATTCAGCTGTGGCCTCGTTGGAAGGGTTTTCCATGTGCGCCCGAGTCAGGAGCTGTGTTTGTTGTGGAAGCAAACCATCGCTTCTCAATTGTTTTGTATTCTCTTTGTTTGTTTGGGCCATAAAAATCATTTCTTCGAATTCAATAATGCAATATAATTGTCTATGGAAGAAGTTATGTATGGTATGAAAGTGAACTTTGCTGCTTTAATGTTTACAAATTATTTAGACTAGCAATGCTTATTTTGCCTGGCAAGTGAGAAATCAAAGATCAATTGACTGTGAAAACATGTGCAAAGCATTTTTCTTTATCTTCCGTCATTATTTAGACTACATGAATTGTGTATATAGGTAGATATACATGAAGTATTTACAAAAGGGTCTGAACTTTGAAATAATCTTGACTGTGCTAATAGCTAATTTTATGAAGAATTCAACTGTATGCACAGCTGTCTCAATTAGCAATGATATTTTATTTGTATTTGCTTTTGGCTAACATTTGTTATTCCAATGGCATGACTTCTGACTTATATATTTTGTCAGTTTTCATAAGCAGAGTAGTCAACAATAACCCACAATAACTTGCAAGTAATAAGTTTATCATGATTGTGAGTATGTATTTTCTTCGGAAGTGACAACATATGTCCTGTCACTATTGCTTCTAAATTTATTTTCTCTTTGTTTCTCTCTGTGGTGTATTTATCTATTTGGAAAGGCAGTAAAAAAGTAAATATCTGTTATGCGACTTTGGGACCCTTGATTTGATGTTACTATTAAGTTGTTTAATTTATACCTCTCAACATGCATGGACTTGAATTAAAGACATGTTGGGTGGTGTTTTGTATTGTTTTGCTTTTTCCTGTTGCTCAGTTAGTGGAGGACACATCTTTGAACTCTTAAAACAAATGAAAGTAATGTGATGGAATTGCCCATTTTACAGTTTTGATTTCTGTCTCATAAAAGGGCTATTTGTGATTGTTTGGTACCGATTCAAAATCATGCTGATAGACCCTTGAGTTGCCACATTTTTTTGAGGCCTCATAATTCTAGTCATGATCCATGAACTCAACATGAACTCGGTACAAAATTTGCCGGTTTGAGCTTAATCTTAGTGGGTTTGGCTTGTTATACTTGTCAAATAATAGATCGACGCTAATGCACCTAAACATCACATGAATCTGCTAAACACAACACAAACCCGACTGACTATACACAAGTCTAAATGGATAGTATATGGGTTAAGAAATTTGACACAATTTAGACACGACATGAACCTGGCAAGATACGACCCTTGACTGACCTAGCCTTTAGCTTTTTTTTCTATTGAGATACCCAGCTGAACTCATTCAGTTGTTGGGATGGCTTTCCATGTGCACCCAAGTCACGCTCTGTGTTTGTTGTGCCAGCAAACAAGCAATTCTCTTTGTTTTTTGTTTTGTTTGATTGATTCATAAGGTGATTGCTGCAAATTCAATAATCCAATATATATTATTTTTACAATTTTTGTGGGACAAATTCCAATTAATAATAGATGGCATTACATAGGCATGTGCACTTGGTTCCATGGTCTAAATCATGCATCGTACAACAGTGAATTTTGCTGCTTCAATGTTTAGTTTTTGTAGCTGAATAATTAAACATTTTCAGGCCAGGCTAGCATCTCTGTCAGGCATGTGGCGACTGAGAAATCAAAGATTAAATAGTTGCGAGAACATTTGTGTAGCATTCATAGAACAAGGTTTCTCTTCTTCTGTCTTTTTCCTTTTATCTTCCTTTAGTATTTAGACTGCCTGAATTGGGTCTACAGATAGATATACATAAAGCATTTAGAAAATGTTCTGAACTTTTATGTGAGCTTTTGAGTGTGGGTTATATGTAATTCTATAAAGAATTGGACTGTATGCTCAGCCGTCAAAATGGACAATGATATTTGTTTTATATTTTAATTGCTTTTATCTGTACATCATTCCGTGAGAAGCTTCAGATTGAACCAATATCTATAGTATTATAAAATACATTCTGCATGCGTATTTGATTCAGAATTCACATCTCTCGTAGTAAAACTTGAGCAGATGACGACTTGTTATACACATTTTTTTGGCTTTCATAAGCAGAGTAGTTGACTATAGCCTACAATAACTTGCAAGTAATTGATTTATCATGCTTACCATTATATCTTCTCCAATCACATAACATCATACTTCCCCTTGCTATGACTTCTAAATTTGTTGTGATAGGAGTGAAATTTCAGTAGCCCTGGAACAAGGATTATGGATCGTGAGGCTAAAGAATCTGAGTTTAGACAAAGTGGATCTTTTGGTCACGCAAGCAGTGCGGCTTCTTCTTTGAGGAGGCGTTCTTTAAGTTTATCAGATGCTGTCTCCCATCAGGTGGACGGTGATACTGAAAGTGAGTCAGTTTCAGAGGCAGGAGATATTGGGGATCGCGCACTTCACAGCAACAGGTACAGTGGAAGTGGTAGACTTCACTTCTCTGCTGATAATGTGGTAGAAAATGGGATTGTCATTCCCATTCCAGAGGATGCTCTGTTGCAATCGGATGGGGTTCGATCTCATGATCTCGCTGCATCAATCACTATCGCCCCGGTATCCCCGTCGATGTTGGAAAGCACATCTTCTTTGTCCGCTGAAGCTATTGCACACTCTGCAGATAAAAACAAAGTGAGTGCTCATGTAACATATCCTTTTTTATAAGACTTCCTGATGGAAATTGGTGGGAAACAGGACTATGGTTATTAACTTGCATTGCATTTGCATGTCTGTTGATGAGAAATAATACTAGGAATTGTTTCTTCAATGATCAGGTGAGTCACATGCTTCTATATGCAGGATGATACAAAGGAGCTGCTATGGTTAGTGGAGTATATATCATGCCTTATTCATCTTGCCGTGTTTGCTATTCTGGGGGTAATATCCTATTCCTCTTATTTCTTGGAGCTTGATCGTGTAGGCAATAGATAGTTTAATTTTTCAGGGAAACTTGACATTAAGTTTTCCACTCAGTTGCAATCTTCTGATTATCTTGTGAAACTATTCTGTACTTTAGTTTCATCCGGTGTGACACTTGGTACTTCCCTTCAGGGAATTTAGATGTGAAATCTGGTGCCTGATGGCCGATCAATGTCAGAGCTACTAAACCTTATGCACACTATCTGTCAATATGTTAACAAAGCATTGAATTTTTCAAATAGAACTTGTCATCAGATTTTGAAATTTTCAATACAAATTAAAACTCAGGATAGGTAAACCTGGTGGAAGATGTTGAGTAGTTTTTTGAATTACATATTGCATTTTGTAGCTGATCAAGCAAAAATTGTGGCAAGAACACTTGTAGTTGCTTGAATAACAATGTTATGAAGAAGGGCCATTCACTTCTAGATTGAACTGGTCATGTCAGGAAAACAGAGTAAGGGGTTGTTATTTTTCTGTTGGTGAAATCTATATTCAGTATTTAAAGCCCGCAAAAATTAGCGTGTAATGAAGGGTGAGGACCCTTTTGTTGAAGGGTTACAAGACTTTATTGAGGATAAGACACACAGAGGCAGAGTCAGTTGGAAGAATTATCTAACCCTCAGCTACAAGCCAAGCAAAATCAGTTGGAAGAGTCATCCAACATTTGGCCAATGCTAACCATTGTCAAATTCAAACTCACAGAATTCGAAGGTTGTAATCTTTGTATCCCACAATCTGATTGCTGAAACATGTAACAGAAAGCACTCTAAATAAAAATGATCTCTCATACATCTAGGAGTAAAGACATTTATTTAACTAAAAAGTGGCATTTAAGGTTGAGTTGCTTAAATGCTTGCCAGAAGTTGCTGTTGTGGTTTTTTGTTTGTCTTTTCTTCTTTTCAAATCATCAATATGTTTTCCTGGCAGTTTCAGTTTACCTGATACCATACCTGATATGTGTGAACCTATATGCATATCTAAGTGTTTTCTGTGTCAAAGGCGTACATAGAAAAGGAAAATGCATTGGGTACAGAATTACCTCAGGTACACTACAAGAGGAGAGAGATTTTTAAGATTGTGCTTTTGTTTCCCTCCAACGTGTGTCAGCTATACTCCATTTGCTCAAGTGCTAGACCTTAGGGCAAGAGTACTTGAATTTCTTTTGATGCCTATTACTTCTCATATTTCTCCACCTCTCCTATTTCTCTAATTAGTTAGCTGTTCATACCAGTTTTGGCAGAAGCTCTTTTCATTTCTTCCATTTTCTTCCCTTATCTGTCAAAACATAGCCTCTTGGTGGTTGGTAACAGACTAACAGAAAACAAATTATGGACATTTGTTAGCTTGCAATGTCTGTCTTTTAAACTTACTGGATTCTGGCTCCTGTTTCTGCGTGAGTGCGGCATTGATTTTGAACTTTCTTAGCACTCCCCTTTGATCATTTGGGCTTAAATTCAGAATGACCTGTTGGTCATGTAGTTAGTCACATTTATGTGGCTGAATCAGTTAAAGTGCTTCTTCTGTATATTATCATCCTCTGATTTGCCTTGTTTCTGCATATAATATTTCTTGTTCAGTGCCCTTCAAGGTGACATCTGGATGGCTGAACTACTTCTATGAAGAATATTCTTCTTGGTTAGACACTACAATCCTCTAGAGAGTAGGTAGTGATAGTTTTTGTTGGGTATTTTGTCGAAGGGTAAACAAAACACCAAATTGGAGTAGTTGAGCTACTACCGTAGAGCTCAAACACTCAAAAGAGAAAATTGAAAAATACTCTTTATTGAACTTGGCTCTTGGCCTTGGAATGGAATACAAACATTACAACCTATTTATAGGAAAACTTTGCCGTCCAAATCTATTGCAATATCAGACACCATGTGTGAACACATAATATTATAATGATTGTCAATATTCAAACATTTGACCATGGACTTTTGGGTAGAAATTATAGGCTGCACATTTGCAATGTGCAAAATGCATTACCCTGCACCGTCCAACAGTGTTCTCATGTTAATTATTTTGTTTTCATTTGATGATGCTAGAGGCAAAGTGACTCTATGTTAGACAGTGAAGGGGTGGTTGATATATCTCTATGAATAAACAAGAAACTGACTTCTTGATATTTTGCAGGTGTTAACAAGGTACTTACTGCAAAAACTGTTTGGCCCTGGAGTTGTTGGTGCAACAAGTGACCAAAGCTATATGTACCTTGATCTTCCTTCTAATATGGTCTCTCTCTCTCTCTCTCTCTCTCTCTCTATACTCTACTCTACACTCACAGACAGGTGGATGCACTTGCTTGCATGTGCTCACGCAAAAATAAAAGGGAATGTATTTGTCCACAAATGTGCAGCATTTAGATGCTGTTGTTTGTGTTTTCCCAACATTGATGCAATAGTGAGATACATCGTCTTTGAATTTTATTTCAAAATGACTCCATTTGCTAGTCAGTTTAGAGAGAAAGGCAGCTATTTGTTCAGTCTGCACATGCATTTTCACATTCATGCTTGAGCTTTGGCAACTTTATCCAAGTGGGATGACAATTTGGTGGAGGGATTAACCAATCTTTTAGATCAGTATTTCCATATCTGGAAACGTCAAGTATTTATGCTCTTCAATTATGGGTGCATAAGAGAGTGGAATACATCACGTAAGCTAATGGTTTGTGATAGATTTACTTGCAGAATCGGCATACTTACATGGACTAGAGTGCTGTAAGCTTATTAAACACGGTAAATAGTCATGGGCCGGAAAGTATGGATTGTTGGAGGTTGTAGTTTTCCTACCCCATCGTGCTGGTATGGTTATAGATGAGATGATGTGGGCTTAGCACTCCAGGCACTTGCTTTGCCTTGCCCTCTATAGATTAGTAACATGTCTTGTGAAGGCATGACAACTTCAATAATGTCTCTACCTCACTTTCCTGTGTCTTCTATCACTATCTATATTGTGTTTCTTCTGATATTTTATTCCATTGTCGTAATGCTAATATTGTGCATTCTTTAAGGTTTGTATTTTACTCCATTGTTTCTCATTCTAATATTGTGCATTTGTTAAGGTTGGTTCATTCTTGATGGGGTGGTGGGGCGTTGTCTTTAAAAGAGACATATCTAAAGTTTCGGATCAGTTAGCCATTGGGTTAACAACTGGTTATTTGGGAAGCCTCACAACATTCAGTGGTTGGAATCAGAAAATGCTAGATCTCAGTGTTGACGGCCACTGGGTTTTTGCTGTTCTCGGCATTCTCATAGGTAGTAACTATTCAAAATTGAACAACATGCAAGCCCCATGCTGCCTGTTCATTTCAGTCTAGGAGGAGCTTTCTTACTCTCTATTATTTACAGGTTTGTTCCTTGTTGCCTATTCCATCATTTTTGGGATCGAGACTGCCAAGGGTGTCAAATGGCTACTCACGAGGTTAATCAAAAGTTCAAAACATGACATCTCTAGTTCGAAAAATAACTGGAAAGTGGATACCTGCGAGCGCCACTTGGCAGTTGTGGTGGTGCTGTTATTCATGCTAGGCTTGTTATATGGTGTGAGTGGGACTTTGGAGAGAAGAGAGTTCAACAGTGGCAGTAGCGGAGCCCAACTCTGGTTGGCTTGCATGGTTGCACCTCTTGGTGTCTGGATAAGATGGTTCTTAGCACGACTCAATGGACGTGGCCTAGGAAAAGTGGGCTTGTTGAAATGGGTTCCTTTCGGAACTATGATTGCTAATGTATTGGCAGCTTGTGTCATGGCAGCCCTAGCAACAGTGAATAAAGTGGTAAGGTTTCATTACATGATTATTCCACACTAGTCTCTTAATCTGCCACTGTTTCCCTTTCTTTCTCAATATTTTTACAAAAACAAGTAAAAGGCCACTCCTGTATAAACCTCTTTTTGGAGCATTTGGGTTGTTTTATGAGCTTGCGTGAGTGGAATATTTTCCGATGTGTATAAATTTGAATGATACATGATCATTCTCACTGTCATCATTAGAGTCTTAACCATATCTTGCACTTAAATCCAAACAATTCTTATTTTTTCTTTTCTTTGACATATATGTAACGTTTTTGATGTTGGCAAGCTTTGGTTTTTTTGGTACAGGTGAAAACCAAGACTTGTGATACTGTTGTAACCGGTATACAATTTGGGCTGTTGGGTTGTTTAAGTACTGTTTCTACATTCATTGCAGAATTTCATGCTATGAGAGAGAGTAGTCACCCTTGGAGAGCATACACATATGCTATGCTCACAATTATGATCTCATTTGGTTTTGGAACTCTGATATACTCGGTACCTATTTGGACCAAGGCATATGTTTAGCTTGTTCAGGTTCGTCTTTTAATTCTTCCTTCAACCTGGCCTAATGTAGTTGCTGCAGAATGATTGCACCTTTCAGCATACAGTTGATCTCTCATGCTAATATGATATGGGCTTTGCAGAGTAAGCCTATGTTCTAACCTATCGAAGTCATGCTAGTCTACCCTGGTCAGTTCCTGATTGAATCTTCCTGCAGTAATTGCTGTTGTAGTTGCTGAGAAATTTGGTAACACTCTGATCTTCTTATTTATGAAATATACCTATTCTTCTAGAGTATGCTACTTGAATCTAATTCACTGGCACAATTTACTTGACCAATCCACTGTTGCCATTTGATTAGCAATGGGTCTCAATATTGAATGGGATCCAACAGCAGCAGTGGATAGAATTAGCAAATTACGTTAGTAAATTGAGTAGAAGTCGCATTATTGATTGTATTTCTTTTTCCGTGAACAATAATTTCTTGTTTGCATAAGGAACATGATGAAATTGGCATGGGGGAGCCATATATTGTCCATCGGGGTCAAAGTGATCTAAACAAATCTAAGCTCTAATGATTCCAACTGCTCAAGTTTTATTTAAAACTTCTATATTGAAAATATGCTATTTGAATCAATAGATAGCATTTTCAATATATTAATGGATTGAATTGATTTCTTAAATGTATAAGTCAGAGATTTTTATTTAGTTTTTATTCTTGTTTCATTTTTTAATAATTTTGATGTTCTAGATCTAAAACTGATTTATTATTCTTTGATGTTTAGTCATTTGATTTTTGTTTTTCTCTATTTGATTAATGGTGTTTATAAGGATACATGCTTGAATTTATTATCTATAATTGTAATTTTTGTCTACCAATTTATATAAAAACAATTAGCTATTCAGGTGAATATATTGAAACAAATCAGTCTAAAAGGAGAAAATGGTCTAAAAAACAATGATATTCTGCCTTTTCACAAAGAATCAGTTTTGATTTATGCCTGGGTGATCAACGATGGAAGTTATATACTTAATTTGGAGACTAATGAAGAGCTAGAGAGAAAAATAAGGACCTTCATATTATTTTTATAGACTTAGAAAAGACATGAGATAGAGTTCTTAGAGATATATTTTGGAGAGTTCTAGAGAATAAAAAAGTTAATGTTTTAAGTATATTGATGTGATTAAGATATGTATGAAAATGTCTTTTTTTTTTATGATATCTTGTCCTCAGCATTGTAATTTGTTTTCATGCTTTCATTCTATAATGAAATTCTTCTATCTAAAAAAAGATTTACATAAAAAATGTGGTGACCGTAATAAGAACAACGACATGAGAGATTAATGAATTTTCAATCATTGTAGGTTTACATCATGATTCTGCTTTGAGTCCATGTTTTTTTACGTTGATTATATATGAATTGATCAAGCAACATTCATGATGAATTTCCATCGTGTATATTATTTGTGAATGATATTGTATTAGTTAATGAAAATATAAAATGAACTAATAATAAACTAGAAATACGACGAGTAGCTCTAGAATCAAAAGTATTTAAGATAAATAGGACTAAAACTGAATACATAGAATGAATCTTTAGTAAAAGGAGGAATTCAAACCGAAGAGTAGTAAAAATTGAATAGCAAGAGACACCAAATAGTGAACACTTTAAATATTTAGGATTTGTTATTCATAGAGTGTTAGATTGGTGACGATGTTATTCATAGAATTATAACATGATGGATTAAATGGAGGAATCCATAAGATGTATTGTACAACACAAACCCCTTTAAGCCAAAAGGAAAGTTCTATAGAACGCCCATAAGACCCGCTATGTTTTATGGTATTGAGTGTTGGGCAACTAAGAAACAACACGTTTAAAAATTGAGCATGCTAGAAATGAGAATGTCAAGATGGATATGTGGTAAAACTAAGAAGAATATAATTAAGAGCGGTTAAATCTATGCAAAGGTAGAAGTATTACATATAGTAGATAAATAAAAGGAGAATCGACTTACGTGATTTTGACATATTTGTAGATGACCTACTACAGTAAGCATAGGGGTAGAGGGATGCTAAAATTAAGTTTAAATGAGAACACAATGGCGACAGAATTTTTGTAGCCGACTCTAAAAATGTTGAGAAAATGATTCCTTGAGTTGAGTTGTAAGTTTTTTTCCTCAGAAAATTTTGTGCTGTCGTAGTTATTATGGTACTTATCTTGTTTGAAATCAAGGGAGAAATACCAGCTAATCACTATTGATACATGCAAATTGATATGTACACAAAGGCATGCAGCACCAGTGATTGTTCTAACATCATAGCATTATTAATTGCTGCATTACTTGTGAATTTAGGAAAATTCTATGGTACTGAGTTTGGTACTTGCCCAGTAATAATCAGACCAGATTAAGTAATTACTCCTACGGTTTTTTTTTTTAATCGAACGGTTCAAACGTACGAGACAATGAGGCTTAAAATTTTAGGATTCTATCTTAAAAGTGCCATGAACAATTCAAAAAAACTTGGAATCAATTCCAACTTCTTAGGATTAATCCGAAATAACCCAATTGAATCAAAAGTTAATCTTTTTAAAGTCGTAATTTAGACCTGATTTGCCCATAATCTTCGCTATGTTATAATTTTTTTGGTACGTACCGTAAAAATCCCTTAAATTCAAGCATTAAACATTATACATTGGGGGAGGAATTTAACATATAGATTCAACAAATCAAATAAGTAACCTCTGCTAAGTGCTAACACTTGCAGATCAACAAAGAGTCAAGACTGCATAATTATTCAAACCAATAAATAATAAATAAAACATAATGTTTAACAAAATAGAAATACACTTATAGTGACGTAGAACAACAAGAATAATAAAAATCTAGAAATCCAAAAATAATCAGAGTCCTTTGTAACTACAGTTTTTTTAAGACAGATTTGCTCTCTCTCAGTGCTTAAGATTGATAAGCAACTATCTTCCAAGATAAAACAGATTTCGTTTTTGAAGATGTAATATTTCAATGAACATAACTTTGTTTTTATACTTGAAACACACAGAAATGATAATGCAACAGTATGCGGGGAGAGAATAAAGATTGAATGCAAGATTTAGGATGTTTGGGATGATTGAAAATGGTAGTGAAACAGTCTATTTATAGACCACTTGTGTTTGATTAAAAAACCGGTTGGAAGATAAATTGCGATCCGATCCGCTCCGCATTCGGATTCGTTTGATTTGACCTACAACCCGCACCACACTAAATAAATTTTCTACAAAAAGATAATATTTTTTTGACCCAAGGCTCAAGTCCAAGCCTAGCCTGCCCAAGTCGTGGCGAGAGTGGTAATCAAGGTTGTGTAGGTGCTCACTCTGATCACAAAAATGTGGTACTTGTTGGGGCCCAACCTACGAAGCCAACTAAGAGTATATTAATTCACCAAAGTTTTGGTCTTCTTCTAATGTAGGACAAGTCTTATACATTACACTTCATTAAACTTAGTTCATTTCATCCATTTAAGAGAGTTGCTTTGAGACATAATTTCTCATTCAATACTTAATAATTTTGAACAAATAAATATACCACGTTAATCTCCTCGCGGAGGAGAACGCGTTTAAACTTAGTCCCACCAATTTCGAGGTGTGCGTCCCATTTTTATTTAAACCCAAAGTTACTCAAAATAATTGTTCTAAAACCATACATTTCCAACAAGAATTACTGCTACTACGAGTCTACAATTCTTGAGAACGGAAAGAGGCCGAAGGAGCACAGGCTTAATTTCACTGGGGAATCTTGTTCAGCTTGCAGTAAACATAATCTTTATACTTCTTGGTCTTATATTTTGGTGGATTTTCCTCAGTAATAAGCTTTGGAATTGGACCAATTTCAAGCTCTGGTGGTGGCTCCAAGAAGACCGGCCAGGACATTCTCGTCTTCTCCTTGTTCACTGTTGTTCTGTGCAGCACACTCTTGTACTTTCCATTGCTTAAAATCTGTCAAAGCAAAGAAACTGCTGAATTAGAGTAACAAATGGCAGCACAATGCATGAGATTTTGGTCACTACGGGATCAAGAGAGTCGTAATAATCTTATCTCGTGTGTAGAAAGACGGTTATTGTGTGCCAAGTATATTAAGAGTACAAATAATGTCTGAGCTCTTGAAGATCTTCTTGATTTGGTTTAGTTTACCTGTAACACTCTTCTAGTTAGATGATCACTGACATAATAAATTAATTATGTCTCGTGTCTCACATTGTCCATCAACTATCGCTTTTCTCACTTCATACCTCCAAATACACTGTTAGGTTTTGAAGCAGTGTGAAACCAATTCAATTTCTTTATCGAATGGAAAGTAAAAAAACTGAATATTTGAGGGGGTCAAAGAGTAAGTTTTCCTAAGAGTAAATTAAATGACACCAGCCATCCCCCAACCCCCAAAAAAATTAAAAACCACCCCCCAAAAAAACAGTTAATCCTAAAAACAGAGAAAGTAAAAAAGAAATACCTCAACTTGATCACCAATATGGATAATGAGGGCATTTGGAATGTAGTTGACATCATACCAGTGATCATCCTTGAAAACCTGGAGTCCTGGGACCTCATTGGGGACAAGAATGGTGAAGCAGGACATGTCTGTGTGAGCCACCAGCCCCAGAGCCAGATCTGGACGAGGACATGGTGGGTAGTAATTTATTTTCATCAGGTAAATCAAATCATCACCACCCACAGCTTCCCTAAACTCACCCCTTTCCAGTCCAAGCCCTAATGAGAGGCTCTCAAACAACTTGTCTGCCACCACACGCAGCCTCTTGGCATACTCCTCATTAGCTTCCCTGCCAAATTCACAAATAATTTTTAGCACCTCTTACTAGTGTGTGTGTGTTTGAGTGACAAATCTCGACAAAAAATTATCGAGTGGAGATTAAAGCCCAACAAGTTTGAGTGATAAATAGATGACTCGGTCATTAGAACTTCTTAAGGACGGAATTAATATGAACTTATATCTAAGCACGACATATAAACGACAAGAATGCTACATATTGGTGGAGAATATATTGACCAAAATTTTCAACACAGCCCTCCATGTAACACCATGTGACGGTGATGGTGTGGTATCACCATTACATTGAATATTATCTCCTCCTCCTCCGCACCCCCACCTGGAGTTAGAAAGAGAAAAAAGAAAAGAAGAACAAGTATAACAACAAAAAAGAGTGCTTATGAGCACTGAACATGGAGTTTGTTCATTAAGAGCCACTTTTCTTGCAAGTCAGAGTGTTTCTGTGCTGGATTTGACTTCGATACCCATTTTTTTTGGGTATTGTAACTCTATTTATCATATTTGTGGTCAATTTTATCACATTTGTAAGTCTTTTTACCACTGTTGTGGTACCGTAAAAATAGTTACCACAAATGTGACAAAAATACCCACAAATGTAATAAAAATACCCACAAATGTGATAAATTTTTTTGTACCAAAGACAAATAGTAAAAATAGTTACCACAAATGTGATAAAAATACCCACAAAAATAAAAAATCACCCATAAAAATTGTAAATGAAGCTAGAAATGAAAGCAGCAGGTTTGATGAGGTCTAGGATTCAAGTTTTCATATTTTTGTATATATGTTAGTATATATCAATAAAAACTAGTATATACATTAATATATATATATATGAGTGGGTTGTACTGAAAAGTATAACATAAGGTACCGAAAAACATAACTCAGTAATATACCAAAAATAATGTAAACTAAAAGGTAAGATTATAACCCAATTTAGTAAAATGTTATACCAAAAAATGGGATTTTTGAGATCGATTTTAACATTTTAGATCACTCCTAATCTTTTTTATAATAACCTTAAACGATTGAATATAACTTAATTAACCGAAGAAAATAGTTAATTAACCTAGAAAAGTGATGGATTTAGTACGTCACTTCTTTCAATATCATTGTCTTATATACCCACAGATATTTATACATTAATTCATATATACTAGTATGTATAACTTCTTATTTTGTAGCACTTTCGACACGATACCAAAAAAAAATAGGTGTCTTCTCATCTACTTTATACACATTATTATACATCCACAATGCATACATTAGTCCATATATAAAAAAATAGTGTTTATTCAGAAAAAAAATGTCAAAACCTGTAAGAAGGTGGATTTTTAGGCCAGAAGTGGTAATTAATAGCAGCAGGAGGCCATATCTTGTGGAACAAATGATCAGCCCAACCTTTCTTCCCTCCCACTTCTTTCTGTAGCTTTGTTCCATAGCCCTCCACACTCTCAGACCCTTGAGGCTTAGCATATACCTCTTTCTCTTCCTGTGGGAGCTCAAAGAACTCCTTACCAACTTCTTGTAATTTGTCAATCGCTTCACTTGGTATGCCATGGTTCACCACTTGGAACAACCCCCACTCCCGGCTGGCCTCGGAGATCGACCGGACAATTTTTCCGGCGTCTGGGTGGCTGAGATCGATCACCGGAACTTCAAGGGCCACCCCATGTAAGGTGGTGGTTGCTGGTTGTTCATTCTCTAACCTAATGAACTCTGAGGGGATGGTGTCCATGCACTTGGACTGAGAAGCTATGGCTTGCACTCTCTCCACCTCCATTCTTTTTTCCTTTTCTCTAGTCTTATCACAATGGTTATAGACTAAAGTGTCTCTCTCACACACACACAATCACTGCATGCATTACGGTGAGCTATCTTTATATGTGAAGTGGGTTGGAGGAGAAAGAAAGAGTGTTTGCTGGCTTATAGAAGAGATTAACGTGGGAGGTTGTGGGCCACTTGATATATCTAACACTCCTTATAACCATGTATCAAATCTACCTCCGCATTAATGGGTTCCTATACTAGGTGGCCAAACTTCAAGCATACAAGCGCACATCAAAATTTAGTTTGGAAAATATTATTTAGACTTAATTTAGAGAAATAATTAATTGAAGTTGTTGAATTAATTAAAAGTGAGTTCTACCCAATCTTTAAAGAAAAATTCACAACTAATAATGATTTATATCAAATTAAGTTACTGATTAAGCACTAAATTAAATTCTTATAGCCTTTCTCGTTTAGTTTTGTTTCGTTTACACCAAAGGGTTCTTGTTAGGTAGGCAAACTTACACCGACAAGTATTAAATTTTCATTTTTCATTTTTCATTTTTCATCTTAACCTCTCAATTTTGGTAAAAAAAAAAAAATCAATTCAAATCAGTGATTAAAGTTCAGAACTTTTATATTTAATAATATTTTAACAAATATTTCAGAATTAAAATTTTTTAATGTATTTTTAGGTGATGTTTAATAAAATTAAAAATTAAGTACTGACAAATGAATAATAAATTGAAGTGTTGATGAGTGCGCGAAAGTGTATTCTAAATACCCTATTATTGGATTAAAATGTTAAAATGTGAATAGAAATAATTAGATATAATTTATATTATTGAATTTAATATCTATTCACACTAAGATATATTTGAGCATGATTTTATAATATTTTAAATCTTAAATATTTCATTATTGGTTGGTGAGAGATAATTTACAATTGGACTTTACACTTAGTATTTTTGAGACTTTATTATTCGGCTTTTATATTTGTTTTTATTGATCTTTCTCAAGTTACAAGATTTGGGCTCTAGGGGTTGAAATAAAGAGGCTGAAATAAAGAGGGGAGGAAAAAATATTTTTTCAAAAAGAGATTCACTCTTAGGTTTTAACTTCTGGATTTTTCTTTGGCTTTGGCGGCTGGAAGGGAATACAGAGGGAGAGGCGGCTGTTCTTTTTCTTTGGGGGCGGACGCAGATCAGGGAGGAGGATTCCGATGGCGGTCGGTTTGTTCTATTTTTTTGAGAGATTTTTGTTGTCCACTATATCTATGGGTAACTAAATTCTCAAATAAGGCGGGGAATGAACTTGCACAGTAGATGATATTTTATTTATTTTTAATTTATGCATTTGATTTCTAATTAGTAAAACTCTTTTGTTTTATCATTCTCAATTTATTGTTGAGGTTTTCTTCTCCGAATAGTCATAGAATTTATTTTATTTATGAATTTAGTCAGACTTTTTCTATTGAATGGATTAGTTCTTTGATTATGTTTGGATCAATTATTTATCTATATTGATTTAATTCTTTGTTGCAATATCGCTTCTTGAGTATATTGTCGTCGTTGGACTTTTTCAATAGTGATAATAATTTATGTATTTTCAAAGTGGTGCATGATTTTTCAAAGGATTACATGTGGTTTGATCTTGGTTTATAAATCTATATCTTCCGGTTGGAAATTTTGGGAATTGAATTCCCAATTGAGTTATTCAATGAATTAAGAATAATTAAAATACCAGATTTGTGTAAAGGATTCCCGACGTTTTACTGTTTGTCAAATTTGAGTATTTTTTTCGTTAATAACTTTGTTTCATTTTAATTTGTATTTAAAATTAATCTTTGTCCTCCAGTAATCATTTAATATTTTTCTTTAGTTTCTTTGTTCTTGTCTACTATTCTTTTAGTTTGTCTCTCTGTCAAATTGACACCCTGAAACTGTGCTACAATTTCCGCGTTATTCTTTGAGCGTAATCCAGTGTTAAATGCTGATTTTTTTATGACACAAATTGTTTAGACTTGAAATTGAATCATATTTTGCCAAATTCTTTTCAAGTTTCATTGTCACTAATGCTACTAGTAGTACCATCACTACTATTTTACAATTACCATAATTGTCTTATACCCATCATTATTACCACTAGCGATAACTTGTGCCTAAAAGCATTGTACAATTCAATTTTATAAAAACTAGTTGATGCAGACATGCTTTGAGTATAATATAAAACATTAGGGAGATAAAGTGGTTTGAAAGATGTAAAAGGTTAATTATCCCTATAAAATATTACTACAATAATTAAGGATGATAAAGTTCAAATGGTATAGGAGGCCGGATGTGTGAAGCCCCATAAATCGGTGTCTTTTGTCAACTCGTTGATCACTTATCAACCCGCGAAATATCCGTGGATACCGTGTAACTCGATATCACACCGTTATGCCCCATTTACCGGGATCCATAATTTAACAAAATTCGGACAGAGTCTCTTTTGTACGGGAAACTCTACACAAAAAAATAACTTGTACAATCATACAACATTGATCACACCAGGTCCATTTATGAGTAAACATTGACCACACCGGGTCCATTTATCTATACCCATATAACCACATGCAACTTTTTTACATTAAAAACAATTCATATGAGTTCGATTACAATTCTTTTATATTTACATGTCAAATTGGGATTTTCACAAAAGTTATACAAAATGAGTCATAAAAGCCACAAGTCGGTCTTCTTCACCCCTAGACTCGAATTGGGAGCCGTCCGCCGGTGTGAACCCCGCACCTGAAATGTTTTCCCACAAAAGGTGAGTCACGCTCAATAGGGTATCTCCTAAAGAGGCTACTCCCCAACCTAGATACATATGAAATGTTCACATGCAACAATCAACCATTCAAAACATTTCCATCAAGAATATGCATTCAATAACAAGAATCTCATGCTATGCCATGAATTGAGATGAAACTTATTCATGTCCAATGTCCATGAATGTGATGCCAACATCATGTCCAATATGCAATGAATGTCAAATGAGCAATTTCCACCATTCAATCGTCAATTATATCAAAAGCATATAATTTGCACACTTATCATAAGGCATATATTAACATCACACCCATAACAAGTTTCTAGCATGTTATCACATTATCTATGCAAACATAATTGATTTCATATTTGCATTTATTTCAAACACCTTCAAGGCATCCAATCATGTCATCACATAATTTGCCCAATTAATCACACAACTTAAGAATCACATTAAGTAATTTTCACAGACCTAATTCATGATAGAAATTATTATACCCATTCTCAATACCTATTTTCTCAATTTTTACAACAATAGGCAAGTGATACAACTTCTATCAACCTACCCATTTCCAATACCCATTTCACCAAATTCTCAACAATAGGCAAGTGTTAAAATTCTCTAACAACCTACTAATTCCATATAATCATTCTAGGTTGAAAATAAACCTAATTAGGGAGAAAACTCTACTTCTTGAAGCGTAGAATCAACGTAGGAAGCTTCAAGAATTCAACTCAAGTTCTAATTCAAGTTTTCCCAAAATTTTGTTTTTCAAACCTTCGGTGAAAGCCTTCGTTTTTGGTATGATTGTGTAACCCTCGTCGAAGAGAACAACTTTAATACTTGGCTCGAGTCAATTCGACGTTCGTAGAATCGTAGATCGTAGAGAGAAGGTGGAGAGCTTTCTCTTTTTCCCTCTCTTCCTCCCCAACGTGAGAACCAGCAGACCAAATGGGGAGAAATATGATATTTCTCCCTTTTTTATACTCCCTAAATACTTGGTCCTCATCGCTCCACATGACCTCTTTTTCCCGGGTCCGTTTTCGCTCCGAAACGATTAAATTTCGCTCCGGTTCAAGTTCAAAATATTTTTATTTCAACTTGTTTTAAATTATTTTCCAACTTTTGAAATTTTATTAAAAATTTCGTTTTTGGGTCACTCGAGACCTGACCGCCTCGTAAAACGCGAAAAATCCGACTATCTTGGAATTCGACGAAATTTGACAGGGTAACTAGATTTCGCGAGACGAATCCAACGGTGAGGTCCGTTTCATCATCCAAGTTCTAGAAAAATTCAGGTTTTCAACCCGTACCGAAATGGCAATTTACCGTTTTGCCCTTTTTCATAAAAGTTCAAATTTACCCGGTTTTTACAGGATGAACCCGTCTATGATGAGCAATGCTACGTGGACTTAAAAACTAAACTTAAAAATTAGACTTGATAATTACAATCATTGATTTTACTATGAGTCCCAACATTTATTGTGACCCACTACCTATTCAATGGTTGTGATTATCAAGTCTAGTTTTTAAATCTAATTTTTAAGTTCATATAGCATTACTCATCTATGATACACATGTCACTGTTTTGCAAAGGAATATGTAATGGTTACGATCGAATGTAAACGGAGCTATGGTTGCATGTGATTTTGGTTATAACCTCTCGCCCTTACTCTGCCATCTCTTTCTGTCTGCTTCCAGAGGTGCTAAAATGGTCATTATCCGGGTGAAGGGATGGACTGGGGTAGGTAGGGATTGTTGTTGCTTTCGTAGCGCTTGTTTCTATCTATGTATAGTGCTCCCCATATCTGAAATCAATAACGTCGACGTGGATTCATGTCACTCCCTCTGGTGGGGTCCTACCAAAATCCTGCTATAGGATAAAGAGATAAAATTCTATGATTCATTCAATGTGTACATGAATTGGTTACTATTCAATGTGGTAAAACACAACGACCTCGTGATATTTTTGATAAATATATACAGACCCCTTCATCGGAGTCTTCATGTGAAAGTTGGTAATATAATACATATTTTATCTCTACGTGAGAAAATTAAAAGTTACTACGTCAATAAAAATATGAGTCAATTTTGAAATTAGACATTAATTTTAAATAATATCAGCTTCAAGTTAATGGTATCTCTATGTAAAACCCGGAAATCCTCAACATAAATATTGCAAATGTGAAATTTATAGCTTAATTTACACCATCAAATATCAATTAATTGATAGAAAAGTGACGTCCGTTGCGATTTTCGTCAAATTAACAGCCACGAAAGACACGTGTGATAACTTTTATTGGATTATGACTCTTTTTTTTCACGTATATCTCACGTGACTGTCAATCTGACGAAAATCACAACGTACGTTATGGTTGAGGTTACATTGTTACCAATTAATTTCATTGAGGGTGTAATTTGAAATAATTTATCTTTGCTAGTACAAATTAAAAATTTTATAATCTTTCAGGGTGTAAACTACCATTTGCCCTAGTTAAAAATAACAAAATCCTTTCACTTATCAACACAAATAGCTTGCCCAACCAGGTGAGTTCAAATACCAAATGAACATTATAAGAGTGCACAACGTATACTACAAAGATCGGATAATTCCAGATATTGAGGGTCTACTCTATAGGGGTATACACAAATCCAACTTAGTCTTGCCTCGGAGAAATTCTTAGTCACCGAACAAGACAAAGTACAATGCGAGAACCAAAAAGGATTAAATATATGCGATTTTATCCCTTTTGCACCCTTGCATACAGAAAAATTATTTCCGTGACTTTTGCCTGTGATGCCCAAGTCAAAATAATAGAACAACCTTACCACTACGTTTTACTGCATATGCTACAAAGATTCTTAATTCATGCAAGCATTCACTGGGGAATCTTGTTTAGCTTGCAATAAACATAATCACTATACTTTTTGGTCTTGTACTTTGAGGGATTCTTCTCACTAACAAGCTTATGATGAGGCCCTACATCGAGCTCTTGTGGTGGCTCCAAGAAAACTGGCCATGACATTCTTGTCTTCTCTTTGTTCACCGTTGATCTATGAAGCACAGCCTTGTACTTTCCATTACTCACAATCTACCAACACCAAGATCATTAGTATCTATATTGCATCATGCCTATGAAGCAAGTAATAAGATAAGTATAATTGTGTTGTGATTTTTCTTCTAAAATACAGATATTTCTCTACCCATATGCATTTTTAAATTGTTTCCACATTCAGTTTGTGATTGTTGCAAGATGATCGAGGATCAAATTTTATTTCGGTGCATGATTTTGGTGACCTTAAAAACGAATTTTTTTTGAAATTGTTTCAAAAACGTTTCGGAAACAAAATAAAAATGACTAAAAAAAATTAGAATAATATGTGCACCACCTTATCTACACCACCTGATGTGACATAATCTCAATATTTAAATATTCAATGAATTCAACGAGATTCACTAATCTAATAGTTCATATTGAGGTGGTGTACAGAGGTAATACAGAAAAATGGCGTGTGTAGCATTGTTGAAACCAAAATATAATATGAACACAGAATAATACAACATGAAGTACTTCTTGAGAAAAAATTACCTCAATCTGATCACCAATGTGGATGATTAGGGCATTAGGGATGTACTTGACATCAAACCAGTTGCCATCTCTGGAGACTTGGAGGCCCTGTACTTCATTTGGAACAAGAATGGTGAATGCTGACATGTCAGTGTGGGCCACCACCCCAAGGGCCAGATCAGGCCGTGGACATGGGGGGTAATAGTTTATCTTCATAAGGTAGACCAACTCATCACCACCCACTGCATTCTTTAGGTCATGGCCTCCAAGCCCTAACCCTAATGACAGGCTCCTTAGCAGCTTCTCCACCACCCCATGCAGGTACTTTGCATACTCCTCGTTAACCTCCCTGCCATCACAAAGGAATGAAAAATCAAATTTAAGGATAATGAAGCAAAAATATACTTAATCTATCATTGAAGCAGAAACAAAAAATAATTTCGACTCAATAAACATATCAACTAACATCGGCGTCATCTGATGCATAAAATTTACGACCCTCTCCCATAACTTTTATATTTTTCTACCACTTGGGTTATTGGATAAGAGTTACAATAACTTATAAGGTGATATGAATAATTTTTTTGAAAAAAATATATGAGTTGAACGCAATTAGGGCCGTGGAAGGATAGTTACGTGGAACATGTGGCACAATGTGACTGGATAAACCTTGTGTTGTAATTAAATAAATGAGAATCTTAAGAAAAAGACAACAAAGGGGGAAGGCTTTCCAAGTCATCTATCCCATAAATTGCTTGTAACAATATATAGTATATTTATACTATAAATGAAAGAAGAGGAGACTCCTCTCCCTTTATTAGTAGTTAATTACAAATTTATTAGGAATATCTCATGTTTTTTTTATTTAACTACCTATAACTTCTTTTCTAACCACATTTAAAGTACCTAAATTTCTCTATCTAATTCCTTCTCACATCCATATATTCATCCTTCTTCCCATATGCACACATGTACGACCCCTAGTAATACAGTACCATAGATTAAGGGCCTTTTTTTTTTTTTTTTTTTTTTGCTACAAGGTATTTAGGCTTGTGCCAACTACTCTCTCGAGTTCTAAGTCGGTCACCGTAACTCGAACTAGTTTAAGAAGATGTCCTCCTGAAGAACAAGGGTGACTGACCTTTAAGGAGTATAAGAAGTATCGAACCTGAGATCTCTTACTTGCAAGAAGACATACTTGACAATTGCACTACCCCTAAGGACTTAAGGGACTTATTGTTAGCAATAAGAATATCAAGTGTGCTTCCTTATATATGTAAAATCATTATGTTTGATGGCAAATTCCAATACAAAAATCTACCTGTTATGTAATGTGAAGATGCATCAAACAAACAATAACAAGAAATTTGATCATGGTGATGGAGAAACAACCCATTCTTTACACACAAAACCATATTTTTTCGATCTAGATGCACTCTCGTACACTTTCTCTCAATATCTTTTAATGTTAGATTAGCAAGCTTATATTGATGAGGGGTCCACCTATAGTGGGTTTCATTTGAATCGATGGACAACCTATCACTGCTGAATATTGAGAGAAAATGTAATAAAGGGCATCCAAATCCATATTTTTTTCTAGTTCCGGACCTGTAGGAAGGAGGATTTTTAGGCCAGAACTGGTAGTTAATAGCTGAAGGAGGCCATATCTTATGGAACAAGTGATCAACCCAACCTTTCTTGCCTTCAACTTCTTTTTGTAGCTTTGTTCCATAGCCTTCCACACTCTTAGACCCTGGAGGCTTAGCATAAACTTCTTTCTCCTCTTGTGGTAGCTCAAAAAACTCCTTCCCAGCTTTTTGTAGTTTGCTGATAACATCACTTGGTATGTCATGGTTCACAATTTGGAACAAACCCCATTCGGAACTCCCATCAGCAATCAATTGCACAAGCTTTTCCTCATCTTGGTCTGCAAAATCAATGACCGGTACTTCGAGGTTCTGCCCGTGGTATGTCGTGAGTCCCGGCTGTTCGTTCTCCGGCCTGATGAACTCAGGTGGTATGGTGTCTGAGGATAAGGAATCAGAGGCGATAGCTTGAACTCTCTGTACTTCCATTTTATTGTAAGGACTAGTAATTTTTATTTTTTTTTTTTAAAAAAAATTTCACTGAAATTTTCAAACATCTCTAAATGAATGCGTCTTTATAGAGAGATTCTTGTGGCTAACCATAAATTTATCTTCACGCTAAGAGGATGAGAGAGAAAAGAGGAAGTTAAGAAGGAAGAAATCCAATCCTTTCTTTTGTGGGTGTGGTTGTGCATGGGGCTTATA
This sequence comes from Ilex aquifolium, assembly GCA_951799425.1. NCBI lineage: Eukaryota > Viridiplantae > Streptophyta > Magnoliopsida > Aquifoliales > Aquifoliaceae > Ilex > Ilex aquifolium. Next base: position 22,965,656 of record OX637402.1, read on the forward strand.
GTAATCCCTTTTGACCGAAATTAGCTCCAACTAAAAGTGTAAATATTCGATATAACCGTTATGCTATGTTAGTATTGTGAAACCATCCAATAAGAAAATAACAAAATAGATAAAAATATGGTCCACTTTTTACTTCCTATCATAAAAATGATTATGTATTTCATGGCTGGGTAATTATGAGTTTTAGTAAAGCTCATTGCCGATTTGTTTATCAATTAGTAGACAATTATACCATGTGACACTATTTACATGGTGTAACGGTTATACCCAATATTTTTTTCTACTAAACACCACACAAATACGATTACTTTAAGAATAATTCTTTATGCACTAAATTTGTGCACCAAAACTTGCACCGAATCAACTGCAACCGTTGGATCAGCGATGGAATCCTTTGATCCAACGACTGTAAGTGATTTGAAGTAAATTTTGGTTCACATTTTTTGTGTACATAGCATTGTTCTTAAACAAATGGTTCCATACTCAAGGGGTTAAGCTCATTTTTTTACAAGTGATAATTTTTAATACGATATAGTAACACGAGATGAACCCAACACAAAATTCTCACGTTAAAGTTGACTAGTATTTGACATCAATTCAAAAAATAATTTAACCCGTTAACACGAATAATAAACAGATCAAGTTAATGTCAAAGACAAATAACTTAATTTTGACACAATAAACTATTTAATAGATATTGTATGAAAAAAAATATTGCATTTTCTATAAGATATTGCATAATCCTGGTAGAATAAAATCATTTTTTACTTGATTTTAAAAACACACGGATAGAATGCAGGGCATTTGCGATGATGCGTTTGGTTGAGAGGAGTAAATCCTAATTCTAAGTTCTTTGTTCGCGTTTTATGCGAGTAAACTCGAACAAAACACGATAAACAATAGGTCTAGTTAGTGCCAATAAATTAAACACGATTAATTTCATAGATCGAATTAGGGTTGAACAATATTAAGTACGAAATCCAAAATAACAGGAACAGAACATCTCCAATCCTCAATATCCCAGTGAATACAAAGGTAATAATAGCAGAGTTAATGATAAAACAGTATAACTATATATATCTTGTGCGCGGACATGACAAGCTTTAGCGTAAGATTACTGTCTCACAAACTTCCACATTTTAATATATTCAGGTAAGGTAAGATTATACATCTCAAGACATTGATAGATGTAAGAGAGAAACCTTCAGCTCTTCAACCACAGCAGGAGCCACAAGCAGGAAGAGAACCTGGAAATTTGACAAACACTTTTCAGTTTTTTAACAAATAAAAAAAAATTATATAAATTAGATGCACAAATCAATAGAGAATACAAAATCATACTATGGTCAATGCCTCGAACATTGTCCAAGCCACGGGGAGGTCCACGAGGACCACCGCCATATGGACCGCTTCCGGGACCTCCCGGACCACCACCATCCCATTTCTTGCTGGCACCTGAACCTTTTTTGTATGCATCTGATTTTTCCATCTATAGAAGGCATAGAGAAAATAAGAACATGAAATAAAAACTGGAGACATTAAAGATATGGAAAATCTTCGAAAATTACCGAAAACAATGTCGTGAAAAACACGCCAATGAAGTTCACAATTGCCCAAAAGAAATCAGTGACTGTTCTCAAGCGCCATATTGATCGCTTAGATTTCACAACACCTGAGAATACAAAATAGATACAAATTCAAAAGGTAAATTCAACACATGAACAAGCATAGCCAAACGCATACTGTATTTCCACCATAGAGTTTTTCTTGAGAATTGTCAAATAAAGAACATACATCTATTGAATCGCATTTGTTATCACTTCTGAAATAACCACAGAAAGATCATTTAGCAATGCAAAAGTTGCCCATAATTTTTCTACCCTTCAAATCCTGGGGTTGGGGTGGTCAGAAAAATGCACTTCAAACCCTCATTTTCAACCAGTAAAAAACAGCATAAGAAGCAAGCACATCTTCTAAAACACATTACACTAGAACTTGTTTTCCACAAGCATCACATCACGTCACTAATATGCATCCAAACACCGCCACTAATAATGTGGTAGCAAGATGCGAAAATAAAAACAAGGACCAGTATGGACAGAATGCAATAAAAGTTGCTGAAACATACCTGGAATGTGTAGCAGCACCAAGTAAAAGAAAAGAAGTTTTTTATGTGAAATGAAAGCTAAAGGTGACAGCTTGTGATTTGAGGCATATAAACCTCTGTCAACAGGGCAGAGCTAGAGAATTTTTGTCGTGAGGGCAACTTAAAACTCATTAATAATTTTCTTAAAAAAACCCCATTAAAGATGCAATTCATATGCCCGACCGATGTGCAAGAAGAGCCGGAAAAAAAAACTCGCATAAAAAATCTCTTTTACTCCTACAAATACCAGATATTATTCACAAGTAGAGTTAACTTGGTCAGATTAATCCAAACCTAGCCTGGAAAATTCAAAAATTAGGAGATCTTCATTACGGTTGAGCTTGAGCTTGGGCTTGGGCAAAAAATACCCAACCCAATTTAAATTTGAACAATATCTGAGTTGGGTGTCATGTTGATAGGTTTAACCCAAACCCGTCCAGATTTAAGGATTTCCAGTTCCACCCATTGTATACATACCATATAACATGTATTTTCAAAGTTCAGCCAACTTCCCTACCTCGCTTACAAAGAAGAGACTCTTTCACCCCATTCTCTATCCCGCTTTTTCCTATCTTTTCCTTCCATATTTCCTCACATACATGACCCTATTCTACCCCCTTTCTCTCTCTCTTACTTTTCTGACCACTTTGTGCTGTCTTTTCTTCTCGCTCTCCCTTTATTCTATCTTTTCCCCTCCCTTCTCTTCTCTTCCTCAACACCAGCAAGAAACCCAAGTAAATGCCTTTATTTTATCCAGTAAAGAGAGGAAGTCAGTCAGGCTAAGGTTCCATCGAAGGCGGCTCCCCTTCTTCCTCCTTTTCTCTTCTCCCCCACTCTCTATAATGTTTTTGGTTGATTTTGGCTGCTTTACAGCTGTACATCTCTCTCTTTGAGGTTGTGGTGGTTGTGATGGTGGGTTTGGATGAGGCAGGTGGAGGCACTGCATTTGTTTGTAAACTATAAAACTACCAGTCAAATTTATACAGGGGGAAATTCTAGAAAAACTTTAAATTTTTCAAATTATCAAATATACCCAAACTTATTGAAAATTACAATGGGGGCAGTTGCCCTCACATAAACCCATAGCCTCAATGTGTAAGTAAAGCCTATTATAGTGAAATAAATACTAAGAAGCATAAAAAATTGCCTAATTAAAAATATTAATCCTTTTTGCATAATAAGCATAAACACTGATTAACAATCCGCGTTGCAGATATCGAGTCCCAAAGATAGATTCCCAAAAAACCGTCCATATGAGATCATAATATCCTCAAGTGAAGTTCAAAAGCATTTCAAAAGAGCAACTGTGGCGTGAAGTATAATCCAACCAAAGAATCATGCAAGCAAATGTGATAAGGTAACACAAAATGAAGGCATATCTAGACAAATCTTTCCTTCCATCCTATCCAAACATAACATTGCATTTGGGTTGCAACACCAGTAATACAAACCTTACTGTTGCATATTAAAGTTCTACCAGTATAACCTTGCCCTAAAGTTAGCCTTGAAGCCCCCACAGTAGATGCAAACCCAAAAGAAAAGGTGGAAGAAAAATTAATAAATAAGAAATACACTACCACCACCGCCAAAAAACATCAACTCTGTTGGGGGTGAGCCTAATATTAATAACAGCTCTAAGATGTCTTGGAGTGAAGGGCAGAGCACACAAAGTTTTATTTCTAGAGATGGAGGAAAAAAAAATAGTAAGCGGGGTTCTGTTTATCTCTTCCCTCCCAGTACCTCCTAATATTAGTCTAAAGATGCAAACCCAAAAGAAAAGGTGGAAGAAAAATTAATAAATAAGAAATACACTACCACCACCGCCAAAAAGCAACAACACTTCTGTTGGGGGTGAGCCTAATATTAATAACAGCTCTAAAGGAAAGGATTATGGAGATCTTGGAGTGAAGGGCAGAGCACCAAAAATTTTATTTCTAGAGATGGAGGAAAAAAATAGTAAGCGGGGTTCTGTTTATCTCTTCCCTCCCAGTACCTCCTAATAATACTCTAGCAGCCAGAAAAAAACATAGTGCTCTGCAACAATCATGGAAATTGATGTCCACTTTCAAAGTCCAATTCCATTGCACAGGAATTAAGCAGAACCTAGAGCTTAAATAAGTTCAGAGAGGCAGTATTGGTGGCTTTGATCATTGGTGGTGAAACAAAAAGTTGTAATTTCATGGCTGGGGGATGGTTGTTAAAGGTGGAATGCACAGTGGTGAAATTTCAAGATGGAGAGAAGGAGAATTGGTGGCGGAAGTGGTGCAAAAAGTTAGTAGGTAGCTGTGCAAATGTCAGAAAAGGAAAAGGAGGAGGGGGATAAGATGATGGGTTAAGGGATTTCAATATTCTTGTTCCACTCGAGGGAATGGGTGTAATTTCTCAACTTCCGCCAGCAGGATTAATGTATGTTGGAATCAACAGTGCAAGGGGGTCATGCCAAAGATTAATTTCAAAGGAGCTAAGCCAAAAAGAAGAAAGAATGAGCTTTCTGAAACTCAAAGAAGATAAATCAAGATGTCATCATGAAGACAGCAAGTACGGTCAACAATGCCAGGCTAGGTCAGGCTTAATCTTATTTGAAATGAGCATAGACTTGGCATACAATCCTTAATCACATGCTCATTAAAAATTCTTGAAACAGCCATGAAGCAGACAAGCTTAAAACCCAATTCAGCGAAATTTAAATCCCACCCCCAATAATAACCCATTTCTGTAGGTATATATTTAGAAAACACCACAACAAAACAAGGAAATGAAATCTTAGCATATCATGGGCCAGCTTGAAGGGTATTTCATGGGAAAAATGCTTGACCAATCAAACATCAATTTACCAACGAATTGGCCTGGTATACATTCGATCAATGAAATGGACCTCTTTCTTTGACCTAATATATTGAGATTCAAAATAACTGGGGGGTTTTTGGGCAGAGCAATCTTGCGTTATTCACCCAGATTGGGGCTAAAATTTGTGTTTCTTGAGTGTATTTAAGAGCAAAAACATGAAGAATAGGCGGCTTGGCGATGATGGAGATATGTCATATTACAAATTTTGTGACTCGAATAGGGAGATTAAGAGTCTGTTAGAATATCTTGGCCATTGACATCCACAGATTGCTTGGAGATTAAGATTGACACAAACTTTTTAAAGTACACTTTGAAGGGCTACACAGAGAATTGATTCGTATAACAGAATGGAATCAATTAGGATCATTCTCATGCTCATTGAATAAAGATTGTGAGATGGTTGAAGGATATGATTTCTATTGCTGTATGTTGAACATAAGGAGGGACGGCAGTGGACTGGGGCAGGGGCAGGGGCAGGGGCAGGGGCGGGGGGAGTAGTCTCTACCCCCACACCCGCTTCAAAAATATTCATCCAGCCCGGTCCACCCCCACACCCGCTTCAAAAATATTCATCCACCCCGGTCCACCTTGTTAGCGGGGAAAATTTTAATCTCCGTTCCCTACGGATAAATATTGATTCTAGTTCCCTACGGATAAATATTGATTCTAGTCCCCACCACCATTCCCGTCCCATTTTAAGAAAAAAATTAAAAAATAAAATAATAAAACCTCACAAATGATTCTGCAAAAAGAATGAAACTCCATTATATAACAAATACATATCACAAAAAAAAAAGTAAAATTTTTTTGTTTGGGTAAAGAGAAGAGTGTATGGGTGGATGGAGTTTGTGATATTATATATATCAACAAGTGGATGGGAGGATGGGTGAGGTTTGTGTGTTTGTGATATTATATATATTACGAGTTTAGCAAGGCGGTGCGGAGATGAGTTTCAGTCCATCTTCGCACGGATTTATATGGATATATCCGTATACATCTACCGTCTAATACGTATGATCCATCATTGTCCACTAAACGAATACCCATTTTTCCCCGGTCCATTGCCATCCCTATAAAGGATGTATATTTCAAGAAATACAGAAAAGATCGACATTGTATATGGAGTTTGCGAGGGTTACTTAGATGATGAATAATAATAGAAGAAGGGAGTTTATTATTTCAAAAGGTATTGAAGGATAGGGATGAGAGGCTTTCCAATTGTTAGAGGATGTTATTCACAGTAGTTGTTACCCTTTGTCAAAGGAGAAAGGAAACAATAGATGGGGGGATGGACAGCGGTGGGGATGAGGTTCTACTAAAATAAGAAAAAGGATGAAGATGCGTTGTGACAATTTATTCATGTCGTGTCAGGAAATACAAAACTCTTTGGTTAAGGCTCTGAAAATGAACGTTAGCTTGGGAGCTTTTCGAGATGATAAAGTCATATTCTTCAGTGAAGATAGTTTGCAAGAGAGGATTTGTAAGATTGAAAGAATTCATCTACAAGGCTCTGGTACAGAGAAGCTTCGCAGTGGTGTCATTAATCCAATGCTACCAGAAGTCGAAAGTCATTTTTGGGAGGGTCCAATTCACATTGTCATATGTTTTCTCAAAATCTATCTTCAACAAAAAACCCTCATTTTTTACCCTATACTCATCAACAACTTCATTAGCAACAAGTGTCGCATCTGTAGTCTATCTCTTCCTTACAAAAACCCCCTGACATTTTGAGATTGTGTCACTCGAGCACTCTCTAAGCCTAATAGAAAAACTTTAGCAATAAACTTATACAAACTTGTAACCAAACTAATAGGTCCAAAATCCTTCAATTTAATGGAATTAACTTTTTTTAGAATGAGACATATAAATGTAGCATTTATTACTCTATTGATCACACCCTTATAAAAAAAACTACTCAAAAATCCTCATCAAATCATTTTTCACATTATCCCAGCAAACTTGATAAATTCTCGCAGTGAATCCATCTGGGACTGGAGTCTTTTCTCTACTACACTCAAAAACAACTCTTCTTACTTCCTTTATCTCAAAAGGTCTCTCCATCCATCCTGTTATTCTTCCATCAATAGGACTCCACTCAAGACCCCTCAGTAGGTCTAATTTGGTTTTTGCAATGACTTCTTTTCTTCTTCTTTTTTTTTGATAATTGATAAATTCTTGTCTTATCAAATAAAAACAAAGCAATCTGATTAAAATCTGGGTTCAAAATCTGTCTAACAATCTCAACTAAATAAAATTGAAAGCAGAAGTGTATTGTATATCATTCGATAACACTTTAAAGGCGTGACAAATGGATTGCAAAGTATCATCTTCTAGCCGCAAAATTGGGAATTCTGAATCAACAAATTCTCATGTGGGTAAGATCCAAATATATCTAGAAAGCCAGCAGCTAATTTAATAAGGTCAACTTATCCAAGCCCTATGCTCCAAACTACAAATCAAATTGGTCAAATTATCCAAACTCTAAGCCCCTTACAACACACGAACTATATTCTTATCGACGGCACAAGTCAAATTTGAATATGATCAATACTATGCGACAATGACAAATTTAGTATATTTCAATTCCAAGATCACCATAAAAACAAATAGTATTATCAAATTTAAGCAATGAGAACAATAAAAAGCAAAAATCAACTACTATCCAAACGAATTAAAAAAAAAAAATCTAAATTCTCAAAGATTACAAAGTTCGAAATACAAATGATCAGATTGAATTTCAGAGAGAGAAAGTGCTCACCTCTCTCGACGTAAGCCATGGGATCTCTCAGCACTCTTCCACAATCTCCTTGGGTACTCTCGTCAAAAAGAAATAAATAACATTCGGAGTAAAGATTGTATGTGAACGACTCCATGTTTTATTGACAACATAGCCACTAAAATATATCCGTTTAAGTAGGTCAAAGTCACGACAAGTCTCCGAAGGGCGTAACTTTTGCCTTCTCATTGCTGGATGTATTGTAAAATTTTATACCCTTTAGCACTCAATAAAAACTTATAGCCAGCTGGCCAATTTACGTGTATTCTCAATTTTGATTGGTTATTTGAATTTATCTATCTATGAAAGACCGCCATTCATATGTCAACACATTTGCTTCTGAAATTAAAAAATAATTTTTCGGTTCCATAATTTTTCATTTTATTCAATAAAATTGTGTGAAATTTTTATTTTAATAATGTATATTATTTTATTATTTTTAAAATTAATAACTAGAATCAATCAATCTAAAAGTTACAGCTGTCAAACAACTTCGATATCCACATTTTTTTTTGTGTGTTCCCTAGAGTTTTTACTTTTTAGGGAAAATTCCAACCACACCTCCTCTAGTTTACTATATCTTCAAAGACACCCCCTCTAGTTTCTAAATCTTCAGTGACACCCCTATCAGATTAAAAATATTAATTATAATACAATTTTACTAAATTGCCCATGATATATTTGAGGATAAACTTCATTCACACACCTCTAGGAAAGTATATCTTGAATGAGACCCCCTCTAGATAAGCATATCTTCAATGAGACCCCCTATGTTTTCTAATTTTTTTTACGTATTAAAATTCGATTCAATCTAATTAAAATTTATTTTTTTACATATTAAAATTTGAGCCAAAAAAAAATTATATTTTTTACGTATTAAAATTTGGGCTAATTAAAATTCTATTTGAGCCAATTAAAAATTATTTTTAATCGACTCAAATCAAATTTTAATCAACTCGTATTGAATTTTAATCAGCCCAAATTTTAATACATAAAAATATAAATTTTAATTGACTTCAATTTTAATAAATCGAATTTTAATTGACACGAATTTTAATAAGTAAAAAAATATAAATTTTGATCGACTCGAAAGCGAATTTTAATCGGCGCTAACAACTCGGGTAGAGTTCAAATCGACTCAAATTTTAATATGTAAAAAATAAATTTTAATAGGCTCGAATTTTAATAAGTTAAAAAAAATAAAATTTATTCAGCTTCAATCGAATTTTAATTCGTTCAAATTTTAATATGTAGAAAAATAAATTTTAATCGGCTCGAATTTTAATAAAATTTTATGTTGAAAAATTACTTGAGGTTTATGTAGGGGCATTTTTGGTATTTTAGATTATTTTTTTTGTTAGAAATGATAGTTTAATGGTAGGTGTTAGTGATGTTTAAATATAAACTAGAAGGGGTATCACTGAAGATTTAGAAAATAGAGGGGGTGTCCTTGAAGATATGATAAACTAGAGGGGGTGTGGTTGAAATTTTTCCTACTTTTTATTATTTTTAAAATAATAACTAGAAATCAATCAAAGTTAAAATTTACGGCTCTCAAACAACTTATGTATGATACCCACATTTTTTTTTTGGGATTAGGGAGGCTGGTACCTCCCAAAAAACTTAATAGGATAAAAGTATATTTTTTAAAATAATTGGGATAGATGTGCTAAAAAAAAGTCATAAAAGTCATTTTATCCCTATCATAAATAGTGCATACCTAATTGAATGTGAGACTTTCAAGATTAGAATGTGAGACTTTCAAGATTCATTTTGATATTTGTGTATCATTTGAATTTTGATATATATATATATATATCCATGCAAACAGTATCACCAAAGAGAGATACGATATAAATTGTCATGCAAACAGTGTCACCAAAGAGAGACACGATATAATGACAATGGGGGTCCAATCAATGGTATCATATAATGCCCCCTTCATAGTGCCCAAGCAGTGTCAATAAAGAGTGATAACAGTAGATTGTACCTAAATGATAACAATATATATTTTGTCCACTAAAAAAGTGGCACCTAAAGGGGGAGTCGAAAAATTGTCATACAAACAGTGTCACCAAAGAGAGACACGATATAAATTGCCATGCAAACAGTGTCACCAAAGAGAAACACGATATAATGACAATGATAGTCCAATCAGTGGCATCATGTAATGCCCCTCTTCATAGTGCCCAAAACAGTGTCAGTAAAGAGTGACAACAGTAGATTGTACCTAAATGATGACAATATATATTTTGCCCACTCAAAGAGTTGCACCTAAAGAGGGAGTCGTAAAATTGTCATGCAAACAGTGTCACCAAAGAGAGACATACACAAATATCAAAAAGAATCTTGAAAGTCTCACATTCTAATCTTGAAAGTCTCACATTCAATATTAAGTATGCACTATTTATGGTAGGAGTAATTGTGGAATACAATTTAGAAAGAATTTGAAAATGTTTTAAAATGTGTACTTATTGACAATTATTTAATGAAAAAAATTACTTAAAGGATGATCAGTTTGGAGGTGGTACTTAAAGTCAAATAAGTTTTGAAAAAGGTACTCACATCCCATTATCTCTTTTTTTTTTTTGGGTTCTCTACCGTTATTCACACAAAAAAAATGTATTGAGACTAACACATGCAAGTAAGTTTATTAAAATGTGACAGGACATGATTATTCGACACGAATTAATAAAAAATTAAGAGAGTTTAGGTGAGATCTTAACGGGTGCGGATAGAGGTGACAAATAAAGGGGTTTGGTTGGTTATGTGTTAGTTCAATATGAGCTGGGTGCAAAACAAATCCAATTTATTTTAAATCTACTTAACAAACAGATTATAATGAGTTGGATCATAACAAGATGGGTTAAACTCATTAACTCGTAAAATAATTAAAACTCTTAATATGAACACATTAATACACGAAAAGTACACACACTAATACACCAAAATATACACACTAATGTGCTAAAAATATACACACACAAAAACTCAAACACATTTAATACACATACACTATTCACCAAAAATACACACAAAATGTGTCGGGTCGGGTCGACCTATGGTACGTGGGTTGCAGGTCAATCCATGGGTTCGCGGGTCGGCCTGTGGGTCGTGAGTTAGTTTGTGGGTTGCAGGTCATGGAGTTGGTGTATTAGTGTGTGTATTTTTGGTGTATTAGTTTGTGTGTGTATTTTGGTGTATTAGTGTATATGTGTGTATTTTTTGGTGTACTAGTGTGTGTATTTTTTGGTATATTGATATATTTATTTGATTTTATTACTTATGTTATTTAATAGAAAGAGAAATACTCAACCTAATAGATACTCATTTATAATTTTCAGCCCTTAGTTCAGTTTTATGTTCTGAGGCCCTTTTGAATAAACCAAGGTTCAATGTATTTTCACAAGTCTATGTAAAGTCTAGAAAGCCCTAAAATGTAATAATATTTTCACACGTCTATGTAAAATCTTATAGAAAGTCCTAAAATATAACAAAAACTTCTAAAAAAAGTTAAAAAGTTATGACTTTTAACTTTAAAAGTAGCAATCTCTCACAAATTAATTTTGCTCTCTTTTCTTCGATTCTCATTGTCTCTCTAAGTCTTTCTTTCCTTTCCTCCCACCCTCATTATCTTGCTCTGGTTCTTTTTCTTTATCTCTAGCTATCTCTTTAAGATTTAAATCAATTTATTCATCTGTAAGATCCTAACTTCACAATTGCACAAAATTTATTGTTTTGATCCCATCCGATCCAAAAACTGCTACAAGATAAATTTTTTTATTATCTTCTTAAAATATTGATTACGGTCTCATGTGATATTCTAGTTTTAGACCCTTATTTGTGTTGGGCTGCCCTTGTAAGGTTTCAAGGAAGCGTGGAACTGATTTGACAGGGCAACATTTTAGGTTGTCGTTCCTCAAACCCCAACTACACGATGTTGTTTTTCTAAAATATTCAAAGATTATTTGGCATGTTATTTCCTCCTTTAAAAGAAACACTGTTAAACATTGGCGTATTATAGTAAACGCCGGTTTTGGGGTGTTTATCTAGAACACTGGCAAGTAATCGTGTTCATTTTCGTCTCTTCATGAATACGATTACAATCATCGTATTTGTAATATCGTATAAATTTTTGGTCAAATGGAGAAAGGATGTGCATTAGATATGTGCTCTGACCCCAACCTTAGTACCATTCAAATAACTTAACTCCATACCAAACATTCGTTAAGTCTACTAAGAAGGTAACATTTTTGTTAAATTTTTATTGTTTTTGTAAGGTGGTTGTTACACTATAGCGGCAATTTCGGTATATGAGGTTATGTTCAACATTCAACACAATAATAATTCTAAAATTAATATCGCTCCACAAGAGCTTATTGATTGTATTCATGAGAATATTTATCATGATCCAAATTTCTACAATATAGAAGAAGATCATGCTGGTTCTGACATCCAACACAAACAAGGCTTTGGAGTACATAAAACTATATGGCATAAGTTTGCAGAGAGATTATATTTTCATGGCGAAAAGAGGAAAATGTCAACCTCCAATAAATGTAAGTTGTATATAAACCTTACTTATGGACTTAATTTGTATATGTAATTTGAAATACGAGTGAAGAGTATATGTAAAGCCTCATCAAAGCTCATCCAATTACTTGTGCCCTGAAAGTGCATCAAGAATTTCAAACACTCGAAAATGTAAGTCAAATATTAGCAAAAATTTTATGAATATAACTAAATTGATAAGTATTTCATATTTTTCTCACTTTATCAGTTCTATTTTTATAGGAAATTTATGAAGGACCAATTGATAAAACATCAAACAACATCAGCGGACATGCAATGCTTGTGGTGGGCTACGAAAGTGAAAATGGTGTAAAGTTTTCCTATGTTCAAATTTCATGGGAAACCGGTTGGGGTGTCAATGGTTATGGAAGGGTTCGGGGAACTTTTCTATGGTTTTTCATATCCTCGAGACCTGAAGTTGATGGATGGAGCAGGTATAACCTATTTGACAAAGAACTTGTTAAGTCCCGGACATGTATTTCATAGTATTTCACATTTTGAAGTTTAAAAGACAATTTTGAATTTTTTTTTTTAAATACAGGAAAACTTATAGGGGCAAAACTATCATTTGATGACTTCTGGGGAAAACAATCGTAATCAAACAATTATATGTATAAGGCAACTATTGTCTTAATTGTCCTAAATCATATCTTCAAAATAAAGTATTTGGATGAGAACTTAAAGTCATGGGGAAAGAAGTGTTGGGTATATTTAAGTAAAAAGTGAGGTACTATGTTGTAAACAAAAATAGAATTTTGATAAAACTACTTTAAGACAAGAACTCACTTGAAGTTGGGTGAGCTGATTGTATGGTCTATAGTCTTCATTCACAAAAACCGATTGAGCACTTGAACACACTAAAGCTTTCAACGCTTGAATAGTCTAGAAACTTCAACTATGGATTAAGTTGGGTTAAATATTCATCTTCCAACTGGTTAGAAGGTTTTTCAAGTATCTTTGATTTGCCTTTTAAAACATGAATAGGAGTTGGGTATACAAGTATGTTAATTGACATAGTTTAAAAGCTAAGAGAAGTTCAAGCATGTAGTTGCACCCATCTTTCAACTTATACCATGTTTCATGCATGAATTGTATGATTGAACTTTTTACTTAGAAATAGATGTATTATTATATAAATTATGATGTTCTTGTTCTTGGGACTTAGGGTTCATTTAGAAGGGGACACCTTGAAAGTATCAAACCTTTGTAGTTGGTGTAATATTGGCTTCGGAGCAAGAAACCCAATTTTTGGCATTCTAATTGGGGATGTAAGGATTTTAATGCATTTGATCTGTTTTGTTTGTTGGTTCGATGTTGGATATAGGAGAAATGGTTGTTGCTGAAATTGAGTGGTAGGCGAAAACCACCCAAAATATATGGGTTGTAGATTTGTAATTTGGACAAAGTCCAGCTTGTGACCATGTGGGAAAATGACTACATAACTCTTTCTAGAAAGCTCGAAATTGTAACAATTTGTTGCCTTAGAAACTAAACTTGCAAATTTTCCAACCAAGTATTGTGTATCACCTAATTTTGTTTGAGTTGGAAACTAGGATTACTCTAACCATTGCAGAAAATCTACGATTCAAATGTCAATTATTTCTCGTACCCTTCAGAAGCACAAAACTTTGGTTTAAGCTTGTGAGCTCTACTTTTAAATCTTGAGAAGACTAGTTTAAATAAAGGGTTGATTATAAAATGCACCCTTCATCTTTGGATAGTTTACAATTTACTCCTTCAGATTTAATCTCAACAATTAGTCCCCTTTAAGTTAGAATATTTTATAATTAACTCTAATAGTAATTTTTCAAACAATAAAATTTGACAGAAATTAGACATGTCAAATTCACGTGATCTCTACTTTATTAAAAAAACATAAGGGAAATTTGGAGGTCGGTCCCCCTATATGGACTTATTTGGACTTAAGTCCGCCAAGAAAACTTATTTGTTATGAAATCCCTTTTTTTTGTCAATTTTACCAGATTATCTCTTCCATTTAGAAGTGAAGTAAAAACTAAAAATTGAAAACTCCTAAATTTTAGGAGTTTGACTAACATTAAAATATTTTCTCTCTCATATTTATCTATATCTATATATAGGTTAGGACTATATATCTCTCGCATATATATAGTAACATTAAAAATAAAAAAAAAATAGTAACATTCAAATACAAAAAAAAAAATTTATCATATAAACACAAAATAATATCATTTAAACACAAAAAAATAGTAACATTTAAACATAAAAAAATAGTAACATTTAATTTTAATATTTTAAAAAAATAACAAGTAACATGTTCAACAAAAATAGTAACATGTTTAACCAAATTGAAAATAAAAATAGTAGCATTCAAACCCAGAACTACATGAAGAAGCTTTCAATTTTTCGGCATCCAAAAAAGTAACACTAAAAAAGTAATAACATACTCAATAAAAAAAAATAACATTAAAAAAAATAGTAAATGGTAAATTAGAAAAAATAGTAACATGATCAACAAAAAACGTAGTAACATAAAATATTGAAAAAAATTGGGAATTATTTATCAAAAAAATAAAAATAAAATTGGTGATCAAACTAATAACACATTGAGCAAGTTTTTTAACCTTTTTTTCCGAAAATCAACGACATAGAAGTTCATGATGATCAAAACGCAGTAAAAGATATGGTAGTTGTTGATGATGTTCCAAACCCTACTAATAATTGATGTTATGGAGGAAGAAATGATATCTAAGGAGAAAGATTTGTTGTACTGGAGTAATAATCTTCTTAACGAGAGAGAGAGAGAGAATATAAATTTCAATTTCAATTTATGAGTGAATTAAGGGATAATAATTTCTAATTTAAGAAATTAATTTAAAGTTACTTTCAAAGTCTTTAAAGTTTCTATAATTGAACAGAATAACACTGTTAAGGGTATTTTTGGGATTTAAAAAAATAGTGGACTTAGGTACTTATTAGGAAGATAAAAAACGAACTTATCATTAAATAATTTTCCTTGACGGACTCAAGTCATTGTAAGTCCATTCAGGAGGACTCAGTCCCAATTTTCACAAAACATAATTACCCTTGCACCTATTTTTTTCCCTTTACCAAATATCCATACTTCTCCAACCAAACCCGTAACCGCCTATACTCAAAACTCTTCCATCCTCTCCGACCTCGAATGTTTACTATCATTCACTTCCCCTTTCCAGTAGAAACTCTCTCTTCCCTCTGATAAAGTGAAGGCCCATGTGAATGTGAATATGGTTTTTGTAGTGTGTTGGTGTTGATTTGTTTAGATATAATTTTTATCTTGGCTTTTTCATTTTTTATATTTTAGGGACAAGATTGGTATCTCAAAAAAAAATATGAATTATAAAGTACAAGACGGAAGATGTCTTTCAGGTGTTCAACCCTACTTGAAACTTGGGGGGCCAAATTACAACATTTGAAACCACAGGGAGCTGATTGAAAAAAAGGGACATAATTAGACGGGATAAATTATAATTAACCTTTAAATAAATTTTATTTGATTAAAAAATTCAGTGTATGTAGAGGATTTGGCCACATGTATACAAGTTGGTCAAACTGATCAATAATTTTCAAACATAAAAATGCATGAGTTTGTTTATTTATTCTAATTTATAGTATTGGTGTGTCTTGTAACTCTTAGGGGAGTAGAAGACAAATTCTAATATGAGCTAACATGCATGCATGTGCCTTCATGTCCTAATATACATACAAATGGTACTTATACATATCATGTAATGATATGTGCTAGGTGCAAAGACTATTATGCCAACGTGCACTTCATCTAAGGGTTTACTAGGAATATGATTTTAGGTGCCAAGTGGAGTGTAAGATGTGTATATTATCTCGTATTAATTGAACGTTAAAAATATTTGTATATCTATACTCACTATGTTTTTATTGCTTAAATATGGATTGTGAATTTTGGGTTTGGAATGGTGATTGGTTATAGAATCAAGTCTATCTCTAAAATGAGATATTTATTGTACTTTAATATTCATTCTTTAATAGACATGGTCCTTTCAGTCTTCTCTTAAGAAGTTATGAGATAATGAGAAGCATTCACATAAAGAAAGAGAAGAGACTGCGAGGGAGTGTTCAGCAAGAGAGCAAGTGAGGTGGAATTTGGAATAGTTATTTTTTTTTTTTTTTAAAAAAAGAATGTTAGTAGGAATTTGGAATAGTTACTCATATATAGTCATTTTATGTGTGTTTCTTGTGTGTTAAAATAAAATTCTAAAAAATTGGATAATAGATAGTTTATTAGGCAATTGATTTTGATTGTAATGCACCAAAAGTTTTGTGTGAGGATATAATGCCTAGGCTTGACAATCATGTCGAGTAGAACGGTTTCGTGTCTTGTGAAACGGGTTTCTGTCAAAAAACTCTTCATCCATACCTCATTCGTTTATATAAACGAGTTCAACTATCACACACATACACGAATTATTTATTAAACGGGTTACCCGATATAACCCGTGTGTCACCTGTTAAATAAGAGAATAGGTTAGAGTATTTCGAATACACAAGAAAGATCATCAACTTGTTACACATTACACATGTTTGACCTTTTACTATAACAATAAATCATGGTTGAACAAAAAAATAAAGACAAAAAATAAACATTAAATGACTACTAAATTTGAATGAGTCTAAGAGATGGGAGGTGTGAGATGAGGCAGAGGCCGAGAGACCTAATTTTTTTTAAAAAAATTTATAGTACCACTGTTAACGGGTTAAACAAGTTGAAACGAGTTTATAAGTTAAACACGAAACCGGTTCATTTATTTCACGGGTTTGTCGAGTTAATCCGTTAACCACCCGAACCCGTTAAGACTACACCCAAATCCGCTAAATCCGTATCGGATTCGTGTCTGTTTTACGAGTCGTGTCTAGAATTGCCAAGCCTAATAATGCCTCTATAAACAAAATGAATATGAGGGCGTCATTCAGTGATGCCAGGATTGAATTTGCTCTAAACACTCCGTCCCATGTGTAATCATGTATAATTAAATTTGTATCATATATAAGTTATGTTCAATAAATTCGTGTCTGATATAATTGAATTTATGCCGATCCATTTAGTTAATTAAGTGTTTCTTAGTAGTTTCAGCCAAGACGTCGAGACCTTAATCACCTATGCCTTGGTTGAAACTACTAACAAACACCCAAAGGTCCCACAAGCCATTGACAGATTCAAACACACGTCGGAGATGCAAAAAGGAATGGCCGACTTTTCTTAAGAATATTTGGGGAGTAAGATGAAATTTTTGAAATTTTAAAATATGTTAAAAGTTGCCCTCACTGAAATTTTGAAAACATTTGGAGAGTAAGATGAAATTTGAGAATCAGTTAAAAGTTGCCCCATTGAAAAAATTTTAAACTCAAGGGGCAGACATGTATTTTCTCAAACATGTGAGTTTCTTCAAATCTTTAGCAACAACAAAAAAATTCATTTACTTTTATTTTTCAGAGATCAAATGATTCCTCAAACCGAAATTACACATAACTCCCCAGGCTGAAATTCGTCCACCTCCCTCCTCTCCTCTCTATCTCTCTTCGTTCGACTTCCAAAGATCCAAGACACTTCCATAGCTCTGCGTATGTTGAGAAAGAATTTCCAAATGCCATTTAATTAATGATCATACAATGCTTTCCAAAAATAAAAAAATTGCTAAAATAATTATGAAGATTTTCAAGAATTTAGATATTTTCATGTGTAGACTCAATTCATAATTGAGCACTATTGTTCTAGTACAAACGTATTTGTTTGATACAACTTTATATTGAGTGTTTTTTGTCGACTCTTTTTTTATGACTTGTATAGTAAGTATAATTTGATGAAACTATACTTTTATAAAAATAGTGTTAACAATTCATGTTTGACTATTCACATATTGAAGTTGCCCCGTGACAAATGGGCAGGTTGAGTTGGTCATGGATTGGTTCAATATGGGCTAGATACAAAACAAATCCAATCTATTTTCAATCAGCTTAATAATTGGGTTATAATATGTTAGATCATAACGGGTTGGATTAAACTCATTAACCCGTAAAATAATCAAAACTCTTAATATAAATACATACTAATAATAAAAATACACATACTACTACACGAAAAAATAAATATTAATACACCAAAAATACACACACAAAAAACACAAACACATTTAATCCACATACACTATTCACCAAAAATACACATACATAATGAGTCGGGTAACTTTGTTCTGTTCTATAGTTTATTTTTGATTTAATTACCATTATAATTCTTGGTTTTATTTGTTATTTTTGTAATTTTTAGTATAGTTGTAATCATCTTTTATTTTATTGCATGTCTTGTGGTGACAACTCAGATTTTGAAATTCAATCACCATTTAAAGAGTCTAGCGTTTGTAGATCCATCGAGTTCATCTGGTTCTCAGAAGGTACTCATTGAGTTCGTAAATGGTTGGGTGGCTTAATCTTCGGACTTGGGTACTAAATTGTTATTAGGGAGCGTATTTTTCTCGGGGTGAAAGTCTGTTCGTATTGACCCTGAGTAATCTATTAGGATGATCGTCTACCGATGCAACACTTTATTAATGTTGTGATCGTATTACTGTTTTCAACTTAAATGCTTTTGTTCAATGTTTTCTACTATTATATATGAAGTGAATTGTTTTGATATTGTCCACTCATATAAAATTATGTTATTTTTCAAATTCGTTTGCTTGAAAATTGAGTTACTCTACTGAGCTGTTAATGCTCACCCTACAATATTTTTCCTTTTTCAGATTAGTAAGCGACAAGAAAGTTTGTAATTGTTCGAACTGTCGATTTTTCATCAAGTTGTTTAACTATTTATGGTAAAGGATCATAATTGGATAGTATATTACATCTAAGGCGTGTAAATTATAATAGGCTGGATGTACATATTTAAAATATGTATGAAATTAGTATCAGAGTTTATTCATTATTTAGAGACTGTATCATTTAGTGATTATGAAGGTTATTAGTGCTCTGAATATGTATTAATATATGGTATTGGATCGAGGTTTCAAATAATTAGAGAAATTTTGAAGAGATTGATTCTAATCCTCTACCACTCCACACACATCTATGAGCTTTTCGGTATGCCACCACAAAAATAAAAATAACTATCTTTTAGGTCAATTCAAACAATGCAATAGTCCATAAACAAGGGTATAAAATTCTTTGTAACAATTGCCTTAATCCTAAGCCATAAATCATGTGGTTTGTATTGGTAGAATATATATGGCTAAAATCCGAGCTCAATCAACTCCTCATGGTAGTATAGATGGGAAGACCTGAGAGGTTACTAGCTTGAGATCTCAAGTATAAGTCTCATAACAGACATTCTAATTGACACGATACACATGATTTACACTTGTGATTGAACGTATTCTGAAATTTTGTTGTGGTTGGGAGTCGAAGAATAAGTAATAATTATTATAAAACTAAGCAAATTAATATAGGTACAAATAACTAATTCAAGTAAACAAACTGAGAGATAGAAAAATAGTACTGAAAGTGAGAGAAGGATGGAGATATATATTTCATTCAGTGTATTGTTCATTCAGAAGTGAAAGGTCTATTTATAGGCAAAATACATAACTTTATTGCACTGTCGATAGGAGTGCAATTATACATAAACATAAATGTAGTGATGGTCATCCATTCTCTGCCCATGTGTCAATGTCATTTACAACACTAATTGGTACTGTATGTTACTATTTGAGCTCGTTTGGTAGACGTATTATAAGCGGATTAAATATTGGATTGTACTATTATTTATTTAATTGGGTCTAATACTTTGTTTCGTAAACAAATTTAATTTCGTATTAATTTAAAAAACGTATACTAATTATATATTTATGGTATATTTTTTGTACCATATACATATATTATAGATGTATTTTAATATCATTAGAAGAACTCAAATGTATTATTGTACACATTTATTATTATAATCTCACAACTAATAAAACCAAGCAGTCATCAACGTAACACACACTTCAATGATCATTCATGTTGTTGGTATTGTTAAACACTAAAATTTATTAAGGGTATTTTTATTAATTCAACATTAATCTGATGAAACAATTCACTAACCAAACAACGTATTGGACTAAATAACTATTCTCCAACACTTATGTTGTGTATTTTCAAACATTAATAAAATAACGTATTATTCTAATACCTCATTTAAATTTGTCTTTTGTACATCTGTATTGTATTAGACTGGATTCATTTATCTAATTCATTCATTTGTAATACGACAATCAAACGAGCCTTTTATGTATAGTAGTTATCCATATTATACACAGTGTTTATAACAATAATAAAAATATAAAGGAAAAGAAAGTACCAACCAGGATTTTCATACACAAGAAAAGCATTAGCTAACAGTCAGCACCAGAGTCACCCATCCTAAAACAGTGACCAAAATACTAGGTTCTTGGAATTGGCTGTATCCAGATAATGATAAGATTTAAGGATTGTTCAAATCAGAAGAGACACTTAGGTAAAGTGTTGTAGCCTTACTCAGCTTTGGGACTTGGGAAGTTGCCTACTCTTTTGATGCATGCCCTAACTGCTAGTCTAACCCACCACCATGAGCATCTCTAGTTATCCACCAATAAGCAATTTGATAGAGTTTGTTGGTATCTACCAATAAGCAATCTAATAGAACCTGATTACGTATTTGTATGATAATACCTCCTGATTCTTTCGGGATTTTCACTCCTGAATTTGATATCGTATATCTGGTAACCCAATGTATCAAGTTCAAGCCTCTCTATCTGCATATGGTACACCTACACCCATTGTGTTTGTGTAGGACAATGCACCCAGTTGTAGAGGATCACAAATGATCACGATATTTATGTCATTCTAACTTCCTGCTTCTTTTATCTACCTCGTCACGTGCGAGTAGACGTTACACATACAAGAATTTGTTGGAACTTATAAACAATCGATATAATAACATCTTCCAAACTCGTGGGTAGCTCTCCAGCTCATTGCTGGTGTGGCACCTCAAGTCATCTACCAATAAGTAACCCTGCTGATGTTCAATAAAGATAAATAGTTGACCCTAAGATTAATCAGTTACATGTGTACTAGCTGGTGCAGCTACTCTTCAATCACTTGACTCAAAACAACCATGATCTCCCAGCACAACTTCTATCACAACTCTGTAAATACATTACACACTCTTTTGTTCATTACCAACAAACTAAGCAAAGGAAAAAAAAAAACGACAACATGCAGGTAGAGAGAGTACAAGCTTTGTCCCATGGAGGCCTCCATGAGCTACCTGCACAATTCATCCGGCCAGCCCACGAGAGGCCGGAGAACAGCAAAGCAATCGAAGGAGTGACAGTGCCCGTGATCTCATTATTGCTGCCACACGATGAGCTTGTGCATGAACTATCAAAGGCGTGCAGCGAGTGGGGAGTTTTCCTCATAACTGATCATGGAATCTCTGCATCTTTGATTCAGAGGCTGCAAACAGCTGGGCAGGAGTTCTTTAACCTGCCCCCGGAGGAGAAAGAAAGCTATGCAAATGATCCTTCCACCGGGAAGTTTGAAGGGTATGGGACAAAGATGACCAAAAATCTTGAGGAAAAGGTTGAATGGATAGACTACTTTTTCCATCTCATGTCACCTCCTTCTAAGGTTAACCATGAAATATGGCCCAAGAACCCTCCTTCCTACAGGTACATAGCCACATCTGTATGATTTATAAATGTTATATTAAGTAATTTATGATAACTTTGAGAAGTTATCACATTGCATTATCATGATAGAAAGATATGAAAGAGGAGCAGGGTATTATTTATGCGGACTACACAAAATCCAGAGAGAGAATATGAGACTATAAGACATGAAAAATGTCAACTAAAACAATAAAAAAGCTATTTTCCATCACGAGGATATTACATATTAAGTTTCCAGCTTCTATGGTGTCTTTTATATCTACAATTTTACGAGCTAGAAATCGTGTCACACGCAATGTTGTGCACATATACTCATCTAGAATAAGATAATTCTCAGAACATCTTGGAAAATTTTCTCCAAATAAATGCAACTAATAAAATTTATTTTTCTTTCATATGTGAACAGAGAGAGAGGTTACATGTATATTTGTGTGAGAGTGATTTTGAATTACCAGACAGTTGAAAGGAGAAACAAGCTATACTTTGTAATCGACAAAGCCGTATTCTTTTTTGAAATATGTATATAGCATAATCATGACATATTCAAGAGCATAAGTTTTATCCTTCATGAGAAACTAAAATTTCTTTACCTGTTAAAACAAGTATTTCATGCTCATAAATGAACAATAACATGTGTAATAATGTCAAACAGGGAAGTGACAGAGGAATTCAATGTGGAAATACTGAGGGTAACTGATAAGTTATTGGAGCTGTTCTCACAGGGATTAGGACTTGAAGGGAAGATTTTAAAGTCAAGTTTGGGCAGTGAAGAAATTGAACTTGAGATGAAAATAAACATGTATCCACCATGCCCGCAACCTGAGTTGGCCCTTGGTGTTGAACCCCACACAGATATGTCTGCCCTCACAATACTGGCTCCAAATGATGTTCCAGGCCTTCAAGTTTGGAAAGATGACAATTGGGTAGCCGCGAATTACTTGCCAAATGCACTTTTTGTCCATGTTGGTGATCAACTTGAGGTAAAGTTCTCATTTTTCCTTTTTTCTTTTTCCTTAACTAGGATAAATATGGACATCATAGAGCATTCAACCAATTCTCCCAAGCGTATACAATCTACCTATCTCACATGAATCAGATAATTACTAGGACAAGTCCCCAGATGACCCTAAGAAGATACTCACAGACAGGATCTCCGACTTACCCAGAACTAATAGAATGTTACCAAATATTAAGTGGAAAATAGAAGATATAATTGGAACAAATTATGAGGAATGGGATGATAGTAATACGTACCTACCACATATCAGCGAAATGAGAATTTGGTGCCAGGTTTGGATGCTGAATGGCTGTATTGAATGAAACATGCTGTTTTATAATAATGTTTTGAACATATTCTGCAGCAATCTAATATATAACCCTTGTTGAAAAGTGATTAGAGCTTCAAAATTATCACTGAGTTTCTCTCTCACTGAATCCAATGGCATAAGAATAATTAGCCAGAAAACAAGTTAAAAAACGGGTTGAGAATTAAACATGTAGCATCCTTCCATTAAATGTAGAAAAATATTTTCAGAGGTGCTTAGCTCTGTTGTCTAGGCTGTTGTTTCATTGTCTTCCACCCAGAAAAGAAAGAGATTTACTCTTTCTGTTTTAATTTTCGTGTTAGAGAGGTTTATTCTTTATTCCAATATTTTTTGGGAAAGTAATTTTCCAGATTATAGTCTGGAAACCCACTATAAGAGAAATTAAAACACATACACATACACATCGAAAAAGGATAAATAACATGACTATAAATCTGAAATACGACAAAATTTAGAATGTACAAGACATTAGAATGTTGCAACTCACTTTTTTGTTTAGGTACTCAGCAACGGGAAGTACAGAAGTGTTCTCCACAGGACCTTGGTGAACAAGGAAAGAACCCGCATGTCATGGGCCATCTTCTGTGTGCCTCCAGCTGAAGCAATCATAGGTCCTCTTCCAGATCTCTTGGACGACAAAAACCCAGCCAAATATTCAACCACAACATATGCTGAATTCCGGTACCGTAAATTCAATAAGATCCCCCAGAAGCAGCTGTCTCATGCAGTTTGAGCGACGGAACTGCGAAGTACTGAATCTCAGCCATTTATATTTCCTTGAAGTCATTGTGCTCCTATATAGGGAGTTATTAGCTACTTTGGTAACAATTCTGGCTGCTCTTTGTGCATGATTTTGGCTTGGAACTGTTTCAACCCCTGCACATAGGCTGCCTTTATCAAAAAGCTTATTTGCATTAGAGTCGGATGTATGTGATCCTTGTTCCTCAATAAGACCAATCAAACAACCAGAAAAAGCAATAAATATCTCAAAATTTCAACAGCCAAAAGTAAACTCCACTTTACTGCAAGGTTGCTGATAACAGAACAATCAGCTTACTTCATCCAGTAGCCTGAACTTTCTCTCTTCTTTCTGATGGTTTTTGGTGCACATGCTTCAGGATGACTTCATAATGCCAATGAAATGTTTGAGGATGACTCCATAAAGTAAGTGAAAGTGAAAATGTGTCTCCAGATAAAGATGCTTATAAAAGGAGAACCTATTTAACCAACCCCAAGGGAACTATGAAAGGGAAAAAACGTAGCTATCATTATCAACAATTACTGTAAGATGGTAAGATGCCAAAAATAGAGGGTGCACCTATATTCAGCCATTAGCATCAAGAAAACCAAAATCATCCAACGCGTAAAAACTTTGAATAGGACCTGAAGCAACTCCAAATTAGTGCACTTAAAATATAAATACAAAATATTTTATATGTTTCCCATAAAAAATGAAACTAATGTCTATTTGATGTCTGGTACGACATGCCACCTAGCAAATAATAAATGAGGGAAAGGTACAACATGCTGGTAACGGGTATCGAAATTTCAGGAAGTGCACATCTTGGAAGTTTTTATTTATCTCGGAAGTCAGGAAGTGCACATAATGTAACCGTGTAAGAGGAGCATGTAAAATGGCAAGGAAAAAACTTCCAACTGCTTTTATAGAATACGCAGTGTGTTATTTAAACCAAAATTTTTTGCTGCTTCCTTGTTCATACTCTCCAAAAATCTCATTGACCATCTTTGCATGTCCTCCTTTGCTTCCCATATCTTGCTCTCTTTTTTCCCAAGTCCCATATGTCCGTGACAGTTAGGTCTGCACCCAATTTCCAGTTTATGGGCATTCCAACTCCCTACTAAACAATCGAACATATCATGAAACAGTTTGACGCCATCAAGCAGATTTACTTTCTGAAAAAAAAATCAAGCAGATGGAAGTTGGAGTGACTCAAATGGATTTTCACTCCATTTCTCTCTCACCTACCAAGAAGTCAAGTGGGACCCATTACATATAAGTGGATCTCTCACTGGTGCATGGTGGGTGAACACCAAGGATGGAAATAGAGTGTGTAAGTATTAGAGGAGATCTGGATACATTGAAGCTAACCCGTTGCTTTGTAAATTTCCCCCTCCTATCTCTTTTTCTCATCCTCCTTCGAAGGAAGAAAAAGTAGGGGAGACATACATACATAAACATGTATCCACTTTGGAAAAAAATATATATACATGTATTCAAGCTCTGTTCAACAAACTGAACCTTATTTGATGCGCTCGTCAAATACCAAAATACAGATTCGTGTAAATGCAACACTTACCTATCTTCCATTCTCATTTCTCATTCAAATTACTGAGGTTAATGTTGTTCAAAAATTAGTATAAGGGAAAATAAAGTTTCGGTAAGGTGTGAGCGTTCTCATCTTGTGCATTATTATCTAGAACTCAAGTACTCCAACACACACACACACACATATATATAGATGATAATTAACACTAAGTTTGGATGATGCTCAATCCATGCTTCACAATATGTACTTTTAATTTTTATCCTAGTATGCTAGAGTATTGGACGATATTTTGAACTGATGTCTGAACCACACTAGAGACCTAAATTGGTAAATGGTCACTTGAACAAGATGAAAGGAAGAAAAGGATTTGCTTTTGGGAAGTTCTTTGAAGGAGTAAGGTAGGGACATTTTAACAAACGAGGTGTCTTTCTCATCTTTGTTCCCTCACCTTTATCGGCTTTCCAGACCTCATAGTTCTTCTATTTCTAGCATGTTCAAAATAGCTCCTAATTCTAGATGGAATTCTAATTTTTCAGGAAATTCGAATAACACACATAAGTTGTAGAAATTTCTTAATTATAGTCTCTTCTAGAGTTGGTGTCTGTGGATGTATACTGTTCTGATTAGGGGTGCAACTCGGGCGGGTTGAGAGGTCAACCCTAGCCCAACTTTAGGTATATAATCTTCAATCCTAACCCTAACCCTACCTCAACCCAAGTACTGCCCGAGTTTAATTCGGACGAGCTTGGGTGGGGTTACTTAATTCGGGCTGATTCCAGGTTAAAATTTGGGTTGGGCTTGGGTTACTTAATTCGGGTTGATTTTTTGAAGTGTAGATTTGATTTTTTCAAGTGTAGATCTAATTTTTTCAAATAATCTGAGATGAAAGGCAAGGTGCAGATGAAGAGGGAGAAGTGACGAGTGAGAGAGGGAGGAGTGACGAGTGAGAGAGGGATCTAACTTCTGAGAGTGATGGAGGACCAAGGGTGAAGACTTGAAGTGAAGTGAAAGTCTAGACTCTAAAGAGTGAAGATAAATACTAAACCTAGTTAAATATATTTATATATTTATGTATATTCGGGTTCAACCCGACAACCCAAGGCCTCAACTCAAGGCTTGCCCAAATTCAATTTGGGTTGGGATTTTTTTGCCCAGGCCCAACCCAAGTATTAAAAATTCTAACCCAAGCCCTTTTTTTCAGGTTGAATTCGGGTTGACCCACCCAAGTTGCACCCCTAGTTCTGATAAGAGATGCTAGACTTTTGATTCTTCAGCAATACGCTCTTGTATATTCTTCTTTCAGTTGTTGAACCATGTGCCGTCATCTCCTTTTTTTCAAGCCCGCTCTATCAATTTAGCACACTAAAATACCATTGAAGGTTCAAATTTTGCTACGACTGTTGCTTATGGGAAGACTAATACTAGTGATTTGGTTCGAAGGAGGAGTATCTTTAACCTCTCTCCCAATTAATGTGTTATTCGTAGGAGGAGTGATACGACTATTGACTATGCTTTAAGGTTGTGGCATAATTTGTTCCTGGAATTGACATTAGATGGGGTGATTCGTAGCAGTTGTGTTACATTCTCTTAGGACGATGTTGGTGTTGGGGGGTTAACCAAAAGGACTTCGATTCTATACCAAAAATCAACATGTTCACCTTTTATTTGAAACTTTGATAAGGAACAGAGACTGTCCCTTTCTTAGTTATCTATAGTCCAAATTAGAGACAAACCAGGTAGAATTCGAAACAGTTGACATAAAGGTTTCAGACTTCTACATAGCATTTCTATTCATTTCACCAGTACCCACCATGATTACTGAGAACAGCTTCATCTTGATCCTAGTTAGCTACTTGCCAATTGAATTCATCCACGTTAGGAAAGAGATCGTGAGAAATGATAAAATCTCAAGCCAATTGAAGAATTACTTAATTAATATCTTGGATCCCGTTTGCCGACTAAGTGTGCAGATTTCCAAAACAAACTCTAAGAAACCATCAAAGAGAGTCCTAACAAATCCCGGGGAACACAAACATTTATTACTATCTCTATAGTCTGAATATAAAGAATTAAGAAGGTGACAAGATGAGAGAGCGTCATATTCGTTCTTGGAGTTCTTTTATCAACCTTTACATATTATTTCCTAAATGCTGAAGAGGACTCCAAAGGTAATAAGATAAGAAGCCAATGACTTGTTCATTATATAGAGGATGCTCGAACGTATGGGCCATTTGCACTATGTCATACAAACAAACTCATCTATAACATTGATTTTA
Source organism: Ilex aquifolium (assembly GCA_951799425.1). NCBI lineage: Eukaryota > Viridiplantae > Streptophyta > Magnoliopsida > Aquifoliales > Aquifoliaceae > Ilex > Ilex aquifolium. The sequence continues at coordinate 22,993,620 of OX637402.1, forward strand.
CAATTTCCAATAATAAAAGGATGACAGAAGGCGGAAAGGAGGAGTGAAACCATTTCAACAGAGTTGTCATAATAAGTATACATCACTGAGAAGTGGAGGGAAATTGGAAAGGGTGATAATGAACGAATACCAACCAACACATATCCAACCTAACTGGAGCCTTTTTTCCCACAACTGAACTACAGATTTGAGGTAGAGTTGAGAACATTTTATCCAACGAGCAGACCCATATTCCAAACATTTGTGATAAAAAAGAAGAACAAAAAGATTGCTCTTTTAGAACAAGCTGGAGCTGGAAAGCATCTTGTGGCTTGTAGTTTTGATTGTTCTTTTTCTTTTCTTTTTTTAAGGTTCTCATTGGCCAGTCTTGTGTTGGACCTCTTGTCCACACTTGATGTGGTTTTTTTTTGTAATGTTTCCCTTTATTATTAATAAAGTGTTGTTTTCCATCGAAAAAAAAAAAGAAATGACAAACTTTAAGATTTAAAAACTCAAATTGTTTCTAGAACAATAATATAAATACAAGGGTTTGACAGTTCAATTGGGTCGTAAAACAGAAGTCTAGTATGCCAACTAAGATCAGGCAAACTTTTATTTGGACAACAAACTGAACTAAAACAGTCTACAAAACCTGTGAAGAATAATGTGACAGAATAAAGAATGACAAGGAACACGTTGGCCAAATGGACTTCTTAAGCAAACATTGTATGGGTAGCCACTTGCAAAATGCACTTGACAGCATACCATTCCAGCACCCACGTGTTGAAATTAAAAGAATAGGACAATACTGATCAGATGTTTAGCACAATAGTAAGGCTGGAAGAACACCTCCCGGAGGAAAAAAGAAAAGGGAAAGACAGGACGAACTCTAAATAACATGCAGTTAACTTCCTCAGGACTTGCAACCAACATGAACCAAGCAATTTTTAACCACTCGTTAACATAGAACGCAATGTCCAAGACTCCAAGTTAAGTACAAAGTACATAATTATCTTATCCACAAAAAAGTATACACTCTAAAAACCTCAGCAACTGAACACCTATCTCGCTCCTGAGATTTCCTGTGATGAAACATAAGACAAAATAACATTTGAGCCACTTATTGAGCTTGTACAAGCAGTATTTGCTTGTTGATACAACATAGTATCACTCTGCCCATTGGTCTCTTCTATTGTGGAAGCCTCAGTGAACCGACGCCCATAAAAACGCAAAAAATTCAAAGATTCCACTATTGGTTCACTCAAAGGAAAATCTCCTTCCAACATGCCAACAACACTAACCATATTTGGCCTCAGTGCAGGTTCCTCATGAACACAACACAAAGCCACGCGGACCAACTTCTCCACCTCTTCACTATTGACCCGCCCCTCAAGCCTTGGATCAGCAAGTTCCAAGTACCGTCCTAGCTCATGCATCTCCAATGCATATAAAGGGAAATAAACAAGTCTTCTTCCTGATGAAGAAGATGAGTGGCCACAACCACTATTATCTTCGTCCATGCTGTGGCTTTGTGTTCGTGGAGAGCAGTTTTTCCTTCCACTTACAAGTTCAAACAGAACCATTCCAAAACTATAAACATCAGTTTTGTCTGAGATTGCAGAGTTGGTAAGCCATTCAGGAGCGAGGTAGCCACGAGTGCCCCTCATCGTTGTGAATAGACTTGATTGTTCAGGGGTTAGAAGCTTTGAGAGCCCAAAATCAGAAATTTTTGCATGGAAATGATCGTGTAGGAGAATATTCTCTGGCTTGACATCACAATGGATAATCTTTTGTTGACAACCTCTGTGCAAGTATGCAAGCCCACGCGCCGTTCCAAGAGCTATTTCGACCCTTTCCTGCCATTCTAAGACTGGTCCATTACCAAAGAGGGAGCGGTCTAAAGAACCACGATTCATATACTCATAAACCAACAGTCTTTGTCTTCCCTCAGCACAAAATCCTTTCAGCTTGACCAAATTGACATGGTGCACATTTCCAATAACTGCGATCTCAGTGCAGAACTCATTCTTCCCTTGAACACCTAAACTGATGATCTTCTTTACTGCCACTAGGGATTTATCAGGAAGTGTACCCTTAAATACTGCACCAAATCCACCTGACCCAATCTGCGTCTTGAAATTATCAGTAGCAGCATCAAGCTCTTCATACTCAAATCTTATTGGCAATCCTGGGATATAGAAGGCATCCAAGTCCCCCGAAGAAGGGGAGCCCCCCGAAGAAGGGGAAGTTTGGTAGCCTAATTTTCCCGTTCCTGTCTTTGCAAGCCTAGATCTTCTCCACCAGAAAAATCCCATGACGACTAACAGGAAGAACCCAGTGAATGGTAAAAGCACTAAAGCAACTAAAGGAAAATCTTGTGTTTGACTACTAGAACTATTATTACCACCAAAGTTTGCTGGTGAATCTTTAACTAAAGTTTTAATAAATCCTAACCGATCATCATCACTCGTGGTAGTTGACATAATTGATCCCAATGCATTTTCAAGCACATAACAAGAACCAGATAAGTTTTCAAAGAATACTCCCAAGCAAGAGCAGTCTGCTGAGCATAGATCTTGACATGTCGATAAGTTTACACCGTATTTGACAGGCATGGCGAAATCATTTGCAAAGTAGTCCACGCCATAGCCAAGCCCCAAATATGAGACTGATGACAAATTCAAACCACTATTGTTATAGGTTGAATTACAAGCAACCGGCAAAGAATTCAAATCATCACTTGGCACACAACTCTTCGTATTCTGTGAACTAGCATGGAAATTAGATGGACAAGAACATATGGGAGTATCTGATGCAGTATCATCAGCACACAACCCAATCCTTCCGCAAATGAATGGAATTCGGCATTCATCAACTGGACCCACAAATTCCTGCTTTTGGACAGCAGCAGAAAAGCTGCTAACTATGAACTGTCCAGAGTCATCCAACTTGGCAATTCGAAAGTCCGATGGGAACAAGTTCACCTGAATTATGACCACAGATCCATTTTTCCCTAACAGCCAAAGACCAGTTCGGTTTAACACCATATACTCCACTGCATAATTCAAGTTCAAATAGGCATTAATATCCATGGACAATTTCCAGTATGTCATACCCCGCCATTGCAGAATAGCATCTGAGGCAGTAATTGCAAGCCTGTAATCACCGGTTGACAAGTCACTATTTGAAACAGCACTGGATAGCACTGTGCCAACAGGCAAGTGTTGTCCAATCACAACTGTGTCAGTTGGGTAATCAAAGCTCTCCCAGAGTGTCTCATTAAGTTGATCAAGCAACACAAGATTCCCCATCTCAGTTAGCTGTAGTAAAGACACCGATGACTTCAATGGTGGAGTTGTCCATTTGAAACTGCCGTCCCGATCAGTGATGGCAATACCGTTGACAGTTAGACTCATCTCTCCTGAATTTGATATGGGTGCATCACGATTAGCAGACCAGATGATGATGTTGGACGCCACGTGGACAACGCACAAGTGGAAGTTCGTTTGTTGAGTACCAGGATTAAGCATGGAAGCTTTGAATGTTCCATTGCGAGAAAATAAGAAACTTCCGCTGCTGTCAATGAATCTAAGATTCGAAGCAGTGAAGTTTGGATATATGAACTCAGATGAAGAAAGACCAGAAACAACAACCCAAGATAAGGAGACAGTAAGGAAGAGCAAAAAGGATTCCATACAGAGTAACGATGAAAGGAAGAACAGAAATGGGTGGGATGAATTATCCAGGTAAGGTTGGAATTGGTCTGCTCTGCTCTGGCTTTTTCATTTGTTTTCTCCACTTGTGCTTCTGAATTTTACGTTGACTACAAGAACTCTCTCTCTCTCCCCACACCAGCTGGACACTGATCGGCCCAAGAAGACATGGGTTCACATTTGGTGCTAACATCCGCTAGGGGGATAAATATACAAAATTCAATGAAGGTAGTACCTCAGTATGGCTTATTTAATTCGAAGATGATCGGACTATCATGCACTACCACCTTATTTGATATACATGATTCCCAACAAACAACTCGTTTACTTTGAATTTTATATTCGCACAATAGCCGCCACCATTCCGTTTGCTTTTTTTTTTTCTTTTGATTAAAAATTAAACCAGCGACGCTAAGTTCAAAAATTAAAGCAAACAAGGAACTTCACTGCGATGAAACATCAGAATATGTCTTATAATCACAATATATAAAAGCACCAACCAATGTAAATAAACAATATAAGCAAAGAAACCAATGTCACTGAAGCATAAGAACAAACACTTGGTGCAACGAGCAAGCATGTACCTGTTGGGTTATTATGGAGCTCCCACCTCCAGAGCCGACAACGACAATAAGACACCACCAATGCCAACTGGGTCAATCCCAAAATGCAGAACCTCCGGTCCTCGTAAGCCACAACAGATTGCCATAATTATTGAGGGTAATGGCTAAACTAAACTTGACCTCGGCCTCTTCGGAACGCACTTAACTTGGTTCCGCGGGTGAGAAAAATCGGGAAGGAAGAGATCGGGGCTGAGGAGAAGAGAGACAAGAGAGAGACAGAAGATAAATGGGAGAATTACGCGCAGAACTCTGAAATTTGTCACTTAGACCCGAAATGTTGTACAAAAACCTACTGAAGTTTCTTCTTACTTAATCACTCAAATCCAAAAATTGAAATATTATACAAAAACCTACTGAAATTTATACACATATAACACTTGAAACCTGCCTCCATTAGTAAATTATATCTAGACCCCTAAAGTTTATAAACGTGTAATACTTAGATCTCTCAAGTTTAAAATATTATATTTAGACCAAAAATACATCAAGTAAAGATAGAATATCAAATATTTTAAATTTTACAACCAAAATTCATGTTCTATTATGACATTTATTGTAATAAAAATCCATTTTTTTCTTAAAAAATCATAATAGTATATAATTATCCTATCTTTCATAATTAACACAAGTGGCTAGTTTAGTGGAAATAGAGATGGGCGGTAAATTCAGATTTCTTAAATTTAAAAATTAGTAATTTTTTTGGATCAGCTCATGAAAGATTTATTTTTTATGTATTTTGTAGTCCCGTTGTGAATGACCTTTTTTGATCAGATTGGGGAGGAGATTAGTTAAAGTACGTGTAAATTAGTTCGAGATTAGTTGAGTTACGCGTAAATTAGTTCAAACATCCTTGACTGTAATACTAAAAAAATAAAAAATAAAAATCTTTGATAATTACATGAGGAAAACAAAATTAATTGCCGACTATCAGGTTCTTTAAATGAAACCAAAATACATGTCAAACATCAATGGAAGGCAACGTCAATGAATAATGGTGGATTTGATCAAAAAAAAAAAAAAGAATAATGGTGGATGGATTAAACCAAAATAAATTATGAAATCTCACTTAAATGAAATAAATAAATAAAAACATGTCAAACATCAATTGAAGGCAACGTCAATGAATAATGTGGATTGATTAAATTAAAAATGATTATGAAATCTGACCGGTTAAACCAAACTAATCCTACCATCCATCACCTTGCTTGTCAATTCTTTTAATTTTTTTTAAAAATGATGGAGCCCTTTTAAGGCAAAGCCAAGTTAGACCTACTTTTATATAGTAAATTTTGGATAGATATAAGTAATTACTCGATAATTATTTTTATTAGTTATATTCGAGATGAATAAGTGAGTCAAATTCAAGAAGTTATAACGTATAACTTCTTGAATTTAACTCCACAAACCATTGAACTACTCATCTACATCGTCGATTCTTTAAAGTTGTGATTGTCGAAATATACTATCATAATTTGGAATGTCCTTTTCATGTTGCTGTTTGTTTTTTAAGTATATGCCACAATCTGAAATGGGATTTATGTTATAAAATACTTCTCATCAAAAGGACTCCATTCTTTCAACTCCTTTTATCATGGTTCAAGTAAATTCTAGCAATAAAATTCTAAAAGAGGTTCTTAATCTCATCAAACATATACACAAGGCCATATATGATTGGGTCCAACTATCCTTAAACTTGTCAATTAAACCAAATGATCAAATCCATTTAGTTGTCGATTCTTTTTTTATTTTTTTTTGAACGGTAGATACATGAGAAAAGAGTAACAATATTTGAACCCGTGACTTAATGATTCGACAACAGATGCAGTGTCCAATGGCTTACCTCAGTTACAACTCTCACACCTCTCTCGAATCTCCACTGAACATTTCTTGAAAAAGCATGACGCAAATTGTTTGATTATAAAATACATATTTTAATACGACTGTTAGTTTTGAATACGATATAAAATTAACCGAATTTAATGAATTGGGATGAACTGTTATTTGACACAACCACTAAAACAACATTGATCTTCTAACACAAATAATAAGAAATTATTCAATTTTAAGACAACAAACTTGAATTAGTATTATATGAAGAAAATTTACTTCTTTTTTTTGGTCGCATGTTATTCCAATGTCTGATGAATCCTCACAAAATTACAAGTTTTCTAATTGAATTAGCTAGTATTTAAATATCTCACTCCTCTTTGTTTTATAGCATCATTTGATAAAGAAGTTGAATGAACCTTAAAAAAGAGAGGCCTATTTGAGAGACTTTTGGCGGCCAGTACCCTCAAACAAGCCTTTGGTGCTAATCAAGATAGCCTTTAAAAAAGCTTTCTAAGGATTTGTTTGTCATCTTTGTTTTAAATTCGCTAGCTTTCCTTTTCAACTCGGAAGCACTTAGCCTTTCCAACAAATACTTGGCCTTTCCAATAGCGCAAGCTGATCCAGCCGATGCGAGAGTTCCAGCTCAAGCACCTATTTCTTTTGTACCTTCATAAATATTTTTTTACTGCAAGCTTATGAGTGGTAGACTTGTTTGGCATAGAAAGGAGTTCTAACTCTGGATTTCTGACCATATGATACAGGATATAGCTACGGTACCAACAATACCCTACCGTATTTGATCACGACTATAGATTTTAGTTTGAATGATTTCTAATCATCTATTGAACAACAATTAGTAAACAATAATAAATTTTTACATGTTATGTTGTTGCTGGATGAAAAGTGGACATTCAGTATCAAAAAGTTGTTTTTTGGTCCCGTAATCGGACCCTATGAGACAATTAATTAAACAAATTATGAGGTAATTCTCTAATATTCGACAAGAAACACCCTTACTCTTTACAATATTTCTCCTCACCAAGTATATACAAAAGGCCATACAGTCCTCTCCTGCTCCAAATGACAACTTAGGTAATCCACAAGTTTGAAACTGAGATTCACAATCCAGCTAAGAATTGCTATGGAACATTACCTAACATACCACCTATTTCACATTCCCACCATGAGGAAACTGGGTTGCAAACTTAAAAAGCAGATGTTGAAAGAAAGAACAATCTTGCTTTCATATGCTACTCGGAAAAAAATAGGAAAAAGATGGAGTAGGCTTTACGATGGCAATATTCGACAATCATTTATTTAGCATGTAAAAACAAGGTGGAACAACAGTGGAAACCGGATCCAAATTCCCTCGGATATTTTCTCTTTCAATTTCTTCAAGGGTAGATCACCCACCACTAATTCACGTAGGACACTATGCATACCTAGATGTCTCTCCCCTCCCCCCCCCCAAACAAAAACAAAAAAAAAACCTATAGATGGTGTGTGATCTACCCTTAAAAGAAATTGAAGGAAAAAAAAATTAAAGGAATTTCATTCCATGGAAAGCTTGAAGGGGAAAACATGCAAAAACTAGCTGCTGGTGCAAAGAATACTCACTTGGAAAAACATGGAAAATACACGTCCCCATAAATAAGAGTGGACTCACGTACCAAGCACCAAATGGAAATATTATTGAAATTTCTGGTGCATTGGCTAATTTGGATCTTTGAATTCATATGAAAGCAACAAAAATTAGCACTTACTCCATCTACATGAAAATTATGAACTCCCAGAGTAAACAAACCATCAAAATCTGATTCTGCATCATCAGATAGCTGCATATCGAACTAAGGGATAAATATATTGATACCACTTGATCACCTCCGATGGAAGTTCCAGCCAGCTCCAATTCCTAAACACCAACTAGAGCATACTTTTGCTATACCCAATCCGAAATTTGTTACAGGATTCTCTCATCATTTCATAGCATAATCAGCAGTACTCCATGATGAATACCACCCAATGACCTCTGCACATAGACCAGTTATTGGAAAAGGCATTTGTCAGTCAAAGTTAACCAGTAAGCACATGATAGGTTGAAGAAAACATTAGTTATTTTAGCTAGATGACACCATTTATGAATAGCTCCTAGTCCTACGACCAATTAATCGGCAATTCATTCACTCATCAAACAAAAGGATTTCTCACACAAAATCTATGCAATCCTTACCTCAAGTGGCACCAGCAAACAATTACCATGGCTTACATCAACCCACAACAAAACTTCACCAATGTTAATAGACCAAGCTTCCTAGACTCCGTGCGTAATGCACACAAAAGGTGAAAAGGAATACCCATACAACACATACAAAAACAAAGTAGTGTCATGCTATAAATAAAGGGCAAAAATACAGTTTTGGTCCCCAAACTATGAGCTTTGTGTCAGTTTAGTCCCTAATCTTTTAGAGTAATGCTATTTGGACCTAAAAATCTGACCTAATTTGCTGAAATAATGATGTGGTTTCATAAGAATCATTGGATCAACACCAAATTCCAATGTTTGATGGGGTCTACAGTCAATCTAAAGATCACAGTGAATTAGGTCAATAAATTATGACCGTAAATTAAGTCTCAATAGCATTGCTCAATCTTTTAATTGTGCCAATTTTGTCCACAAACTTACAGATTTGTGTTTAAATGGTCCACTCTCAAATGTCCGTCCGAAAAACTGACAGAACTGTCCCTGTGATATTCACGTGACCATTTGAAAAGGGCATTTTTGTGAATATATATATGACTGCATAATTATATATCTATATAATAAAGTAAAAAGAGTTTCAAACCCCAAACTTATTAAATCGTTCGAACGCCTCAAATCATTTCAAGATTGTTAATCCGACAATCTTAATTGATTCTCAAATTTGTTTTCCTATCCAATAATTGGACTAAGAGTTTCGTTTCATTTCCAACACTAGAGTCTCATCTCTCTTCTACTTCTTTCTATTTTCAATCCTAGAATTTCATCTCTCTTCTACCTCTCTAAACTTTATCAAATTTCTATATATATATTTATAATAATAAGATAGAGTGCATTTCAAACCTCTAAAATTAAAAAAACACAAGAACGACTCAGATTCAATTTCAATTTAATTGAACGACCAAGATCTCATATAAATTCATCAAATCTAATCCAATGCCTCACAACACATATCACACAAAACCAAAATCCCGCCCAAACGTCTGCACACCTCCCAATTCCATCACCACACCCCACGCATGTTTTTCCCAAAAATTCAAAGTCAATTACACGCCGTCTCTCTCTCTCTCTCTCTTTTCCTTCTCTCTCTGCGACCTCTCTCTCTTTCTCTGGCTTTTCTCTAAGCAATCTCTCTCTGTGCCATGGCGCAGCCCACCACCGGCGATAACCACGCTATGCTTTCTCTCTCTCGCTCTACCATGGCTCAACCACCAACATGACAACGTCTCCCTCAATCTACCATGGCTAAGTCTGACACACACACACACACACACAGTCAAACACATGAGCAGCAGACCGAGCCTCTGCCATGTCTTCCTCTCTTTGTCGTTGTCTAGGTATCGTTTAGAATTTTTGTTTCTTCTTGGCTGCCCATTGTGAATTATTTTCTGGACTTTGATTTGATTTTTAATTTTTTTTAAATTTTGTTGTAGCCTTTGGTGTCTATCATTGATAAATTGGATAATCTTATTCTCAGAAGAAGAGGCATGTGATATGGGAAGACATTGAGAAGACCCAACAAGTCTAGGTTGTGATTTATATGTAAGATTTGTGTTTTGATATGGGTTTTCTTTAAATTTTCCATAATGGATTTTGGTTATTTTATGCTTATATGATCTTGATATGGGTTTTGATTGGTCTCCACCTTTTCATAGTCCTCCTCTTTATAATGAAAGGATTGTTTTGAAATAAATTTTGATTTAGTTCAGTTTTTTGTCTTTGTGGACATGTATTTTTGGTATTTAGGGAACTACACTATAGCGTGAACTATTTTCTTATGCTATTGAAATAAGCAAGGTATATTGGGGTTAAGAATAATTGACATAACAGTTTTGTTGTACATAATTTTTTCATTCCAAGATATATTAATGGAAACATGATGAAAATATTGCTCCAATGTCTACTTTTGTTGTAACTACTGAAGTTTTTTTATGAGCTATGTTTGAGGATGGTAAAAACTTTTGATTGGCGGGATTGAGGGATACAACGATAGGGTTCTCTTAGGTGGGATTTATTTTTTATATGCAATTACTGACCTCAGGGGAGAGATTTTCATTTTTTGGTTAAAACTTTGTTTTTGGCCAGGGAAAATGCTTAACAAATAAGTGGTATCAAGTGTTGGTGTTAATTGAGTTTGGTAAATTTGTGGTTAAAGAGTGGATGGTGTGATAATTGTAATATTTTTTGGATGATTAAGACCAGATGTTCGTTCGAAACAATGAGGCACATGGCTAAACTAGATCAAGGAACAATTCCCTCTCCTCTACTACGTTGATTTCTATCAAGTAGTTTGCTTTCACTTTCGATTTGGACCATGTTATTGTTGCAGAAATCTAATTGACAAGACTGAAGTCTTGGATGTAAATGTGCAATTGTTATGAAAAAGGCATTGTTTTGATTGTTTGGTTTTGTGTGTGTTGTGTTGTGTTTTTTTTGTGTGTGTGTGTGTGTGTGTGTGTTTTTGTGTGATTAATGGTATATTAGACCAGTTGCTAGTTGATTAACTAATGTTTTGTTGTAGTTTTTTTTTTTTTTTTTTTGTGAATTAGTGACTTTGATTAGGGGCCCATTTTAATTAGTAAGGTATTCGCAACCGTCCAGCACGATGCGTGAGATTTAAGTTATTCATCAGTGTGCCATGTAAGTTATTCATTAGTGTGCCACGATTTTCTTCCGTATTTATAATTTCTAATTAACAAATTAATTAATCGATGAGTTGTGCTTATGTGTGACGAAGCTTTTTAAATTGTGTATATGTTGAATTATTTTTTCGGAGCATGTTTCTAGAAATAACTTTGTATATATTTTTTATTTGAGAGTATTGGGTTTAGAATATTAAATCTAAACAATCTAAAGAACTTAACAATGTATTTTCAAATGGATTCTCTTTTTGTTTTCTTTTTTTGTAATTGGCGACTTTTTTTTACACAGTGCCTTAAATGAGAAATGTTAAATTTGTGCCGGTGGTCAGAGCATAGGTCAACGGTGTCGATTAAAGGCTGTTGTGGAGTAGGTTAACTTTGTGAATACAACAATATTGAGGTACTCTTCTTGATATTCTATGTTGTACTTCTTCATTTGAGTTTTGATTATTGTAGTGCATTTTTTAAATTGGGGATTAATTTTTCTTTTATATGAATTGCTAAAGTGTATCGAAAATCGGGTAGTTTCTTTTAAGCTTAATTTAATGGCCTTGACTTTCCTCACTTAATACATGTGTTTTAAAGTTTCTTGGACTTCTATACATGAATGTGTGTATTGGGTGCTATGATTTATCGTATTGTGCTTTTTTGAATTGATTTATGTGATTAATTGTTTGTATTTATGATTGATTTTTATTTTTCGATTTTCTCTATAAAATATTTGTTGAAGGAGACATCCAAGTTGAAGTTGAAGGAGACGTCCAGTTCTTCTAACTTTACTTTTATATAAGTTATTTTCTCCTGTATATTCAATTGTAATTTTGATTATACTATTGATTGTATGAATTGAAGTGGGTATTTGACGGTTGTTAAAACACAAGCAAGTTGTGGGCCTAAAATTAGTTTGTTCCTTTTATGTAGATTTTTATCCTGTCCTAAATTTGTGCCTACACATGGTTTCGGCACTCTATTCCCCATTGTAGACTACTCTCATGCAGCAGATCAATCCATGGGACAATTACAATAGGACCAACGCTTCTGCAACTGTCTCTCAGGTACTCTAACATCGCAGTCTCTCATGTTTCGAACATTGGGTATTTGCTCATTACCATTAATTGTGTCGGACAAAAGCTTCTCAAGATTACACACCGCTAGGCATTTGTTCTCTTAATTTTCTTTTTCTTTTTTTTTGGTTCATTTTATTACTGTATTTAGTTCAGCTTTGAATATTCTAAAACACCTGTAATATGTTTTGTTGGTCAAGCTGATTGTAATATGTTTCAATGGGAATACATGTTTTTATCATTAATTGATTTTCATATATAAACAAGAACCTCAATGATTATTTAACATTGACAGCAATCATAGTTCGTAGAGTTCATCAATTTTTGGTAAGTTTGATTTATAATAACTTCGTGAGTCCATTATGTTTTCAATTTAAAGTCCTGAGTCCATGATCTCTACGAACTATGAGTCAATTTAGTTCAATTTAAAGTCATGAGTTCATCAATTATGTTTTCACATTACACGACACACACAAAACGCACAACACACAACACACACAAGATGTTTGACCAAATGCCCCTAACACAACACTTAGCGCACACACACTCACACAACATATATAATTAGCATTTTATAGGTTGTCTATATTTCTTAAGGTCCTATTTTTAGGAGAACCTTTCAAACTTTGTCAAAATTGTGTAAAAGAACAAAAAAAATGTTTTGATTAAATATTGGCTATTTTTTTATTCAGCATAATGCCTTTACGAAAATATTTATATTGGTAATACTTGGTTGAGCATGTATGCTAAGTGTGGGTGAGTTAAGGATGCAATTTAGGTTTTCAGATTAGTTCATGTCCATGTTCAGTGTTTGATTTTTTTTGAGTCCATAATCAATGTTGGATTTTTTTTATGAATTGTATGGTACCTTTAGGCACAGGTTATCGTTAATCTATAATAATAAGACACAACCTAAATTGAATTAGTTAGAGACGTCACTACTCACACATGAATTTGTGCATGTTCTCCTTGATGTTTACAACCGACCAACTAGATTGAGAATCAATGATGATGTATGGTATTTATTTTTCTTCTTTCATTGTGTTCAAGATCAATGTTCACCTTTTCTTAATTACATCATAATTTCAGATACAAGTTAAAGTCCATTCCAGTCAAACATTTGTGTGGTGGTAACTCCTACCCCAAAGAAGATGATGTCGAAGGAAGTTCTTTCTGTCTTTGTGCACATGTGTGTTGTGTGTGCAATTTGCATGTGTTTTGTTTGTTCCGTGTTTAGTACGGCAAACTAATTACACACGGTTATGAGGATATGTTTGGTTTTGATGTGAATTTGATGGTTGGGTATGGAATTGAGTTGTGATGTATGATGATTGTGGTGGAAATAGAATTGAATTGTGGTACGGGAAATTATTATAATTGTTACGTATGATTGTGAGTTCCATAGACTGGTTGAAATCTTCTTGCGCTCCTATTTTTAGAGGAAGTTCTGCCGAAATTTTTGAAAAATTGGTGGGGACTAGATTGATTTCAATTTATTTAATTGAAGCAAATGATGTAAAAATTATTTCAAATTGACGGTTTTTTTTAGGTTGCAAAGTGCCTTTAGGCACGGTAGTATTCTTCAAAATTTAATTCAATTTTTCGTTACTTCGTGCCTTCAGTCACGGGCAATTACTAGTAATCTCATATAATAATTAATTATGTGTATATGAATGTATAATTATATATAGTCTCATATAATATAGAGAGAAATCCTCTAGAAAAAAAGGACCCAAAATAGCGTATCAACTAAATTTACCACCATCGTATCGCTTATCGAAAGATGTAATGTACCACATACCTATACTACGTACCAAATCGACCCAAGATTCAGGAGTTTGTTGGGTCGTGGGATGTAGTCTAAGAAACATGGACACGGGACACGAATACGCAAGGGACACGCTATAAATAATTGTGTTTTATATATAAAATTATTTAATTTATCAAAAATATAGTGATAATGATATATTATTCATAAGAAAATCAATATTTTATGATAAATAAATGTTATGGCTAGTCATCTAATGTGAATTTTTAAACTAACATCATACTAGTGAATGATAACCAAATTTTTTTCATATCCGTGTACCGAACATATATAATTTAAATGATTGTTCTCATTTTCTCAATTGCTCTTTTCTAAATCTTTTATGTAGCCTTTTCTTTTGTTATTATATTTTGAGTACCAATTTAATATATCTAGTCCTAGTAATTTTATGTTCTCCCATAGTATAAAATACTTATTAGCCAAAATTTTAAGCTTTATCAATCACATGTTTATTGTTTAGTAGTAGACAATATAAAGAAGTGTCGGACACGTCACCAAAGAAGTGTTGGACACGTGTTTGAAATTAAAATGTTAACACTTAATTATGGACACAGATAAAAGAGTATTTGACACGTGTCCAAATAATATTAGTGTCCGACATGAATACATCAACTTCTTGAGAGTATCCGTACTTCATAGGCTGTAGTTATCTTCCAAGTTCCTCCTACATTAACTCCCACTAAAACCAAGCCCACACATCTTAGTATTGGTGCCTTCTAGATCCTACATGGGTTGTAGCCTATATGTGCTTACGTCGTGCAGTGCTGCAAGGAGAAACGCCTCATCGGCTTGTGCAAAAAATAAAGCATAAACGTGAACAACATCCTAGGCATTTTTTTTTGGTATTCTAGAAATGCCCTTATGAGTGGTCACGTGGTATTCACTTGACTAGTTCGGTAAGTTTTTTTCAACAAACGTTTGTGATTGGACTATTTAAATACAAATTAAAAATTTTAGAAACCAAATTAACACAATTAAAAGATTGGGGACCAAATTGACATAGAACGCATAGTTAAGGAACTAACAATACATTTTGACCATACTATCTACACTACAGAATATTATTTAAATATTGATCAGCAAAAACAGAGCCATACTATGTAAAATATGAAATACTAAAACTCAACTCATCAGAACAAATCTTTGTCCCAATATTTTTGGGGTTGGCTATGGAATACTAAACTGATAAAGAAAAAAATTACCAGATCTACTTTGAAGGCAAAATTTATTAGAATTATTGTTGTACTGTCCTCAGCTTATAGATGAAAACTCCTAATATTCATCAAAACTATGGTACTTTTGAGAGAACTTCAAATAGACAAAACTTTTGCCAGATAGCTTCAAATATCACATTCACCCATTGGTTAAGAAAAAAAAGCAATGCCGTCTAAAATGATGACCACTAAACATGCACAGTTGAGTCATAAAAGGAAAAATATTCTTTAAGAGAAACATTATTGTTCCTTATTATGCTGGTTACTGCACTAAATACCAATGTATCAAGAGAACATTCCACGAAACCAACTAACAAAATTAAAATAGTCAACAAGCTAAGTACTCATAAGAGATTACCTCATTTACCGTATCCGCCTAAACTGCAATCAATGTTTACTATTTCCTTTTACTCTTAGGTTTAGAGGGGATTTTCCCATATGCCATAAGCCTCGTATGTGATAATTTAAGTTCAGCTTGACGATGCCGTCTCCTGCTTTTTCTGGAATGATTGCCCATATCACCAACCAATTCCTCCCCTTGAGGTTTCTTAATTCCTGTGGCACCAACATCAGTAGTTGGTTTCTGACCATTGCCTCTCGAATTCTTCTCACCAGTCTTCCGTACATTTGATATCTCTCCTTGAAGAAGTGCTTTATTCCTTTGTTTCTGATTGAAAGTCTTAATACGGGGCACCTTCCATTCCTTCTCCTTATAAGGAGCCAGCTTCTTCAGAGAAACATACTGATTTAACTCCTTGTCATCCATCGTAAAAATTTCCTCGGTACGTAGTCCATATCTTTTAGCATTAACAGGTGTGTACTTGAACCTTGTCTTCAAGTCCCCAATTGTATCCTCGTAGTCCAACTTATAGTACTCATCCATCAAGTCGTCCCTAAATGCCTTTTCCACAGTAGACATTTTATGCTTTTTCTTCCGCTCAGTCGTTTCAGGAACTTCTTCTTCTTTTATCTGCCCATTGTCATTTTCCAAACTACGTTTTAAATTTCTTTCCCTAACAGCAAGGAACCCATCACCAGACCCATATTCATCATCCCAACCTTTCGGAAGTTTAAGTAACTCATCTTCTTTATCAAAATCCGGTTTTTCAAATTCACCACCATCACTGTCACTCCCAAACTCAGGATTCACATCATCTGCCTCGTAGTAATCGTCAGCAAACGCTTCTTTCATCTTCCTATCATGCTCCTCGGGATCCCATTCCTCCTCCAAATCATCCTCATCCAACAGAAAAACCTCATCCTCCCCAATTCCTGCAGTCTCCTTAATCGTTCTTAACTTCTCATTTATTTCCTTTTTTTTCAAATTCTTCAAATGCTTCAACTCCTCCTTCCTCTCGAACTCTGCCTGAGCCATCCTCTCCTCCTTCCTCTCCCTCTGTAACTTCCTCGCGTTTGTCGTCTTCCTCACCGACCCCTCCACAATCCGCGAATGACCCATCACCCTATCACCCACATTCTCCTCAAACCTAAAATTAAACTCCCTTTCATAATCCTCTTGCCGATCAATCTCCTCCTCATCCTCCGAAAACCCCAACCCCTCCTCATCCAACCTGTTCCCATCCTTATCCTCCTCCACCCACATCTTATTCCTAAAATAATCCTTCAAAAACTTCATATTGTCATCCAACTTCCCGTCCTCCCCAAAATACTGATCCAACTTATTTGCAATCTCCCCATTATCCTTCCCATCCTCAATTTCATTATCTCTACTCTCTTTCATCTTTAACAAATCCCCCTCTTCATCTGAACCCTCCTCGACTGCATTCAAAAATGCTTTTCTCAGCTCCTCCTGCTCCTCTCCATAGCTCTTGACACCCCCCATCTTTTTATCTTCTGTGTCCTCAAACTCTGGACCTTCTTCAATCAAGTGCTTGGAAACCACATCTTTTAAATACATGGGTTTTTCTTTCTTATCCTTCTTACCATTTTTTCCTTTCTTAAAATCCTGCCTACCCTCTATTTTATCCTTCTTATCGTCTTCGTTTTTCGACAAGGATTCAGACTCAGACTCGGACTCGGACTCGGACTCTTCCGACTCAAATAACTTAGCTTCTTGGTTTCTAAGAACTGGGTCTTGGTTTCTCACCTTCAAAAGCGCATTGAAAAACTCCAAATCATTCTTACTTGAATTGATCAACCCGTCTTCTTCGGAGGAATCATCGGATGACTCTTCACTGGCGGAATTTGAAGAATGTTCTATGAGGCCTTTCTTCTTAAGCTCTTCAAATCTTTGCAAGTCCTCACGTTTCTTGTTGTGCTCGTAGCGGCGAGCGTACTCTTTGTTGATTTCGATTTTTGAGATATCGTCCTCTGAGGCGTCACCGCTACCGTCGAATAGCTTCAATCCCATTGTTGGTTTCTCCGATTTAGCGTTTTGGAAACAAGGTCGAGCTTCTCAGATTTAGGGGCTTTTTTCTCTTTTTTCGAAGGTAAACTGAAATCAGATGTCAGATTTAGGGTTTTTCGCAGTAGGGTTTCAGTCTTTGTAATTTTGGGGAAACCGGGCTTCGGTCTTTGCAATAGGGTTTCGGCCTTTGCAATGAATAATTTTTCTGGGGAAAACTCGGACAATACTTTAGGGTTAAAGATAATATACCTATGGTTGGGTTATGATTGACCTTTCAACTCGCCCAAGTTGCACCAATAGGGAAAACAACACTGTGTGTTGTTTAGTAAGTTAAAACGGTGTCGTTTCAAAACGTTTCCACAATAAAAAAAGGAGCAAGAGGTCCACAAAAACATGACTTAAAATAATAAAATAGTCTTTGCCATTATTTAAATAAAAATGGCAAAAATTATACAAAAAGAGAAATGCCATTGAGATCTAAAAACTTAGTATAATTTGTTGATTTAATGATGTATCAAATGATAAAATTATAATACAGAAATTCAACAATTACAATCACTCCAATATTATTGGACTATAGTATTGTCATATCATTAAGTCAATAAATTAAGTCTCTTAGAATTGTCTCACCACCACCACTACCACCACCACTACCACTACCACTACCACCGCCACCACCGCCACCACCATCACCATTACCACCACCGCAACCCCACCACCACAACTAACCGCCACCTCTGTCACCACCACTTCTGCCACAACAACCACCACCACCGTCGTCTCCTCCACCATTACTATCGTCACCCCATCATCACCACACCCACTGCCCCACTCACCACTACAATCACCCCCACTGCCCCCACCACCATCACCGTTGCCGCCACCCTACCACCACCACCGTCGCCGTCACTCCACCATCACCACCACCACTACTGCCACCCCCACCACCACCATCGCCCCACTACCACCACCCTCAGCACCACTACCACTGCCACCACCCTACCACCACCGTCACTATCCCATCATCACCCCTACCACCACCACCTTTACCGCCCCACCACCACTATCTCACCATCACCCTTACTACTACCACCCCACCACTATCCCCACGACCATAACCACTACCATCGCTGCCACCGTCACTGCCCCACCGCCACTCCCCACTAATTGCTACCACTGTTGTCCACCATCAACGTCATCTCATTCTTATATTTATTACTGCTTCTACCATCATCCCACTACCCCCACCACCCCTACCGCCCCACCACCATCACCCCTACCCCCCCCCCCCTCACCGCCCCACCACTAAGGATGGCAGTGGACCGGGAAAAAACGGATATTCCTCTAAACCCGTCTCGTTTGGACCGAGAATGGACTATACGTATTGGACGGTAGACGTATACGGGGATACTCGTATAAACCCATGCAGGGATGGACTTACCCCTACCCCCGCCCCGCCCCGCCCCGCATCGTCCCCGTTATACCCGTTAAATATATATATATATATATTCGTGAGTCTGGCCAAGCCAAACAAGAGGTTGCTCAAATGTGCCTCAGTTGGAAAAGGAATCCATTAATAAGGCCCAACCTTGCCTTGCTTTATTATTTAATGAATCCAAAAAGCATCCTACTTAACCAAGGCCAGGTTTCTCAAGAACATGTAAGTCATGTTTGTAATTCTACTCAAACTAGTGGATGCCATGAGTCTGGGCAGCATATAACATTCGAAATTTTTATTTGGAATGGAAACAAATGATGGTGATGTCATTTATTTATCTGAAATGTCTAAACCACTGCCCTCCATCCTTTTGTCATCTTGATTCCTTGGCATTCCTTATATGCTTGTTAAATGATTTAAATTACTATCATTTTGTTGGGTGTGCTTTGTATTGTGTATTTCTTTATGAAGAAATGGTTGAGAAAATGCTGTGACATTTTCTTGTGAAATGGGTGTGCTTTGTATTGGATTATGTTGGTTTGGATTTGGGTTTAGGCTTGGGCTTGGGCAGGTACGGGGGAAGCGGGGACGAGGGCGGGGATTAGAAACTTACCCGCAGACGAAGATGGGGATGAAAATTATACCTGTTAACGGGGTGAACTGGGGATTGACGGAATTTTTTTAAACGGGTACGAGGATGGAGACTACACCCCCCGCCCCCGCTTCAGTCCATTGACATCCCTACCCACCACCACCTTCGCCACAACAAACCACCACCATCCCCGTCGTCACCCCCACCCCCACTGCCACTGCCACTGCTCCACCACCACTGCCACTACCTCCACCCCTAGCCCATCCCTACTGCCACCTCCATCACCATCGTCACCCACCATTAATTGCTACCACAGTAGTCCACCGTCACCACCACTACTATCGTCATCTCATTTTTATATTTATTACCACTATTGTCATCATTCCACTACCATCGTTGCCCACCGTCAATACCCCCCACCACCATTGTTGCCCCACCATTACCCACCGCCCCTCCATTACCCACCACCCCGTCGTCGCCTACTATCGCTGACAGCCATTGTCACCCACCCCCATGACATTAACCACCACCAACACCCATCATCCGTCATTGCTCACCACTGTCTCCGACCCCCACCACACTTACCACCACTGCCCATTCGTCATCGCCTATCATACTGTCGCCCAGAAAGCACTTGTTGCCATCCACCACCACCATCGTCATCGCTCACCACCACAACCCATTACCGCCACCATCACTGTCGTAGTCCTACCACCACCACTACCAACCACCACCACCGTCACCCACCACAGTCGTCGCCACCCACCATAACCATTGTTGTCTCCCACCACCACTCACCCCCATTACAACTGGTGCTTAAATTCATTTATTTCTCCTCTATGTTTATGATTTTGATTTTGGGTATGAAAACAAATATGTTTATTGTTGACAATTTTTTTTTATTATTCCGTGTCTTCAAGCACGGGTAATAACTAGTTCACTAACAAGAGAACAAGTGGGGTAAGTGAACTCTATAAAATTCAATAACCACTGTCTATATGTAACATATAATCATATGCATGTACAAAAAAGGGGTCCATTTTATCTAATTTTTAATTTTTTTATTAGACGATTACATCACGTAACATTGACGATGATGTGACCAATAGGGTGAATTCTAATTTAAACTCTTAAAAGTATTGATACAATTCTTATTTGATTCCTCGAGTTTTGATTTAAACAATTTATATTTCAATCATATACTCCCGTCAAGTTCCTTTTCAAACACCAAATTTTGTAAAAACAATAATTCCCGTTTCAGACAAACAATGATCGGGAGTGTAAGTAAAATATCAAATAAGACGAGAGGCGTCACTGAAATTAGCTTATTTTCAGATGGGTGTGGATTAAATTTACATTTATTTCTTTTATTCGTTTAATTAATATGAAATTACATTTTTGAATAAATGAGATGGCATGGAATCAACCTAGAGAGCTTTTAGGCTTTAAATATAAATTCAACTGCCGAGTCTTATTACCAATTCGTCTTTACGCGCCAAACCCTTCAAAAACCTCCCCCTCCCAGAATATCATTTCCGATGGCAACAATCGGATGGTACGGACCTCTCATTGATCTCTCACAAGCCTCTTCTCACATTAACGATTACGTTCAACTCGTCGTTTTCGTTCACAAATCCACCCCAATTCAGGTTTCCTCTCTCTCTCTCTCTCTCATATGTATAAGCGTTATTTCTTGACAATCCATTTTCCTAATCTGGTCTCTATATTTTCACACCCACACCCACACCCACAGACACTGACATATTGCTCATTGCTCGATCACAAGTTCTCGTGTAATTAGATGTTTATTTCAGTTTCTCTACACATACGTACGTGTTTATATATCTTAATAACCAGTTTTTAATTGCTTGAATTTAGTTACCATTTCATAGTTATGATTATATTGGGAAGCGTTTGGTAATGATTCTCTTAATTTTTTTTTTTTTTTGTAATTTGAACTTTTGAATCTTTGATTGTGCGAAAGAAAGAAAAAGAAACAAAAAGGTATATTTTTTGGAGTAAACCATTTTTGATTTTCTATCTTTCCCAGGTTCGCTCCCTTCCCCATCCCAGAAAAGTTAATTGCATGTACAGCTCACACATGGATAAATATAAATGTATTATTTTTGTGTCAAGACTTAGATATACTATTGGAAAATAGTTATAGAAGCGCTTTTGTATTGTTGGTTTAATTTTAAGCAAAATGAAAAATTATGGAACGAACTCTTTCTATGTATTAAAAGTAGTTTAAGAAACCATCACTATATGGTGCCTATAATTTTTTGCCAGTAATAACTAAACCAAACCAAGCCTAATGTCCCAATCATTTGGAGTCGGCTATATGAGTCCGTATTCGCCATTCATTTCGATCATGTGCTATACGCTCATTTAAGTTAAATATTTTTATATCTTTTCTTATTATTTCGTTCAATGTTAATTTTTTGCCCGTAATGACTAAGCTTAATGTTTCTGCAGTATAAACTATCGAAAGGAGGAGAAGTAATTAGGACAGACATTCAGGTTGGTGATGATACACGCCCATTTTTCTCTGTATCCATATGGCAGAAGCGAATGGGATCAATGATAATTGCTGGCGATGTCATTTTGCTACAAAGTATGACATAATTATACTAACTTCTGCACTTAAATACACATTGCTAGATGATGCGTATGGCATTGGGGCTTTCTTGTTCTTTACCTATAACAATTGTTATTGTATAGCTATAATTTATCAGAGGGTGCCACGATTTGTTGGATTTTTATACTTGAAAAAAGTTCATTTTTGTCGCTTGGTTTAAATTTGTTCTGACTTGCATTAAATTTTGATAATGGTCAGTAAAAAGCTATGAAGTCATATCTCGGGATTGACTTGGCAGTGTGGCTGTAATACTGTTGCATAATATGGGCAATGTGGTTGGTGCAGTGTTTTGACATCCATATTGACTTGACAGGTTCACTCAAGTAATCCACTATGGGGAATAGGCCTCTGGGATTTTAGAATGGGAGAAATTTGGTCACAAACAACTAGTATTGCTACTTTTTTTTTGGTTTCATAACGAAATATTTGTTATACGGAAGTTCAGAGCTGGTCCAAAAGATAAGGAAGAGGTTTTCTTTCAGAGACAATATGTGATCAATTCTGTTGCAAAGTATGATCCCTTGTAATCTTATAGATTCTATTTTGAGTGACTGTCAATGAAAATTTCTGCGGTTCAATTGAAATGCCTAAATCAGGCTTGTGATTTGATTTTGGGATTCTCTTGTGTTTCATTGACATTAGCCACGTAATGATGATTTATTCAAGGTTGCAACTATTTCTCCATTTTATCTGCGCAAAGAACTCAATCTATCAGTCAGGTTTCGTGCTCCTGCTCTACAATTTGGATCATCATCTCTATTGCACCTAATTTTTATTACAGTCAGCTCCATTTGTGTGTCGTGTCGCCCTTAATGTCTCGAAATTGATAATTAGTTGGATTACTTGAGCATGCAAACTGCCATAGCTAAGGGGGATCCACATTGCCGTGGCAAGTTCTCTTATATATTCAATTGCTTGGGATTGATAAACTTGGTTACTAGTTTTGGGATTGTAGAATGGCATAAAGTTGTTAGGGGTAGAATTTCGTTTTCTACCATAACCTATATAATTGAGAGTGGGTCTTGGCACATCGGAAAGGTTGCTTCATTTTGAGTTGGGACTCAAGGATTCGAGTTGCAGAAACCCTCTCCGCATACGGGGGAATAAGGATGCGTATATTTGAATCTCCCCAACCTAACAATGACTGGAGCCTTGTGCACTGGGTCTCCTTGTTTGATCACTATCTATGTAAATCCTGCTACAATAAAGTGAGGACAGGTCCAAAGGGGAATGGGAATGTGGAGACTTCTTTCAGAGAATACAACAAAGAAACTCAATACATTGAATATCATAGCTTGCTTTTTTTTTTTGTTGAATCTAATTTTTTTTTGCTAGATCTAGATAGACTCCTAATTGCTATCCCACTGAAGGTGTGCTGACTGTTATGAGCCCAAACTACCCTCTTTGACCGACTCAGCATGTTGGCATCATACTGACTACACAATTCTTATGCCCATCTAAGAAGCATATTCAAGGCCGTAAGGCTTACAATCTTTTCTTTAATTGCATGATCCATGCCCACGTGTTTAGAAAACTTGAAGAAAGACTCCCTCATCATCTCTTAAGATTCAACTATTTCATAGTTGTCCCTATATATCCAGAGAACAGCCACAGACTTTACTTTGATAACTCCTTTCGGAGGGTTACCATAGGAACGACAAATTCTGGTGATGTAGTGATTAGGGGAAAAGTGTCTAGTCTTGCAAAATTGTCCTTTGAAATGCATCTTCTGATGTAAAAGCATTCACAAGATTTGCTTGGAAATTAATTCAAGCCTACATGTTCTTTATGGCATAACTTGTCTTTGGTAATTCTATCATTTCCTAAGCCCAAATGAGCCATAAAATAGTCAAAAGGACACAGGCCTGTAATATTTCCTTCTTTCTCCTCACCAAAAGCATAATAGGACATCTTTCATGAAAATAAAATGTCCAAGGGCACAAATAACTTCCTCCCTCCTTCCGAAGTAACTTCTACTGTTAGATAATATAAAGAACAGATATGATTAGACAAATAATTAGTTATCTCAATTTAGATGTAATCCACATTCGCAATTGCACAGACAAGGTATATCATTGCTACTTGTCCACACAAAAACAGACAAGGGCCAAAAGCTCTTTTCCATAGAACCAAGTTACATCCTCAAGGTCAGTAGGACCCTGACTTCTAATTAGCTTGGACAGGGTGGAGAACCCGGGGGGGGGGAGGCATATATGTTATGGTGTGGAAGAATGACTTAGCACAGAAAATGCATGTAGCTTAATGTTATCAAGATCATAATTTAGGACTTCACTTGAAAAGGGACGATGGAATTTAAATTTGAATAGGTTGACTAAGTCATTGAGTGGCATAGACCATACTAAGAGTTCCAAAGAATTTCATAACTCTGAATATCTGTATAAGCTAGATTTTAGCAGAAGTTCATGAAACAAAGATCCTTTTCTAAGTGTATTTCTGGACCCCAACCATAAAAATTAAGTCTTGGGAAGAAGTTAAAAATCTGAGAGATAGCTTATAAGGGCATTTATGAATTTAGCAGCAATTGAATTGAGCATCCCTACCAATATCCAGCACTTTTCCATCCATTAAGGCCACTTGAGACTTTCCATGGCTGAATGAATTCCTAAAGGCACGAGCTTTGGGGAATGTCTGTAAACAATAATGCAAGGATTACTAATTGGACAATTGCCAATCACATGATCTGGTTTCTCTAGTAAGCCCAAACTATTGCTTTCGACAGTGATACCATTAGTAAAGCTCTTGCACATGCTGCTCATATTTTGGATATGGGCACAGAATTTAAAAGTGTGTTAAAGATTGAGATTTTACTTCTTTACTAATAAGGACAACATGGTATCACCACAAATTAGTTGCAAGACCTACACTATATCTCTTTGTTTACTAGTGTCTGTATAGGTGGTAACTGACTTCAAACATGTCATCTGTCAACCTCACTATGATGAATATCATATGATTTTGTGTGACCATCTTAATGAGGCGCATAATTTTAAATAGTTACAAACAAGATATACTTTCTTCATGGATAATCTCTAAATGTATTCTCGGTTAACTGTGACATCATCTTTATTGTCTTTATTCTTCCTCAATGATGGTCTATGCTATTATTGATCTAAATCAATCAACAAGTTTCCTTTAATCAAGGACAAGCTTTTCCTTTATAAGAAACACTTTAAGGGATGCTAGGATTTTCTTCCTGACATGGTTCATTTACACGGTGACAATTTATACTTTTTCAATTAGTTTGAACATAAATCCAGTACAGCTATCCCATTTGTGGGTTTTATTGATTGCTAATGTATCTTATTTTCATATTATTTAAAGAGAAATATCCAGAAGGGTTGGCTGACTGTTCAATTACCACAGATCTTAAATTTGTAATACCATTTCTTCAATTGTTTCAGACAAAATCTTTAGAAGACTGAATCATTACAACTAGGTTTTTTTTAGAGCTAGGTACTAAATTTCACTTTCTCGTCATGGTTGCCACTCAGAATGACGGCTTAACAGTATTTTCTTCGAGAACATTTGATCATGCATCATTTCTCATTTATTCAGTTTGTTTTGGCTTCTCTTTCCTGTAGTCTTGGATTATGGAGTTGAAATATTAATTATCATCCAGGTCTTCAATTGCAGTTATCACTTATTTCGTTTCCTCTATTTTCTTTTTTTCATTTTTCAATTTTTTGGGGGAGTGGGGGTGGGGTGGAAGCATGGGTCAAAGTATCGGTTGATACCAAAATGAGTCGGCCGAGTTATTATCCAACTCGGCACCTTTCGAGTCGATACCGTTATATATTACGTATAAACTTTGAGTCTCACACAACTTAGCGGAGTCGTCTGAGTTGTCTCCAAGTCAATCCCGCGTCACCGAGTTATTGTCACCGAATCGGATGATACGGTTCCATGACGCCGCGACAGTACCTAAATTTCTTGTCGTATTCAACCTTTTCTTTTAGATCGTATCATCTGATACTGCGACCGGTGTGTCTTAGAGCCTTCTGAGTCGATGGCCGATACCACAACCTTGAACCATGGGTGAAAGGGGAAGTAGATGTTCGAGGGATGTCTATTTTAGTGCTTCCACTTTACAATTGGTCTCCTACATGGTTTGTAGTACATCCAAACAAGTCCAACATCTTATGGAATATGGGTGCACATCATTCAGGCTCTTTTTTTTGTGTGTGTGTGTGTGTACATTTGCCTTAGAACACTCATCCTTATGAAATAAATGCATCTTGATACTGGTGTTGAGATTATGTTTCATCTCTACCAATCTATTGAACAGTAACATAGGTTACATGCTTTGAAAAATGTTGTGTATTGCTGTGATTGATGAGTCCCTGGCCAAAGAGTATTTATCTTGTGTATGGCTTCCTTTTATTCTTCCTACTTAGCATTAATGTTAATACTACGAGATTCTCACGTTTTTAAGCTTTGCTTGATGATTGATACAATGATCACACATGGGACATCGTACGCTGCGTATACACAATTCTCTGATTTATAGTTCAGCACCTTAAATTTCACTTATGCAGATTATAATATGTCAAATTACTGTTTGAAAATGTATTTTTTTTTTCAGCTTTGTTTGCTTTGTAGATTAGATCCGTGCTCCACATATGGTTCATCGAAATAGTGTTTTTGTCCCTAGCAGTTCTATTTGATACCTTCCCTTATTATGGGAGTGTAAATCCTAAAGTTTGGATTTCAGAATGCTGTTAATCTCTTATCTTGGGGAGTTTTAATATGTTTCTCTTATGTAGATGTCAGGATTACCAGAATTGGAGATATTGTTGAGGCTCGAACTGTCCAACACTCATCTTTGCAGTGTCTAGTCCACCCATATGAATCAATCGGTTTTGAAGGTAATCCTTCATTTGTCTCCTTTTGGGACTGTTTAATGGGTTCTTACATCCCTCTATTTTCCATCTAAAGCCCATTATCATGATAGCTAATCATGCAAATCAGTTCCTATATTACCGCAATTTTCTAACTTTATTTCCTCTATACCATAATTGTAACTTAGTTTCCATTCTGCCACTGTTTATATGAAAGCGTAGTTTGAAGTTTAAACTCAAACTTTTCAAAATTAAAAGTGTACTTTGAAGACACACTTTCCATCTAAAAGTGTGCATTTAAACCATACTTTCATATGAACAATGTTAGATTGGGAAATAGGTGAGAAAACGTGGTATTGCTTAAGGAATTAAACTACCATGTTGGCAGGAATATACTTTGTGCCACTTTCCTTGAATCACAGTTGTAGAAAATGAAATTTGTTTTCCTGATAAATGTACTGAATTTATGTCTTATTCAATGCAATATTCATTTTTACTGTGTAGGTGAAGATCAAATATTGGGGGATTGTCGAGTTGGTATAACAACAAAGGAAAAACTTAGGAAGGTTATTAAATGGGTGCTGCGAGCTGGACCTACTCTGCACAATGTTGAATTGCATGTCTATCAAGTACTCTCTTTACTATCCAACATTTGTGGGTTATTCATCTGTTTTATAGATATGCATGAGAGTGTTTGTTGCTTAGGTATTTCAATAGTAATATTAATCATGTATCATGCGGTTCCAGCTGCAACTGTAAATGTAAAAAACTATACTGCTTATGTGAGCCTTGACTTGTGTCCAAGCCATTACTTCTACATGCATTCAGTTTGTCTTCTTGGCATTTTCTGTTTGTGACTGCACTGCATCGACCTTTTTACCAAATCCATGCAGATTGGGAAAAAAATTCCCGAATGGGACAGTTTTGAAATTATTTCCCACACCTAGGTAGTTTTTAAAAACGTCAATTCAACCGACGTCTTTAGCCTAGAAAACTTCAGTTCAACTGAAGCCTTCAACACAAAATTCTCGTTGCTTGCATAAAAACGTCAATAGGACTGACGTGTTTTAAGCCAAAGACGTCAGTCCAACTAACGCTTTCTAAATGTTTTAAAAAGCATCAGTATGACTGACATTTTCAGCGTGTAAATATACCCAGATTTCCTTTTTCTTCTTCTTTCCTTTTTTATTCTTCTCTGATTTTCCCCCATTTCTGTGAGCCCTAATATGAAAAATCACCACCAGCAATCACCAACACCACCAACGTCAGTCACTACCACCAGAAACAACCACCACCAGCGACCACCACCACCACCACCACCATCAAGGTGATCCCTAATCCACCAGCGAAATCCACCACCACCAGCGAACTCTGACGAGCTCTAATCGGACGTTCAACAACATCCTGCTAGCCCTATCGACCTCCGGAGATCCCTAATCCGTAGCCCGTAGGTTTAAGGTTTGTCCCTCTCTCCTCCAATCTCTCCCCCTTCTTCCAGTTCTATCCCCTCCCCTTCCTTCGCAAATTGTAACCGCACACACACACACACACACACACACACTATTACATACACACTATAGTTGTTAGTATCGTACGATACACGATACGTATCGTACGATACGTTACGATACGGAGGTCGTCCGACACGAATCGTAGTTTTGTATCGTTTTTGCGTTGTATTGTCCGATACACGATACGTTTTTACGATACGATACGTATCGGTACGATACAAACGATACGCGCAAGGTTGTTTAATTTTTTTTTTCTTTCTGGCTTGAACGACATCGTTTTGGCTTGAACGAAGGCTTTTCTCTCCATCTTCATTGTATTCACTGTCTTCTGGTTGGTTGGGCTGGGTGTTCTTCACGACGAAACACAGCAGCTTCTGGGTGTTCTTCGTTGTCTTCGCTGTCTTCTGGGTGCGCTCTATTTTCTCTGTTCTTCAAACTGTTAAGTTTGGAGGATTAACATAATATGAGAGACAATATTAAGAGGGAAAACAGAGAGAGGTTAAAAGCTTAACCTAGCTCTCATACATCACTTGTATTTATAGTTAACTCACAATAATAAGAATTACACATACATCCTCTTACTATTAACAATTTACACGTACTACCCTAATATTCTTAACACTCCCCCTCAAGCTGGACTATATATATCATATAATCCAAGCTTGGAACAAATCCCTGTAAGACATGTACGACTCAATGCTTTGGTAAACATATCTGCAAGCTGATCTTCAGATTTCACAAATGGAGTTGTAATTTCCCCAGCTATTATCTTGTCCCGAATAAAGTGACAATCAACCTCAATATGTTTGGTTCTCTCGTGAAACACCGGATTGGCAGCAATATGGATAGCTGCCTGGTTGTCACAGAACAACTGTAAAGGAAGTTGAACTGGAAACCCAATTTCCTGGATAAAGTGTAGTAGCCAAGTCAACTCACTCGTCGTGTGCGCCATTGCCCTATACTCAGCCTCAGCACTGGATCTTGCTACTACAGTTTGTTTCTTACTTTTCCATGAGACAACGTTACCTCCTAAGAAGGTACAATATCCAGTGGTTGATCTCCGATCAGAAGGAGAGCCAGCCCAATCAGCATCTGAGAAACCTTCCACTCTAAGATGTCCATTGGCTCGATATAACAATCCAAGTCCTGGAGCACGTTTGAGATATCGCAGAATACGAGTAACTGCCTCCCAATGTGGTACTCTAGGACACCCCATGAACTGACTTACTATACTGACTGCATAAGAAATATCCGGTCGAGTAATAGTGAGATAATTAAGCTTCCCAACCAATCTGCGATACCGACCCGGATTCTCAAACAGTGCACCATCATCCATCAATAGTTTCTGATTCGGATCCATAGGAACATCAATAGGTCTGCCACCCAGCAAACCTGCTTCCTCTAACATGTCAAGCACATATTTCCTCTGGGATAAACAAATACCTTGTTTAGATCGAGCCACTTCAATACCCAAGAAATACCTGAGTTTTCCCAAATCCTTAGTGTGAAATCGATCCTGCAAGAATACTTTTAACTTGGCAATCCCCTCAGAATCATTTCCAGTAATCACAATATCATCTACATAGACTACCAATAGCACATATCCAGCATCTGTCTGTCTATGAAACACAGAATGATCTGTCTGACATCGAAGAAGACCAAACTCCAAAACTGCATCTGAAAACTTACCAAACCATGCCCTCGGTGACTGCTTCAAACCATACAAAGATTTCTTTAACCGACATACATTCTTACTATACTCCCCCTGAGCAGTAAACCCAGGTGGCTGCTCCATGTATACCTCTTCAACCAAGTCACCATGTAAGAAGGCATTCTTGACGTCTAACTGAAACAAGGGCCAATCAAGATTAGCAGCCAAAGAAATCAAGATACGAACAGAGGAAATTTTAGCAACAAGAGAGAAAGTCTCCTCATAATCAACACCATAAGTCTGAGTAAAGCCTTTTGCAACAAGCCGGGCTTTGAGACGCTCCACAGAACCATCCGGATGAAACTTAACAGTATACACCCAACGACAACCAACAGTTCGTTTACCAGGAGGTAAAGGAACGAGATCCCACGTCCCATTATGATGTAAGGCATCCATCTCATCCTCCATAGCTGTCCTCCAACCCGGATCAGATAATGCATCCTGTAAACGCTTAGGAATAGATATAGTAGATAATTGAGAGGTAAAACAAGAGAAGACAGGAGATAAGGCATCATATGAAACAAAATGAGCAATGGGATGATTTGTAACACACGAACGAGTACCTTTTCGAAGAGCAATAGGTAGAGAGTCTAAATTACCTGATGGACCAGGATCAGCAGACGGCAAGGAAGACGGTACGGGCACCTCAGTCGATGGGCGAGGACGGCGAGAGTAAACACGGAGAGGTAAAGTAGATGGCAACACAGTGGGCAGCGGAATATCTGAAGTACATGGTGGTACAGGAGATGACCCAAAGTCCAGATCCAAAGGCTGAGAAGGTGCTGAAAAATATGGAACAGATTCCTCAAACGTGACATCGGCACTAGTAAAGTATCGTCGCAGAGAAGGACTGTAGCAACGATACCCCTTCTGTGTGCGGGAATAACCAAGAAATACACATTTGGTAGCTCGAGGGTCAAGTTTATCAAACCCAGGACCCAAATTGTGAACATAACAAACACAGCCAAAAACCTTAGGTGGTAAGGAAAATAAAGGCTTATTAGGAAAAAGGACAGAATATGGACTTTGCCCATTTAACACAGAGGATGGCATACGGTTAATAAGATGACAAGCAGTAAGAACAGCATCACTCCAAAAATACCGGGGAATATTCATCTGGAATAACAAGGCACGGGTGCCTTCCAACAAATGACGGTTTTTGCGTTCAGCAACACCGTTCTGTGGAGATGTGTAAGCACAAGAAGTCTGATGAATAATACCAGTTTTACTAAGATAAGCTGAAAAAGGATCAGATTCATATTCCCGAGCATTATCAGAACGTAAAATACGTATACGACAACCATACTGAGTTTTGATTTCCTTACGAAATGTTTCAAATATAGAGAATAATTCAGACCGAGCTTTCATCAAAAACAACCAAGTCACACGAGAATAATCATCCACAAATGACACAAAATAAGGATATTTATTAGATGAAATATTCTTTATTGGACCCCATACATCAGAATGGACCAACTCAAATGGACTAGACACACGATTATTGACTCTAGACTGAAATGACACACGGTGATGCTTACTAAGTTGACAAGCTTCACAAGACAAAGACGACACACAACGAAGACCAGGAACTTGACGCTTCAGATTCTGGAGAGAGGGATGTCCAAGACGACAATGCCACTGAAAGGGGGACAACGAGGTCTGTAGAGCCCGAGTAGGTGAGTCAAAATCAAAGTAATATAAGCCACCAGCTTCATGCCCCGTACCAATCTTCCTCTTCGTCTTGAGATCCTGAAAGACACAATAGGAAGGATAAAAGGTTACAGAACAATTAAGAGACCGAGTAATCTTGCTAATGGAAAGTAAACTAAACGGAAATTGAGGGACAAATAAGACAGAAGATAGGGACATATCAGTACTCAAGTGAGTAGTCCCCGAACCTGAAACTTTAGAACAAGTACCATTAGCAAGAGTAACACTACGAGTGGAAGTAGCAGACTGATAAGTAGAAAAAACATCAGACGCACCAGTCATGTGGTCAGAAGCGCCAGAGTCTATGATCCAGGGACTGCGAGTGGAGGACAATAAACAAGTGGGAGCAATACCTGACTGGGCAAAAGTAGCAGTGGAGGGAGATGGAACAGCCTGTTGCTGGGATAAAAACTGGGCATACTCCTCTCGACCCAGTGTAATAGTAACCGACCCAGTATCTGGTGGAGCTGACCGAGCTATAGAAGCAACAACTGAGGTGTCATCCTGATAGGAAGCCTGATGAGCAGCACCAGAAGGTTTTCCATGTAAATCCCAACAAAAATCAACAGTGTGCCCTCCACGGCCACAATGAGTACAGGAACGAGGTCCACTACGGCCCCCACGACCACCCGTACGACCTCCTGTACGTCCTCGACCACCACGACCACCACGACCACCACGACCACCTCGATGACCATCACTGTGGCTACTAGGAACAACAAGAGCTGAGCGATCAGTGGGGGTACCATGATGGTTGCCTGAAGCAGACAACGTAGCACGCTGTACACGAGAGAACACCTCAAGTAGTGATGGAAGGCCAGAGCCACCCAAAATCTGAGAACGAATAGCCTCATATTCGGGTTTCAACCCTACTAGAAACCTAACAACACTCATGTCCTCATGTTGCTTCTTCCAAACTGCTGTATCAGTAGTAAACGGATGATAGGTCTTCATCTCCTCACAGACTCCCCGAATCTGAGAGTAATAATCCTCAACACTTAGAGTACTTTGTTCCAGCCGGAAGTACTCCTGACACACCTCATAAGCTCGGGTAAAATTACCCGTACCAGAATACATAGTAGCCAAGTGATCCCATACCTCCTTGGCAGTGTCAAGATAGAGCAAAGTAGAACAAATACTAGGCTCAATACTATTCAATAGTAAAGAAATGATTTGCGCGTCCTCTTGTTCCCACTGATCATACCCAGGAGTATCTTCCTTGGGTTTTGGGTCCACCAGATACTTCTTAAATCCTTTGCCTCGAAGAAAGACTTGAGCGGATCGAGACCATAAAGTGTAATTGGTCCCATTGAGTTTAACAGAGGTCAAAGGACCATTAATAATAGTCGGAGTAGAAGTAGGTGGCACAAATGGAGTAAGGGACCCACTATCTTGCTTAGGATCCATTATAGTTCAACAAATAGCAACTAAAAAGCTGCTGGACCGCTGAACCGGGGGAAAGGGAGCTGCTGGACCGCTGAACCGGGCTGGAAAACCGGGCTGAAGGACTGAACCGGACCAGCTGGGGCTTCTGGACCACTGAACCGGACCTCTGAAGCACTGAACCGGACCTCTGAAGCTGCTGGACCGCTGAACCGGTCTGGAAAACAGGGCTGGAACACTGAACCGGTCTGGAAAACAGGGCTGGAACACTGAACCGGTCTGGAAAACAGGGCTGGAACACTGAACTGGACCGGCTAGGGCTTCAGGATCACTGAACCGGACCGATGAACCTTCTGGACCGCTGAACCGGTCTGGAAAACCGGATTAGAACACTAAACCGGACCGGCTGGAGGTCCTGAACCGGACCACTGAACTGAACCGAAAATAGTTTAAGGTTCGGGCTTAACCCGATCTGACCCAGACCCGATCCAAACAGTCTTCGTCTTCTTCGATTAGGGTTCCAGGGGAGCCCTCTGGTCTCGACGGCGCTACACCACCACAGCACACCACCACCACACGCGATCAACCACAGTCGATCGTGACTGCACCTCGACAACCACACCACCACAGCACACCACCACCACACCACCACAGTCGATCGTGACTGGAACCCCAGTCTCCGACTACGCGTCGACCACCACAACAGCGCGACACCACAACGACCACACCACCACAGCTACAACGGCTGTATCACCACCACCACTGTAGCACAGATACGCGAACAAGGACTGTATCACCACCACCACTGTAGCACAGATACGAACAAGGACCGTATCACCACCACCACTGTAGCACAGATACGAACAACACCACCTCCAATTGAATTAATTTATTCAAAAAATATATTTAGGATTTTAAGTGCTCTGATACCATGTTAAGTTTGGAGGATTAACATAATATGAGAGACAATATTAAGAGGGAAAACAGAGAGAGGTTAAAAGCTTAACCTAGCTCTCATACATCACTTGTATTTATAGTTAACTCACAATAATAAGAATTACACATACATCCTCTTACTATTAACAATTTACACGTACTACCCTAATATTCTTAACACAAACGATGAACCCTAGCCCCTCTCTCTCTCCTTTCTGTTCTTGACGACGACGAAGCAGCCAAGCCAGTCAAAGTATCCAAGCCATCGATCGAAGCAGCCAAGCCAGTCACTGCCTCTGGATCGCAGTTGCCTTCTTCTTCCTTCTCCAGCAACCCAGTGAAATATGTTTTTATAAGAAATGTTGTTAATTTATTATCTGACTTGAATAATTGGTGGAGTATTAATGAAATGTTATATTTTTATGAGTCTATAATTTTTTTTCAAAGGTATATATATTTTATTATTATTTATTTAAAATTGCGCTGTATCTTACGATACACGATACATGATACGATACGATACACTATTTTTAAAAAACGATACGCCTTCCGATATACGATTTGATAACTATGATACACACTTGTTCAGACATGCTTGTGTAGCTCTTAGACCACTATGTTGTTAGGAACATAGTCCTCATTAGAAAAATTTCACCTTAATGTACTGTATTTTAATGTTGTATATTTCATGTAATATGAGCATGATCCTTATTTTGTATTTGTATTTGTTTTTTTTTGTATTTCAGATAATAAAACAACTAGTACATTATTAAAATTTGAGTTAACAGCGAGGTTGGAAATTTTTTGTCAATGAATCAAACACTTCGCATGTGCACACCCCAATCTTTCTTAGCAAACTGAAATTTTGTGAATCAAACAACTTACCAAAATGCATTCCCCAAGACCCGGGACGACATATATGTAAAGCAATAAAGTGGAAGACAACAATGCAGTTGTGAATTGAGTAGTTTGAAAAAGGTAAAAAAAAAAAAAAAATTTGAAAAAGCCTAAATGCGTCAGTTGAACTGACACCATTAGAAAAACGTCAGTTCAACTGATGCCACTTAGAAAGCCTCAGTTTGTCGCAACTACCTCAACAAGCTAGCAAGAAAAACTACACTGATTTTGTGTTGAAAGCATCAATTGGACTGACGTGTTTAAGCAAAAGATGCCAGTTGAACTGACGTTTTCAAAAAGTACTCAGGTTTGGGAAATAATTTGAAAACTACCCCATTCTGGGAATTTTTTTTCCAAACTGCATGGGTTTGGTAAAAACTTCACGCTTCTTCTGGTTAGTCATATATCTTGGCTTCTTTTTTCGGCCTTCCCTCTACTCATTTCTCATTTTGCATGTGCTATGTAAATTATGTACCAATGTTCTTCCCTTTTTTTTATTGTGAGTTTCATTCAACTGCCTTCGTGTGCCTGGGCTGATATACTATAGTTGGCAGAAAGGACAGGCATATTTGCATGCACAGGACATGAAATATTAAATCCTGGTCTAAAATCCCAACATCTTCGGATGGGTGGAGGTTAATAAGGCTGTTCACACAACTTGCATGTCAGCGCTGCTTTCATATATAAGGCATTCATATATAAAGAGCTACGTGGATGATCTACGATGTTGTCGTGTTTGAAATTCATATTATGTTAATTCCACGTTCCATTATATGGTGATAACAGCAAATAAGCTAATTTCATTGACTTGTACATTTTACCACTGAGCGTTACCCTATCCTGTGGTAAACGTAGAAAGGAAAGCTTATTTTGATATAAGCTGACATTTTAGGATGTTGCTGTTCACATTGATGTTGAGTCACAAGAAGTATATATAATTAGCTGGTTATTGGTTTCTGACTGCATTGTGGCCACATGTTTCAAACATTTTCACTGCATGTAACTTTCCCACAGAAAAGGCAACCATCGATAAACTGGAAAGTATATGAAGAAACACAACGCCGGGACTGTTCTTCTCTTTTGGAAGTATCCCGTCTAACTGATTCATGTAAGGCAACCTTTCATGCATCAGTTGGTGAATTGTTTGTGCCAATTTCATTTAAGTGTCTTGATGAATCCGAGGAGGAAAGGATGTTTATCAGCAGGAGACTACATATAATGGGAGAGAAGAATTTAGTTGAAGATCTCATTTGTACTGGCTGCCAGCTATGTGGCGCTCCTTTGAATTTGGAGTTCAGGTATGGAAAAGGCTCAGTTATGCTCTTATTTGTTCCTTATCACTTGTGATCGTAATGTTTATTGAAAGATGTCGCCCTCATTTGGACAGGTCTAGTATAAAGCAAGAGACCATTCCACTCTATTGTCAGAAAAGTTCTAATCGGCTCCATATAGTGGGCTTGATATACAGACCCTTCATGGTATGGTATCTATTTTGATTTGAGGACATTAACCTTGTGTTTCTCTTCTCTTTTAAGTAGAATGTTGGAAATGTTTTCTATTTGAAGTGAATAAACTCACTGTTTGGGAGGTTTATGGATCATTCCTTTGCACATTACTTGAATGCTCTTTTCAATATTGTTAGTCGAAGAAATATTCTGTTGTCAAATCATCGTAATGTATTTTCCTGAAATTAATTGTCTTGAAGGATATGAGTAACATTTATGGTGTTCAAGCAACACCAAATCTTTTTAATTGGAGGTCCAACGGGATGCCTCTTGATACCAAGTAATCGGCTTAAACAGCTTTTTGGTGGTTGAGATCTCCCATTTGACCTTCCTTTTGGAGAAATAGTGTTTGTAATTCGAGTTGCATGCCGTCCATACTGTTTTCATGACGTCTATGGGACTTTGGCATCACGTCTACACCAAACCAAGACAGAGATATATAACCTAAACTGCCTGGACCTGACACCTTTTCCACCACAACAGATAAACAAAGTTCAAAAAAGTAAACATATATATGTCAATCAGTGGCAAAATCCGATATTTATACCACTTGGCAGTAACTCTCTGTCTCTGTCTTTGTCTCTCGTCATTAAGTTTCCTCTTTGCTACAATAATGGATCTACTAAGATATAACAGTACAATTCACCCAATATGTATAGGAGATGAGTGGGTTGCCTTTGATTTGTTAAAATGTTAAATACGCAATCCAAATATCTTTGTACTAGTCAGATGATAATTTTATCGATTATTTACTTGTTTCATCATCCAGACCCGATACATGGCTGGTTATCATCATCTCCAGTGTTGGGCTGGTTTTTCCTTTCTTCCATTTTTGGGGTTTCTACAATCTATGTTTCGCTTCACTGATGTCGGTGTTTGTTTGCAGTTATATGTGTGGGACGATTCAAAATATATTCCACTTCTTGTTACAAATA
Source organism: Ilex aquifolium (assembly GCA_951799425.1). NCBI lineage: Eukaryota > Viridiplantae > Streptophyta > Magnoliopsida > Aquifoliales > Aquifoliaceae > Ilex > Ilex aquifolium. The sequence goes on from OX637402.1 coordinate 23,031,253, forward strand.
AGGCTGCTGAACTCTTGTTTGGAAACATTAGGGCTGAGATAGTACACTCTTGCCATGGAAGGCAAAATCACAGAAAGAACCATGATATGGATAGTGGTCACCAGGGTAATGATTCTTATGCTCAGGCCACTTTGCAGTCAAATGCTGCTGGGAGAGATATTTCCAATTCTCACTCAACAGGCACAGCTAAGGGATTTAGACTGAAGGGAAAAAGACAATTTGGTGAAAACTCGAACTTCTATTTGATTTGGGTGATTTTGCTGAAAATGTTGCTGCTACCAGGGAAGAACAGTCCTTTGAAGTTCAAAGTAAAAGTGAATGCAACCAGAGATTGGGAAAGTGGGAGGTGTGAAATGGTCTCGGTATCAATGCCATGCTTTAGAACCAATTTGTCCTCTGCCTAAGTTAACTTGGGGAAGTTTTGCAACTTCTTCCTATGCTATATACTGAGGCCCGGATCCTCCTTTTTCATTTGCTTGTAAGGTTAAATTTGCTTGTAATATGTAAAATTGGTTACACTGGGTTTTTGTTGATCCGCTAAGAGGTGTTGAAATGGGCATTTCAATCGTCCATTGGGAATTCAAACCATTGTCATATGTGTAATCAATACAAGTTTTGGGACCTTTTCTTTGGCTGTCAACATAGTAAACATTCCTTTGGGGAACAAGTTTATCTACAGTTGCTGTAAAAAGTTGAAGATTCTGTTTAAGTCCAGACATATTTGTTCTTTGATTCGTTCAGCAAATCTTTTCTTCTTTTAATCAGCTGGCAACATAAACCTTGGTCTTTTTATTATCAGTAAGCTATGTCTGGCAGCAACTGCTTATTCCTCTTGAAGGGAGAGAAACAATTCTACTTTTAGAACCGAGATTGTGGATGTGTTCCCTCGAAAGGGAAATGTATTATTGTGTTCATTGCAGATTGGTTTGGAAGGATGCAGTGGAACAAAGACATATTGGGTAATTGGAATCTGGATCCATACTTCATTCTCTTGCTTATCTTGTAGGCTTATACAGTTTTGGTAGAATGTGTTAGAATGTGTTGGTGATTTGTATTATACTTGACACTACGTGGTGTAGTTTCTGTTATGGATATTGGGCGGGTGTCTTGACTACCTTGTCCCTTTTGACTGGTGGTTTTGCTAGCCTAATAACATTGCTGGTTTGTTTGCCTTCTGGTAAGCTCTTGTCTTCTTCCCGCCCTCGGGTATGCGCATGCTTCCGTTTTGTGGTCTTCTAGCTCAAAAAGGTGGTGGTTTTCTTTTCTAGGTCCCTCGGAAAAGGCTGATGCTGAGGTATCCCTGTGCTCCATGACTTCTTGACCTGTTTCTAGTCACCTTTGTATGGTACGAGTTGTTACTTCATTCAATTCACTTGGTTACATTATATAGGCTAGGCTTGCAATCTGACTTTGGTCATTATGGACTGGTACCAAGATCAAGTCCTAGGCAAGTCGACCTAATTTTAACCGCTGGCCATAATAGAAATAGATAGCCACAATTGTATGCAAGAAGGGATCTTAGTTCTGCTGTACTACACAAGGTACTTCCCTTGAAAAATGTAAAGCTTGAAAAGTAAATGACAAAGAAAAAGAACCAAGCAAAACAAAACAAGTGAAGCATATAACAATCCGAGATCCCTGGAAGCAGCCATGACAACATGCTCAACTGTATTATTGTATTTCAGTATGGCTGATACCATACGATAAAACATATCATACACGAAGCAGCATCTGAAAATTTACTCCATGAAATTAGGCAATTCCTTAACTAATTGCCACTTCACGTCCAGACAGATTAGAGAACAAACGAAGTTGCAACTTAAGTACACGAATTTGACATCAAGACTCAGCTCCAACATCTGCTAAAGCACCAGCAGCTACAGAACTTTGGTCTTCCAAAAGCTTCATTTGACGTTCTGCATGTTCTCGTTCACAGGCGCTAATTGCCATGATAATATCAATCATGGTACCAGTTGTGCCAAAAAACACAAGGGGTGCCAGTGATTTGCGTTTTATCCCCACTGGTATTGCAAGCAAAGCACCAGCAACAGAGAATACCCATGTGCCTAGTGCGCTGCAGATATTCAATTCGATAAGGTTATAACACCTAACCATTTGACTGAAAAGAAAAAAAAGACAAGGATGCTCATTTGAAAATCAATAGAATTTGCGTTGTGATGTGATGAACTATGCAACATCTTTCATTTCAACCTTAAACTAGAAAACTCACAACATCTACGAATAAGCAATGCATAATTTATCCCGGCTACCAAATTTAGCAGCCTAATGGTAGCAACTCCTTAGGCAAACCAAAATATGCTCATGGACATATGATTGTCAGTCCAATGTTTTTTCTCCATTTAATCCAAAAAATCCACCAATAGACAATGAGATTCATGTCAGATGACAGGAGAGGTGTTAAGGTAGAACTCTCACCAGAGAATGTGATAAGCTCTAATAAAGAAACAGAATTGGTAGAAACTCTCATAGAGAAAGCTCCGAAAGCTACTTTCACATAAAGAAGATCATAGTTTATAAAGAAAATATATACTTGGCTAGGAAAGCTTAGGGCATGGGACATTGGAAAACTATGAAGCATCACACTGTTACCTGGAAAATTACACCTGGCTGTAGTACCTGGAAAATTATACTTGGCTGTCACAGTTTCTCAATCAAGCCAGCCAGTTCAAAGCTTACTATTATCAATGAATATGATTCCATTCATATTCCACTTGACAACTCCCGAATACAACCTTTCTGCTTAGTAGAAACTATTGAAAGAGTTTAGAAAGAACATCACAAATTATGGACTTGGAAAGACCTGGTTACTCAAGTGAACTACAGCATCCATATATTCGAAATGGATAAACAGGTTCGTAATTTAGGTTCCATCAAGCATGCTTGATCTGATCTCGTGGCATTTGATTTGATCAAACAAGCACATCTAGTGCAGTGGCTTGGAAGCAAAGCTACCTTGACCATCTTCCAAAGTTATAATGAAAAAACTGATCAAAGGTCGTAAGGATCGACTGCTCTACATTCAGCTACACCACAGTGACCCCCGAAGCAATCTTCTTATAGTTGCGGGACCAAACCCAGCAGCCAATTGCTGGCTCTGAATAACCAACCCAACAATAAACTAAATTCTTCCATAACTTAGAGGGGCGGGTTGCACGCGAACACTAAACTATTCCATTATCCACACAAAACCCTTCAATGACTCATCGACTGCCTTGCTTGAAGAATAGTTTCACGAAAAATGGAGACTAGTGGGAATAAGGTTTGACCTTGTTTCTAGATTGACTAAAAGGAATGTATGAAATTCGTTCAGTTTGTCTTAGTGATGGGAAAATCTTCATGAAAAGGGGCAACTTTTGTGTAGTTTGTGATTGGATGTAACTGTTAAGATTTTCTCCCAAATAAATCTCTCTTACTACATCTCTTGTTATTTCTCAATCTTCGGTGAATGCAGCATTGTATGATAGTAAGTTCTCTGTTACAGAAATTTTATGAAAGTGGACGACAAGTTTTAAATCTTAATGCAGAAAATAAATATCTCATTGTATCATTCCTTTCCACAGCATATAATGGGAACTGAACGCCCTCTGCTGCCAGAGTGGCAGATGGACAATATCCTAGTTAGATCTAACAACTTATTCAGAGTAAGTGTTGGATTAGCTTGTCCCCTTCTTATTATTGAAAATTTGAGAAATCATTTGCATATTAATTGGGCATAAGTTTGAAATGCTCCTGAAAAGAACATCCCACACTTCACTTTTGTCCATTCTCACCAAACATGCATTACTATATCCCAACCACAGTAAGCAAACCCCCTTTCTATTTTTCTTGCTACCATTTCTCATCTGCCGTCAAATGAAAGTTGATTAGAGTTCCCAATGGCCGGTGAAAGTGAAATAGGAGACCTCAAGCTGCCATTCTCGATTAGAGAATAGAAAGAAGATTTTTGCCAACATTAAACTAATTCTACTTTTCTCTCAATAGTTTTAGAATTTGAATTATCTCAGTTCTCAATCATTACAAACCATTGACGTATTCTTTGGGAGAAAGTTGACATGCAAATGAAAAGAAAATCACCATACTCGTTCTCATTTCTACCCATCCTTGTCCATATCATTCCTATTTCTCTGATCATACTTGATTTCCTTCCCTAATTTTGGAAACAAATTTTGTCTTATTCATAATTCTAGGATTGAAGAATTTATATGGTCATCAATCTAAGAACAAAGCGTTAAAAAACTATGTTTTTCAGAAGAAGTTTTAACAAGTAGCATAACAAAGCAATATATGCGCTTTAAACAGAAGAGCTGCGACATCTAACCAAGAAAGAAAATTGCAGCAGCACACACACACTCACACATGTTCTTATTATAGTAGCGTATATACTGGATGTCTGAACCATTGCATAAAAGCTTCACACGAGGAATAAACATCAACTATTTACTCAGCAGGCAAATAATAAATGGAGAAAAAAACTGACTTGGACACTGAGCATTCCTCAAGGTGCTTCACATTCTGTTGGCCGGTCATTCTCACTTCAGATAATGGACTCAAGTAGGGCAGTCCTCTTCAAACCTGATTGACCCTCATGTCAGCTAAGCTTGCACATTTATATATAACAGTATTTGTAAGACGAGGATCAAAATTTCGTTTTGGTGCATAGAAGTTTCGGTAATGTTTCGGAAACAAGATGAAAACAAAGAAAAATTTGCAAATTTATTTCTACAACATTGGTCGAAATATAGCGAAACGTAGGTTGAAACATGCCGAAACACCTCGAAACTTACCAAAGCACCTCAAAAAATCTCGAAACAAAAGAATTTTAATATTCAATCAATGATTTATTTCAGTTTCTATGGTAACGGTTACGGACGTTTCCACCTTTTCAAAACGAAATTTAGTTCCTTGTTGTAAGGATGAAATGAACAGAAAAGCTTCTTTCGGAAAAAAAAAAAAAAAGACATAACAATATAGCACGGGGTAAGAAAGAAATTGAATCATCATTCCTTTGGGTAAATTTTGTCTCACTTAATGATATTCTCCTTCTATAACTTCAAATTGATGAAAATTTTAATGAATTAATCAAAGAATTTATGAGAATGAGTCTTATGTCATTCTTTGAGAATAAAATTTCTCAAATAATTTTCCAAACCCTGACAGTTTACTTTCAAACCACAATAATCTAAGCAATCAATCTTCAGATTTCCAATTAAAGCCTGTCATATATAAAACTAAGAAGTATAGTCAAAGCCATCACAAGATGATGAAGATTATGATGCTGATGACAGTACAAGGATTTGCACAGACATATACACAAAAATAGACACACACATATATGCATATATTTCTAGAAAGACAATTCGTAAGAATATATATAACTCATATATGAAATGATTGTGGTGAAAAGAACTTACAAATTACAATAATGGAATTTGGTTTGTACTCATAAGGGGGAGAGAGAGAGAGAGAGAGAGAGAGAGAGAGGAAGAAGAAGGTCTGGTTTTGCGGCTTGGCTCCTCTACGGTCAGTGAGTTACCGCATACCATGCGGTTTAATTCAACGGCATCGTTTTGAGGCGTTTTTGAAATTTTTTTTTAAAACCCTACCAGAACGACGTCGTTTCTGTTCCTCCACATCAAAATTAGAGATCCTCTTTGCTCTGGCTTCTTCTTCGTCAAACAGTCTACTTCTCCTGTTTCTCCCACTTCTCCCACCATTTTCTCAACTCATTCTCTTTGTTCTTTTTCGTCAAATGCAGTGAACTCCAAAAGAGTCACAATATATACTTCCTCGTCAAATAACAGTATCGTATCAAAAAAAAGTGAACACCGGTGTCACCTATAACGTTATTGGATTGTAGGTAGTTTGTATAGTGCTTATTGACCCGAATCCGGTTAGTCTACATTCGGTCCATTAAAAATTTCATGGTGTTTTTATTTGTGAATTTTTTGAACCATTTTTGTAAAAATTGTTGAAAAGTATAATTTTTGGAACTTTTTTGTTAATAAGTCCACGCAAGAATTTTTTTTAAGTCATTAAGTCCAGCTCAGCTCATCTTTTTTTGTTGTGTAGTACAAACTAATCTTTCTATTTTCTTTTTATATATTATAATATTACCCTTACTCTATAACCTTCACAAAATTCAAACAAACATTCAACGTTACTAAACTATACTAGTTAGATCATCTAAAATTCTATATATCAAACAATTGATTCATAAAGTGAAAAACATAGACACACACAAATATATATATATAGGATGGCCAGGACCTAGATAATGCCTATGATCTATCCAGTCCATGACTCATTCAGTTTATAATTCGGGTTCTATACCCATGTGAATTAAGTGTTTCAATCAATACTTTCTTCTTCAAAAGAAAAAAAAGTTGTCTCTTTATGAATCATGGTTGACAGAATCATTCAGTCAAGACTTTTTTCCACCAAAAGGAGAGGGAGAAAATCATTTCACTCAAAGTAATTCAGTAAAAAGCAAAAGCAGCCAACCAACTTTTTAGCAAAAGTTAGAATTCACCAGAGTAAAAACAGTTTACTCTAGTAAAATCATGGTGAAAATCATTTTCACTAAAGTAAATCAGGAAAAACAATTATTCAGTCAAAAAATAAATCATTCAGCAAATTCTATTGAAAAATCTACGCATATATAAGGATTCCAATCATTTTGAAGAGGGGGAGGCCACAATAGCCATCACTAAACACCTTTCTATTGTCCTATTGTAAACATTTCTTCATATGATACAAATGAAAAACATTCCCCAATTATCTATTTGTAAGTTTATTTTCAGTTAAGTGTATTTTGTATTCTTACAAGTTAAGATTAGTTAGCCTATTATTATCTTTGTGATTTGTTATCTTTTCGTATGAATCTTTATTAAGATCAGTTATCTTTTTGCATGAATCTTTATTTATTTTTCTACAGAATCATCATGACAGATAAGAAATTTGGTAAGCTCCCTACCTTTAGTAAACACCAAAGTAAACAACTTGTCTTACCAAGCCCAAGTCCAAAGCCTAGCCAGTTACACATTATCTCTTTATACTTTGAAAATATACACATAACCCCCTATAATTTTGGATCCAAATAAAAACCCTAACTCTGTTGACGGGAAAGAGAAAAAAACTGAGCTATCCTTTTTCTATTTTATCAATAGTTGTTGATTGAATACAGTTTCTTCACTCAATGAGAGAGCTCGGAAGAGAGAAAAAGAGAAAAGAATAGAGGAAAAATGGGGTACAGAAGGCTGGAGGGAAAGGATTACAGAAGAGAAAGAAAAAAAGGTCTACCCATTTGTTGACAGCGGCAGGCAAAGGTCAACCCATTTGTTTACATATCAATATGTTCGTTGCCACGATACCACCCACTCCATCGCCAAATTGTTTCCACTTCGATTAATCATCAAGAAAAAAATCAATCAGCAGAAAAATTGAACTAAAGAGAGTTAAGTTCAATTCAGTAAATAAATCCACCAAGAATTCAATGGAATTTCTAATCCATGGGATTTTTTATCCTCTTTTTTCTCTCTGAAAATTGATTTTTTTCTGTGTCTGCTTATCCATATCTCTGAATCATGCAGTGAATCGGCAAGAGAATATGCGCACATGAAATTCTGATATGTTATTGGACATATGATGGGTTAAAGGCCAATTTTTTTTAGAGATGGGTGTTGAGTTTGGATTGCTTATCTATATCATTGGCTTGGCTTTGAATTGGGTTTTGAGTCACATAAATTTGTGTAGAAATAGGTGATAAACTAGATCACATAGAGAAAGTGACAGTTGATGAATGATTCTGTTAGAGTTAAGTATGAAATATTTTCTTCTACTAAAAGGTATTTTGGTCTTAAAAATGATTAATTTTGGAAAGAAACAACCCAACCTCACATTTTAGTAGCGTGAGATGAAATCTCCGTTACTTTGGATGAAAAATTTAACGATTTTAATTTGGTCAAAAACTATAGGAGGTTATGTGTATATTTTCAAGGTTTAAGGAGGTAATGTGTTCCTAGGTCAAACCACATGGTGGTAATCCGTAATTTGCCCAATAAAGTATTAATGGGCAAGGCGGACAGAAGTGGCAGCATGGACCCAAACTGGTATGTAAGTCCAAGTAGAGAGCAAATTAAAACAGGGATTGCCAAAACAAACCATTGAATTTGAAATTATAACATAGGGAGCACGGACTTTGGCGTTGTCAACCTTTTTTTGTTTATTTTTGGTAACGGTGGTGTCAATTTTTTTTAAACTGTGGAGTGTTCAACTTTAAAAGATAACAAAGTGGAAGGTGACATCTGAAGGCAAAAGCTGTCACTTCCTGACAAAAAGTTCATCTTCAAGAACAAATTTGGACGAAAAGAAATGTAAAAAGGAAGAGAAGAAAATCTTGAATTGACAGTGAAAAGTAGTTGGCGAGGCCAAAACTATTCCTGGCATTATTATGAATTGCAGGCAGGAACATTTAGAAGCAGGCGAAATATTTTTGTTTTAATGCAAATTAAAATGAATTATTTTAAGGTATTTTGAGGTATTATGAAATATTTTAAAATATTTTGAGATATTTTGGTGTGTTTCAAATAAATATTTTTATTTTTATTATATTTTTAAAGTAATTTTATTTATTAGGTAACCAAAACAATGTACTACAACAAAATTTTGATACTTATAATTAAAATATAATTAACAAACTCAAATACTCGGGGAAAAATTGTGAAACCAATAATGCCACCATTCATCAAATATCTTAATGTAATCAAATATCTGCATTCATGAAACCTATAAATGCAGATATGTTAATTGCAAAACGTAATCTTTTTTATCAACAAACACACTCTCACCTTGGGGTTGGTAACTAATTACACTTCCCTTAATCTTATTAAGTAGTGTTTTTTAGGCTAAAAATGAAATTATTATGATCTCAAAGAAGTGAATTATGTACTACTTAAAAAAAGTCTGAATAATATTTTAATAAAATTTCGTAGTACTTCTAATAGATGCATAGGGCAGAACTATTGTATTGAAATTATGATTTTTTTTGATAGAATTTATATTTTTAGGGATAATAAGTTATAGCTACAAACCTTATGATCAATTCCCAAATATTATCATTAATTTTCAAAAATCAAGTTATTATTTTTGAAATTCAAATTATACCTTCTAAATGTGAATTCACAATTGATTTGGGATCAATTATAACATTTAAATTAGAGATCTACCATACTTGTTGATATACGAAAAGAAAAGTCCCTCGTCGGAGACTCCTAAAGGCTGAAAAATGGGGTACAAGGAAAAAAGTAGGCAGAGGGAGGGTGACCCACTATTGCTTGGGTTGGGGGAAGAAACTCAAACTATAAGATTGAAGTATACAGCGACGTCCTTTTTTAATTGCATCAACTGTACCTCACACGATATGGATATCCCAAACCTATTAGCTTTGACTATACGGTCCACTTCTATCATTTTCCAAGGAAATTTTACAAAGACCCACGTCAATTGTTTAATGAGTCATGCACCAGAACCATAAGGGCCTGATTGATACGTGGGTTTAGATGAATTTTAAAGGATGAGTTCTATGAAAAATAGTTAATTGAGTAATGAAAAATAATAATTTTTGTACATGATTTGACATGAATATGTGAATCCCATGTATTTATACCACTTACCAAAATTATAATTACTAATGCATCATTACATCAAATTAAACGATTTATTAGACAAAATGTAATATTGTCAAAAACGACATTTGATTTAATGTCACATTAAAAGACTTTGCATATTTTTTCTACTCCTATCTAATCATCCCCAAAATGGGATAGAATAAAAATATATCATATTATTATTTTGATAACTTAGGAACCCACCATCAACCGAGCCCATTTGGACTCGTGGCTGATAGTCAACTTGGGTCCATACGTAAAGTCTCTTCTCCATACGCAAGGGTTAAATCTAAAGAAAGTAGACCCAAAAAACATTTTCATCCTGTAGAGTATCGAACCTTTGACCAATATAAATTTAAAGCGTCTATCAAGTGGTCAACTATCACTTGAACTAACTCTGTAGATTAAATATATCATATTATTATTATCTCAAAAACACAATTGGGTGTGTTTGGGTTGGTCTTACTAAACCAATTTAATCTTAAATAGTGAATCTTACAAACGACCCCTAATACTGCATCATCCGTCGTTTAAGGGACAAATGGTAATTGCCAAGGAAGGGAGAAATTTTCTGAAACATATGAATTTTATAAATCTATGGCAATCTTTACACATGCTAATACTCTTAATAAGTCGTATAGGGACAACATTTGAAGTGTTCAACAACCCAAACATAATAGCTAACTTTTCACTGTGACAAACACAAATTCCCACTTTAGATTCTGCTCAAATTAGGATCGGTAAAAACTTATAGTATTCTAGCTTCATTTGAATCGAAACCAAACTCAATTTTACGTTGAAAATTTGTAAAAATTAAGCAATAGAATTCAATAATGGATTATTGAATAATTGTTTTCTCACTACAAATCTCCCAGAATCTAGATGATTTACTATAAAAGTTTAGCCCAAATGTTTGAAACTTCTTAAAAATATATTAGAAAGGAGTAAGAGAGAGAGAGATATGTATATAACCTAGAGCTAAGATTGGGTTGTTTATTTTTTTTGAATATTGGTTGTTCGACAATAAAATGATATTTGGACAATTACCTATATGAGCGGAGCACACAATTATTCAGGCTCGGCTCATTTTATAAATAAACTTATAAAGCTGATTAAATTCAATTTGTTTTGTAAACTAAAAGGGAATCTCATTTTGTACTCTAGAACACTAAGATTTTTTACTTTGCACTCTAAAAAATTAGATTTTTTACATGCTTCCTTAATATATTAAAAGTGTTGGAATGTTCCTCTTTCGTTAACATCTGTTACTTTATTCCGTCAAAATATTTTATTGACGTTGACATAATAAATAACGGAAACTAACAGAAGAGCCACATTTTAACACTTCTAATACATTGATGATGCAATGTGAAAAATTTAATTTTTAAAGGTATAAAATAAATATTCTTAAATATTTTTGGGTGTAAAGTATAATTCGCCCTAACTAAATGATTATAAATAAGTCAAATCGAGTCAATTCCAAAAGGAATTCGAGTTGTTCAGATAAGTTAGCAAAGGGTCGTCAACTTAAACACATCATTTCTGACCATTTACCCGGAGAGACCAATGTGCAAGGTGACATCGAAAGCAAAAGTTATTACTTCTGTCACAACTTCAGACAAACCAGAGCCATAACTTTTTTTTTTTATCAGAGATCCATAACTCACTTTCGGAAGTAAAACAAGATATAGATACGGAAATACTGTCCATCTATAATATAAAATAGAATAGACTTCAATAAATTTATTCGACGGCCTCAAATAGAATCATCTAACGACCATCAACATTCCTTTCAAAAACATTCACATTGAATCCCCCCCCCAAAATCCATCACTTTTCATTTACGTTGAACCATGTTTTAAGGCACGAGTTACTCTTAGTTTACACATATCGAAAAGCAAAAACTTAACTGTTCTCAGGCTTCCGGCCAGTTACATTATCCAACTTCATACAAAGTAGAATTGCAGATTTATTTTATCCAAAATTTAGATGGTGTTTGGTATATCTTAAAAAAAACTAGAGTTTCAAGTTCATAAGTAGAAAATAGAAAAAATCTATTTCCTTAAAAACACTTATGCACAAAATGCCTCTCATTTTTACCTTAATCTCCTCCACCAACACTGTCATCACATCACACCAATGTTGCCGTCACCACTACCTTAAATCACTTCTACTTTCTTACGAAGTACTTTTTAAATTTCAACTACCCAAACGCAAGAGCCAATTTTTCACTATGATAAACAATGAATAATATTATTTATACATTCTCCTCGTCTATTATCTCTAAACTTCCTTGTGGTTCATATCCAAGAGTTCTTACTTTCTAAAGCAAATCCCCCAATAATTTGTCCACCCTTTTGCATTGTTGATACGACCGTTCATCACACTTAAATGAATAAACCTCATCTCTAAAATTATTCCAGCTCCAATCCTTTAATTTTTCGAGTTTTTCCTCTCATCATTTTTCTAACCCATAAAAAATCCTGTCATCTCCCTGTCGAGTGGTACATGTTTAACAACAATACATAAGTCTCATAATCTTTTGGCTTAAAACCGAGTAATTGTTCATCGGCATACCACCTCTCTTAATTCCCACGATTCCGACAACCTGCAATGACGGTTGCTTGTAAACTTATTGATCTCAAAATTCATCTTCTTCATAAAATCAAAAGCTTCATCTAATTGGCCTAACCCAATGAACATATCAACCAGACACGAATGATGGTCAATCACTGGCTTGATTCTATATCCCTTTTTCATCATCTCAAAATAAGCCAATGCCATATCAATCATCCCAGCATTGGTACAAGCTGAGAGAACACCTACATAGGTAATCTCGTTTGGTCTCAACTCCTGCGAATCTCTTGAACAAAATACAATATATGCAGTCATTAAAATCACATTTACACTGGGGCCCACTGAGCTAGGCCAAGGTGACCCTGGCTTGCACAATGCACAATGCACAAAGCACAGAGCACAAATCCCTAGCTTCAGTACAGTACAGCCCAAGAACTCATAAGAACACCGAGCTCAACCCAGATTTCAGACACATTGCACAAGCACTTGCCTACAAATAATGGCAGGGTTTAGAAAAATTGGACACATTTCCAATTAAATGACAACTAAAAGGACCTTCTAATACCAATGCAAAGCTTGTAAATTCAATCTTGTTTGTCGAGTTTACAGATACGTGTTGATGTTTAGAATTATCAACCACCAATTCAAGTTTATAGATATGTGTTGATAAAGTTATGTGACATGAGTAGCAGACTATGGCATACAAGAAAAAAAAAAGACAAGCCTCGTGCTCAGACGAAAGAGAATCCAATTGACAGCTCAATTGTTCAAAAGTCCCCATTTCTACAATCAATTGAACTTTCCAAGTTCCTGCTTAACACATTCGACAGCAGCACCAAGTGCCTGCTGTAAAGACACAATTAAATGTTGGAGGCTTGGCTCAGAAACAGTTCTGAGAGATGATAGTAATTAGTGAAGACTTATAATTTTCTCCTCAAGTATGGCCTTATCCTTTTCCCAAGAAGAGAGGGCTGCCTATAGATGTGCCTCCTGTAATGACATGATTAAAGGTTATAACCTCGATTACGAGGCAATTACAAAAGATCGTCTTAATTAGTGAGAACTTACAATTTTCATCTCAAAGTTGGCATTGTGCGCTTCATAAGAAGAGAGGGCTTTTTTTAGAAGTGACTCCTGTAATGACATATTTGAATGTTAAAAGCCTCGGTTGTGAGGCAATTATGAGAGACCAACTTATTACTAAGAACTTACAATTTTCATCTCAAATTCGGTCTTTTCCTTCAGAAGCATCTCCTGTAATGAATTGATTAAATGTTTAAGCTCAATCAGTTAAGAAGCAATTATGAGAGATGATCGTAATTAGTATGAACTTACAAATTTCATCTCAAATTTGGCCTTATCCTCTTCATAAGAAAAGAGAGCCTCCTTTAGAACTGTCTCCTATAATGACAGGATTGAATGTTGAAGCCACGATTAAGAAGCAATTATGAAAGATGAATGTAATTGTAATTAGTGAGAACTTACATTTTGCTCTCAAATTTGGCCTTATCCTCTTGAAAAGACGAGAAGGAAACTTTCAGAAATTTTGGTATATCAGTGGAGCTCCACTGCGGCTGCAAAACAAAAATATATACATATAGGTGAAACAATAGTCACTTTTTCAAAGACCCTTTACTGATTTAAAATAAGAAACAACAAGTCCTTACAGTTCGTTCTTCCTCCATCCTGAAATTTAGATAAGAAGAAAAAAAAACTGGTCAGGATGAAAAGTAGAACAACTATCACCTTTTCCAAATAAAAATTAAGGGATTTCTCCCAAAATGAAGCTAATGAATGCAGTTATCTGACGCAGATATGCGAGTTCAGTTTGCGAAATAAATGTATGAACAATAAAGAAAAAGGTTAAGATGGTTCGATCTGAATTTATGTATAACTATTGGTAGAGGCATCTAACTCTATTTACCCAGATTTGCCTCACAACAAGATGTTGTGCACTTACCAAAAAATCCCTTATGATGATGTGTAACTTGTCTCAAGTTTTTGCTAAGCCACTCATGATATCAAGATTAATTCACACAGCAAAAATATCAACTAAGCACCAAGTAAATACCTATTCACATCAAATTACGGGAAAAAACCTCAACAAGGTCTTCGCAAAAATATCACAAATCAAATGCTCAACGCTGCAAAACCGAAAAGATTGGATGATGGCTAGAAGCCAAGAATGGAGCTGGCACAATCTCCCTTAACAACCATTAGAAAAATATGATATTGACTTTGCACAGTTTCAGCCAGAAAAAGAAGAGCAAGTAATTTCCTGCAAGGCAAACGCTCTTTCCCACCGTTGTCCCTGCAAATTCTTCTAACCCTGTCCGGATCAGGAACCCAAGAAATGATCCATCTCAGTTCTTTACCTTTCTAAATTCTAATCCTAGTGTTTATGGGGTAGCACAAGATGGAGGAACTAAGCAACTACAGGATTTTGCTTGCATCACATCTGAACTTCAAATAAAAAGTTTTACCCTTCTCTAGTAATTGAACTCTGAACAATTATATTCTCAGTCGTCCTTTCCAAAGCAGAATCCGTTTCCTTTTATTTGACCTAAGTAGGAGAATAATTGAGCTGTGAAGTTGCTGTAGACTAATAAATGGCACTTATACCTAGACAAGCAAATTAAGTTAAGTTCAGCAAGCATGTTTTTCCCTCAATTGCAAGATAATCCGACTCATAACCACTCAACCTCGGTCTAATGGAACCATATTACCTAATAAGACCATAAATAGACAAGGATATTTTAAGTGAAAGCAATAAAAAATCATCCTGCAATCTGGTCATCCATTTTCCCTCGATCTTTTAGTTTTACAAGCTATAAGGACCAGTTATTCTAGGAGGGAAATGAAATGCTAAAAACAGAAATTTAAGAAAGCACCTGTTTCGGAAAATAAGTTCAAATTGAACATAAGCCTCAATTAATTTGAAAAAAGTTTGGCCAGTTCATTGCAAAGTACTATCATCCCAAACATGCAAAATTAAGCCATCGGGAAAAGGGAAGGCTGGTATATGTGGTCCCTGAAGATGCGCTAAAGAGGGTGGACAAAAATTGGTGTCCTGGTACGTGTTTTAGGGCTACAAAATTATTGAAATAGTAAGTGGTATTTGAAAGTTTCATTTGGTTGTAGTACCACAGATAACAAAGGTTTACTAGGGGACCAGTGAAAAAGGTGTGGTATTTGACATATTCTCTGTACCAAAGTCAGCTGGGTTTGATACATGAAAAACCAACTCAGATGAGCAGAATTTTATGCCCAAGATATCTATCATCTATGCAATGGAAAATCCATGTTCTTTTGAAGCATTTTGCTGCTAGATGAAATTCCACTTGTGTATTCAAGATGATATCCAGAGATGTAACATATGTTCTGCTTGATGTCAATAAATTAAAAGTTATCTCGTTGAAAATTTCATGTAAAGTTGGCACAAGACGATTGCAATATGGATGATTGTTTAGCTATAAGAAACTATATCTAAAGTGCTTCACCTGAGTTGTTTAGACTCCTGGAGTTTGAGTTTGCTATCTTCTAAAGCACGGAGAAAATGATTCATAGTCAATTTGACATTTTGTCCCATATACCCATTGAATCTAGGTCCAAAAGTTCAGCATTAGCATACAAGTGTGAATGTGTGACAAGGGATGTTAGTGCAGTGCAGCACCACCATATCCACTGGTCCTGCGAGCTGTATGAGGAACAGAGGTGTTATATATATTGATCACGGACAATTTTCATTAGTGAACAAGGATTTGGACAACAAAATTTCTAACTTATGACATACCAATTTCTTTGCGGATCAACATCTTGAGAGAAGCTTGTTTTCATTTCTTTGTGTAAACCTCCAAAATTTGTTTGCGCCCTTTCTCATCAGGATAGTCTATCTTGATATGGCGATTCTACTATCCCTTGGAAAAAAAAATAAAAACAAACAAAATTAGAGCGAGATAGGAGCATTTTCCATCTTAGTCATTGATTATTTATAAAGAACATAACTGATCAGCCACATGTTAATTATTTGTTTAGGTAGTACTTGAAGAAAAGGCAACATGCATATAAGTTAAGTGAGGAGTACAACTAAATTTATTAGACTTTTAAGTATTAACTTCAAAGCAACTATGATTGTGTAGGATTATAATTAAGTACAATTCCAAATTTGGATATAGATAATCAATTATGATTCTTAGTTTTTAAGCAAAGTTTTCAAAATTAGGATCCTACTTTGGATGCGAGAGGCTAAAGGATCCAAATTGTAAGATTAGATAGAGAATCATATGATCCTACGAAATGCAACGTGGGACTAAAAATATATGTATGAATACTGAATTCTTAAAACAAAAACAAAACAAAATAAACCTAATATATAGTCAACACATATCGAACTTAGAGATATGATTAAAATTTAAGCAACTACAATCTGAGTATTGAAGAGCGTTAAAAATCAAAGATGAATTGTTAATATTGTGGGATTTTGTAAAGAGTAATGGGAGAATTTTAGTGATTTAGTCTTAGTATTTTAGAGAGAGATAGGGATAGAGGGGGGATTGGGTCGAGAGACTGTTGAATCAACAACTTTGACTATTCGAGTCTAATAAAAAAGATGAGAATAATAATGGAAGACATATCTAATTATGAACACTAGTCGAGAGAGAAGAGAACAAACCTAACTGTTGGCTAACGAGGGAGACAAACGAATGATGAGCATTTTGTACGACGAAAAAATCTTTTTTGTAGGCTTTCTCACCGGATGAAATTCCCTAATAGACTAATAAGAGTATGGGACAATAACTTATGGGCCTAGTCTTTAGCTATTAAAGCAATAAATAAGGATTGGGACATGTCAAGAAGAAAATAACTAAAGTTGCCTAATCTACAAATCAAACAACTTGGATCGATAAAATCATAATTGGGATGAGGATCCTACGATCCTACAAGATCCACGTCTCAGTCCGTTAAGACTCTATGAACTGAGATTTTCAAGAGACTCGAACAGATTTGCTTATATTTGATGGTGGAATTGTAGGATCTTATAATGCGAATCGGTAGTTTGATAATTTTGTTTTTAAGTCAATGTTGCCTTTTCCATTGAACCAAAACCTACATCAATCTGGTACCTATACAAACCAAAAGGTTAAAATGAAGCGTGTAGAGGCAGACAACAATATCCTTGATTAAGCTCAGAGAAGCAAATCGTAAACACTACCTACAATATCCGATAATAATCACATAACTACATTCTGTAGAAGAAATCAGTAAACTTGCAATAAGATTCATGTAACCAAAATTGGTCACAAGAAGTTCTATGAAAAAAAAAAACAAATAGAAATTTTATTTAGCAATGTAAAAGAGGAGACCTCATAACTAATTACAGTATACATATGATATAACACAAAATCAAAAATAACGTGGGGGGAAGCTTTTTGAAAGCATAAATAAATTATTCAAGGGCAGAATTCTTCAATAGTCCACTATCAGGTTCCTATAGATTTCTAATTTCTATTAAAAACACTATTTACTTTCTCCTTTTATTCCCATACTCTTTTTCATGTGGATGTGCATAGCAACACATACATCAAGCCTTAGCCACGAAATCTAACCAGTGTCCTCATTGTAGCAATAAATGACTATCATTATACGCAGAGGAAAAACATAATAGCAGTTTGTGCATTATGGAGCAAAATGAACAAAAACATTTTTAGAAATGAGTTCAAAGATGCAAACACAATTCAAAAAGAAATTGCCAATACAACCATAACAGAATTGCATCACGAAAGCTCAAAGGCAATGCCTTTCAATTACAATAGGACTTTGATTCAAGATTGGAAGTTGCCAGACTCTTACTTTTGTACACAAAGTAATGACCATAAGTTGGTTTGTTCTCCGGCTCAGTTTTGTTCTACAATGTTTCTATATAGCACGAATCTGTTAAAAAAAAACCCAACCCAAATGCAGTTATCTATGAAGCTCTAAGAGCTTGCAATGACCAGTTATTGGTACTGGAGGCACCTCAAAATCAGGGCTCCAATGCACAAGAGCAAACCAATGTTACAAAAGTTTGGAGCCCTCCAAATAGAAACAGACTCAAATTCAACTGTGATGGAGCCTATAAGCAAAACCAAAATACATCTTTAGTAGGGGTTCTCATTAGAGATCATAAAGGGGTAGTGGAAGAAAGAACAAGGTCTATCCCGGCATTATCTAGCTTACACTCTGAAGCATTAGCAAGCATGTCTGATGGCAGTTGCAGGCAAAAGAAGCAACTGCGGAAGGTGATAACATAGAGATAATCCTGTTGAGCTCAACTGAGTTGGTGCCCCCTTGGGAAGTGGAAGCTGTGGTAGAAGATATCAGAGCTATTTCCAGAAGCTTAAACCTTAAACCTATCCTTCAAACACATCCCTAGATCTATTAACAAACCTGCACACTGGTTAGCAGCAAATCACACGATACACAATCTCCCTACAAATTGGGGTGCTTGCCCACCTAGTGAGTTAAGATCTCTCTTATTATCTGACTAGTAATTGCCCGTACCTGAAGGCACGGTGTAATAAAAAAATAAATTAAAATTCGAAGAATATTACATTGCCTAAAGACACTTTTAGGTGAAGTTCAAACCAAATCCTTGGCTACTTTTAAAACACACACACAAAGAATGCACTATTGGTTAGTTTTTTGACCATTCTTGATTTTAAATCTATTGAAAGTTTGATATTTAGATTAACACTTTTAGGGATAACCCGTGCCTGAAGACACGATACAATGTAAACCAACCAGTTAATTCCCCAAAAAATTTAATTTAATTTGCTTTAATTTAAGCAATTGAAATTAATATAGTCTCCAAATATTAATTGGAGACTATTTCGGCAAAGTTTACTCTAAAACTAAGAACCTAGAAAAATCAAAACCTATCTACAAAAATCAGAGTCTCTTGAATGCACAATTCAATCAAATCAAAGCTAAAAATTCAATTTGGTTTCCTTTGAAAATAGAAGACCATGAAATACTAACCTATAAACAGAACTGAAAAACAAACAAAACAATCCCCTAACATCAACGATTCAAGCCCAACCACCAAAAAAACCAGCAATTTCACATCAAGCTAAACTTATCCTCATAATCGTAAAATTAGTTCACCATACTAAACTCAAGAGTAAACAAAAAACCACGCAAAATTCAATTAAGTTGATATAGTAATTGTCCTTGCATAAAGACACGAAGTAACAAAAACTTGAATTAGAACTTGAAGAATATTATTGTGCCTAAAGGCACTTTGCAACCTAAAATAAATGGTTAATGTGAAATAATTTTTTCAACATTTGCTTTAATTAAATAGATTGAAATCAATCAAGCCCCCACTAATTTTTCAAAAAATTTAGCAAAACTTCCTATAAAAATAGGAGCTCAAGAAGATTTCAACCTGTCTACAAAACTCAAAATCATACAGAACAATCATTAGTTCATCATCAAAACCAAACATATCCTATTTCCACCACAATCATCATACTTCACAACTTAATTCCATACTCAACCATCAATTCACATCAAAACCAAACATATCCTCATAACCATGTATAATTAGTTCATCATCCTAAACACAGAACAAACAAAACACACAAATCCACATAGTTGTGCCTAAACATAAATAAGATTAAAGAATGGCCAAAACACGTAATTATATATAGTACATTTATAAAATGAGTCATTCTTTAATCTAGTTTATCAAAATGAGTCATTTATTTGTACGTCATTGTAAAAACAGTTTCTCCATCACAGCCTTGAATGTAATTGTATCAATCCAAATCCGCAGCTTCCAACTGGGAGAATGTACAACAATCTAGCATTTACAAAAACAATTAAATTTAGTAGACGACAGGAATTTTAAAATTATAAACTTGAAAATAAAAAATAAACTATAAAAAATAAATTTAGTTACCTTATTCAAACAACCCCATCGAAAAAGATGGGTTGAATTTAGTCTTTTTAACTCCTGCACTGCTTCATCCCAATTCTATAGATGAAATAACATAAATAAAATGTTTGATCAATAAAATAACATTGTTAAAATGTTAGCAATGTAATACCACTTTGCACGAAGTACTTACCTTTTATTTGTCAGAAGAGGTTGATATTCCTTTTCCTTTACATTTTGCATTTACAGTTACGATTGCTCTTTCCTTTGCCTTTTAGATAGTAAGCATAGTAAGTGAAATCATTATATATAAAAAAAAAGTCTAAACTAACCACAAACTGATGTGTCATGACACTACCTCAGAAATGAAGATGCAATTGAGTTCGCGTTCGTCGCGGATCATAACACCAACATTATTTTTCTTGAGCAATTGAACCTATACATGAATATGCATTTAACAGGTAAATGAACACAAACTATATGAGAAAAAATTAATAAGAATATGAGTGATATGAAACTCATCTTACAGTTTGTTCTAAGTCTTCATCAATCTATAAAAAGATGCGTGAAAATAAAGTGAAATAAATATGTGAATATTTTGCGGTGCTGAAAAAAAAAAATTAGAAGATGTTTAAACTCACACGACCAAAAATGGTGAAATCTTTCATTTTTCAATGTAAAGAGTTTGCAGTGGTGGTTAGTACACTATGATGGCTGCAAATATATAAGAAACAGAGTAAATCAAAAAATTAGAAATATTCGTTAAATACACATATTCATTTTATTGTAAAATTGCTAAAAACACATCATTGCCTCTATTTCATACTACTCGACATACAATCTCTATCAATTAACACACAATAAGCCTCTATTTCATACTAATTGACATACAATCTCTATAATTAATCAAAACTCTATAAAAACCTATTTCATACAAAGGAACATTCATCAAATCAAGATACTAAAAAATCAAATTGAAATTTCACAAACTATATTCAACACCCAATTTAAAAATAAATTACTCTACAAAATGAACACTCAATAATTCTCAACTCAACATATGCACAAACAACCTAACATTCGTAACTAAAAAAAAAAGACATTCAATTAAACACCCAATTAAAAGACACCCAAACTAAACATCCAATTAAAATACACCCAAATTAAACACCCAATTAAAATACATTCAAATTAAAAACACCCAAATTAAACACCAAAATTTAAAAAAATAAAATTAAAAACACCAAAATTAAACCCAAACATTCAAAAACCCAAATTAACCCAAATTCAAAAACCCAAACACAAATGTGTGTGTGTTTTGTGTACTGTTGTACCTGGGATTAAACACAGTAAAAAGCCCCAATTTAAACACAAATACCAAAAAAAAACCAAATTTAAAAACACTCAAATTAAACACAAACATTCAAAAACCCAAAATAACCCAAATTGAATTATGTTTGCGTTGTGTGTTTCTTGCTGCGTGTGTCTGATGTGTGTGCTGCAATGTGTGTGTTTGCGAATGTGTTGGTTTTTATGTGGTTGTTCGTTGTGGTTTTTGTGAGGTTATAGCTGCTATATACACAACACATAATTCATGGGAATCCAACATTATTGAAAAACAAATGTGCAACCTTCTTGGAACAAAGTGCACCGCTATACATAATTGAAAAACAAAATCAAACAAAAAGAGGACAGTGGATAGTGGATAGTTACATTAAACCAGGGCACAAGGCCGTGGAACTAATGTCGAAAAATGATATGCAATGACTCTTGCTCATTACTGTTAAAAATGTTCCGAGACTTTCCAAATCAGATCAAAATTTTCTTATCTTGAACGCAACCTTGGCATTTTGCTTCAGGGAAACATTATATAAATCCAAGCGCAGATGTTGCTATTCATCAAACATTTCAACGGCCAAGAGAGAGTGAGTCGGACAGAGAAAGATAGAAAATTAAGAACTTGAGCATCTTAAAGTGCCCAACCTCATAACCAAAATCCAATTTTTTTTCTCAACATTGCACATTAACACTTCATGTCACCAACTACAGAAAGCACACAAAGAAATTGTACAGTTTTGATAAACATAATATATTCCACCTCAATTGGTATACCAAGTTCACAAAACCTACTGATAAAATCTTATTTTTTAGTCCTAATTGACACTTATTACGTCAAACAACATCATAAGCTAATTCATACTTTGAAAGGCTCTATGTAACACAAAGAATCATACATTCGGAAAAAAAAAAAAAAATTAAGCATGTGTTTTGAAACTATAGGCATGCATTTTAAATTGCTTCCACATAAAACTTGTCAAACTTCGTACATCCATGAAGCATGCATTTTAAAAGCTCTTGGTAGTCCCATTGAAAAAATTTCCATGTCTTTTGTTAAGTAAGAAAAGTTTTATTCCACCGTCAAAGTAAACCTATCAAACAAACTCGACTACCAACACTCAGTATTTTACCACGCTAGAGTATTTCGATATTCAAACACTAATTTGTTTCGAATTCTTTGGAACAGAAAATTCAGTTCCATTAAAGTCACAAAATTAAGAAGGGCCAAAGATATACCAAAAGTAAGAAAACCCACCTCTATGATCAAGCAGAAACTTCAATTAATATAACCCAATGCATGAAGTTGTGTCACAAAAAAAAAACAATATTATCCTCTTAAAAAGGGCAATAATGATTGTCAATGCTGATTTTGTTCATTTAAGAAGCAAGGATCAAAGTACTGTAAAAAACTTACCCGAAAAAGTACTGTAAAACCTGAAAAATAAGCTAACCAGAAGAGAAAGAGATTAAGAATCAAGGATCAAAGTACTATAAAAACCCAATAAGTAACTTACAGCATGGCAACAAAAAAAAAAAAGGTTAACCCATACCACAATATGAGGAGGAAAAAAAAGAGGAGAAGCAGTTCCACGCTACAGTATTTTGCCAAAACATTCTTAGCATTATGAAAATGCACCAACTGAATGTATAAAAAACTTAAAAGACAAAAAATAATCGAATATTGATTGTGGACTCGAAATAATCGAACACTGAAAATGACCGCAATAAGCTAAAAATTTAAATCGCATCCTTACATACTCAACAAAGTATTATCAATATAAAGATTCTATTAAAGACAAATTGCAATAGAGAGATGGAGAAAACCTAACCTTAATAATCAAAATGTCATAAATTTAAACTGAAAAAACATAAAATTCATATGTTTGAAACTATATACCTAATTAGAACTAACAATAGCGCTAAAAAATATTTATTTAAAAATCAACTTGTAGGGTCAGTAAAAGAAATGTCGGTGCTAAAAAGAATTGTGTTATGCTAAATAAAAAAATCATCAATATTTAATCAACATGTAACAGTAATTATACAATCCAAATACGACATGGAGACTTAGTATCAACCAATAATACAAAGCAACCAACCAAATTCAACCACCAAAAAATTAATTCCAAATTCAAACAAAAATTTCAACAGTAAGGATACATAGCAAAAGAAAGGCAAAATAACTAAACGCGACATTCGTGAATTGTCCCAAACTATCGTCAACTGAAAGTGAAAATTGAACTACAACAATTGTTAAAAATGGTAATAAAGCAAAAGGGGCTCACAATAATGCACACCACCATGCTCATTTGACCTGCAAATGATGCAAAAATATCAATTATTCATTTAAATAACAGTATGCTAATCTATAATATAAAACGTGCAAGGGTACATAAAAAATTCAACAACAATCGGTAACAAAGTTACCAATTTTTCAGTTCTTTATTGATCTAGTTAATTCTGCCATACCAACCCCCCCCCCCCCCCCAAAAAAAAAAAAAAACTATAATTCAACAGTTGACTAACACAACTGAAAAATAATTCACAGTAGACTTAAAAGGAATAGGCAAAAACAAACTAATGTTCGTAGGATATGACTTTATTATTATGACTTTATGTTCGTAGACTATAATGTTCGTAATGTTCATAAAATTCTACAACAAAAAAAGTATAATATTATGACTTTATTATTTTAGAAAATTATTCCTAAACTAAAGAATTAAGTCCAAAGCACTAATGTACTAATCCTACAAATTAGTCACAGAAGGAATGAAATCCTACAAATTAGTCACGCAAGGAATGAAATGACAGGAGCACATACTCATAGTTAATCAGTACGGGAGTAAGGAATTGAGGAAAAAATTGAATGATTTTACACATAATCTTGCTACCACAGTGGTAATCAAACCAATCATTTTAACCAACCATGACCACAGACATGAGAGGGAGATAAAGAGAGGGGGGCATTGTTTAGCAACCAACTATATACCAAAGAAACCCATAGCCCCTTCAACCATAACAAAACAATCCAACCTACACATGTTGGCACCCATTGGTGGTACCAAAACTCCAACATTTAACATAAGAACTGAATGCAACTCCCATAAATTAACCAGCATTTAGCTTCACCAATTATAAACACCACTTATTAGATCAAGTATCTGGCATTCTAACTAATAAAAAGAAGGCATCCCATGAGTTGTCAATTCAAATTAAGTCAACATTTAAGAAAACCTACAATTACACTTCAACAAAAAACACAACGTAAAACTCAATGTTTTTACATCAATACACTTTGCAGGTGGTAGAAAATCACCAAAGGTAACACCACCCAACGCCAGAATTGCCACAACCTATACACTGATCACCAAATAAAAAACCAGTTGAATCAAATATTAAAAAAACGTACCCATATCATAACCCATTTAGTTATTTTGCGCCAAAATCATATCATAGATTTTTTATTGGTTTTACGAAACAAAACGAAGAAGCATAAAATTAATAACGGAACTGAAGCCCTTGAATTACCTATTACATTGTAGTCCTCTTTCTCAATGGAGGCACCAGCGAGAAACCAAACACGCATACACATTTCAACTTATAATGTTTCGTAGAGGAAAATTAATTATAGCAATGTAACATCATTTGCTCCATGGAACATCAAAAAACTCTAGGCTTTGATAAAACATAATTTCTTACTTTTGAATAACTATAAAACCCATTATGCTTGATTAATAGTCATAGTAGCAACAAAGCACCCAAATAATAACCAAAAACTCCTTAAGTTAGTAATTGAAACTCTAGAATAAACTACACAAAGGTAGGTGCATACAAATTAATGAACATGCACGACTACAAATAAAAAAACTGATAAAAAAAGAAACAAAAATTGCAAGATCAAACAGTATAATTGCCCAAATATACACAAACCTTCTGATTGCCAGCATAAAAATTAACACAATTCATCTAAGGTCATTGTGTTGTTCAAGTCTACTCTCACCTAACACTAAAAAATGCCAAATAGAGGTGATGAAATGAAATTAGACTAACTTTGAAATCCTCGTTTGCAATGATTTCTTTCATTTGTTCGGTAGCTATCCTCTTTTGCTTCCAAAGGATCAACTGTGATACCTCTTTTGTAAGATCTCTTTTCCCGGGAGACATATAGGATGAAAAAAAACATGCATTCACCGGAGGAGGGGAATTGGGGAGAAGCTTCATATATACGCTGGTTTGAATACACAATGCCACCTACCAGCCATAGGTATTCAACCCATGAAAATATTAAAAATTAAAAACATTCCTACAAAATTAAAAACATTCTAGTGCATCCCAATTCCGCATATAAACTACCAGCCTAAAACATTATCAACATTTTAATATGTTGAAACATGTCTATGAACCTATCAATTCATTGAGATTACTCAAATTAAACTAAAATTCAAAGAAATTCAAACAGTAGAACTTCCCCGCCAATACATTCCTGAAAGGGACAATAAAGCACAATATCATTCTAACATTCCCATCTTAGTATGCACAAAAATATTTTTTCTTTTGTACCGCGATCAAAAACATTTGCCAATACTTAGGAAGGTAACCATTGTCCAAATAAAGTCTTTTAGGAAGGTAACCATTTGCCAAATCAAGTCTAGAACTGAAAAAAGTCAAATATTTGTACAAACTTCTCTTAGGAATTTAATCAAACACTTGGTGGCCCATTATGCGGTGGTGTGGGTTTGATGAAGGGGGGTGGGTCTGTGGTGGTCGCCAAGGAAGATGAGGACGCAGGTGGAATAGGTTTACAGTGGAGAGGGGTGCGGGTGTGTTATGGGCGTGAGTGTTCTGTGTGGGTATGGGTGTTTTACGTGTTGTGTTGTGTTGTGTATGTGTGTGCGGTTGGGATTCACAGAAGTGGGAGGCTGGGGGGTGCTATCTGCGTGCGTGTGGAGGGAGAGAAGAAGAAGAGAAGAGGGATACCTGCGAGAAGAGGGCGATGTGGCGCGATTTCTCTAGCTCTGGCGCGGTGGCTATAGTGGCTCTGCCTCTAGCTTTGGCGATGGGGAGAGAGAGAGAGACTGAGTGTCTGTGTGTTTGGGGAGAATTAGGGGGAGGGGCAGGGGATGGGGGAAGAGAGAGGAAGGGAGGGGGAAGTGACGGTGCCATGGATTTTGGGGAAGTGATCGCTGTCTCTCGCCGCCTGCCCTCTGACAGCGAAGAGACTGAGATGAGAGAGAGGACATGAGAGAGAAGAGATTTGGGGGAAGAGCCGTTGGGTTGGATTGGGTTGAATGTGATGGTTGGGTTGGGTTAGGTTGAATGAGATGGTTTTAAGGAAAAAATATATGGATTTTTGAATTTGAGTTGGATTGGGTTGGATGTGATGGTTAGGTTGGGTTAGGTTGAATGAGATGGTTTTAAGGGGAAAATATATGGATTTTTGAATTTGAATGAGATGTATTGTGAGCCTTTGGATGTTGAAGTCTTTGGATAATGAAGACCGTAGGATCGGCTTGTTGAAGCCCCGCTCTGTTTTATATTATAGATTGTAAGTTGTAACTAAGTTCCTATTCTATGAATAGGAATTATCAGTTTCAAAAAAAAGAACAAGCAACCACTGATTGCATAGACCATAACAGGAGAGAGAATAACTTTGATATAAAGAATGGAGATCAATAGAGAAGATTTTGCTCAAAACACCTCAAAATTGTTCAAATAAACAACTACAAATGTAGATCTAGCCAAAGAGAACAAATTATATGGCATAAACAAAAAAAAAAAAGCCCAATGAAAATAGAGCTAAAAATTAACAACCAGACGAACTGGTAGCACTAAATGGACGACGGACCACAGACCACTTGCTGCGAGTGCGAGAAAGACGAAGTGAAATCATTGTGAGAGCCGCTATGTAGAGATTGTGAGACAGCGATAGAGATTTTTGGGGTAGAACTCATTGGACTTTTCTAGAAGGTAGCTTAGTAGCTTACCCACCCCAGTCTACATGAACTTTCCAGTATACACGGGTTGGATCAAAATCGGCCGAGTTAATGGGCATTTGACAAGTTTGATGCATAAACTGTCCAAATATCAATTCAACCCGGTCCCGGCCTGGCCAGGTTTCTTTGCCGAGCTCAGTATAAAGGAAAACTTCTATTTCAACCATTCAACGATACACAAATACATCCACTACACACTACCAACGTCATTTTTGTATCCAAACACAACACACACCGACTACACACAATTTCTTCAAATACAGTACACACTACACGCACAATACCAACTTGATTAAAGGATATCGGAGGTGACAACCAGTATATCGTTCACAGCAAAGTCCTCAACATCTCCGGCGGAGATGAAACCCAAGTTAGTGTAGGCCCTGTTGTTAGTGATAACAGTGATTCTCATCGCCATGCAAGAACCATCCATTGCGAATGGAAGCAATACTATTCTATTCTAATGTTAAAAGGTCACACCATTCCGTTTGTTTTTATGGTTCCAAGACCCAATTGTTTTTGACACCATTCTCCATTCCCAATACACCAACGTCCTGCAGGACGCAGCATGTTACTGCAAAGAGGTACAATGAGTTCACACTACTAGAGTCGTACTGTGGGAGAAATTTTTTGTTGTGTATAATACACCACATGTTAATGTGTGTACATTACAAATTATATTGACAATGTTTCGCACCGATGACAAATTATCTTAAATTAAATTAATGAAACAAAATCCAATAAATTATGGAAATTAAGACCAACAACAAAGACTACTGCAACAAATCTGATCAAGTAAAGAAGGATAAAAGATCTTACCTATTTTCCTATTCCTCCCGTACCAATAAAACTTCCTTTTCAAGAAACAAGCCTACATTTGGAGAGAAATAAATATTTAATCTCATGCTGGAACACAAATTAGAATAACCATAAAAAATAGTTTCTAATCAACTAATATATATACTTCAAGAGATGCTTTATTTCATAACCTGGTGACTGAGGGGGCATAACTTCAACCGTGTTGTGTTGTAGTCTTTGAATCAGAAATAGAACCCAATCTCACAACCACGAACCTTTGACGTTTAAGAATTTCGAAGCAATTGATTTCAATATCAGTGAAGAAGCTGAGTTTGGAGAAAAGAGGTTTTTTAGGAAGCAAGAAAAAGGAACTACAATATAGAGAGAAAGAGATGGGATTGGAAACTAAGTACAAACGCAACAAAACCACAATATATGAAATGTCTTACCTCATGTCAATGATATAAATTGTGATAGATACTAATTCATTAGCAACAAAAAATATTGAGTATGCACACCTACCAAGTGCACCAACCACTCACGTGCATCTCTACACTCCCTCTCAGTAGATATTAGAGAGGAGAGGGACCTGGACAACCTTTGATACATCTATTGCACAATCCAAAGCAATCTAAACCCAAATGAATAAGCATCAAATGTCAACCTTACAAATCTCTTTCATAAGAAACTTAACATAAATTCAATCAAAACTCTAATAACCCAAACACACAATCTTCATTAACACATAATCTCAATCAAAATAACCTTTTAAAATATATTCAATCAAAACCATATGAACCTCTTTCAAAAAAACCCAATTTCATATTTCAAAAACCCTATTTCATGAAAGGAAAACCAATTTAAAAACCTTAACATTCAATTTCTTACTAAATAATTTTCAATTACTTTCAAAAAATTCAACAACTAAAATTAGCCTACAAATTTTATAAAATGAACATTCAACATCCTTTCAATGCAATTAACAAAAACCCTAACATCCAAAAACACTAAAAATCTTATTGAATGAACTTAACACGTAACCTTCAATTGACACACAATCTTAATCTAAATAACCATAACATACATCAAATCAAGACCTTATAAACATATTTCATATCAATTAATACAAAATCTTTGAAATTATGAAAGTAAAATCAATTAACACACAATCTTAATCTCAATAACCCTAACATTCATCAAATCAAGACCCTATAAACCTATTTCATAATTAAAAAAAAAAAAACCAATTTGAAATTTCCAAACCTTATTTAACACCCAAATTAAAAACCCAGTTTGAAAAAAATTAGCCACAAATTTTCCAAAATGAAGCCTCAATAATCATCAACTCAACATCCATTCCATGCGATTAACAAAAACCCTAACATCCAAAAACCCTACAAATCTTATTGAATGAAATTAACACATAACATTCAATTAACACACAATCTTAATCTAAATAACCCTAACATACATCAAATCAAGACCCAATAAGCCTATTTCACACTAATTGACACACAATCTCTAAAATTGTGGAAGTAAAATAAACTAACACACAATCTTAATCTAAATAACTCTTAACATTCATCCAATCAAGACACTATAAATCTATTTCATAATTAAAAAAAAAAACAAATTGAAATTTCACAAACTCTATTCAGCACCCAAATTAAACACCCAATTTGAAAACCCTAACATTCAAAAATCCAAATTAATTTGCGCGTGTGCGTGCTGCTGTGGGATGTGTGTGTGTGTGTGCTGCTGTTTGTGTTTTGTGTTTGTGTGTGCGTTATCTGTGTGCTCGTGTTGTGGGTTTCTGCGTGATCTGTGTGTTTTGTGTTGTGGGTTTGTTTGTGTGTGTGTGTGTGAAGAAAGAGAGGTGAGAGAGAGATAGAGAGAGAGTAGCTAACCTGTGGTGTGTGGTCGTCGCCGGTGAGCCAAGGCAGATATTGCAGGGAGTATGGAGAGAGAGAGAGAGAGAGAGAGAGGTCGCAGGGTGTGGAGAGATAAAGAAGTCGCAACGAGTGTGGAGACAGAAAGACAGAGAGACAGAGGGAGAGAGAGAGGGGCTCTGACAGTGGGTTGGGGGACGTGGAAGTGGTTTAAGTTTTGGGCGGGATTTGTTTTTGGTTGGATTAAAAGGGGAGGAATTTATGAGTTATTAGATTAAATTAGATGAAATATAAATATTTAAAATTAAAATAGATCAAATTTAAACTGTCTTTGTGGTAAAGTAATTTAGGGATTCAAAAATTACTCTATCTTATTATTGTAATAGATTATACATTCTGAATATATGACTGTCATTTATTATTTGATCAATTTTTTTAATAAAAAAATATATGTTTTGTCTCACAAGCTAATATTGTGACAAATGATAATTGGGCACCGAAATTTTTTTACAATTGTCGACCCTTTTAATTTTGAACAATGCTATTAGGATCTAATTTATTGATCTAATTTGCTGACCTAATTCACTATGACTTTTGAATTGACTGTGGGGTCTATCAAACATTAGAACTTGATATTGATCCAAAAGTTTTACTGAAGCCACATCATTATATCAACAAATTAGATCAAAGTCCAAATAACATTACTCTTTAATTTTTAAGAATTAAATTTTCTATGTGAAGGAATAAACCCATTTGCCTTAAAATCTCATCGAAACATGTAAAACAGTAAAAAAAAACTGTAAAGAGAACAATCTCCTACTCATTTTCTATTTTTATTTTCCCTATATGACATAAGATCCATGTACCCATTAATTGGCCATTAAATTTTTTTTCCATTTTTCGTCAGTTTAGGATTTACTCATATTGAGATAATAACATGATCCAAGTTTAGATACGGGCATACATTCAGATTAGATGTAAAAATTCTTAACATGATCAGTCAAATTTGAAGTGATGATACCAGATATTTGTTAGTTTTGATGGGCCAGACCCAAATGGCCCAATCCTTGGGTAAAGCCCAAGCTTAGAGAATATCCAACAGACCCAATGAGGTCCAAGCCAGTCAAACTCATCAAGAGACTATGTCACAAAAGAGCATTCCGGAGCCTCAACCACACCACTTGGAGAGCATCATAACTTCTTTGCCCATTGAGGAGAGGAGAGGTCGCCAAGGAGAGGAGAGGTCATCAAGCTATTTAAATACTATTGAGTTACCCCAAATCCGTTATGACTGTCTGACTACCTACTCAATTACTCCACAGGCCACTATAAATTGTAAGCTCCCCCAACACTTGGGGGGCATCTCAAAAAGATCAAGCTCATCTCTCTTCCCTCTTGTAATTATCTACTCTCCCAACACACCGGAGTTAATAAAATTCCCGGCGAACTTAGCCATTGAAAGTGAACGTAGGTCATGTTGACCGAACCACTATAAACCTTATCTTCTTTTTCTCTACTTATTTTTACTGCATTTTATACTATTACTTGACTGTGGTGTGCAAACTAATTTGTGCATCATCAAGTTTTATTGGATTTGGGTCACAAGCGAGTTAACCCATCAAACTTTTTTGATAAATGAATTGATACAAATTTAATTGTATATGACACTAACTTAATTAAACATGATTTATGTTTATATACAATACACTCGATCTTATATTCTTCACACACAAATACCAACTTCAAGTTAAAAGTTACTATTAAAAGATATAGTAGGGACACAACCAACATATCATTCAATGTTTGCCATAGAGTGCTTGTTGGATCCAATGAAAGTTCTCAAGTTGGATATCATGACAACCAAGTCGACAATATCTTCTACAAGCAGAAATGAGACCCAAATTTACGTAGGCTATTTCTTCATGGAGAACAGTGACTCTCATTCCTTTTCATTTGGAAGACGCCATGCAAGAATAATAGTTGTGAGTGTGCAGTGAGAGATACAAGCTAGGGAAATAAGATAAAAACACTAATACTGATCTAGGGTTGATGCTAAAAATATTATGGAAGGCAAGAAGCCCTCTCACTTGTCTCAAACTATTGTTGTTAATTTATAACTCCAAGGACAAATATATCCTTATATTTCACACCATTCTTCTTCCCATCCTTACTTTTTAGAAGGGTATGTTCATCATTTGCTAATATCCAACACATTTGGTAATGGAGCCACCTCACTCCCTCCCTCCACTGCAGTGCACCATCTCATATGAATAAATGTAAATCCTGTTGCAGTGTCCACTTTTTTTACAATTGTGAAGATTTGTTGGAAACCAAGTAAAGCCGCCACCTTAAATCACTTTTATTCTCTTTAAGAAGTACTTTTTGAATCTCATAGTCATCATAAACACTACCTTAGTCACTGCCAACATTATCCAACTGAGTATAAAGTTATCGAGCCCATAAATGTTGTATGGAACAGTCACCAAAGTTAAAATAAATCACTGTATTGACTGCAAAAAACTACACTCTATTTTATGTATTTTTTATCAACCTCAAAACGATATAAATATCCAAAACTACTTCTTGTTTCAGCTTTGACTATATGGTCCATTTTGTTGAATTTTCTAAAGAAACTCAACTCAACCAAGACCCACATGAATTCTTTCATTTGTCATACACCAGATCCTCAATGCTAAAACATCTGTAGGGTATAAACTTGACTAAATAGTAATGGCAAAGAATTTTTTTTTTTCAAAATATCAAAAAATTAGATACAACAAAATTTCATGACTTTTAAAGGTGAAAGGATTACCACATGAGGAATTAGCCATCTCATGGCTTGGATTCAAATGATATCAAAGAAGACAATCAAAATGGAGATGAATTTCATAAAATTATGACAATCTCTACACATGTTAATACTCTTAATAATCCGTTTAGGGGCAGCATTTGGAGTGTTCAACAACCCAAATGCAAGAGCCAACTTTTCATTATGATGAACAGTGGATAAAATTATTTCTACATTCTCCTCATCCATCACCTCTAAACTTCCTCATGGTTCATATCCAAGAGTCCTTGCTTTCTCAAGCAAATTCCCCAATAATTTGTCCACCACCCTTTTGCATTGTGGATGCAACCGTTCATTAGGCTTAAATGAATAAACCTGCTAATCCAGCTCCAATCCTTTAATTTTCCGAGTTTTTCCCCTCATCATTTTTTCTAACCCTTGAAAAATCGTGGCATCCATCTCCCCGCCAAGTGGTACATGTTTAACAACAATATATAAGTCTCATAGTCTCTTGGATTAAGACCAAGTAATCATTCAGCAACATACAATCCTAACTCTGGATAGAATCAAAAGCTTCATCTAATCGGCCCAACACAAATGAACATATCAACCAGACACAAATAATGATCAATCACTGGCTTGATTCTATATTCCTTTTTCATAATCTCAAAATAAGCCAATCCCTATCAATCATCCCAACATTGGTACAAGCTGAAAGAACACCCACAATAGGTAATCATTAAAATCACATTTACACTGGGGCCCACTGAGCTAGTCCAAGGTGACCCTGGACTTGCATAAAGCACAAACCCCTAGCTTCAGTTCAGTGCAGCCCGAGTACCCACAAGAACACAGAGCGCAACCCAGATTTCAGATGCACATCGCACAAGCGCTTGCCAACAAATAATGTCTGGGATAGAAAGATTGGACACATTTCCCAATGAAATGACTACTAAAAGTACCTTCTACTAGCAATGCAAAACTAGTAAATTCAATCTTGTTTGTCGAGTTTATAGATACGTGTTGATGTTTAGAATTCTCAACCACCAATTTGAGTTTACACTTTACACATACACGTTCATAAAGTTATGTGACATGACTAGCAAAACTTGACATACAAGGAAAAAAAAAAAAAAAACAAGCCTCATACAAGGAAAAAAGACAATCCAATTGACATTGCTCAGTTGTTGAAAAGTTCTCATTTCTAGAATCAGATGAACTTCCCAAGTTCCTGCTTAACGCATTCGATAGCTGAACCAAGTGCCTCCTATAATGACACGATTAAATGTTAAAGCCTCGATTAGGAAATAGTTATGAGATATGATAGTAATTAGTGAAGACTTACGATTTTCTCCTCAAGTTTGGCCTTATCCTTGTCAAAAGAAGCAAGGGCTGCCTGTAGATGTGCCTCCTGTAATGACACGGTTACGGGTTACAACCACGATTATGAGGCAATTACAAGTGATTATTGTAATTGGTTAGAACTTACGATTTTCATCTCAAATTTGGCATTGTGCTCTTCATAAGAAGAGAGGGTTCTATTCAGAAGTGACTCCTGTAATGACACATTTAAATGTTAAAACCCCGGTTGTGTGGCAATTATGAGAGACCATTGTAATTAGTAAGAACTTACAATTTTCATCTCAAATTCGGCCTTGTCCTCCTTCAGAAGCTTCTCTTGTAATGAAATGATTAAGTGTTGAAGCTTGGGTAAGAAGTAATTATGAGAGATGATCGTAATTAGTAAAAACTTACGAATTTCCTCTCAAATTTGGCATTATCCTCTTCATAAGAAAAGAGGGCATCCTCAACTGTCTTCTGTAATGACATCATTGAATGTTGAAGCCACAATTAGGAAGCAATTATAAAAGATGATCGCAATTAGTGAGAACTTACGATTTTCTTCTCGAATTTGGCCTTATCCTCTTCATAAGAAGAGAGGGCAACCTTCAAAAATTCTGGTATATCGGTGGAGCTCAACTGCGACTACAAAGCAAAATGACAAGAAATACATGCAAGTGAAATAAAGAACAATGCTATAGGGACCTAATTTGGGGACGTAATTCAATGCAACAATTGGATTAGTTGTGAGTTCCAGTGTCAGGTGAAATCCACTTTCAATCCAATAGTTATATTGAATTACGTCTCCAAATTAGGGTTTAAATAGCATTTTCCATGAAATAAGAATCACTTTTTCAAAGGCCCTTTACTGATTTGAAATAAGAAACAAGTCCTTACCATTTGTTCTTTCTCCACCCTGAAATTTAGATAAGAAGATAATAAAACTGATCAGGATTAAAAGTAGAACAACCATTGCCTTCTCCAAACGAAAATTACGGGATTTATCTCCCGAAATGAAACTAATGCATGCAGTTATCTCAAGGAGATATGCAAGTTCAGCATGTGGAATAAATGTGGGAACAAAAGAAAAATGTTCAGATAATTCAATCTCAAAATTTATGTATAACTATTGAGAGAGGCATCTAATTCCTATTTAACAAGATTTGCCTCAAAACAAGAATATAACTTAAAATGTTGTCCACTTACTAAAAAAGCCCTTATAATTCTGTGTAACTCGTCTAAATTTTTTGATGAGCCACTCATGATATCAAGATTAATTTTCACAACGATAATATCAATGAAGAACCAAGTAAATACCTATTCACATCAAATTACGAAAAAACCTCAACAAGATCATTGCAAAAATATCACTAATCAAATGCTCAACGTTGCGAAACCGAAAAAGATTGCAAGATGGCTAGAAGCCAAGAATGACACTGCCACAATTTCCCTTAACCACTAGTAGAAAAATATGATATTGACTTTGTACACTTTGAGCCAGAAAAAAAGAATGCAATTTCCTGCAAGGCAAACACTCTTTCCACCGTAAAATGCTCCATTGCATTCCTTTACCTTACTAAATTGTAATCCTATTTATGGTTCTGAGGTAGCACATATTGGGTCTGGAAGTGTAGGGGAATACCCCTGACATCCTGCTTCAGTAAAAGACCAAACAACTACACAAACTCCACATAGATCTTCTTTAAAGTTTCAATGTAGCATACGATGGAGGAACTAAGATACTAGAACAGGTTTTTGCTTGCATCAAATCCGAACTTCGAATAAAAACTTTTACCCTCTCCAATAATGGAACTCTAAACATTTATCTTCTCAGTTGTGCTTTCCTAAGCAGAATTTGTTTCCTTTTATTTGACCTATGTAGGAGAATAATAGAGTTTGTGAATTTTATGTAGAATAATACAGGGCACTTATTCCTAGACAAGTAAATTCATGTAAGTTTAGCAAGCATGTTTTTCCTCAACTACAAGATAAATCCAACTGATACCTAGTCACCCTCAGTCTAGTGGAATTATTTTACCTTGGACCTTAAATAGGCAAGGATATTATAAATGAAAGCAATTCAAAGTCATCATGCAATCAGGTCATCCATTTTCCCCCAATCTTTTTGTTTTACAAGCTGTAAGGTCCAATTATTCTAGGAAGGATATCAAATGCCCAAAGACAGAAATTTAAGAATGAACCTATTTCTCAAAACAAGTTCAAATTGAACATGGGCCTCATGTAATTTTTAAAAAAAGGTTTGGTCAGTTCATTGAAAGTACTTTCATCCCAAACACAGAAAAATTAAGTCAGCAGGAAAAGGGAAGGCTGGTAAATGTGGTCACTGGAGATGAGTTAAAGAGGGTGGTCAAAATTTGGTGCCCTGTTTCGTGTTTTAGGTCTACAAAATTTTTGAAATAGTAAGTGGTATTTGAATTTTTCATGTTTTTGTAGTAACATGGATAACGAAGGTATAATACTTGAAACATTCTGTGTACTAAAAAAAGCAATATAAATGATTGTTCAACTCTATAATACTTGTGAACGATTAGCAGGGTTTGATACATGAAAAAGCAACTCAAAAAAAGCACAATTTTATGCCCAAGATGTCTATGAAATGAAAATCCATGTCCTTGTGAAGCCTTTTGCTGCTAGATGAAATTACTCTCATGTATTCAATATGTGATATTATGAGATATACGCAGATTTAGCATGTGTTCTGCCTGATGTCAATGAATGAAAAGTTATCTCGTTGAAAAATTAATGTAAAGTTGGTACTGGAAGATTCAATATGAATGATTGTTCAACTATAAGAAACTATTCCTAAAGTTCTTCACCTGAGTTGGTTAGACTCCTGAAGTTTGAGTCCGCCATGTTCTAAAGCACGGAGAAAATGATTCATGGTCAACTTGACATTTTTGTTGACAGGCCTCATTGGGTCTAAGTTCACAAGTTCTTCATTAGCATACGACTGGGAACGTGTAACAAGGGATGCAAGTGCAGCACCACTATATCCAATGGTCCTGCGAGCTGTATGCAAGAACAGAGACGTTATATATATTGAACAGTGATGGACAGTTTTCATTAGTGCACGAGGTTTTGTACAAAAAAATTCGAACTTATGACATACCAATTTCTTGTAGATCAACATCTATATCAAGGAGAGAAGCTTGTTTCCAATTCCTTGTGCAAACATCCAAAATTTGCTTGCGCCCTTGCTCATCAGGGTAGTCTATCTTGGTATGGAGTTCGATTCTACCATCCCTAGGAATAAAAATAAACAAAATTAAAGGAATGATGGAGCCTTTTTCGCCTTTTTGGGTGCATATGTTTGTTTTGTTGGGCTTGGGGGTGGAGGATTACGAGCAATTATAATGAACCAAGTTAGTGATTATTTATAAACAATGTAATTGATCAGTCACATGTTAATTATTTGTTTAGGTGGTTTTTGAAGAAAAGGTAACATGCATATACGTTAAGTGGGTAAAGAGTGACAACTAAATTTATTTGACTTTTCATCATTAACTTTGAAGCAACTTTGTTTGTGTAGGATTATAACCAAGTACAATTCCAAATTTCGATACAAATAATCTACTAGGGGATCCTACATTGGATCAATGAAAGAGGCTAAAGGATTGAGATCGTAAGATCAGATTGAGAATCCTGTGATCTTACGTACTGAAAAATGGAACTAAAAATATATTTACGAATACAAAATTCTTAGAAACCAAAACAAAATAAACCTAGTATATATGCAAAATGTAGAGATGTTACGACAAACATATAGAACTTAGAAGTACGGTTAAAATTTGAGCAACTATAATCTGAGTATTAAATAGCATTGAAAATAAAAAATAAGTTGTTAATCTTATGTGATTCTGTAAAGAGTAAATGAAAATTGGAGTATTTCGATCTTAGCATGCAGAGAGAGATGACGATAAAGGAGAGATTGGACTTTTCTCAATTTTGACGGTTCGATATCGAATAAATAACAATGAGAATAATAATGGAAGACATATCTAGTCATAATCACGCGTCGAGAGAAAAGAGAACAAAGCTAACTGTTGATTTTAATGAGGGAGACAAACGACCGAAGAGCATTTTCTGTGATTAAAAGAATTTTTCAGTAGTTTTCTCACCAGCTGAAATTACCTAATGGACTGAAAAGAGTGTAGGACAATCACTAATATATGGATTGGTAAACATAAATGACTACAATTGCCTAAGAAACAAATCTGACAACTTGCATTGATAAAAAATAGTAATTGGGATTGGAATCACTAAGATTCAATGAGCCAAGACCTTTAGAGACTCAGATGGCTTTGCCAGTATTGGATGGTAGAATCATGACATCCTAAATCATGATTTTGATAATCATGTTTTAAGTCAATATTGTCTTTGCTTATGAAATAAAAATTATCTGGTGCAAACCAGAAGGTTAAAATGATGGTTGTAGAAGCAATTAAATAATGTTTTATCAAGTTGATAGTAGACAGCAATATTCTTGATGAAGCAAAGAGAAGCAAATGATAAATACTATCTGATAATAATCACAAGAAGGTATATAGAAAAGAAAAACAAATACAAATATTATTCAACAATGTAAAAGAGAAGACCTCACAACTAATTGCAGTATTGCACACAATAAAAATAGTTTTTTTTTTTTTTTTGGGGTGGGGGGAGCCTTTTGACAGCATAGATAAATTATTCAAGGTGCAGAATTTTTCAATAATCCACTATCTAGCTCCTATAGATTTCTAATTTCCATTATAAACAATATTAACATTCTACCTTATTCTATACTCTTTTTCATATGCGCGGACGTGCACAGAAACACATATATATAGCCTTAGCCACGAAAATTTAACCACAGTATCCCTAACATCTAAAAGTGACTGGCATTGTACGCAGAGGAAAACAACAATAACAGTTAATGCATTATGGAGGGAAATGAACTACAGAATTTTTAGAAATGAGTTCAAAGATGTATGCACAATTAAAAAAGGAATTGTCAATACATTCATACCTGAAATGCATCACCGAAGCTCAAAGACAATGCCTTCAATTACAACAGGTCTCTGATTCAAGATTGCCAGTTGCTAGAACTCTTGCATTTGTATACAAAAGTAATGACCATAACTTGGCCTTTTTTTTCCTGCCTAGGTTTGTTCTATGATGTTTCCTATGGAGCAAATTTGTTTAGTGTAATGTATTTATGTTAGTCCTACAAATTTGTGTTAACACCTGACATTATACACTGTAGCTTTCTTTATGTGACTTTATGGGATTCCCCTGTTTTGTACATTATGTATATCAATCAATTCAATTGTTTTATTTACCGAAAGAGGAAAAACATAAGATTATTTAGAAATAGCCCTTTTCAATAGATAATGCATCCTAGCCATACATCTCAAATACAGGTCATCCATAAATTTTTGCCAAAATGTTCATCGGGGAAAGGAGGGAAGAAAGAGGATGGTGGTCTTATGCTTAAGGTGTTGCAAGACAAACATTTTCAGGTCAACTGAATTTTGAAACCTATTAAAATTACCTCGGATTCATCCATTGATTCTAATCAAGTAAAAAAAGAGGAAGGAGAGAAAGTCACCGAAGGAGGGCTTCATCGAGGAGCTCCTTTCGGTTTGTTGTCGCAATAATAAAGATGTTATTCAGTTCTTTTGTGCCATCAATCTAAACATTTACATCAATTGCAGCTCAGGTTAGGACACAAAAACTAGAAAGAAATGCAAAACCTGAAAAGAAATTAAGAATCTGACCATCGTTAACAATTGATTCACAATCTTATCATCATGATGGAAGAATCCAGCAGCCGCTCCTCTTTTCTGCACATAACCAAAATGACTCACGAGATTTCAAACATCTTGTTGTTTATACATACAAAATAAAAAGTTCTTTCCCTTATTGTGAAACCTACATCCAAGACAAATTCTAGACCACATAAGGCTAGAAAAAGAACAATCATTGCACATGTCCGCTTACCTTTCCAATGGAATCTATCTCATCAAAAATAATGACATGCAAGTCACTTTTAGAACCTGACGAAAGAATAACAGGAACTAGGTATGATGTGTAAGAAGATTGAATAAATTTCTTATGAAAATTATGTATCTTATTTCTACCATATTGTTTTTCATCTTTCTCAGCAGCATCAAATAGTGCCCTTATATGCCTCTCAGATGCACCATACAATTCTTGTGTGATTTCTGGTCCACGTACAATCTAAAAGGGTAAAAAGTGAAAAGTTAGAGTAAGACAAGATTTTGAAATTCATCGGCTATTATTGTTATTGTGTGTGTAAGAAAGAGAGGATGGAGAGAGGAGGAGTAGGTAGGGAGGGAGAGAGAGAGATACCAGGGGCTCTTTTGCATTTAGTAACTTGCAAATACTTCGAGCAATCAATGTTTTCCCAGAGCCTGTTGGACCATACAGCAGCATCCCTTTTATGTGCTTTAGATTCAACCTAGAATTGAATAATTTCCATGATTAACGAAATAACTTGGGTTACTAAACAAGAATGACCTTTAGACAACATGGTACCAGAAATCATTGTAAAAATTTATTAAACAATCCGTAAACAGCATTGGTAAAAATTTGTTAAACAATTCTCAAGCAGAGGTAACTCAGGGAAGAAGAAGCAAACATGTGCAATTAAGTGCATTCAAGGAATATCAGAAGAATAAATGCAAGTCTGGACCTAATTATAGTCACAAAGGCCGATTACTCAAACCTACATTTCTACGTCGCAAATTGTTTATGTCAGAATTTCAAACCCTCAAAACAACCTTTTGAATGCAGCGCCCTATTTAGGGTCTTCCCTGACTCCCATGAGATTAGCAAGCAGGGTTCGATTCACAAGTACTCCCGCTGGCAGCTCTGTGGTGCGTGGGTTAGGCTATAGCTCGAGTTGGCCTTTAGAAACGCCTGTACTTTCCCGCCGTCTATGGTGCGTGGGTTCAGGTTGCTATGGTAACGCCCAGCAATTTCATTCTAATCAACAACTTGGAAGTATGGCTGAAGGCATTCCAGGGGTTCACCCGGTTGCCCCTTTGAACCCTTTTTTATACAGAAACTCTTATTGCCCTATTGAGAGTATTTTAAAAAAAAAAAAAAAAAAAAAAAGAGAATGCAGAACTGAGCAATCTATCTTAGATGTGTATCTCATACTCTTAGATCTCAATTAGAATGAGATCTAATCCATAAATATGCTAGAATCCCTCAATCAAACGTGGCTTCACTAAAGAAAAAACTAAACCAATGTTAGACCATTAAACATACATGGGAAAGCAGCTTGTGCATCTCAATGAAATGTGTTCAATACAAACTGACTCAAAGTGTAAACTCTCTAGTTGAAGAATTTATTAAGCCTTGAAAATTCAGCATGAGCCATTTCGCTAGAACTTCCATTTTGGTTCAGAAATGATCTTCAAGTCCAAAGAAAATGAATTTTGGAAACTGAAGGCATCTCATGCCTAAATGTTTGAGTGGAAAACTACAGTCTCTTAGGTAGTTGTCACCTCCTAAGTTGTCAATCAGTCCAAAGCTAACACAATAAAGCAAGAATAGAATATATTTTTTCTTGCCAATATTTAAGGAGAGTGAAGTAAAAAAAAATATAGTCCAACTCTCTACAGAGCTTAGTCTCCCTAATACATTTCTGCAATTCTGATACTACTTCATTCTACTGCTAATACTACTACTGATGCTGCTACAGAATGCAGCCTGAACAATTATGATCTTAATATTTCACATATAGGGGGATTTGAGGTCCCACAAGCTTCATTATTTAGTAAGATAAATGTACCAAACATGCTTCCCAACACCAAGAAAGAGGAAAAAAAAAAGTATGCAGACTATGAAATCAGATTTTACCTCTTTGCATTGGTGGGTGATCCCATTCGGGAGCCAAATGCACGGTGAATAATGTCACGGATCTGTGAGGTCATCCCCCCTATGTTTAGAGATATCAGCTCTTGTTCCAGAGAATTCATATTGAAACCTTCGCGAAAAATGCTCTTAATTATTTTGGCTCCAATGATCTGTCCGCTCTGATCAATCATGACGAGTTTTATATACATTATTCAACAACATGATATTCAACTCCTAAAGACATATTGTTTTACACCAAGAATAAAACAAAGTGGACTGAAATTAACTATAGATGATAGCCTATGATTTGGCAAAATAGGATCAATACAACAGACCCCAAATAGTTGAGAAAAGTCTTTGTCAAATGAATCGAGTGTTGTCGTGAAAAACAAACAAACAAATAAACACACATAGGTATCTACTTATACCAGTTGGTTATGTCAGGAACACAAATCAGTTGATGAGATACAACATGTAAACAATCCAGCTGTCACTAAATTGTAGAAACGTAATGTTGTTGCATGATTCATCCTTCGCTTCAATTACCCAAAATAAATCCCTTTGCGCACTTTACATAATTTGAACCTAGACTTTTACCATAAAAAGGGTATGTACATCAACAAAATCCTATGCAAAGGAACTATTTTTCGCCTCAAAATGTAAAATTCATCAGTCCAACTATATAATTCAATATACTATTTTGTCAATCACAGACCCTATATTAAGTGGGAGTCTACATTGGGCTGGCTGATACATCAATTATATATTTAGCTTCTATGTTCACACATTGTTTGGTTGCTCACTTAAGGGAACCAGAGAAATAAAAAAATAACAAGGTTTGGAAAATTAAAAGAATCATAAAAGATGGGGACACCAAAACCCTCTTCTATGTAACTACTAAGAAAATGAATAAGCTTCAAATTTTGCTTGTCGTCTTCTCATTTTTCCTGAGGGTGTAAGAATAAAATCTAAGACGACCACCCTCCTAGCATATGGCCTTACCATTATGCCATGGTCACGTTAGCCACAAAGATGAATTTAGAACTGCACATAGAATTTCTAGCACTGGAATATACAATGAATGATTGGAGCTCGATAAAAGGACGTTGAAAGCATCTCATGTCTATTTCTTTGTGACGTGCATTATAGATAAATCAAATAAACCCTTAATGTAACTACAAACATCTGTAAACTATGGAAGTCATAGCAAGTGAAATCCTCACCAACCAGGAAGGCCAGTGGTAGGACCCCCTCAGTGCAAAACAGGGGGAGGCCAATGGATACTTGAAAGGCTTAGGAAGGAAGTCTCATGGAGAATTGATCTTTACAGCTTCCAACCCCAAAAACAAGCTTGATGTGTGATTATACTGAACACCCCCCCCCCCCCCCCCCCCCCAAAAAAAAAAAAAAAAAAAAACGACCAAATTAAGCATGCGCTAATATATGGCGGTGTTGACAAAGCAAAATTTAAAAGAACTTCAAATTTTCTCTTTGTTAAATTTTAGCAAATTTTTGTTCCAAAAATCAACTACAAGATTTTATGATGATAAGTAAAAATCAAATTTTTTGATGTTATGATTCAAACTATTTTTTTATGAGGGTATCGTACAAAAGTTGATTTTGATACATGCTTTACAGTGATAAATTTGTTTTTAATGACAACTCGTTGAAGAACACATTTCAAAAAATTATTCACCATGGTATTATTTGGCCACCGTTAGGATCAAATTCTGGTTCCGTCCTTGCATGTAGTCCTCGTCCCATATGCACCCAATATGGTCTAAATGGATACTCTCGTAACTCATAATTTTCAGTTTTTTTTAAGGTGGCAGATTTCATGAATAATATTCAAAGTCCAAGAACTATGAAGTTTTTTTAAGGTGACAGAAAGGCCGGCCAGCTGTGTTTATGATCTTGTGAAAACTATGAAGTTTGATTAGCACCTTCACGCCCTGAAAATTTATTATCTTCACTTTCACAATGACCCAATGCCTTTAACAAATCCAATGTGGAAGATATTGTGTATGTATATAAATTTTCGTGTACAACAGAAGATACCTCCCCATGCAAATTGCAGTTTTTTTTTTTGGTCAGATGCAGATTGCAGTTGAGACCAATGAAATTTATTATTTCTATCGAGCTGCTGACATAGATGATGATGTTGGCAACGATCTTGATCA
This sequence comes from Ilex aquifolium, assembly GCA_951799425.1. NCBI lineage: Eukaryota > Viridiplantae > Streptophyta > Magnoliopsida > Aquifoliales > Aquifoliaceae > Ilex > Ilex aquifolium. The sequence continues at coordinate 23,075,648 of OX637402.1, forward strand.
TTGCAATTAATCATATTAAAATTAATTGTCATTAGTCACCATAACAATAAGCAAAAGGATGCAAAACTTAGTTAATTACTACGTAAAACTTATCAATTAGGGATATTATTTATTCCTTATTCTTCTCGAACTCAATTGTTTATAATTTTGCAGCAAGTCATGAATCTTGAATGCAGCAGACATTGAGAAAGACAAACCAGTGAGTTGTTTAGATTTGCCAGTCGTTTAAAGAACAGTGCCTCAGCAATGAGTCACCAAAACAATCAAAACCCATGAACATGCATGTTCAGAAATCTACACTAGCTAGCTGAGCAACCTTTAAATCTTTGGTTAATTGTTTTTTTTTATCTCCATGTGATTTCGACTAGAACTACCTTACCTACTTAAAGTTTAAAATTATGCATATTACCCTTTTATATTTATGTACCAAAGTGAAATGATTACTTTTATCATCCAAGTTAACGGAGAGTGTGCTCCACACACACAAAACATGTTGTAAGCTTTGTTTCTATTGTTTCCCTTCAGAAGAATATTGTCTAAGTGCCTAAAATAATTTATAATATATGGTATAATATTTAAATAGGTAGGACATCGGTCCCAGCTCAAAAAATATTTAAGAAAAACATAAATGATTTTCGGCACCGAATCAAAACCTCACTCGAGGGAAAAAGAGATTTTGACATGTTTGATTGAAATGTGTTGGTTTGTTGTCTATGTTACATTAGTTTTATGATTAAGAGTAAATCAGACAAAACATCTGATTTTAAAGCATGGGTATTATGGTAATGCTTTAATTCCGTTAACGGCGTCAATTACTTCACTTTGATACATAACTATAAGGGGTAATATGCATAATTTTAAACGTCAAATAGGTAAGGTACTTTTAGCCGAAACCACGTAAAGATAAAAAACAATTAACCCTCAAAACTTTCTGTTGCTGGCTGATGAATAGAAAATTTGCTAAAAACTTCCAAAATAATCTCTCGATATATATATATTTTTTTGAAGGTATAGCAAATATATATGGAGCCTCACTTTAGTGAATCAGACCGAGAAATTATGACCAACAGTACTAGTTATTGAGGGACTAAGATCTATTATAAAATAACACAAGTATCGAATATCTTGTTATTGGTTATATTAGTTTGGCAATACTTAGTGAGAGGAGTTGAAGATCAACGATTTACTCCTAACTAATCCTGGTTTTCGATGATAATAAGACAGAATCTAGTTTTAAACTATAGAGCCCCTTGATTTAATTTAGAAATGTTAACACAATAAACCTAATGCCCATCGCCATCCAAGAGCGAATGGTTAGTGATGAAAGCAGAAAAGAAAAAATAAAAATATCAACTTCCACTTTCAATGTACCTATCATTGACCAAAGTGAAATATTTTATGAGAGTTTTGTTTTGGTTCTTGGGAGAAATATTTGTTTCAAGGTTAATCAGTTTTATTTCAAGAAAATGTACGAACTTTTAACTAAGATTATAGTTGATGGGACATGAATCGGTAGGATATTACTAAGTGACATGTGGACAAAGAACAACCAACACCTAACAATAATGACGATCAGACATGTGGGTCGATTAGTGCAACGGTGCCCACGCTAGATCTCGAAAAAGTCGATTGAAGACATGACCTTTGTTGGCATTGGTTGATTGGGAGAGACATCAATTGATGCTCGGTATGATTCATTAAATACTTGACAGAGGCTATTAAATGTTGAGAAGGCCCCCATGCTCGAAAGACCGAGCAGAATAATCATTGTGGCGTTTGACCCTGAGCAACTACTGGCCTCCTCTAGGCCTAGTAAATGCGCGGTTCGAGGGAGACAATAGCCACTGATCATTCGCTCCTACGGTCGTACAATCTGCCAACTTCAAGTGACTCACGAGGTAGTATGTCATCACATCTTAAGGTATAAATAGTCCATAGGGTTGAGTCGCAGATATGCAGGCACGACTCAACTTATATAATACTCTCAATTCTCTCAGCCTGAACACCAACTGACTTAGGCATCAGAGGAGACATGTCGGACACACCTCTGACTCCTTCTAATTTTGTTCCTTATTACAAAAATCTTATCCCGTTTAGCCAAGTATCACTATCTCAACTATTGCACATGATTCAACCCGTGCAATAGTAATTGCACTCACTGATAGATTGCATATTCTTAAGCAAAAATTAAGTTGGCGTGATTTTAATAACTGATCAGGTTGGAAAAGGGTGGCATTTGGTGATTCTGTTGGATGATGTTTTTATCCCACTTGTTTAAGTACTTTTTTTTTTTTTAGGTGGATAGAAATTCTATATTAAGAAGGAATATCTTAAAAAAAAAGAGGCATAATAAAATCTGGTGTCTACTCTAACCATACAACTCTACTATCGATAAAAAAAACATGAGCTAATTCATGGACTACTTTATTCCTATTACGGCGAACTGTAGATATTTCAAAAATATGAAAGCTCTTTGCTAAGTTACGAATATAAAAAAAAAATTTGAGTTACATAGTATTTCCCTTTTTTTATAGGCCTCCAATCAAATCCAAAAAAAAAGGGGTTGTTTCATGTTTTGGTAAAACTTTTCAGTACAGATAGCACTGAGCAAACTCATTTTTTTTAATATTGTTTCGAACCATATAGTATTTGTAATCCTCACCGATCTATACAAATCTAGATTCATTGTGTCAAAGACTATCATTTTTTGTTGCTTTCAATCTCGAAGCAATTTTCTTGAAACTATGCATGGAATGCCTCATCTCCTTGCAAAATAATTATCAATTTTTAGTCACAGTTTGTCGGCTGCCACAGAACAGGACCAAAGCAAAGGCCTGACGATTTGTTTCGAGTTTTGTGTTGTGTCATGTTCGTGGTAATAGATAAAATTGACACCCCTACATAAAATGGACTAAATATGGAAGCCCATGTTTTCAACAAATGGACATGGCCCAGTTTTAATGCTAGAAACAAGAAGGTACTTGTGGTGATTCAAATCTCTATGCCTAACCATAGAGATTTGACAGAATCATCGAAGACCAGAAATAGGCAGCTGAGATATACAAAGTTTAAAACAAATCACTCTGAACTTGAACTTAATGATATTAGAGCACAAAAAATCTTAAACGCTAATTTCGAAAAACGAAAAAGAAAAGTTACTGGCAACTGTTACATTAAAAGGAAAAAAAAAAAAAAAAGAGCAAATACTTTTGTTATTTTTTTGATTTTCATTGATGGAATCTACTATTTCTTTCAACCATAAACACACACATATAATAATATATAATACACGTATAAAAAAAGTACAAATTATGTACTAATTACATCTAGATTACTTTTTTAAGATAGTAATTAAACACGTTTTTATTTTTTTAACGATATTGTTTTTTTGCCTTTAAAAATTATTTTAAAAAAAGCATTACCAAACGGCATTTGAGGAATTGATTGATGTCCTTCAAGACCGAGGGATAACCAATCAATAGGCAGGTTGCTCACTTTTGGTTTCGTGTATTCGTACATGATATAGATCCTTTGGTTACATAGCACCTTTGTACCATTTTTGTTTTGCTTTTGCTTTTTTTTTTTTTTTTGGGTAAATTAAACAGAACTCTCTCGAACTTATGGTTAGTAGCACGTCATCATCCTAGATTTTTACAAGTTACACTCAACATCCTCCTACTCATAGTGATCGAGAATTACTGGATCAATACAACTGGTTACTTACCCAACACTGTAAATCTCATATAGCACTCCATTCTAGAATTTAATGCTTAATAAGTAGCTTGATCATCCATAATGAGCACTCTACAACAACCGATTAGGCCCTGTTTGTGAAGTAAATAGCTGCACCAAATTCATTCCTTCCCTCAAAGCAAAATTCCAAAACAAAAACCATTATAAAAAATGGATGAACAACCACCATCTTATTGGACTCTAATGTAAATAAAATGCTCCAATTAGATGTTTCTTAATGATAAACTCTCTCCTTTTTTTGTAGATAACTCCCAGCACACCCCCAAGGACCACAAATCCACAAACATTTTTCACGTAAAAAATGAGATTATTCTTTCAAACAATACAATTATGTAGCGATCATAGGTTTATTAGTTTTCTTGGACATTAGTTTGACAATTTTTTGATTAGTTTAACAATGGTTCAACCCATTTGAAGACGGAACTGAAGGAGAGTGAAATCAGTAGCATTCGAAAGTATTTTTCTATTTCTTCGTTTTATAAACTTAATTAAGCGGCAATGATGTGGGCATAAAACGTATCGAACCAAGTTCATCTTTATTGTAAAAGATACCAGCAGACTTAAAATTAACGCTCCATGTGGAAGGTAGTCTCTAAATTTATTGTCTCTGTCATAACATTATTATCCAATAATTATGGACTCTTTTAGAGCAATCGACTAATCCCACTATGCACCCGATAATTAAGGGGACAAGACCCATATGGTCTAAAAGGAGAGTTGAAGTCATGCTTTTCTGAGAAAGGTGAAGTTGGAGTAGCAGCTTCATGCCATGAATTCTACAATTTATTCTTTGTTTTCACCTTCGGAAGGATTTAGCAGTATTTTCTTATGATGACCTGGTCGAGAGAATACGATATATCGGTGTAAAAGATTGAGTTGGATCTGTGAGGCAGTGACCCAACAATGCCTTTGACAAATACAATGTGGAAGATGTTGTATATATACATACAAATGCAATGTGATTGCTAATAATGATATGAAATATATTCAAATTATTAATTGTGGTTAAAGTGAATATGGCATTTTATCTCTAAAGGTCTCATAAACCAAGGGTTACAACCCTTTTAAATTGGTGTCTATTGGCCATTTAAATGAGGAGCCGCAATTCTTTTAAAGAGATGTATGGAACGCTATAAATTCGAGGTTCTAATATTTGGCCAAAGAGCATCAAGTCACTTGTTATTTTTCTAATCCTATTGCACTATTTTCTAGATTTCAAATTCCCTAGTTTTTAGTGGGGTTTGAGTTTTGGTTCCAAAACAACTAAAAAACATAATCTTAGATAGTTTTAAATATTAAGCCTTGTATTATGGAGATAAAATTTTCATGGGCCCATCTGTATCATCGTGAAAAAATTATTATCTCAAATATAACGTGGTGGACGTGTCTTGCCTAACGACTTTTCTATCTTCTATTTCTTACTGTTTTTTCAACTTTGATTTCTTATATCACCGGTTACCCCCACAACAGAAAATACATGTATATGCAAATTGCAGCTGAGAGCCATGAAATTTATTATTTCTATGGAGTTCCTGACATAGATGATGATGTTGGAGATGGTCCTGATCATTGCAATAATATTAAAATTAGTAGTCATTAGTCACTATAATAATAATAAGAAAAAGGATGCAAAACGTAGTTATTAAAACATATCAATTAAGAAAAAAGAAGCCATAATTATCCCTTTATATTTTGTTTATATATTCATTTGGCTTCCAAAACAATCAAAACCCTATGAATAACCATGCTCTGAAATCTATAATAGCCAGTTGAGCAACCTTAATTTTTGTTTTGTTTACTGAGAAATGGAAAATTTAAATTTTACCAAAAATGCTGCCTTAATTAAGAAATGGTATGTATTGCTTGACGAGCCAATTCCTAACGGGTCAGGCCCAATCAATCAAGTAAACCCAAATCAGCTAAAAGGCGGGCCAAGTCCAGTTAATCAATTCGACCCAGCCCAAGGTTAATTAGGGAGTCCAAGAAGAATAGAGCACGTGGAGAGTAATCATCGGGATATCCACTCTCAGAGACCAAGACTATCTTAATTATACTTACATTTTATAGCTATCTTCTCCGATAAACTAGTGTCTTTACCCTCACGTCACCGCTTCACCTAAGGGCTTCATGCTTATAAATTGTAAGCTCTCTCCATTGAGAGGGGCATCTCACAACACATTGAACTTTACCTCTACACATCTCTACACACACATAGCTTTTATCTCTCCTAGCTATTGTATCTCTCCCGGAGCTAACCATTGCTCTCTCCCCTGTTTACCTTACTTCATCAATAAAGACCCCCGGGCCATCGTTACCGTTTTCCAGAGTGGAGTAGGTCACCCGGACCGAATTGCCATTGATTGCTTTATTTATTGTCCATTAATTACACTCTGTCACACACTCGACTGTTGATCTTGCACGAGACTATTTTGTGCATCATCACTGCTCATGGTCCATTGCTTATCCTTTGTTGAGAAGATGTCAGTGGTTAGATTAGTACAGCAAGATTTTAATGACAGGAGTTGAAGATCAACGTCTTACTACTAATTAATCCGGTTTTTTTAATGATAATAAGACAGAGAATCTACTTTTCGAAGTGTTAAAACTATACATCCCCTTGATTAAATTTTGAAATCCTATCCTTTTTTGCTTTCATCACTAAGCATTCACGCTCGGATGGCGATGGGCATTTGGTTTGTGCAGTACTATTAAATAGAAAAGAAAAAAAACAAAGAAAGATTATCAACTTAATGAACCACTATCATGGACCAAAGTAAATATTTTACAAGATATTTTTTGGGTCTTGAAAGGAAAATATATGTTTTAAAGATGATGATTAGTTTATTGCAATTGCTTCTACTGATAGACTGCATATGATCAAGCAGAAATTAAGCATTAGATTCTGCACTTAGCATGATTTTAATAACTCAGGTTGGACATAGGTGCCATTTGGAGATTCTTGGTCTTGGAATTAGACTTGGTAATTTTAAATACGATTTGATGAATCCGAAACAAAATTGACACGATGGTTTTGACTTAGATTTAATAGTTAGGGTGGAAAATGGGCCCATCAAATCAATGAAATAAATGCGTCAACATGAATCTAACTACACACGACTTACAAATACGATCGTTTGCCAGCCATACCTGCGGCAGATATATCTTCTATGAACCCATCATACTTTATGGGTCCTACTTGACAAAATCCGAAAAAAAAAGGGGGGGTTGTTTCATGTTTTGGTAAAACTATTCAGTACAGATAGCACTGAGCAAACTCTTTTTTTTTAATATTGTTTCGAACCATATAGTATTTGTAATCCTCATAATCCTATATAAATCTAGAGTCATTGTGTTAAAGACTATCATTTTTTGTTGCTTTCAATCTCGAAGCAATTTTCTTGAAACTATGCATGGAATGCCCCATCTCCTTGCAAAATAATTATCATTTTTTAGTCACAGTTTGTGGGCTGCCATAGAACAGGACCGAAGCATAGGTCTGACAATTATAAACACGACTAAAGAACTCAATATGGATTAGACATGAGATTAGTGGGTTTATGTTTAGTCATGGTGGGTTCAAGTGGTAAATAGATGAACCCATTAATACATATTATCAAGTAAATAAGATGGCATGAATCCGATTAAATATGACATGAACTTGATTGAACATGATAAACACGACTTATATACACGTAAAGAACCGGAATATACGCAATTATAAAAGGGTTAAGTTATGGGTTAATCAAATTTTACTACGACATAGTTTACACGATTCAAATATACAACACTGACACAATACAAAATATGTATGTCATCGACAATCAACCGTCTTGATAGTGTGATCACCTCTTAGGTCAGAATTAGATCACCATGTTCATCCATTGTGGCAATAACATCCTTTTCTCTTTTCTTTTGCCAAAGACCTGCCGAGCTGCATTTGATCTAGTAATGTGGATTTCTGCTGCCGACCAGATCTCGAATGATCCTAGCCATCCAACGGGTAGACTTTTAATTTTCTTATGTCAGCAATGATTCAAACGGGTTGACTCTTTCTAGGAGAACAGACAATCAAATATTTATTTTTTTATTTTTTATTTTAGGACCCAAAAAAGTTATTAATGTATCATATATATCAAGAAAAAAAATCAAACTATGTTCTTAATTTGGGGCCTTAGACCCCGTCAAATATTAAATTCTCTCAATGTTGGATTACTTATCATGTATCTAAGTTTAACTTAGTATACGCAGAGCGGATTCTCTTAAAAACACGGTGCAGTATTTAGTATTGAGAGAATCGAGAACATTCAAAACGCGAGTGTATAGTTATTCTTAATTATAGAGAGATAATCCTAGGATCTTCAAAAATAAAATATGTGGATTTGCATGTTGCTTTTGAGTTTAGTTATTGTGAAAGAAGATATGGTGATGCTTCAAGAAAATATCAGATCAGAACATATTTGCAAGATCTTCAAAACACATGCAACTCATAAAATCATAGGTATTCCTGAAATACATTTACATCTTTGGATCTAAATTTTGATTAATTTTGGGCATAAATTAGAGTCAAATACGTTTTAATTATATATATATATATATATAGAGAGAGAGAGAGAGAGAGAGAGAGAGAGAGAGAGAGAGAGAGAGAGAGAGAGAGAGAGAGAGAGAGAACACTTTAATGAGGGGGAGACTCTGAACATATTGGCTCATGCCGGTGGAAGGACTTATTTTCGTTGGCTTATATAACTAAGTTCCATTTTGAAATGGATAAAATGTTTTTATTTTTCATAGAAATCAAAACAAATAGTGATTGAATATAAGAATTTCTATATTTTGAAGTATTTCGATCAATATTTTAAAAATAAAAAATGATTTTTTTTCTTTATTTTTATGTCATTTCTAAAATATTTTTGAAATATTCTCGGAACGCTTTTGTTTCAGATTTGACCAAAATTACAAACTGAAACGAAAATTGGCTCAATGATCCCTTGGTCTTGAAAGGGAGACCAATAAGCAATGTTATTAAAAATGAACCGGCCATGTAACAGGTAAGGGGACCGGATCAATGGTTCACTAGTTCAATCGTTGGGTCAACTGATCGGATCGGTCATATAAATAATTACAAAACATAATAATTTAGCTAAAAAATATGAAATATATCTACAATGCATACACATAATATTCACAATCTCATTACAAATAATATTCATAATCTCAATTCACAAACCCATAATCTCAATATCACAATTCCACAATACTCAATATCATAATCCCACAATACTAAATGTTTGCTACAGAAATAATCTAACAGACAAACTAATCTAGGAAGTCCAATTGTCAGAGACAGAGAGAATATGAAGATATTTTCGAAGGTCCAATTGTCATATCAAACTACCTAATTCGGCAGAGAAATTAAGGCAAATTTCACAGAGAGAGAGAGAGAGGGAATACTGACTTACTGAGTGATCGCCTGAGTTGATCGATGGACCGTTGAAGGCTTGAAGTATTCTAGTGGTCGCCTGAGTTGAAGGCTTGAAAGTTGAAGCTTCTCATCGATTGAGTGAGAGGAATCGAGCTTCTCTGGGCTTCTGTTCCTCTCCTGAGAGTTGAGTGGCCGCCTGAGTGATGAGTGATGGCCTGAGTGGTGAGTGGTGGCCTGAGTGGCACTGATCTGCGAAGTGCGAAAATGGGGTGGGAAATCTGCGATTGATTTAGGGCAAAAATGGCCCAAAAAAGAATTTATATATATATATATATATAATATGTGGAATTCCAATCGGTTGGTTTTTAAAAATCGTCCGATTCACGATTTTGATCCAAAACCAGCCAGTTCAGCGGTCTTCAGTCGGTTTACTTCCTTAAGTGGTCTAACTATAGAACCGGACCGTTTTAAGTCCCGATTCACGGTTCAACCGATCTAACCAGCCGGTCCGATCCAGTTTTGATAACACTGACAATAAGAGAGTGTAGTGACCTCCCTTTTGATTACCCACTTCTCGTTTTTATTCTTTGTCTTAGTTTCTATAGTAACGTTAAAATAACCTAAACTGTCAAGATTGCAAAGTAATCCTATTTTTTTTTTTTTTCAAAGTAATCCTATCATTGAGGGATAAAAAATGTAAGTGGATGCGTAATCCGTACTTTCAAGACGAGACCAAAATTATAAAAATATGAATAAAAAATAATAAAATTAACTAATTTTGTACTCAGGGACCACCTCTGGTCCCCTATAAGTTCCATCGGACTGTAGTTAAAATTTGGAATGCTACAATTTTTTTTTATTGCGAGAACCCGATTAATCGTTACAAATCCCCTTGAAAGAGAAAGGTGCCTTCAAAAATACGGTTTTTAAAAATCGTCCGATTCACGATTTTGATCCAAAACCGGCCAGTTCAGCGGTCTTCAGTCGGTTTACTTCCTTAAGTGGTCTAACTATAGAACCGGACCGTTTTAAGTCCCGATTCACGGTTCAACCGATCCAACCAGCCGGTCCGATCCAGTTTTGATAACACTGACAATAAGAGAGTGTAGTGACCTCCCTTTTGATTACCCACTTCTCGTTTTTATTCTTTGTCTTAGTTTCTATAGTAACGTTAAAATAACCTAAACTGTCAAGATTGCAAAGTAATCCTATTTTTTTTTTTTTTCAAAGTAATCCTATCATTGAGGGATAAAAAATGTAAGTAGATGCGTAATCCGTACTTTCAAGACAAGACCAAAATTATAAAAATATGAATAAAAAATAATAAAATTAACTAATTTTGTACTCAGGGACCACCTCTGGTCCCCTATAAGTTCCATCGGACTGTAGTTAAAATTTGGAATGCTACAATTTTTTTTTATTGCGAGAACCCGATTAATCGTTACAAATCCCCTTGAAAGAGAAAGGTGCCTTAAAAAATACGATACATAAAGACTTTTTGACAGAACTTGGGTTTAGTTGGACAATATATAGTAGACTTATTAATTCACATCTAGGATGTTGTTTGGCCGTGCCACTCTCCTCAAAGATTCATGCCAATTTTTATCGGCAATTCTATTTAAATAAAGGAAAGATTAATCGAAAGATCCAAAAAATATAATAGAAAGACATTGATCTATCAAGCAATAGTTCTCAATTTCATATTTAACCAAACACTATATGAATGCGAAAATGACACGAGCAACTAACTCAAATAATAAATAAATCGAATCAGTCATAAACACAAATTACCTATTTAACGAGCATTGTAAAAAGAAAATGCATGATTTTTTAATCCTTTTTTTTTTACCTCATATTGTATGAATAATTTTAAAATTAAATAATATTTTATTGACACAAACAAAACACAACATGAACTTAAACAACAGTGGGCATTCCTTTTGTAATATCAAAATAAACAAATGAACAAAGCCAAAACAATGCTGCTAGTGGGTTGGGCAGAGAAGATGGGGCTGTCTCGGTAGAGCCGGCAAGGCTGATGTGGTGGAGCTAGTGACAAAATCACAAGGGAAAAGACCAGTCATCACCTGAGCTCTTTGAACGTTATGGTTTAAGGTGAAGATCAGATTGCCTTTGAACTTTCTATTTGACATTTTCTAAGCAAATGGGATCCAGTAATGCGCTGCCGGTCAGTGATGAAAAATTGAAATTCTCGTATTTCAAAATATTTAGTGATGTTTCGGCCAGTATTTTGGATATATAAAAATTAAAATTTTGGATTTTTTTCTTCAATGATCCTAGTCATGCCAGGTTTTTTTTTTCTTTCTTCTTACCACCCACTAAGGCATCAATTCAAGACGATAGATACATCGTATATCAAGAAAACTCATACGCTCATGCATCCATAGAGTGATAATTCGATTAATCGCGTTGTCGAAATGAGGAATAATGTTGATTCTTAAATAAATTTATATTTCTATTCTTATTATTTAGAAGTTTCCATCTTGCCGAGTATAAATGAAAATTGTATAACTTTAGGTCTTTGCCATGTTGTGCTGACCTAGCACTTGCTTGGGTCTTCTTGTTCAAACTTGACTCCACCGAGCCGACTTGACCATCAAGGAGAGAGGGGAAACACATTGATGAGGGAAAACATATTTATTTCCATTGGTTATAACACTTGGTCTCCAAACAGAAAGACCAAGAGAGGAGAGTTTAGTGACAGTCATAATCAAACCCTCCTTTTACTAACCTTCTTCTTGTCTTTTTCTTAACATTTAAATTGAACCAACTGCGAAGATGGCTAAGTAACCAAATCATTGGCCTTTAAGAAACGTAAGAAGATACACAATCTAACAGTCGCGAGAGAGGGAAAACCTTATAAAAATCAGTTAAATATATCAAAATTAAGCCAATCTTGTACTTGGGGACCATCTTTGGCCGGTCCCCTACAATTTCATCAGCTTGTGACTTTTTTATGGAAGTGTGAAATCTGATAATATTGAACATCTAGCCATTATTTCATAGTGGATTTAGTGTGATTACGTGATTTTTTTTCCAAATTTTTTAGATTTTTATATAAAACTATGCATTTTTTTGTTTTGTCTATGTTTCTTTTTAAGTTATTACTATGTGTTGATTCCAAAAACTGTTCTTCAGGTGGCTATCCGGAATGATGACTTGGCAACCAGAGAGAGTGTTCTTGCAAGAGAAGTCGAGGACTGGAGGAGCTCCGGTGGTCGACTATCTGATGATAAAATCAGAAAAGTAATGGTAGAAAGAAATTGTATTTAGCTGAGAGTAGTCAAGCAACTTGGATGATGCTCAGATTGGCCTTTTTATAGGTCAAGAGAGCGGACCGTTGAAGATCTTCAGCTACCATTTGAATTTGGCGGCACCAAAAGTGAAACAGACGGAGGCGCTTGTTGACGTAAATATCTCAATTAGTTTGAATTAGTCAAGAGGAGCAGAGCCAGGATAAGGCCGAACTAAGATTCTGGTGAGTAAGGAGCTGAGGTCTTTTCCGAGCCTTGGAGCTCATCTAGCGAGCAGCTGAGCTCATGTGCTAAGCTCGTGCCCAATTTATAATTTTTAGTTGTCCCCTAATTCAGACCAGTGAGTTACACATGCCATGAATTTAATGCATATGTCTGTTAGTGTCTGGGAAAGTGGGAATGACAATTGTACACACGCAACCGTCAAATAATCATTTTGGGGTCAGTGTATAAAACCCTCTTTCCCTCTACCTTCCAACACATCTTTGAGAGATCTCAGCAGTCTGGTACCCTTTCTTCTTCATCTTTGTCTTTTTTTGTCTTCCAATTTTACTGTAACTCCTCATCCTGGAGCATATAGGTTGGAGCCATATCTTTCAGTGACATTTTTATTACTTTTACTTTCTTCGGTGGAAGGACTCCAATCTTGATTATTTAATGTTTTATTGATTATGTCAACCATATTTATACGGATAAAATACTGTAACACAAACTTATTCAAAGAATATTAGGACTTTTCCGACTTCTTCCCTATTAAATGTGGGATTCTCACATGCATATAGTGTCCCAACACATCCTTATAGTGGGTTGGGAAGAGAAGACGGGTTGCTCCGGTGGAGCCGGCAAGGCTGATATGGTAGAGCTAGTGACAAGGTCATATAGTGCAGTACAAAAGACCTGTCAACTGATCTCTCTTTGAATGTTTTGGGTAACTAATTAACTGATCCTATCATTTTCTGCCGTTCACCTAAGGTAGTTTATAAGGATATTATCCATTCGCACTTTTTTTTGTCTCTCTAATACAATGATTTCAAGTAGGGTGAGATTACTATACAAAAATATTATTTTTTGATATCATTATCAAGTTATTGTAAAATGAGGGTGAAATTTTAATTCAATATAAGTAAGTTTTTAGTGACTACATAATTCGAGGGCATTTATAACTAATACTAAGACAAATTGGAGATTTTTAGAATCTTTCGTAGGGGCCGGTAATCACCCTGCCCTATGTCCTATATCCATCATTGGTTGTACTTGAAATTGTAAAAGCAATCAGGCAACTACAGTTGGTGAAATCTTTCTGTTTATGCCTACTTTGTTTACATGATTGCCAATTCTTGCAGTGAGGTCTTTTGTTGAGCATATTTATTCAATGGTAGCCATTTGGTTTTGATGTGAAAATCACAAGTAAGTAATCTTCATCCCAACAAAGAGGGCGAGAACTCGGGAACAAGGTGAAGCCGGCAAGGCTAATGTGGTGGAGCTAAGTGACATGGTCATTACAGTGAAAAAGACCAGTCAACTGATCTCTTTGAATGTTTTGGGTAACTAAATGGTGAAGATTAGATTGCCTTGAGCTTTCAATTTGAATATTTGTAAGCATATGGGATCCAATCATTCTCTGCCGTTCAAGTAATTTAACTCCATTGCAATTTTTGTTTCTCTGTGTGTAGTTTTGATATGAATTTTGGCTTTTGTTTTAACTTTCATTGTAGGGTTGCTTGCTTCCCATGACTGCTAAGACAAGTCAACTATTCCAAGTAAGGCAAAATTACTACACCCAAATGTTATTTTCGGTACCGTAATAAAGTTACTATAAAGTAATTATGGGTAAGATTTCAACTCAGACAAGTGAGTTTTTAACAAAATAAAGTTAAACCCTTATGATGGTCCAGTGTTTAAGTCTATCCTTTTGTCACCAAAAAGTCTCAAGCTCGATACTTCTTACATCCTCCGTTTGGTTAGGAAGAAAAAAAATGATGGAAAGTGAAAATGATAGAAAGTGAAGTGAAAGAAAAGAAAATGATAGAAAATATATTTTCATACATGTATTTGGTTAAAATGAAAAATTTACGGGAAAGTTTTAAAAAAATTTCATTCTATTGTTTGAAAGAAAGAAAAGTTATAAGAAATTTTTTATAATTGTCTAAATTACCCTTAATTATATTAAATCGGTCTAAAAATGAAAAAATATGTAATTATAATTGAAAGTTAAAAAATTTTAAAAAAATGGCTCGAAACTTAATTTTAAGACAATCACTAATACAAATGTCTTTGGGCTAAATTATATGATTAATTAAATTCATACAATTTTTTTTAAAAAATTAATGTGCAATAAAATATTTTTAAAAAAATAAGGGTAAAATAGGAAGTTAGTTATAGATCACAACTTTCTTGCATTTCCTTGTGTTTTTTATAAGAAAAAAAAGTTGGTTATTTGTGAGAAAATTCAAGCATGAAGGAAAATTATTTTTTCCATCATTTTCCTTTTCATGCTAACTAAACACATGAAAATTTTAAAAAATTTCTCTTTCTTGCATTTTCTATCATTCTCCCGCTAAACAAACGATCCTAATATTACATGGTATCCAGACTTGCGCTGGCTATCATAACTCAAACTAGTTTAATGACGTGTCCGTTGAGGAATAAATGTGACTAGTCCTTAATTGAGGGTATTTATAACTAATAGTACGAAGAATAGGAAATTTTTTAATTTATTGGTAGGGGGGAATCACTCAGCCCTGTGTCCTACATCTATCAAGTGGTAAAAGTGACGAACTGTAAACACAGACGTCATGAGTTTGAATTTTAATAACTCATTGAATTATATCATGAGAAATTTTATCTCTCATAAATATCATAATTTCGACTTGGATGACTTGCCTTTGAAATCAAAATCAGAGAAAGAGAAGAGGGTTTGAAATTATCCATTTAGACCGAGGGCACTAAAGTAATAGGCCCCAAAAATATTATTCATGAACATTGATGAAGACTCACATAAAAATAGTTGATAATCCTTCATTGTCATTTTCTATAAAACCCTTAAGCCCAATCACTTGCTACCTATTCTGTCTCTTCTTTCATCTCTTGCTCTCTCCAAACTCACTTAAATTCCAACGCCGCTTCATACCCAAAACATCCAGACACAAAAACAAATTTTGCAAAGTAGTAATCTGCTTAGCTTAGCTATGGCCATGGTTGTCAATCGCACCATTGCTGACCTTGATTTATCCTGTTACACCACCGCCACCACTACTACTACCACTACCTCCACCACTACTACTAACACCCCTACGGTCTCTACAGATGATGACCGGGGCTGCAACTGGAACGACTGGTCGCCGGTAGTCGACTGGCATGCTATTTCAGGTGGCCACGACGACTTCCAAAACCTCGTTGAATCGATGATGGATGATAACACCGAGCTACACCACCCATATAGGTTTATCCGAGAAGGGTACAACTCAGTACTGTCCCCAGAACCGATGATAGTGGATGATGAAAGAAACGACACGGAAGATTGTAAAGGGCTAAGGCTTGTCCACCTCCTGATGGCCGCCGCGGAGGCGCTGACTGGCGCCAACAAGAGCCGTGACCTAGCTCGGGTGATATTGTCCCGGCTCAAAGAGTTGGTATCTCCAAGTCCAAACGATGGCACCAACATGGAGAGGTTGGCGGCGTATTTTACCCAGGCCCTGCAGGGTTTGCTAGAAGGCGCCAGTACTGGTGTGCACGGTAAGCATATGTTCAGTAGTGGACCCTACCATCGGGATGATCATCATCAGACGGATATCCTTGCTGCATTTCAGCTATTACAAGACATGTCCCCTTATGTTAAGTTTGGACACTTCACAGCCAATCAGGCCATTTTAGAAGCTGTGGCACATGATAGGAGAGTCCATATAGTAGACTATGATATCATGGAGGGGATCCAATGGGCCTCATTGATGCAAGCTTTGGTGTCAAGAAAGGATGGGGCCCCGGCCCCACATCTGAGGATCACAGCGATATCAAGGGGTGGGCCCAATCATCGATCAATCGGGAGCGTCCAAGAGACAGGGCGTCGATTGGTTGCATTCGCAGCATCCATTGGCCAATCATTCTCCTTTCATCAATGTAAGTTGAACTTTGATGAAACATTTAGACCGTCAACTGTGAAGTTGGTTAAAGGAGAGGCTCTTGTCATCAATTGTATGCTCCACTTACCCCACTTCAACTATCGGGCACCGGATTCGGTAGCTTCGTTTTTATCCGGATCAAAGACCTTAAATCCAAGACTAGTGACCCTAGTGGAGGAGGAGATGGGATCCACGGGGGACGGAAGGTTTATGAGTCGGTTCATGGACTATTTGCATCATTACTCAGCGGTCTATGACTCGCTCCAAGCAGGGTTCCCAATGCAAAATCACGCTCGTGCATTGGTGGAGCGGGTCTTCTTGGGGCCCCGTATATCCAGGTCATTGGCCCAGATCTACCGTGGGCGGGGTGACAACGAGGGGTGCTCATGGGGGCAGTTGTTGGGTGCCACGGGGTTCCATCGAGTTAACATAAGCTTTGCAAATCATTGTCAAGCAAAGTTGTTGTTGGGACTTTTCAATGATGGCTATAGGGTGGAGGAATTGGCCAACAATAAACTGGTTTTAGGATGGAAATCTCGGCGTTTACTCTCGGCTTCTATTTGGACTTTATCAGATTCTGATATGTAAATTACTAGCTTTTCTTTTTGTCCAATTGTTTAGTAATGATTTTTATTTTCTCTTTCTAGTAACTTGATTAATTTTAGGGCACATTTTTGTAAGAAATTGACCAAAATGTAGGATTAAACTTGTACATAAAAGCAAAATGTTTCTACTTGGATTTAGAATGCGATGCAGACTATAAATATCGTGAGCTTATGAAATGTTTCCTCTGATCGGTTTGGATGGACTTCAATATTACTTTGAAAATGTGAATCATATATATATAATTATAAGGGTCAATTAGCAAATACTATATAAATTGAAATAAATATTTAAAGTTTTGTCCTCCCCCTAGATCCATTCTTACACACTTCTATAAATTTAAAACAAAAGTAACCAATCCCATAGAGCCACTTTCCACCACATTGTCGGCATAGGGAAAAAAAGAAAAAGAAATATATTATAAAATTTGTTCAAATTCAAACTTGTAACCTAAAACAAGAGAGTGACATGATTGGTGGTTGGTTGGCATATCCCTCTCCTCCATGCTTCAGGGCTGTCTTTCATTTGGGAGAATCACAAAAAAAATATGAAGATTCCTCAAATGTGCTCTTCAGAACAAACCTTAACTCTAAAATATTTATTCCAATAACAACCAATTCATAAATTTTATATAGCATGATACCTTGTGGTGTCCTCAGCATTTCTCATTTAAAAAATAAATTTCCATTTGTTTAATGGGCATCATCATATAGACTTTTTGGACAACATCGTCAGCAATTGCATACATATTTTACCTATATATTTTGTATGTTTACATTTACATATCTAGATTTGTATACACATTACATAAACTTTGAAAAAAAAATTAAGTATCTATCCCTTGTATCATCGACGGGTCATAAGCTTTTTGATTTAATTGCAATAATATGATAACATAGATTATATCAATAATGGGAAAATCTACAGTACCGTACCATCGATTTTCAATTGTTATGGGTAAAATTATAACTTTGAAATAAGAAATTACAACTATTCAAGGGAAGACTATAATCGATTACAAGTATCTATGATCGATATTGAAAATTTCGGTATCGATCCAATATTTCATGATTGATCATGCCTTTTAAAATTATAACTTGCACATTAAAAAGTTATAATTTTACTGGCAATAGTACCGTAAACTTTCCCATCAATAATTATAGCGTTCAGATTTATTTTGTTGCAATAGAGCAGAATTATATGCCCAAATGTTTATTTTCCCTTTCATTTCAAGATCTTGACAAATATATTACATACATGTTTCTAAAAAATCGACATATTTGTACATTTTTAATTTTAGATTATCATTATTATTAGTTTGTGAAATTTTTCGTTATTAATTTTGTACAAATTCCAAGTTAGACACTTTTTTTTCATGTTTTATTTGTGGATTTTAGTTAATGTAATTATTTTTTGAGATGTGATTAATGAAAAGCTATCTTTTTAGGTTTTGCTTAGATGTTAAATTATAAGTTATATCACTATTAATAAGAAAAACATATACCTAATACCTTACCGACATTCGCTTACTGACTGTGCCATAATATACCCAATATCAGATTTTTTTTTTTAATCCGATTATATTTGAAGATGCAAAAGAAAAAGGCACACGAGATATGAGATTTTTTTTAATAATCACACTTAATTCGTTTATCAAATGAATTAAGGGCAAATTGTACTTTATACCCTAAAAAATTTAAAAATTCTCACGTGTAGATCCTAATCCTAGGGATATACTTTTGTTCACCTCTACGTCCACATGAAATTTAAAGGGAAGGCAAAAGCAGCATCAGGGAGCTCTTCCAAGAACAATAAGTGGAAGCTGGGGTGCGTGCCTTAGGTGCGGGTAAATGGGGCACTACGTGATAGAGTGCACATAAAAAATGCTTCTTGTTAAGGAATATAATGAGGAGAGGGAGACAGGGGGGCGCAACACGAGCATACTAAGTTTTCGGAAGTGAAGAGAGCCCGCGATGCGGTGTTTGACTTCGGTACACACGATTACGCATTCTTTGCTGAGGTCGGGTCTTCAGTTTCTTCATAGGGACAACATGGTAGCTGTTCAGTACCTGATGTGATTGATCAAAGGAATGCAGATTTCCGCAACGGTTTTCTCCTGGTTGGATAGATAGTAGTGTCACTTGGTTCGTTGCAAGACAACCCAGTTTAGCTCCAAGGGGAGCGACTCATAGTAAATGTCCACTGATTTCAGCAGATGTTGAGGATAGTTCTGATTCGCTCTCAGTTTAGCAGTCATAGGATATGAGGTTGCCAGATTCTGATGAGGTCAGAGTTGCTTGCAGCAGAAGCGTTCGGAGACAGAAATCGGATAAGTTGTTTCAGAGATGTTTGTTATCGAGGCATATAGGAGGCCACCATACTCTTTTCAATCCATTCCAAATGGTGCATGAGAGACTTGCTGGTCAAGGTGTTCGACGATCGTGCTTTCTGCGTGTAGGCGAGCAGAGAGAGCCAAAATGAGCGCCCCTGCGCTCATGTTTTTTGGCTCCCTGTTACAATTATAGCTTCAACCTGGGGCGCTTACTTCATCGTGCTTGTTGGTCATAAAAAAATGGGTGTCATTATCTTCGGTTATGTGTGCCTGACAAAATGGGTCTGGGTTAGTGAATAGCACCACTTGCTTCGAGTCGCCTTCTCTTAACTGATTTTGAAATCCCCGTCTAAAAAGAGGAAAGCTTTTTTTTTTTTCTGTATGCTCTAGTTTGCCATTTTTTTCATTAATCACCGATGGTTGGTTGAAACCCCAGAGTATGGTGGCTAAGTCTTCAGAACAATCTATTTTTGCTAAATCTTGCTTGATCGATAGAGGCAGAGGATTTCTCAAAGCGGAATCCTGCCTTAAGTGAAGTGGAGTTGCAACTTAAGTTCGACGGATCTAACTTCTGGGTCTTGTACAGTTGTTGTTGCCGACTGGCCAATAGTTGTGATTCAGGAGTCACCAGATAAACGACTGTTAAGTCCAGTGACGAAGTCGACACAATCGGTGTACATCCGATGTCTTCAGGTCGGATCAGCATGGTTGCTGCCTAAGTCGTTGATCTGCCCATTTGCTTTTAGGTGTGATTCAAAGAGGCCGCGGTAACGCGAAGAAAAGTGTTGATTCGCGTGGCCTTTGACAGATGGATACTTCTAATGCATTCTAATGCCTTTGCGAACGATAAAGAAAGATATCAGATGATAGAGAGACATATACATATACTAATACAAAGGCCAAAGCTGAACAAGGAAAAACTCGTAAAGTGATTGATGACTCAACGATGAGTGAGATAGCATCGGTAGCTGCTGGAGCATTTCGAGATGGAGGATGATTCCAAAAGAACATTCAAGCTAAATGAGGATTCCCTCCAACTTGAGGAGTTGTTACTAGCAAAAAGGTTTACATTTCTTTTTGTTGAATTCCATGAAGCACACAATACTCATTAAAGCTGTTAGAAGTAAACTCTCAACCACCATCACTTATGAAAAATGTTATGGGTTTCTCAAAATGCAGTGAAAGGTTCGGAAAACATCAAAAACTTAAGATTTGGCACAAAGAAAAAAGAACCATGTATATCTACTGTAACAATAAGAACTACGAGATAACGTGAACCAGAGAAGAAGAAGAAGAAGAAGGTACATGACCCCTTAAATCATAGGGCATCAACATAGGAAAAAAAAAAAAAAAGATGCACAAATCCCTAATCTAGGGGGTTCGCCTTGGATAGAAAGACTTCAGAAACTGATTTTACTAATGCCTATTATTTAAAAGGCTTTTTTTACACCATGAACGGCCAGTGCTTTGAGTGTAAGCCAGTAAGATTAGTAAAACAAATCGAAAATAAGCAATACGATCGATTGGCAATCTTATTCAATATGAGGAGAGATTGGCAAAGCTACAGGTTCCAAGAAATAGACGAAAAGCAGCTACCTTCTCTCTCAATATTGGACTTCGAAATAATACCGTTGAAGAAACCTCATCTCCAAAAAGAAGAGGAAAAGAACCACAACGAAGGGAGAAGAACATACAACCAGTTCAAAAAAAAAAGAAAACCAACACTAAAGTAGAGACTAGGTTGAGCCCATTTCTGACCGCGCGGAATCTCCATAGCCAATTTTCCATTTTTGATTATGAAATCAGAAGTTGCTGCCTTTGGTACTACTCTTATTTTACATGATCCAGGAACTTCCATAACGTTGGCGTGATTCGGTTTGAGCAATGAATCCTGACGTGATACATCTTCGTAATGAAAATGGAGTGGAAACATGAGTTGGCTTTTCCAGTATCTATAGAATGAGCACTGTGAACTATCTGCTTTTGACGGACCTACATTCCACTTAGTAGGCTTGCTTTCAACTCGGACTTTGCCTAGGACTTATCACCTTCGTTTGCAGCTGACGGATAGTAGACCATTTGGGCAGGGAGGGCGCCGGGGCGGCTAGGCTGCCTTTTCAATCAATCTCCGACCGCTCAGTGCCACTATTGATGCTAGTTGTAAGAAGTCTTGGTCTCGAGTCAAGCTGGGGCGTCATTTCACTCTTGTAACGGGAATGAGTGCATCGCAAGACCAGACAAGTTGCTCCCTCCTTTATATCTTCAAAGATAAAAAATTTCATATTGTACTCTTAATGTATTAAAAATGTTGTAATATGACTCTTTTGTTAGCTTCCATTATTTTTTCCGTAAAAAACCTTTCCATTGACATTGACGTAAAAAATAATTGAATCTAACATAAGGACCACATTGTAACATTTTTTATACATTTAAGGTGCAATATATAAAAAATTAATCTTTGATGATATAAAGTGAGAATTTTTAAATCTTTAAAGGTGTAGATATCAAGATTTTTTTTTTTTTTAGGCAATGGTTTCGTGGATATTATTTTTAGTTATTCTCTTGATATATTCATGGGCGATTCAAGACAACTTGAGCCTAAAATGACATATGTACTGTAAATGAGGTTTTTTTTGTCAATTGACCGTATCACTAATTCCCTTATTTTTTCTTGTGATATGGTTGATCTTAAATAAGACTTTATTAATTTTAATTTTTTTGTTATTTATATTTTTTTTCATATATATATATATATTTTTTTCGTATATTTTGCATCCAGTATAGTTGTTTTGCATGTTTAACACTTATTGTGATTATTATTATTATTATTATTATCTTTTTATTCTTTGGAATTCATTAATTGTTTATTTGTGGGGTTTTAACCTATTTTTCTATGACGTTTTGTTTGGTAGTAAAAATAAAGATATTATTTTGAGATCAATTACTTTAAAATTCTGTTTTGTTAGAAAGATTTTTCATTTCTAGATGATTATTTTTTGGTTGTCATATTTATAATACATAATCAACAAATTAGTTCTAAATAATCATATGGTATTTATAATTACATAATATAACATGAGCTTAAAATTACAAAAATATAAAACAATAAAGTTTGATTTGCCACGATTATTTACAACATTAAAATTTGAAACTTGATGACAGTTTATTTGTAGCCCTTTAATTAGGTGTATACTTTATTGTGTCTTTTTGTGGAGTGTATAGTGTCATGCATTAAGAAATTTGGGCTGAACTACACTGTACATTAGAAAGTATGGGACCTAAAGCCACCGCTTTGTAATTACACTGTGACGCCGACCTTGAATATAATTACTCTGCGTTTGGTATACAATAATATTATTATATTAGAATAGAATGAACGTGGGATTCGAATGAGCATAGAAATAGAATGAAATATATATTATCATTTCAATGTTTGATAACAATTAAGATTAAGTGTTGTAATAAAATAAAAATCCACTCAAACATTTCGATAAATTAACTTTTTTGTTGAATTAAATTAAATTTAATCTACATATTTTTTATTACATTAATAAAAGGAAAATTTGGAGGCCGGTCCCCCTATATGAACTTGTTTGGACTTAAGTTCGTCAAGAAAATTTATTTGTTATGAAGTCCATTTTTTGTCAATTTTACTATATTATCCATTTCCTTTAGAAGTGAAATAAAACTAAAAATTAAAAACTCATAAATCTTAGGAGTTTGACTAACATTAAAATCTTTTCTCTCTCATATCTATCTATATCCATATATAGGTTAAGAGTTTGACTAATATTAAAATTTTTCCTCTCTCTTATTTATCTATATCCATATATAGGTTAGGTGTTTATATATATATATATATAACATTAAAAATAAAAAATAGTAACATTTAAACATAAAAAAAATTGAAACATTCAATATTAATATTTTTTAAAAATAACAATAGTAACATGTTCAACAAAAATATTAACAGGTTCAACAAAAATAGTAACATGCTTAACAAAAACTGTAATATAGTTGACAATAATTATTTCTCTCAAATTCAAATGCAAAAAATAGTACAATTCAAACACAAAAAATAGTAATATTCAAAAACAAAACAAATAGTAACATTGAATATTAATATTTAGTAAAATAATAGTAGTAACATGCTCAACAAAAACAGTAACATGCTCAAAATAATAGTAACATGAACAGTAACATAATCAACAAAAGTAGTAACATGAACAGTAACATAATAAAAAAAAATAGTAATATGAATTTGAATATATATATATATATATATATTCGGCTACCACTTTCCTCACCATAGCACTGCCACCATCGCACCATCGTCACCTCCCGAGCAACACCAATCATCACGTTGTCATCACCTCCACAACAACGCTCACCACCATCACCACCACACAAAAGCTCATTCAAGTTCCATTTCGATAGCTCTTTTTTACTCCACATCACCGCCACCATTATACTTGCATCATCTCCATAACAACCCAGCGTATATATATAGAGAGAGAGAGAGAGAGAGAGAGAGAGAGAGTTTTGAATTTGAATTTTAAATTTATAATGAAGATTTTATTGACATATTTTAATTGACCTTGAATTAAGGGATAACAATTTCCAAAATAGGAAACTAATTTAACTTCATTTCAAGGAAGGGTATTTTTGAGATAAAAAAAAAAAGTGGACTTAAGTCATTACATATAATTTTAAGAGTTAACTACCTATTTAGCCCTTAAACTATATGATTTAAGTCAATTAAGTCCCTCAACTTTGGATTGTGTCAATTTAGCCCCTCAACTTGTCAATTTATGTCAATCAAGCCCTTCCATCCAATTCAACCGTTTACTGTGACGGACAAACGCACGCATGACTCAGGTGAGGCAAGGTCTAGGGGTACTTAAGGCAATAACAACTATTTTGGCGCCAAATCTTCCACAGCTTCCCTCCTTTACAAAGCATAAAGAGCTATGTGTGTTGTGCTGGGTTTTGCAGAAACAGAGCAACATTCAGCAAGAAAAAGAGGGGAAGAAAGAGAACGTATATAGTTTCAGATTTATGGATGTGTTTTGTAATTGCGGAAAGAGGGCTGTAAAGAAAACCTCTTGGACATATCAGAATCCCGGAAGAAGGTTTTTGACATGTCCAAACATGGGTGTAGGTATCTAGCTTGAATGGAGAATTCCTTTTTTTCTTCCCTTCCCTTAATGCTTATTGTTTGCATACTTTAATGATGTAGAATGGTGGGTGCGGGTTTTTCATTTGGCAAGACCCGCCAATGTGCATGCGTGCACGACAAGTGATTCCAGGACTTCTTCGAAGATTGAATATTGTAGAGGCTCAACAGGGGAAGGTTAAGGCAAGAGAGAAAATGCTATGGATAGCATTAGGAGTTTGCTGTCTCCTAATTTGGCTGCTGCTGAACACAGATGCAGAGGAATCGAAGAAGGATGTTTGTAGTTGTAATTGATGATCATTGCAATCTGATCATCATGTTTAATGTTGTACTGAATGTAATGTTTTTTCTAATGAATGAAAATGTCTTTTGGTACTGAATTATAAGTCCTTTTCTACTGATTCCATAGCATTAAAAAAACACATTCCATATCTTAACAGTAATTCCAGCAACCATTCAAAAAAAAAGTTTGAATACATCAACTATCAAAAACCATTCAAAAGGTAACAAAACAAAGGTTGAATACATTCAAAAGGTTGAATACATCAACCATTCAAAAGGTAACAAAACAAAGGTTGAATACATTCAAAAGGTTGAATACATCAACCATTCAAAAGATAACAAAAAAAGGTCCACTGCAGCTCTGTTTCAGTTGGGTGGTGCTGATGGACTGAGATTGACAACAACTGTTGATCTAGGTGGAATGAATGCTCCAGCTTGATTGCTTGTATTCCTCCGAATCTAAAAGTGATAAAAAATAAATTTAGTATTCTGTTTAGTAACAAAGAAATGATTTTAATAAATAAAAAATCATACTGGTAATTTTTTCCTGATTGCTCTGGCCAATAACAATGGCCTGCATTCAGTTGTTGAATCTGCTGCAATTGATGTTCCTGGGATATTGACTGAAGGTCTTGCATTTGTTGAACATATTACTGCTACAGTTGCTGAATTTGATGCATTTGTTGCATCTGTTGCTGTTGCAGTTGCAGAAGGTGTTGCATTAGTTGCACCTGTTGCTGCTGCAGATGCTGAATCTGCTGCATTTGTTGAACTTGTTGCTGCTGCAGTTGCTGAGTCTTCTACAGTCCTCTTCTTTTTTTGTTTCTGCACTATTCCAGCTGTGCAACTTCTACGATTGTGGCCAACTTTCCCACATTTAGTGCAGGTCATCACAACTTTCTCACGTTTCCCTTCTTTCCTCCTTTCATCTGCTTCCCTTCTCCTTTGTTTTTTTGGTCTGCCAGGCTGAACAGTTAATGTAGGTGGATTCAAAGGCCTTTTTCCAGAGCTTGGCCACAAGTCAGGTCCATTAATGGGATTGATCAAATGCTTATACAAATTCATATAGGATTCTTTTGAGTAGCATTCATGCACATAATTTTCAGGCTTGTCTCCCTGGTGCAAAATAGCAGAAACTGCATGTGCACATGGGATTCCACATAATTGTCACTTTCTACATGCACATGTTCTCTCCCTCAAGTCAACAACAAATTGAACATATGGCCCTTTAACTTGGAATTGTGATCCACCTGACAATTCACAAATGTAGCCCATAGCATCTGTTGAAATGTAATCTATTTTTTTCTCAATTCTAGGACATAATGGACCAGGGTGTCTACTCATGTCATCTCTATGTTTCCTAATCCTTCTCATCAACAACATTCTAATGTTTTCCAGCATTGTAATAATGGGTTTCTCTCTTGCCTCTACTATGACACTATTGAATACCTCACAATTGTTGTTTATCAACATATCACATATTCTACTTGTGGGAAAGTATGCCCTGCACCAATGTTGAGGTGGGACACTTGAATCTAACCACCTAAATGCCCCTTCATCTACATTCCTCATATCTCTCATGCATTTGTTAAAGTACTCCAAAGTGGTTGCTTTGGAACATTTCCAAAATAGTTGAGAAAACAACTTACCCCTATACTCCTTCTTGAAGTTACTGAGATGGTGTCTTGCACAAAATCTGTGCTCACAGTCTAGCAGAAGGTCATGAATTGCTGGCACCAAACCCTAGAAATGGAAAACTCAAAATGCATTAAACTGGTATCATTTCAAATGTAGAATCAAACATAGTATGTATGTAGATTAATACATAGTATGCATTAAATTGATATTACCTTTTGTTGGTCAGAAATAATAGTCCACTCAGACTGGTCTGCAAGCCCAATGTCAGCACAAAGTAGTTGTACAAACCAAGTCCATGATGATTTTGTTTCCTTTTCAACTACTGCATATGCAAAAGGGTACATCCTGTCATTTGCATCAACCCCTACTGCTGATAGCAACTGCCCTGTGTATGTTCCTCTCAAAAAACATCCATCTAATCCAATCACTTTTCTGCACCATGTTATAAAACCTTGCTTGAGTGGCCCCAGACAACAATATAATCTTTTAAATCTTGGATTTTCATCTCCACCAATGTTGTCATCCACATCTACAACCATTGTAGATCCTGGCATTGCCCTTTTGATTTCTTTACAATAATTTCATATAAGTTTGTATTGCTCACTATGATTGCCCTCAACTAGAACCTTAGCCTTTTGCTTTGATCTATAAAATTTACTTCTTGATACTCCAACTGAGTGATTCTTTAGGATAGTTTCTCTAAAAGACTCTGTTGGCCACTGTGGATTAGACCTAAAGTTATCCACATACCTCTTGGATAACCAATTTGATGTCACATTCTTGTTATAAAATGCTGGTCTACAATTGGTATGCTTATCAATCAAACTCTTCACTTGCAATGTGCTTTCACCTTGCATCTTAGATGCAAACACCATCTAGTTACATGGTGGCTTGCACTTGGCTCTGACTCTCCATTTCTCATTCTTCACAAAGCTGATTTCCTTCCTATTCAATATGGAATACTCCTTTACAACATCTCTGAAGTGTTCAGTTGTGGCAAATAACATACCAACTGCAAACTGTGGATTGTTCATGTGCTTATCTGGATTAAAAACAGGATGCCTCCCTTTATGATGATGATGATTTTCTTCATCAGATGAGGTTTGAAGACTCCTGATGTCATCAGAAAGTTCATACTCTGAAACAACATAATAATCATCAACTCCTACATTCTTGGGTGCATTATCAACAATCATATCAATCAACACCTCATCTTCATTCAATTCATTATCAGTGTTATTTGCAGATTCTGAACTACTAGCAGAGCTTGTTGAAGCATTATCAGGATCAAAGTTACTATCACTAGTGCTTGACTGCACTTGGCCTTGCATTTCATATACCGTTGCCTCATGGTCTAAGTATACCTCAATCACTCTATATGTTGGTATCCATTCCACCATTGAAAGAATGTCTCTATCATATTCCAAAACCCTCAACCCACTAATGATGTTCATTGCAGGAACTCTATACCAACATGCCATTACATCAGCACACCTAATCTCTTTGGCCATGCAATGAATCTCTGGAATCGAAATTTTTTCTGCATCAACCCAGTCAATGTACACAGTAGAACCACCCACATATTTCTTATATGGAATGCTTATGAACTTACCCCCATAGTGTACTTCAATGCTGAATAAAGTAGAGTATATGGCTGAAACCATGCAAAATTACAATAAAAATCACATAAACAGATGAATTACAACACTTTATTGGGACCTCTGTTATTGGGACCACACACAAAAATATATTCTAATATTCTAAAGCACAAATAATCAAACTTCTGGGACCACTTACATCAACAGATAATACAAGACAAAAAGACAAAAGGTAGATCTTTCAACACCAATACAAAATTGAATCCCAAAAATCAAATAATATAATATTCGTCTTCATTCAAACACTTATAAAAACTTAGAATCATGACTTACAATATATTTTATCTGGATCCAAAAATTGATCTACAGGTCGCAACACCCAAGACATCGTTCTGGTAAGCCACAATCACAAAGAAGCAATTGATTAAGGTAGGGTTTCTGAACAATGGATGAAATCTGATGGGTTTTTCTTTTTTCTGAACATGGAAGAGACGAACAGTTGAGCCAGGAAGAGACGAACAGTTGCTATTGTCTTTCGTACCCCTGGACCTTGCCTCACGTGAGTCATGCGTGCGTTTGTCCATCACAGTAAACGGCTGAATTGGATGGAAGGGCTTGATTGACATAAATTGACAAGTTGAGGGGCTAAATTGACACAAACCAAAGTTTAGGGACTTAATTGACTTAAATCATATAGTTTAAGGGCTAAATAGGTAGTTAACTCTAATTTTAAACATGGACTTAGCCCCTTATAAGTTTCATTGCAGGACTTATCTCCAACCAAGTACATCTAAGGGGACTCACTTCCAATTTTCACAAAAAAAAATTATAGGCCTAGGCCGACCCGGCTCATGGACACCCATACTCGGACCTAATCTCGAACCAAGACCCGCTGCCACAAATCAGACCTAGACCCTAGACTCGAGCTCGAACTCGACCTTGACCCGTCCAACCTTGGACTTGGACTCAGAATCGGGAGGAACCACCCGAATCAAATCAGACCCGGCCCCAACCTCAGACCCATACTTGACCCAACTCCCAAGCCCTGACCCAATAATTAAAATTTTGTTTTAATGTGTTATTTTTGGTCACCTATGAAACGAAAAAGTTTTAGAAATATTTTAGAAACGTTTTGAAAACATAATAAAAATGAAAAAAAATTGAGAATTTTATTTAAAAAAAATCTAAAATATTGGTTAAAATATTTCAAAACATCTCAAAAAAATCTAAAATATTAGTGAAAATATGTCAAAACATCTTGAAAAAATTTGAAACACCTTGAAACATTTCGAAATATGTCAAAGTATTGTAATTTTGATTCAATCAATGATTCATTTTTATCTCCTCAGAAACGAAAACGTTCGGTCGTTTTGACAATTTCAAAATAAAATTTTAACTTTGGCTCGGACTCAACCTATACACTGGACCTAGATCTAGACCTAACCTCGAACATAAATCCTGCCCAAGACCTGGAGCTGGATTCCTTACCTCATACTTGTCCTAAATTTGGACCTTGACCCTGGACCCATAGCCTGACCCCAAGTAGAGGTGGTGGTGGTGGCGACGATGGTGGTTGCCATTTATACTGGTGACGAGAGGTGGTAGTTGGAAATAAAAAATATCACCAATATATTATGAAATGACAAATCCTAAATTTAGTGGGATTAGGCATTGCACCAAGAATTTTCACTACCACACTAACAGGAGGACATTACAAAGTAATGATAATTTCATTTACATACCTCATTATTACCTGTTCAACTCGCTATTGTTTTTCTTTGTTTTATCAAGCAATTGCGATTGGTTGAAGGACAAACATATTTTACTGTTGCAAAATAAAAGAAATTATTAATATCTCCTATGCTTTGGTTTCAAAGTACTCATAAATCCTTGCTAATTTCTTAATAATATACAATTTGTTTGTCAAAACGGTTCAAGCTTCCACTAATAATTAAATGCAATTACTTTTTGGCTTTTGTCGTTGAGATATCTAACGGGCTCGGTTCACATCAAGCCAGAATTACAGATCAGACTCAGAATTACGAACCAAACCCAACTTAGAGGGATGCAGGGCAGGCCCACCACATGAGAGAGGAAGTTAGGTCAGGTCAACCACACCATCTTGAGAGAGTTAGATCAGCCGCGTCATGGCGAGAGACTCAGTCCACAACTGACATGCGAGGAGATCTCATTGGGACGCGCACGTCACCACCTCTACGGAATTGTCTCGCCTGATACGAGAAAGGCGCCACCTCCACCGAACTACCTCACCTGATACGAGAAAGACGCATCAATCTGTTAGGAGGCATCTATAAATTGTAAGTCCTACCTACACAAGGGGAGCATCTCTCACATCTGAGCACTTTACACTCCTTGAGCAATAAAACACTCAAACCATCGTAGCCTTTTATAGTGGAGTAAGTCACCCTGACCAAACCACTTAATTTGTGTTTGCTTGTGTTGAGTCTCCTTCTTAATTACTGCATTAAATACTTGACATGTGGTGCATAAACATATTTTGTGCATCATCAATATCAATATATAATCTTACTCAAACTTTCAAAGCAAATTTCCATTAATTGTTAAAATCAAAACATTAGATAGGATGAATATCACAAATGTTTTCACTTTGACTTATTTGACAAAAAATTTAAATTAGTTGACAATTTCTAGTGGAAGTTAGAAACCATCAAAGAAACTCAATAAAATTATACTTGATGTGTCAGCCCAAGGGCCCAACTCAAGTTATAATAAGCCCAGTTTGAATTAAGAGTCTAACTAGAAAAGATCCAATGGGTCCAGCCCAAAAGATGTCCGCACTCAGTCAAGCTCATCAGGATTCGAGGAGCTACATCACCAAGGGAGTAGGCATGGTCATCACAAGAGCCTCATCCAAGCCACCTTGGAGTAAGGGCCATCCCAAGAGCCTCATCTAAGCCACCTTGGAGTAAGGGTCATCCAAGAGCCTCATCCACGCCTCATTCAAGCCATCTTGGAGTAAAGGTCATCCAAGAGCCTCATCCACGCCGCCTTGGAAGAAGTCAACCACCACGTCATCCTTTGACCGGATCTTATGGGGAGTGTCGTAACTGCCTCATTCGTTGAGAAGATGGCGCCAACTCCATCAAATTAACCTTTTAGTTACTGATAAGCCGCCTCAATCTGTTAGGAGGTGACTATAAATTGTAAGCTCCTCCAATATTTGGGGGGCATCACACACAATCGAACACATCTGCTATCACTCTCTTCTGTCTCTCATAGCTTCTATCTCTCTACTCTCCTAACACTCCTCGAAATAATGAAATACCTAGGCGACCCTAGCCCTTTATAGTGGACATAGGTCAAATTGACCGAACCACTCTACATTTTTGTCTTACTTGTGTTGCTTTCTTACTTCTTAATTACTACATTAATTACTAATCACTTGACAGGTGGTGCATAATACCAAATTGTGAATCATCAATACTGTTGCACTTTGATAACTATAACTAGGTGACAACATAGGTATTGTAATGAAGCTAGGATTTTCTGGAACTATGTTAAAAAAAAAAAAAAATTTAAGACTATATTGTCCTAATACAAATTTAATAAGATCTGCTATTGTTTCAAATGCAAAAATAAAACTCTTTAACAAAATTTTCTACACATAACTGATGATGTCCCTTCACTGGGGAGAGAATTTAAAACTCTTGGCCACTTAAATTGGCCCCAGGCCCCAAACAAAGCAAAAGAGAAATGTCCCCTAGCCCATGAGTCAACTGCAGTGGGAAATTTCCTCACTCTGTTTCGAATCTCGTGATGATCATTGATCACTAATTGAATCCAACTACCGGTTTTTTGTTCGTTGATGAAGCGACGTCGTTCACACTAATTAGCAAGCTTCTTTAATTAAAAGAGTTTTTGAAGGCCGGTACCTAATATAATATAATAATATGATTTACGTTTAAAGTTCAAATAAATTGATCGATTAAAATAGGAAACTTTTAATATAATAAAACAAATCTCACAAAAAAAAAAAAAAGATTGTCAAACTAAATAGTCCATGAATTATGGGAAAAAAGAATTTTAGTAAAGGAGAGATTTTAAAAACTGTTAATGTGTATCCAGATATAATACATTTCCAGTAAAAAAGTAATTATGTACAAAAGATTTAAATCAATGTATTTTCTCACAATTAAGTAGTTTAAAAGATACAGGCATGTTTGGATTGCATCTTAAAAAATAATATTCGAAAACAATTTTTAGGAAGACTTTTAAAAAAGTGTGTTTTAATTTTTTTTTTGTCTCATAACTTATTTGATTATATGATTCTAAAAATAATTTTACGGAACAGAAAATAATAAAACTTGTTTGAACAGTAACTCATAAAACAATGAAAACAAAAATACCGTTTGGATTAACTGTTTCATATACAAAATTTTCAGATTATTAACTTCATATACAAGTTCTAATATAATAATACAAGTTGAAAATCAAGACCAAAACACATTGCAAGGATGATTTAAATTAATATAAAAGGGATGGGTTGCAGAATCCCCCACCTGGTTTGTTTGTTTAAGGAAAGTTTTTTATACACTAGATTACGGAAATATATTTCATTCTCATCACTTTCGTTCTTCAAACACATAAAAAAAAAAAGATTTCTTTTCAAAAGAGTAATGTTACATAAACTTAAAACTAGATTTAAAAATTAAATTTGATAATCACAACTATTGAATAGGTAGTGGGGGTGTCACTTTATTACAATGATTAAATTTTTAATTAAGTTTTTATTAAGCATGTTACTGTTTGATATTACTATTTTTTTGTTGAGCGTGTTACTGTTTGATGTTACTGTTTGATGTTACTATTTTTTTATTGAGCGTGTTACTGTTTAATGTTATTATATATATATATATATATATAATAATAAATTATAATACAATTTAAATCTCAAAAGATAAACAAAATGACTTTTGTTATTCGCGGTTGAGATCGTTTTAAATTTTATTTTAAAGTTAATCTAACGGCTAATATTAACACCCCAAATTTAATAGGAAAAATAGGGCCCTAAGGGTGTGTTTGGAGTGATTTTTTAAAAGTACTCATAGAAATTATTTTTTATAAGTACTTTAAAAAAAAATAGTGTTTGAAACCGCCCCACCACCACCACCACCACTGCCACCGCCACTGCCACCACCACCTCCACTGCCACTGCCACCACCACTATTACTATCTCCACCCTACCATACCCACCACCACCACCACCACCATTGCTACCCATGACTGCTACCACCACCACCATGATCGTCGCTTTACCCACCACAGCCATTACCGTCTCCTATCATCACCACTGTCACCCACCACTACTACCACCGCTCACCTCCATTACAATTGATACTTAAATTTTTTTATCTCTCCTCTATGTTTATGGTTTGATTTAATCAAATCATTTTGTGATTTGATTTTATATTTATTGCTGACCATTTTTTTTATTATTTCGTGCCTTCAGGTACGGAGAATAACTAGTATATAATAAAATACAATATAATTCAAATTTTAAAGAGATAAACAAAATGACTTTTACTTTTCGCGGTTGAGATCTTTTTAAATTTTACTTTAAAATTAATCCGACAGCTAATATTAATACCCCAAATTTAATAGGAAAAATAGGCCCATAAGAGTGTGTTTGTGATAACTTTTTAAAAGTACTTATAGGATTTATAACTTTTTTTTAAGTATTTTTTTTTTTTAAAAAAAAGTAGTATTTGGAACTATCCCATCACCACCGTCACCCCACCACCACAACTGCCCCCACCACCACTACCCTCACCCCCACCGTCCCACCACCACTACTGTCACCACCACTACCACTACCACCACCACAACCACTATCACTGTCGTCACCACACCACCACCTTAGCTTCAACAACCACCACCACTACTACACCCGCCGCCCCACCACCACTACCACCATTCCTATCACCCCACCACTATCATCATCACCGCTACTGTCACCCTACCCCCGCCACCACCTCCACCACTGTTGTCACCCCACCACCATCACTACCACCGCTTGACCCAATTACAATCGGTGCTTAAATTTCTTTCTCTCTCATCTATCTTTGTAATTTGATTTTGGGTGTAAATATAAATATATTTATTGTTAACCATTTTTTTTATTATTCCGTGCCTTCAGACACAGAAAATAACTAGTATATATATATATAAATGAATCAAGGTGCATTAAATATAATTTGAAAACAAAATCACTTTCCAAAAAAAAAAAATACATGAATCAAGGTGCATTAAATATAATTTGAAAACAAAATCACTTTCCAAAAAAAAAAAAATACATGAATCAAGGTGCATTAAAGATAATTCAAAATTTACATAAGAGATTTAACAACAAGTATATATATACACGTATATAAATATGGAATATTAAAGTTCTCCCATAAAACTAGGAGATGTTTAATGCACCACTTTTCAAATAAAATACACATGGATCAATGAAGGACAAAAATGTCACAAAAAAATTAGTAAAATTCAAATAATGTACTTATATACAAATAAGTATCAAAATTAATGACTTAATTACCCAACATTTTTTTCTGTGAATTTTTTTACAATTAAGTCTAATTTGGTGTACCCCTTCCAATTTCCCCTATAATTATTGAGGGTATTTTGGACAATTGAGATTAAAATGGACTTATATCTAAACAAGTTTTTTGAGTGTATTTAAGTTCAAATAAGTCTACAAAAAAGGGGCCGGCCTCCAAAAGACCCGAAAAGATATTAAAGGTGGACATGTGATTCATTTTTCCTAAAATGAATGAGCAACGTTTCAATTTTCTTATCTTTAAAACTCGACTCTTCTCATTTCATTTACACTCTTATTTTTCGAGAATTAAAAAAAACATGAAAATTTTTTGGAAAATTTTTATTTTGTCATCTGAAAGATACAAAATTTCTCAATTTATTCTCGAATGATTAATTTTTTCATATTATCCCTCAAATAATAAAAATGTTACAATATTGTCTGCCATCTTATTTTTATTTGGTCGTCCGTCTGTTTTTTGATTCCTGATTGGTTGATTTGGCACAAAACAAAAGAGCGACCAAACAAAAATAAGATAATAGATCACATTGTAACATTTTTTATTCTTTGAGGGGACAATGTGAAAAAATTAATCATTCGGAGATAAATTAAAAAATTTGTATCTTTCAAGGGGCAAAATAGAATTTACCCAAAAAACTTTATCTATCATCCAAACGGCCCACCCATGCACATGTGAAAACCAAAGCCATCCATGGACTGAGGAGCCACATATGACATAGCCAGTGTCTCTCTCGTCGAGTCACGATTTGGCTCAGTGCAAAAAACCGAATCCAAGTACCACAGCTACTCAAATCTAACTCCGATTTTGGGGTGGAAAATGTTATGGTCCATGGATATCAAAATTTTTATTAAAATGTATTTTTATCAAATGAGTTGACAGTTTCGGATCATTTTTGGACCCACCAAATATTGATCAAAATATTTTTGATTGGATATAGAGTTGTTAAAATATTTTTTTTGGTAAAATATTTAGTAAGTATAGCAGCACTCTTTTGGGAAATCTGGCCCTAATTGACTTTTAATCCTTTTTCCCCACATCCTTTCCATCTATATTCTCATCACTTCGGTAGTGAATAGAAATTAAGAGGGATGAAAAAAGAGGAGATATGCAT
Source organism: Ilex aquifolium (assembly GCA_951799425.1). Classification (NCBI taxonomy): domain Eukaryota; kingdom Viridiplantae; phylum Streptophyta; class Magnoliopsida; order Aquifoliales; family Aquifoliaceae; genus Ilex; species Ilex aquifolium. The sequence continues at coordinate 23,111,555 of OX637402.1, forward strand.
TTTTTATTCTTTGAGGAAGGAAAAATGTTTCCTCCTCTTTCTTGTTTGGAAGAGGAATGGAAAAGTAGAGAAAATAAATTTTTTATTGGTATGAGAAAAATTATAAAAAAATATAACTTGTTAAATTACATGAATACACATGTGATTATATAAAATATAGAATAAAAATATTTTATGGGTCCCACCATTATGTTGGTCTATCTTAGAAAAAAAAATGTTGTCCCACCACTTTTATTTTATTCTTTCAACACAGCCGCCACTTTTAAAAGTTATTATAATAAATTTAATAATTGTAATCATTTTTGCCAGCATTTCTCTTTCTATTTTTCGCCCAGATTTGGGCGGCTTACAAATAGTGGGCGGGGGAGATATAACTTTTCTATCCTATTTTTTTTTTCTCTCCATTTTTCATCTCAACCAAACAAAGAAAAATCCCTCTTTCCAGTCCACTTTCCATCTGTCTTTTTCCATCCATCCAATATTCTGTCGTACCAAACAGAAGGTTACGTTTCTCATATTCAAGTCAATGTACCTGGACATCCCGGGAAATGCTTAGACCACTGAGTTTACTTCATAACCTTTGAACCGCTTCACGCAGAAGCATTTGCGAAATTGGGAGCAAAACTGCCAAGTACCCATCTTTCATGGCGACTTTATCCTCCGTTTCAACCCAAAAAGAGGCTGTCTTGACTCAGGACGGGTCGACCCAGAAGACCCATAATCAGCCTTTACAGGTAACCCCCGAGTGTCACTGTTTGTGCTTTAATGTCATATCATTTTCTTGCTGGATTTGTTTTCAATTTATCACTGATTTAGCCCTTTTCATGTTTAATCTTGAAGTTCTTTTGGGCAATCATAGTCAGTATGGATATAGGTGGTAACAATCTATGGTTTTTATTCAATTCTTTGATCTCTATACCTATACTTCTGTTCTAGTCGAATGATTACACAGATTGTGTTTATTTTTAGCAGAACCCTTTTTTTCTGATTATGCAAAATTGTATTACACTGAGCTGCGTAGGTCAATGTAAATTTCTTGAAATCTACAAAAAGTTCAAGCCTGTTATTCATGGGAATGACAATAAAGAATGGGTATTTGAATTTTTCCTGGCTTCAGTAAATTTTATGTGACCCAATATAGACCTAGAGGCTAGAGCTGTGGTTGCACTTAAGTGCTCCCACAATTGGAGAGGAAAATCAAAATGTACATGGTGAATAGGATCTCGTTAGATTAATTGACCACTTGATATCCAGAGGAATTCCCATGTTCTTCTGGCATTTCGTTGTTCTTGACAGAACTTTTACATATACTCATTGAAGATTGGAGAACTAAGACATGATGCTTTGACTGCAATTATACCATTAATTTTTGCATTGGATGGCATTGATGACCATACTTATTTGGAAATTAAATGAAGCATTTCCTTGTTTTTTGGCTGTTTCACTTAGTTTCCTCAAACTTCGTGATTGTTGGCAGGTTACATAGGATTACGCCCAGTAGAATTCACCTTGTAGTTAAAAATTGGTTAAGCTTTTTGACTGAATTCTTTAGGATTTACATCGTTGTTTTACTTGTTCCAATTAGCGGATTGGATGAAATCAACAAAAATTTGGGCCGTTAATCCTTTCATGCTTATGAAATATCGGTGCCAACTCATTTACTAGGTAAGACTTTTTGTCAACAACCTTATCCTTTTGTACTTTAGAATTACTTACTTTTTTGTTGCTAAGAGAAATGGAACCCAAAACTTACAAGTGAATTCAACCAATCAACTTCCTATCGCAAAAATGTTTAACGATGAACCATCACTAAAAGCATGGAGCATTGGCATCTTAGTAGCCTTCAACTTTGAGCTATGAGCTATGCAACCAATCAACTTCCTATCGCAAAAATGTTTAACGATGAACCATCACTAAAAGCATGGAGCATTGGCATCTTAGTAGCCTTCAACTTTGAGCTATGAGCTATGCAAGCTATCAGTTGATTGATATTTATCTTTGATTTAAATTTAAGCAGTATTACTCCTATCAAAAAAATCATTAATCTAAACAGTGTTATAAAATTAAAAGTTGCCCACATATGGTGGAACATCACCTTGATATTGAGCTTGTATCTTCGATACATTCATCAGTAGATACACGATGAAACTTACAGCTCCCCGAGTTCGATGATCTATTTGGTATTAACAAGGTTATTTAATCAATGTATACAAGGGTGGAGCGACATTAGGACAAACTGATTTTTGAATCTCCTTTACCTATTACCCATTACTTTGTTTAATTTATTAAATTTCCTCTGCCCCCCGCCCCCCCCCCCCCCCCCCCCCCCCTCTTTTTAATTTCTTGAAAATTGGTAACTAAGTTTTTTTATTTTTTTTTGAGTTAGTAGTCCATTGTTCCCCTAAAACAAATTTTTATTTGTTGATTGAATAAAAAATATGTGAAATGTCATGTCATAACCAGTATAGATATATTGACTAAATATTTTTGGATTTTTTTTTCTTTTTTGGTCATATTTTATTTGGGATAAATAGAAACTAGTTTCATCAAATAATTTAGCCTTAAATCTTATATCTTTTATCCTGTTTTTTTTTTTTTATTGATTGTGTGCATCTAACCCTCCCCAAACTCCGCATAGATGGGAGCCACGTGCACTGAACCACTTTGATGAATTTCTTAGTCATATTTTGCCCCCCCAAACTTAAATGCTGGCTCCGCCCCTTAATACACACACACACACACAGAGAGAGTACAGTCATGGGATTCATTTGTTTATTGTCTGATAAATGAGAACTAACTTGTGTCTTTCTAGATAATGTCTTCCTCTTGATCTAGATTCTAACTCTTTTGGTCATAGTTCCTCTTAGCAGTAATCTTATCCCCCTAACTTGTTTCTACCTTTTCATGAACTATGAAATTGTAATACCATACTTCAGAAAATGCAGACCCCAAGGTTGCTGCTTAGATCCTGTGGGGATACAGAATTTTATATCACTGATTTATGGTATCCATATTTTGAATAAAAAGGTGAGTGTTGATAGCTGAGGGCTGAGAAATTTTCTCATTGCATTGCTCTCTCAATCAGTCTTGAAATCTTTTAACGATGGGAAGAAAATCTGGGAAAGAAAATGCCTCCCCTATGGATTTTGACTTCATCCTTGAATGTATTGTGTCTCTTAAGTGTGGACCTTGTATGCAGGTTAACAGAAAGGCATATGACACTTGAATTTGAAACTTGATTTTCTTGTTGGCCCTTCCCAAGTAGGATGTTTTGTGCATAATATCTGCAATGTAAAGCTAAGCAAATGTACAAATGGAAGAGGCGATAATATAGGTTTGCATTGTGAAGCTAGAGGATTTCCTCGAGATCATTTATCTGACTAATGATATGTGATTCTGTTCTTGTTGTTCCCTTTATCCCTCCCCCCGGGGAGGCCCCACAGAGCATAGATTTGTTTGGTTTATAACCCTCTAAATTGATTTATCTACTAGAAGTCTACATCATTTCGATTTTCCTTCCTAGAGTTTTTTTGTCAATTGTGGTGGCATATCTAGTACGTGGTCACCATTTTAAGGCTATGTAACTCTTATTTTGCTTCTTGCGATGCATCTTGTTTCGTGGTCATTGTCATTTAACTTTAGGTAGAAGACAATAACTTTCAGTTAAAAGAGCGGTTAAAAACTGTTTCAACACTCCATGTTTTTGTGGATAAAAAGTAAAATCATGTTGTTGATGCTTCCGAAGGCTTGGCATGCTAATGCAAGCAATCAGGATAGGTAAGTTCTGTCAATCATGTAATAGTTCAATCATTGACTTTAGTCATTGTATTGCATTATCAGCACCTCATGTTACCAATCTGGGTGCATTCCTTTTTCTTAGCATGGGATTTTGTGGGATCTGCTAAACCAGGCCCGTGGATTTGACTGGTGTTCATCTAAGGTTGGAATGTCAGTAATTTAACATGAAGTTGGATTGATTTGGATTTACCATTTACTTTCATTTTTATTCATCATTTTGCTCTTTTCGTTGATTTCTCTTTGTTATCCTAGTTATTTCTTATATCTAGCAAAATTGACTTAAGTATCGTCTTTACTGGGGTTGGTACTTCAAATTTACTTTGACGAGAGGTTCTTCAAGCTTCGTTTTTTATTCATTTGTCAATATTTTCCTGGATTTATTATAGGCATTTTAAGTTATTGTGCTGGTTGAGTTGAGTATTTACATCTGAGCATCAATTTGGGTGAGTTAGGGAACTAAATAAGCCAACCTTTGGGTGAGTTTCAGAACTAAATAGCTAATCTTGGGATTCAAAGATTCTACCTGAGCTCTAAAAGATACGAAGCCACAAGCCCCATTTTATGTCCATCTCAATACTATGACCTTATATATGGTTAGAGCTTCATGAACTTGGTATAGTGCAACTAGTCTTCTTGAGTCATTTTGGCTGGTAAATTCAGCCGATTCCATATCATCAACTTAACCATTTAGTTGCACCCCGAAAGATTATAAAATTCTCAATTTGCACTCTCAAAGATCAGTTGTTTCAAATTGCACCCTCAATAAAATTAATTGGTAGCAATGTGACCCCAACCATAACATCGATTGTGATTTTCGTCAGATGGACAGGCACATGAGACGAGGGATGCATCTCGTGTGACCACTTTTCATCACACGGTTGAGGTTCACATTGCTACCAATTAATTTTGAGAATTTTTTAATCTTTTGGGGTGCAAACTAAACTGCTATTTGCCCTTTAATTTTGTGGACAAAATTTTATATCATCCATTTTACCAACTTAAAATTCATTTCATTCCAGTGCGCTTGTTCTGGGGCTGCCCATGATTTTCTTCACGTTGCATTTTAGGGATTTTCTAGAATTGGCTCCTTTTGCTGATAACAGTATTTTGTTTTAATTGCTTGTATGGAAAATCACAAGGTTGCAAATTCTTTATTTGTTTCTATTCGGAAGTGTACAGATTGCCTAATCAAGGCTACCAATTTTGTTAAATTATGGGTTCTCAGCCAGGTTGAGTTATGGTAAGCATGCATGATGGACTGTCGGTCGTTATCTGCAGAATTTTTCTATTGCCTCGCAAGTCTTTGACATTGTAGGATTTCTTTTTTCAGGTTGCAAAGCGCTTGGAGAAGTTCAAAACTACAATTTTCACGCAAATGAGTATGCTAGCTATGAAGCATGGAGCAATTAATCTTGGCCAAGGCTTCCCCAATTTTGATGGGCCCGAGTTTGTCAAAGAAGCAGCGATTGAAGCCATTAAAGAAGGGAAGAACCAATATGCTCGTGGATATGGAGTTCCTGACCTCAACTCAGCAGTGGCAGCCCGGTTCAAGAAAGATACTGGACTTGTGGTTGACCCTGAAAAGGAAGTTACCGTCACCTCAGGATGCACTGAAGCAATTGCCGCAACCATGTTGGGCTTGATTAATCCCGGTGATGAGGTGATCTTGTTTGCTCCTTTTTATGATTCTTATGGAGCTACACTGTCCATGGCTGGGGCCGAAATAAAGTGTGTCACCTTACGACCTCCAGATTTTTCTGTCCCCATTGATGAGCTCAAGTCTATGATCTCAAAGAACACTCGGGCAATCGTGATAAACACTCCACATAACCCCACAGGAAAAATGTTTACTCGAGAAGAACTTAATGTGATTGCTTCCCTCAGCATTGAGAATGATTTTTTGGTTTTTACTGATGAAGTTTATGACAAGTTAGCTTTTGAAATGGATCACACCTCCATGGCTTCTCTTCCTGGGATGTATGAGCGGACTGTAACCATGAATTCTTTGGCGAAGACGTTTTCTCTAACAGGCTGGAAAATTGGGTGGGCAATAGCTCCCCCGCATCTGACATGGGGAGTGAGGCAAGCGCACTCATTCCTAACATTTGCTACGTCAACTCCCATGCAATATGCAGCTGCAACAGCCCTTAGATCCCCAGACTCTTATTATGAGGAGCTGAAGAGGGATTACATGGCAAAGAAAGCGATTCTGGTGGAGGGATTGAAAGCTGTGGGTTTCACGGTATACCCATCGAGTGGAACCTTCTTTGTGGTTGTGGATCACACCCCTTTCGGACAGGAAAATGATGTCGCCTTCTGTGAGTATCTGATCAAGGAAGTCGGGGTTGTAGCAATTCCAACGAGCATGTTTTATCTAAATCCAGAAGATGGAAAGAATCTCGTACGATTCGCCTTCTGCAAAGATGAGGGTACTCTCAGGAGTGCAGTTGAGAGGATGAAAGAGAAGCTGCTGAGGAAGTGATGACCCCAAATGCAGTGCTGTTTCTTATTTGTTCTAAAATGTGTTGTGGGATGAAATAAGGTTGTGTTTTAATGTCAAGCATTTGGAACAAAGAATTAATTATTATTCTCAAATTGGTGAAATTCAAAGAATTATAACTTTCTTTGTACCCTTTACTTTGCTCCGGAACAATGTGATTTTGTTTTATTTTACCTTCACACGTAGACATGCTCGTCCAAAAGAGAGTGGATGTTTGAATTTGGAAAAGTGTAAAATCATCTCTAGTAGTTGAGAGTTTAATACGAGAAATTCAATAGTATAAAGGGAAGTGAAATGAAGGTCATAGTTTAGGGGATAAAGTGTAATTTATTCAAGGGAAAGATGTTTTTTCCAACATGCTAACTCCATGACCGGCTTATTTTTGGGTCAGCCATTACCGGTTTGATGCATCAATTTGATCACTTATATCTGTCCACTATTTTCTTTGGGTAAAAAATAATAATAATAATTATGCTCGCTCTAGTTGTTAACCTTAGCCTAGCACTAGACGTATTGTATAAAGAAATTGATGCCAACATTCATATTTAGGGGTGTCAAAATATGACTCGTTCCATCATTACGATACGAATACGACATGAAATTGAAGGGTTTTGGTCTTCTTTAAATCACTTCGTAAATGAGTGGACTCCTACACGATTAATAAACAAATCGAATATAGGTGAAGTCAATCAAAAAAAATACACAACATGATTTGTTTATATATTAATTATATACGATTCATACATGACACGAATTCGATATAACACGATTCGTTAAACACGAATTACTAAACCATTCGGGTATAGGTGAAAAACTTTAACACGATAGATATTAATTATACACGATTCATACATAACACGAATTCGATATAACACAATTCGTTCAACACGAATTACTAAACCATTTGGGTATAGGTGAAAAACTTTATCACGAATTTGAATCACCCGACACAATTGACAGATCCATTTATATCCCATCATGAATGGAGGTGGATAATATCTAGGTTGAATTATCATCAGATCACATTAACTAACATCTATTAATCGGGGTCCAAGGACAGCTCCTCATGTTTGGATCGCAATAGTGTTTATGGTTGGATTGGACTTATTTTTTCTCAACAAAAAATAGTAACATGAAAAATTAAATAAAATTGGGGGTCAAACTAGTAAATCCGATATTCATTTACAGACAAAGAGGCACTAATTTCGATTGATTTGGGAACTTGTAACTACTGTGTATTCAGTTTGAATCCGAATAGTGCATGAATGTTCTTCTCTTGATCCGAACGATCCATCGAAATTGGTGGGTCAATGATGAAGTCCAAGAAAAACTAGAGGGATTGATGAGTAATTTGAGAGAGAGAGGTGGACACGATTTGAAATATTTATTGGCCGAATTCAAGGAGTATTTGGCAGGAAAAAAAAATAAAAAGGAAAATTACCCATGTTCTTGGGTAGTATGATCTTCCAGATCAGCCACTGAATTTTATTAGCAGGCCATGAACTTGAGTCATGTGGCATGGTTCCTCTGTTGCTCAAATTGGAGGGATTTGAGCATTATCGGAGAGAGAGAGAGAGAGAGAGATTTATTGAATTAATTTGCTAACCGAGTCCTATTTGAATTTGAATTTTAAATTTATGAAAAAAAAATTATTGACATATTTCCATTAACAGTAAATTAAGAGGGTAACAATTTCTTAATTAGGAAATTAATTTAAGCTGCTTTTAAGGAAGGGTATTTTGGAGTTCTAAAAAAATAGTGGATTTAACTACTTATTAGTAAGATAAAAAACGGACTTATTCCCAAATAAATTTTCTCGATGGACTAAAGTCATTATAAATCCCTTGAGAAGGATTCAACCCCAATTTTTACTTTATTCATTTGTAAACCGAACTCGTGTTTGAATATTGCAGATGGTATAGAATGTGGGCCACATAAAATAACAAAGAAATGACATTGTGAAACATTATCGTTGGCACAAATGCTTTGATTTTGATCTTATTTATGTCTCCATTCAAATTAAATAGACGATGTACCAAATTCAATAAACAAAAATTAAAGTAGATAATAAACAAACAACAAGAAATACATAATTTACGTAGTTCCCACGAACTCCGATCGTAATCTTCTACTATATTCTAATAATGAGTTTACAACAATCCTTTCCAAATCAATTTTTCAGAGTCTATCAAAATCACTAATGCTATTGGGACATAATTGAGGGACATAATGCATTATGACCAATGAAGTGATAAGGAATGCATTTAATCATGGGACCCATTGAAGCATTAGTCCGAAAAGGCTTTGGATAAAATAAATTGATCAATGTTTAGTCCCCGTTACTATAAATAACATACTAAAATTTCATCAAAATCGAACGTTCAATACCAGTCTAAATTTTGACTGGAAAATTGGCCTACGTGAATAAATCCCTCCATTTTTCAATCCTCGGTTTCTATTTTTCATACACATGTGGTCCCCATGGGATGACATTTCCTTCAACAGCCTTTTTTTTTTTTTGCATATATATGAAGAAAACAACATATTAAATAAATGGGCTATGGACCCATTGACTATGGGTTTGGGCTACTCACATGGGCTAGACCTTTAATGTTAGGTAAGAGCTACTCCTTAGTAAAAATCTGAAGTCTTTTTTTAGACATGTGACCAAGTCTCTCATGTAGAGAGTGTTAATCTTTTTTTCAGTGACTAAGTTAATAGAACCCTTGCTAAGTTTTTATTTTGCATCACCCAAATGATTATGATAGCTTTCATCATCAAGTTTTTCAATAGAAATCAAGTTGAAGCGAATTTTTGGAACATGTCTGATATCCTTGAGAAATAATTTACACTCAATACTAGTTTTCTAGCAATACATATCCGATGTTCATAATCTTGCACTTTGCTTCATTTTCTATCCTAACCCAACCAAAGTCACCACTAGAATAGAAGGATAAGAAATCTCTACGTGTAGTAATATGAAAGAAAATTGTTATATCAATTACCCAAGTACAGTTCTAGCATGCGACATTAGCGTAGGCATCATCACAAACAATAATCACATCATTCTTAAATAGAATTGCTACAATATTATTTTCATCTTTCTTTTCTTCGCCTCTTTATTGAGATTGCTCTCATTTCACTTTCTGTACTCTTTCTTATAGTGCCCAAGCTTGCCATAATGAAAACACGCTATCCCCTTTCTAGACTTTCCAGATTTTGATTTGGATCTTTCTCTTGACTTGTCACATTGTAATATCTAGTTTTACTTCTCCCTCTATCTTCTGTAACAAGTGTTTTTGAATTCAAAGAAATATTCTGCTCTTTTTGTCGGACCTCTTCATTAAACATACTGTCTTTCACCATATTGATAGTGATCACACCATTAGGAGCCGAGTTACTGAGCGACACAACTAGGGTTTCCCAACTATCTGGTAAGGAACTCAATAGAAGTAATGCTTGCATCTCGTCATCGAGCACAAGTTTCATGGTGGATAACTCATTCAACAATTCTTGAAAATTATTCAAATACCCTAGAAGACTATGTTCATCTTTATACTTCAAGTTCACAAGTCTTCGAATCATAAAGGCTTTATTCTGTGCAGCCTTGCGCTCATAGAGTCTCTCTATTTTTTGCCAAAGTCGATAAGCATCAATTTTTTTTAACTACATGATGGAAGACACTTTGATCAATCCACTGTCTAATATGTCTGACGGCTTTTTGATTGACTTTCTTCCACTTCTCCTCGGTTCTAATCAGCAATAACTTGATTCCCTTCAATTTAATAGGCTCAAACAAAGCTTTCAAATACAAGATATCCTCCATCTTAGTCTTTCAAACGGAGTAATTTGATGCATTTAATTTAATTATGGTACCTGAAGATTCCTCTATTAAAATTCATACAATATAATCAAGCACATGTGCTCTGATGCCACTTTGATATGGTGAACTCACAAAAATAACAAAATTAAGGGTCTGTTTGATTTGTGTATACAAAAAAAGTTTTTTGTTCTAAAAATAAAGAAAACATGTTTGATTAGATTTTTTCAATCTCTAATTTTCAGAAAAAAAAAGTGGAAATTAAGATGGAGTTTTAGAGAACAAGTGAGAGGTGTTTTGGCCGAATTTGGGAACAATTTTTTTAAATAAGTGAAAACATGAGAAATAGGAAGGTCCAATTAATGAGATCCAACCATCAAATCCGATTTGCTACAAAATATGCCCCCCCCCCCCCAAAAGGTCGACGTCGAATGAGCAATGATGAAGGCTGAACGAAGAGCACCAACTGTACGAGCACCGAAGAAGGCCAAAGACGACCTTATCTCTCCGTCTTTCTCTCTCTCGCAATTCATCTCCTCTCTCTCTCTCTCTCTCTCTTCAGCATATCTATATATATGTACGGATTTGTGAATATATACAGATCTAACCACAAATCTGTATGTATGTGTGTGTTTGCTATCAGTGTGTTTGTTGTGAAGACAGAGAGAGAGAAGGGAAGACAGAAAGGTAGAACTGGAGAGGGAAGGACAGGAGTGATAAGATAAAAATTGGGGTGGGAGTTGTTTTGTGGATCATAGTTTAAATAAGTTTTACTATTTTCTATTCTTTAAAATTATTTTCAAAAACATATAACCAAACAGGTTTTGCAATACAAAAAATTTCAAAAACACTTTCTTACAACTCTTCCCAAAAATTATTTTTTGAATTTTTTTTTGAAATGCAATCCAAACACACCCTAATTTTCTACCTTTCTTTACGTAAATTAAATAGGCGATGTACCAAACTAAATCTATGAAAAATTAAAGCAGATAATAAATAAATTACAAAGAAGACACAAAATTTACATAATTTCCTCAAACCCTGTGTACATCCATGAAAGCCCATCTAAACCTTTTATTATATTTCAATAATAGATTTACAATAATCCTCATCAAAACTATTTTTTATAGGCTATCAAAATATAAAAAATTTATCACTAAAAAATGAGTATCAGCAAAAGTAATAAGAAGAGATCTCAACCGATAGTTGTTGCAAAATATCAATTCGAGAAGACTTTCAATAAAATAAATTGATCAATGTGTAATTTCTGTTGCTACGAATAACATACTAAACTTTCATCAAAATTAGAGGTCGAATGTCTACCCAAATTTTGGCTCGAAGAACCTCTTACACGAACAATCCCTCTGTTTTTTTCTCCTCGATTTCGTCACCAGCCGCCGTCCCCTCTTGTTTCATCTCAGTAAAGCTATGAATATGATGACCACCACTTTACACGACCTAACGTGTAAAGAGGTTTTGGTGATTATTATATTATTTATTCTACATTATCACTTGTATGAAAAAATCTTGAGTCGACAACTTACCGCTCAATACAACTTATATAACAAAACCCCTTGTCTTTCACTATTTCAATACTACTAGTAGTATAGAAAGGTTTGGGGAAAAAAGGGTTAAAAAAGTCACATGAACCATTTTGAAATTACTAAATCACACAATATCTATTTTATTTAGCCATATTTCTGTTGAATTTGCATTACCTATCCAGTAACCTTTCACCATTTATTTGTTTAACATTTCTCAATATCCAATCTTTTGTCCCACAAATTCTAATTAAATTGTAATGTAGGTAAAATTTGAACATTATTTCTTTCTTTCTTTATTCAATTGGTGCCTATGTAAAACATGGAATTTTTTTTTTCTTTCTTTCCACTTGATTCTAATTTGATATTTATACATAGAAATTATTAATTTTAAATTTAACTCACTTTTTAGTGGCTCTTTTTGCGAGTCGCCAAAAACTCGGCTTAACTCTGTCTTTGTTCTCATACAAGCAACCTCAGTCCACAGAAACTCTGCTTCAGGAAGTGTAGCTTTCTTGTGAGCCACCTACAGCTCCTCCTCTATAGCCCCGTCGTGTCTACCTCTCCCTTATCAGAATTCACTTGCTAAAAGAGGATAAGGACAATACTTCTTCCTGATGCCCTCTCCCCCAAATCCCATAGGGCTTGGGGCATGGAGGGACAAATGACGGGCCGGTCTAGATCAGACTCAGCTCAGAGGTTCAGTTTAGAAATACAGACCAGACCCAAGTCACATGTGCAACCAAGCTCAGATTAGAAATACAAGCCAACAAGGACCAAACTCATCGTTTTGAAAAACTCAGTCTACAACTGATGCACGTGAGATTTTCATCTTCAGAAGGGAATTAGAGTACGCATCGCAAACATCAACCACCTCGTCCTTTATGCCAACATCACGGAACCACCCACTCTCGTCACAAAGGTAATGCCTTAATCAGGGCTCCCCACAATGGTGCCTCCATCAAAGTTCGCAATGGAGCGTCATGCAGACTGTACTCCCCTATAAATTGTAAGTCTCACATACACATGGAGGGTATCACACATATCTCAGCACACTATACCTCTCAAGTAATAAGATTTTCTGGCCACCATCGCCATTCCCAATGGAGTAGATCACTCAGACCAAACCACATAATCTTTGTATTTGCTTGTGTTGAGCTCTCTTTATTTCATCCTTAATTGATTTTACATAAACTCATTTATGTGCATCACCAATATGCATTATGGCTAAATGACTAAATACAAATAGAAATAGTTACTACGATCGAAATGTTAAAATATAAATAACCAAATAAACCCATAAATCTAAAAGATTTGAATTGTTATTATATTTTTTTTGAGTTAGGAGCTTAAACAAGAAATTCTATTTTATTAATATAAATTGGTACATGTTAGAAGGAGGCCTAGTGATGTCATATGGTACGTGTTAAATATGTTTAGAGTTGTCACTCTGTCATATTTTTAAAGTTACAATTGTATCTTTCTAAAATTTATTCAATCTATATTTTACTCTTTTTTTTTATGCATAAGTTTTTGTCCAATCAACTTCTGTAATGTATATATCCATTTCATCGAATCGTGTTTAATTAAATTTTTGTTGGTTTATTTAATTAGTTGATAAATTGGATGGGTTTACGTGTTTATTATTTTTATATTCAAATTCGTTAATACATATTATATTTATTGTTACCTAGCTTTATAATCAGTTGACACCTGGACGTATTAGCATGTACTATTCAAGTGAGTTAGACATCTGTTGTGAACATTCGGTTGTCAAATTAAATTCTGTACTATAAATCTCCTTGTCCGGAGCCAACAAATGCTGGTAATTGGTTCATAGTAATAAGATAATTTTTATGGTGTCGACCACGATATTAATATATAATTTTTTTGAAATATAAGTTATAATTTTAAAAGGTATGATTAATTATAAAATATTATAATTAATAGCGTATTTTTTATGATAAATTATGGGTGTTTGTGATTAATCATAACTTTCTTTAAATAATTATAATTTATTCTTTTAAAATTATAATTTTATTATAAAAAATAATAAAAATTTTAGCTAGAGTTTCCCCACTAACAAAGGTGTAAATCCACTTGAAAAGTTTAATAATGAGTGGGACTGACAGTACAAAACTTTTACTCCAGCTTTCTTATATACAAGAGTGTAGGTTAAGTTATTTCGATAATGTGTAATGATGCTGCTCATGACTTGATTAAATGAACCTTCTTGGTGGGGTCTATAAAATGCCTTTTGATTCTTTTGTCACTCATTTCTAGCCGAATGAGGAATGAATTAATTTTTTTGTTAAATAAGGGAATTGACTTTAAAAAGAAATTTCAATCCGAATGAATTCAGATCATAAACTATTTGACCTAGGACTAGGGTCCTGAATTGAGGAGACTTATTCAGGTTAAATTTTGATGGAATTCGGCTCGAGATAGAGCTCGACTCGTGTTCTAAACGAACCTAGTTTGAATCAGGTTCGTTTAAAAGAATGAGTCTAAAAGATTCGAACTCGAGCTCGAGCTTGATCTCACAAAGTTCGATTTGCTCATATGTAAAATAATCGAACTATTCGAATTTGGTCTGACTGGGATTCGACTCGTTTAAGAAAACGAACTCGACAAACTCAAATTCAAGCTCATAAAATTTAGGTTAATTAACAGCCTTCAAGTTCAAAAGTTAAGTTATCTCTTTTAAAGAACAACTTACAACTCATAAAGGAGAAGTTACAACTATTCAAGGAAAGTCCATGATCGAGTAACGCTATTTAAATTTAATTTATTGACTTATTTTATTATAGTTGTTAAATTAATAATGGAACTCAGATATTATTGAAATTTATTATTAATCTAACGCATATAATAAAATAAGTTAATAAATTATGTCTACATAATATTTATCTTGAAGGTCATATAGGCCACTGCTCATATCTTTATGAATAAACGTTGTAGTGACGTGAAATTATTAGGGTTACTCACGCAATGCATGACAGATATATATTTTTTGATTTGATGAAAATATAATTGAGTCATTAAAATATAAACGGATACTAAATATAAGACAGGTGAAAATATAAATATAAATATTATTAATGATTAAAATAGTTACTGTGGTTAAAATATTTTAACCTTGTAAAAATGTAAGTTACAAAATTAATCGTTAGATATAAATGATGTGAATGGATGATCTACTTTATTTTGTACGAGCTTCTTTTTTATATTAGCGAAAATTGGCCATAATTTTATTTGGAGGTTCTTTTTTGTCTTTTAGTTCATGCATTGCACTTTTTATGGCATTAAGTTCACATCAACGTCCCTTTTTTTTTTTTTTTTTTCTTGTGGTACAATCTAAAATATTAATATTTTTTAATTATTGATATGCCCCCATATGGTATATTACCAAATCTAGTCTCTTTCTTTATTATGTTTCGTTTTTATTTGTTGGATACGATTCGTTATTTTTGCGATTTTTTTGAGATCCGAACCCTTATGTTTTCAAAGTCGGAATTTGTGAAATCTTTTGTTTTTGTTGAAGATAGTATCGAGTTCCTTCAGTTTTGCGGAGTAGAGTGCATATTTGCGCTTTTAATTATTCTTCGAAGTCATATTTCAAGATTTCTTAAGGTGCGTTTGTTGTAACTTTTCATTTTTTATGTTGATTATGAGTGCAATTTTAATCTGGTTTTGATTTGTGTATTTAATTTAGGTTTGTTCTAGATTTTGTTGTTTCGATGATTGATTATATATGAAATTCATGTTTTAGTACAAAAGGCTTCGAGATTTGTCTGAAACTTATGTTTATATCTGATTTATTCACAATGCCAATGTTTTTGTATTTTTTATTGTTTTTGCTAGTCTTAGAGTCGAATTGTTTATGTTGTTAAATTTTTTATTTCACTTATATTATTTTGTATTGTAGTTCATTGTGTTATTTTTTTTTGATTTTTTTTAGACATAACATATGTTCTTTTCTTCAAGATTATTGTGAATATTTTATGATGTGATTTTTGTTAGTTTTTGATTTGTTTTATATGATTTCTATGTTCTACTGTTTTAGTATTCTATACTGATTTGTTCACACTTCCAGTATTTGTTTTTGTTTTACTGTTTGTCTTAGTTTAGAGTTAGATTGATTTATTTTGTGAAATGTTATATTTTACTGTTTGTATTATTTTGTATTTATATTTCATTGTGTCATTATTCTTTAATTTTGTTTTTGCACATACAATATGTTCTTCATTTCTTATTTCATTTTTTTTTTTGCACAATAATACTTTTTTTAGTGATTTACTTCAAGATGTTCATGCGAACTTTGATTTGTTGATTCAAGATTCTGTAGTGTTGTTATATTCTCTGTCTGGTCATCCTAATTGTCTTCTTGAGAATTATTTGGACGTGTTGAATATTTTTTCTTTAGTTGGTGGTTTTGGTCTCCAGCATATTGATGTTACTATTAATGGTCATTATCACGATGAATCTGTTGTGGATGAGAGTTCTGGATTGTGCAATAGTGCAGCAGTTGTGGGTGGTCTAAGTTGTGTGTTAGATGTTAAGGAGGACCTGCTTCCTCAATTTTGTCCTCATATGGATAAGCATTTACTTTCAGTTAATTGGATTAATGCAATTAGAGAGGTGGGTCAGAAGTTTGAAGGGTGTATATCTGAATTTTGTCTTGCATTGTGCAAATTTTTTATTGAAGATGGTTTCGATTTCAAGTACATTACGAATGACAAATCCAAGGTTATGGTCGAATGTGCGTCAAAATTAGAACTTGGTTGCTGGTGGTTTGTTCATGGAACTCTTCAACATGCTAATGGTTATTTCTACATTGTACATTTTGTCAAAGTTTACAGTTGTGGTGTTGTTGTACGGTCAAGAAAGAATAAATGAATGAGTTCTAATTTAGTTGCTAGTCTTTATAGTTGATGAGGTACAAGTCCTACAAATCGTCCAATAGATGTTGTTTTAATATTTCGAAAAAGTTATGGTCTTACAATTACATATGCCCATGAATGGATGGGTGTTGAAAAAGCCAAAAAGTTTTCATTTTTGTGATCACTCTTTGTCGTATGATCAGCTGCGACGATATATTAATATTGTCACAAATATCAATTTTGGTAATATATTACAATTAGAGTTTGAGACGCATACAAAACGTTTTTCTTTGCTTGGACTTTATATACAATTTGTGTCACAAATACCAAAAAGCCCTTTATATTTATATAGATTATCTCACGCTGGTCCTAGACTTTTTTCTTTGCCTGGTAATTATAGGAGGCAACGCTGGATAGTTATTATTTTGGCACCCAAAATGCATTATCAATCGGATGTAATGAACTCGTTAGAGTAGCTTATATGGCTGGTGGACTTTCAAAAGTATATCTCAAGGTTCTAAGTTCAATATTTATAAGAGACGTTTCAAATAATTTGTGTGTGATTTATGAATGATTAATCGTATTCTATAAGTTTATGTGATAATTATGAGTATAACCATTGTATAATTACGACATTTCCCGAAAAAAGTGGGCATCTACGCACTCCCCTTTCTCTCTCTGTGTAGTGGGTGTATGTGTATGTGTATGTGATGTGATGTCATTGGTGTAATAGTGACAAGCCATTGGGCATTGCTCTTTTTGCATGAATAAGGAGATCCTTTAGTTCCATAGTCATATTTGGTCCTGTCCACCACAATTTTATGCCTTGTGTCACTTCCGTGTCGAATACAAAGAGAGTTCAGTTGAAATATAGTAACAAAATAGCATCTCCTAGAAAGCAGTTTGGACTAATTCATGAAAATTACAGCCAACGCCCATAGACTAAATGGGGGACCCAACTCCATATGTTTCCTTTTTTTTTTGGGCGGTCATAAGAATTTAAAGTGCACTATGTACATAATACAGAGATGTGGTAATTTTAACTTGTTACTTATTATTCATTAACTCGTCTAATCTGTCCATAATTCATGCAGGTTCTAAATAGGTTGAGTAATAACACTCATTTTAATTAAGCGAGTTGAGATGGATTATAAATGGATACTCACTAGGTTGAGTAATTATTTTTTTATTAAATAACAAAAACAATAAAATTAAATACACACAGTAATATACCAAAAAATAAATACACATACTAATACTCCAAAACACACACACACACACACACACACTAGTACACCAAAACACACACACGCTAGTATACCAAAACACACACACACACACACACACACACACACACACACACACACACATTAATATACCTAAAAATACACACACCGACTCCGACCTCGAAAAGGTGCCCTATAAGCTCAGCCCGTTTTGGGCTCGAACTAGTAAAGTTTGACTCGTTTATGTGTAAAATAGTCGAGCTATTCGAGGTCGGCTCAAGTTTATTTTATTTTTAAATGAGCTGAGTTTGAACATTTTTTTAGACACGTTCTGAAAAATGAGCTCGTCGGGTTTGATTTGGCACGAGCTCCTTTTTTTTAAAGGAGTCGAATTTAAACATTTTTTTAAAGTTTATTTTAAAAAATAAGCTCGTTAGAGGGCTCAAACTCGTTTGTTCGGCTGGTTTACTATCCACCCTCCAACGCCATCGGCATGGGTCCACCATTGCTACTATTGCCAACATCAATGTCATCACCTCCCCTCCCAACACTATTACAATCACCGTCATCACCACTCTTACTATACCCTCTCATTACCGCTATTTTTGTCGCCACCACCCTAATCATCACTATCACAACCGCCATCACCCCCAACAACCACATTACCACCGTCCCACCACCACCAATATATGAAGCAGCATTTGAGAATGTATTAATGATGATATAATACAAAGTGTTTGTGTTAACAGTAAAATAATACTTATTTAACTAAGATGTTTTTCTTAAAAATTAGTTTTACCAAGTTCTCTTTCAAGAGGTAAGTCAAGAATTCCATAAGTTGTTTTAAGTGCTACTTTAGATGTTTTTTTTTTTTTTTTTTAAATTTTGAAAAAACACGTACAAAATAAATTCATTAAAAAAAAAAAAAAACACTCTTCGAACATTTACATAAAAGCCACCTATTGCTTGTCAAAAAAGCATAGCTCTTCCTCGTGGATTATCAAGGGGATCCCCTCTTTGATTCTCCCAGGATCAGTCATAGAATGGCCTTAGTGTAAGATTGGGCTGATAATCGAGCTGAGTTTTATGAGTTCGAGTTGAGTCTGTCAAACTCGTTTTTCTAAACGAGCCTGAAAAATTGTTCAAACTCAACTCATTTGAAAAATGAGTCAAGCCTAAAACGAGCCAAACTCGAGCTGAGCCCAAGTAGTTCGATTATTTTACATATAAACGAGTCGAGCTTTGTGAACTCTAACTGAGCCTAAAACGAGTTTAAAGAATTATTCAAACTCGTCTCATTTAATATACGAGTCGAGCTCGAGTTAAATTTTACTCAAGTCAAATTCGAGTAGTTCGACTCCATTATCGGCCCCAATAAGGTGACACCAGAGTTACTCTCCTAGCCCAACTAGCTACTTCATAACCCACTTGTCACGAAAATTACCCCCCAAAAAAGAAAATAACTAAGTAATAAAATAATAGAATTTTACACATGTTAAATTTTTATTGGACAAAAAATAAAGGTATAATCGTGAAAAGTTTTTTTCAGCATTATAATTAGATCCTAAAGTAAACACCATTCACCACAACCACCACAGGATTTATGGTGATGGCCCACCAATTATAACATGAAATGTGTTTTTTGAATTTTATCATCTGATCAGCTTGAATAGAAAAGTATTAAGCCTCTGCAGGTTGATGGCCCACGTATTAAATCAAAATTTTAAATATTGTTGTAAGTAATATTTGTTCCATATATATGCTTCTCCTTCTTCTTCTTTTTTTTTTTTTTTCCAATTTTGTCCTTTCCCTTCAAACTTGATTGTCTGAATAATTATCACGGCGGCTCAAGTCAATTTGAGGTCTAAAGCGAAAATATTAAATATAAGTTTTTTTATTTTTAATGTTATTTTTTAAATAAATTTAATTTATTTTTAATTTTCTATGTGAAAGGGAGACAAAAGAAGAATGTTTTAATATTGTCGAGAAAGAGATTTAAACTTCTATTTTTGTTTTTTTATCACAGAGAGGGAGAGAGAGTGTTTAAACTTTTATTTTTTTTTTACTGGAGAGAGAGAGAGAGAGAGAGAGAGAGAGAGAGAGAGAGAGAGAGAGAGAGTAGATGTGAGTAAATATTAGTTGACTTTTGAGTATTTTTTTTTATTTTTTTAATTTCTAAGTTTTTAATGTTATAGATTGGATTATAGGCCGAAATTATTGCAATAAAAATTTTGATTGGATTTAATTTTTTTGGGCTTAAAATTTAATGGATTTAATTTTTTTTGTTGGTTAGTGATGTACCTAAAATTATGATGCCTAAAACTCATGATTTTTTTCCATACTGATGGGCCGGCTCTAATAATGATACAAATGAACATAGAAAACAGTATGTTATGATATGTTTGGATGACAGGATAGGACTGGATTAAAAATTTTAAAAAATATTTTTTTTTAATTCAATTCAAACCCACCTATTATTAGACTGGTTATGATTTAATGGTTATATCCTATTCTTTTCGGTGTTTGGATAACACATAAGCACTTATGTGGGACTCATGAAAAAGGGTGATGCAATATAGAGTACCATTAATCTAAAACCATGTTTGATTTATAAATTAATCTTTGATCAATTTCAAAGAAATTTTTCTTACATGTAATTTTTAAAAATGTTGTAATTTCATATCCTCTAAACAGATGTTCATATGTTATGATGACTATTGAGAATTAACTCAAGCTCTCATTAATTAGTTTTTTTATTGTTAGTTATTAATTAATCTTAGTTCAAATAAGATATTATTTTATTAGAGTTAGTTTATTATTTAAATTAATTGCCTTGTTGGAGAAGACATCTTAGTCTTCTTGAGGTATATCGGCAGAAACTTGTTTTGACAAAATAAATTTGTTGAAAAAAAAATCAGATTTGTGAAAAAACAGGATGAGGAAACGAAATAGATGAGAGAGAGAGAGATATAAAAGAACAGGACAATTCGGTCATTTGCATTAATTATCTTGTCTAGTAAAAAAAATTCCAGTCTCCCCCACCGTGGGTTTCATCTGATTTATGTAGATGTATTAAAGTTGATATTTTCAAACATATTGAAATAAAATCCGAATGGAATTTTCAATACATTTTTTACTTACCAAACGTTGGATATATGAGTCTCACATACTTTTTTATCCTATCCTACTAAAATTATCCCTTTTTAACCTACAATTCAAACATACTCTTAGTGCATAAGACTCACGTCAATGTAAGACACGAGAAAAGCTATAAATATGCAATATATATCTATACATAATATATACCAATGTAATTGGCTTAGATGAGCTCCAAAATCCCATCTCAATTTTCTTGAATTTTTTATTTGTTAAATTATCAATTTTGATTTGACTTTATGTTATTGACCCTTTTTGAATAATTTAATTCCTCATTGACAAGTTTTTCTCTCTCATCATCTCTCTTTCTCTCGTCTCTCTCTCACACACACACATGCTCTCTCTTCATTAAATCTATATTTATTATATATTATAACAATCATATTTATTATATATTATAACAATCAATTTAGGAGAAATGGTGCTTATAAAATTTTCCCTCATCAAGTAGTAAATTTTTAAATTATTTAATAACAATATATTGATCTCATCAAATTAAATCATTCTATGTGTCTTATAGTTATATTCCCACAAAAGTAATTTATTTTATTCTCCTTAATTTAACACAATGATAGATAATTTTTTTAAAATACTAGGGATTAGGGTGGGAGTGGAATGAGGGGTGGCAATAAGGGGTGGGGGTAGTGGTTGGGATGACGGTGACGACAAGAGTGATAAGATTGTGAAGGGAGAGATTGAGGCACCGCTAGTTAGTATTCAAAGGGAATGCTTCTATCACTCAAAGTTGTGACATTTTTAGGTCACAATGGAACAAATATAGTGCAATGACGAGACATGCAGTCTAGTATACATATGCATACATATCATCGCTAGGGGTGTTCACCCTACCTTACGAGTAGGAAATATGGTCTTTCGTCTTCCTACCCGATACTTTGCAGAAGAACTTTTTCTTGGCCTACCTTACCCGATCAAGTGTGGTATTCCTACCCGACTTTCGTCCAAATTAATCGGGTAGGAAGTCAAATGAACACTTATGTAGTTATTAATTTTTGAATCATTTTAACAATTCAATTAAATAATATGCACCAATTTAACAACACAATAAACCAATAACACTAAAACATAAAACAATTACAATAAAATACAAAAAAGTATAAATATCAATCCATCATAATTGTTGCACAAATACAATAAAAATTATTTTAAGTTTAAACCATATGGTTAGGGAATTAGGGTTTTTAGTTTATATATATAAATAAATAAATTAATGCGGGTAGGGTAGGGTAGGAATGCGAAAATTAATGGCTATTCCGCATTCTTACTCGATTTAATCGGAAGACCAAAAACTCTTTCACATTCCTACTTGATTTTTTCGGTAGGGTAGAAAATTGCGGCTAATCGAAAATTTGAACATCCCTAATCATCACATTTTTAAGGTACTATTGATTGCAAAATAATAATCAAACATAATTTTTTGTGGTAAAATTACTTTAATAAACATTGATAAATGATATATTATTTTTCCTTCAAACACTTTCCTAAAGATGGAATGCTTGAATTGTCAGCTAAATTGAGATTTTCATTCCATAATGTGTTGGGCATAAAATCTTAATAGAAAAGTGCTTCACATGCTTGCTTTTCTACAACCAGCTCCACTCCAAGAAAAGGGCCAATGCACAAAAGATGCAAGAAAACCAGAATAGGAATGATCTACAATTTTATACAAACAACTGTCTTACATTAATTCTTTCCTACTGTTTCCACCTTTTTTTTTTTTTATCTTTTTTCCTTTTTCTGACATGACAATGAAAAATTACAAATTATAAGAAATCGAAGCCAAGAGGAAACTATATCCTATGGTGATTGTTATTTTCTCAAGTCGAATCGTTTTCAAATCTTCACGTCTTACTATAGTAAGAATTCATTTTTCTTTTCCTTTTCATGAGGAATCTTGACTTGTAATTCAGCTAGACAAATCCCATATGCATGTCAATACATGTTCCAACATGAATGTGAAGTTATCTCAATTCCTTTGAGTTGGGTGTGCTGTCCCCCTCTCAAGTTTAAGGTTTTCTTATCTAGTGATTGTAATAAACATTTTTCAACGTAATGATATCTGTTGTATTGATTACTTTCAAAAAAAAAAAGCATGAATGCGATGGCTAGGCAATTCAAATACGAGATACGTTTAAAAAAAATCAAAAAAGATACGAAACTTCGATCATTACGAAATTTGAAAAATAACTGATTGGATAGCAGAAATCAATCCGACCCGATCCGACCCCAACCTCGGTGTATTAGTGTATGTGTGTTTTGGTATACTAGCAATGTACGACGTATAAACAAATTTAAATAATATTATTTTTTTATATAAAAAATGTGAATTATATTTGTAATTAAATTAAATAATAAATTAGCTATCAAATAATTAATTCCTATTTTAATTATTGTTAAATTTAATTATTACTTTATTTTATAAGTCTCTGAGTACCTAATCTGTCATTTATTTAGGTATTTCTCCGACCCTTTTAGGCCTTTGCACATCTAATTATATTATAAAATTATTAATTTTTATTTTGTTAAATAGATTAATTAGGTCGCTTATAATATTACTAGTTATTGCATGTGTCTGAAGGCACAGAGTAATAAAAAAAATAGTTAACAATAAATATATTTATATTTACATCTAAAATCAAATCACAAATATAGAGGAGAGATAAAAGAATTTAAACACCGGTTATAGTGGGAGTGAGCGATGATAGTGGTGGTGGGTGGTAAGGGCGGTGGTGATGGTAGTGGTGATGGTCGTGAGGGGTGGTGACGAGGCGATAGGGGTAGTGGTGGTAGGGTGGTGGCGAGGCGATAGGGGTAGTGGTGGTAGGGGTGATGGTTGGACAGTGGCAGTGGTGGTCGGGTGGTGGTGGTCGGGTGGTGGTGGTGGTGGTGGTGGTGGGGTGGCGGCAGTAATAATGGCGACGGTGATGATAGTAGGGAGTAGTGGTGGTTGTTGTGACTGAGGTGATGGTGGGGTAGCGGTGGTGGTGGCAGCGACGACGACGATGGCGGTGGTGGTGGGGTGGAGGTGACGGTGATGGTGATGATGGTTATGGTGGGTGTAATGGGGATGGTGGCAGTTGGGCGGTGGTGGGGTGGTGATGGTAGGGGAGTGGTATGGTGACGACAACGATGGTGGTGGTAAGGGGCGGATAGTTTGGTGGTGGGGTGGGGTGGTGGTAATGGTAATGGTGGTGGGGGGTGGTGGTGGTAGTGGTGATGGTGGTGGGGCGATGTGGGTGATGGTGGTAGTGGTGGTGGTGGTGCGGTTTTCAAACACTAATTTTTTTTTTAAATATATTTATAAGAAATTATAAGTATTAAAAACACTTTTAAAAATTCACCTCAAACACACCCTTAGAGGCCTATTTTCCCTATTAAATTTGGAGTGTTAAAATATTAGCCGTCGGATTAACTTTAAAGTAAAATTGAAAGAGATCTCAACCGCGAATAACAAAAGTCATTTTGTTTATCTTTTGATATTTGAATTGTATTGTATTTTATTAAATATTATTGCATACTAAAAAATAAAATATAATATATATTTGCCTATATAAATCGATCTAGTAACTACATGTAATTTAACATGTATATTTTACTTCTTCATATATCTATATAGAAGATTGTATATAATTGTACAACTAATAAATAAGTTCAAAAAAATTTAAAAGTTCTTATAAAAGAGTCTAAAATAAGTTGAAAGTCAAAGAAGAGTAAAAAAATAAAAATTAGATGAAAATAAATAGGTGGGTATGATTGACTTTATTATAATAATTAGGGATAAAGTAAGAAATCAAAAAAAAATTACAGATACTGATATTTATAAGTAATATAGATATGGATTTAGTGTGTGTGTGTGTGTGTGTTTTTTTGTGTATTAGTGTTTATTTTATTTGGTATATTAATATGTATTTATATTCAGAGTTTTAATTATTTTACGAGTTAATGAGTTTAACCCAACTCATTATGATCTAACCTATTATAACTTGTTCATAAAACGGGTTGAAAACAAATTAAATTTGTTTTGTACCCAACTTATTTTGATCTAGCCCATAAACAATCTGACTCACCCATTTGTCATATGCATATATAATATTAACTCTAGGTGCACTAATTCTAGGATGGGCAAAGGCAAGATTCAAATGTTGGAATGGCTGAAAATTTAGCCTTAATGGTTGAACAATTTAATCAACCAACAATATAAAGGAAATGTTATTTGGATCTTATTTAGGGACATAATGATATACAATCATTAGATTAGTTGTGGGTTTCATCTAACATTGAAACTCACAACTAATCTAATGGTTGCATTTAATCCACATCATTAGATTCTTAAATAAGATCTTTAAATAAGGTCATTATAGTATTGCTCTAAATAAGATCTCTAAATAAGGTCTTTATAGTATTGCTCACAATATAATGCACATACCTACACCCCTTTCTATTTTTCCCAAGGAGTCTTCTATTCGCTGTTGGTGATCCATCTGGTCTTACTATGACGAACAATGTCTAGCAATTCACAATAAAAACACTGTCATGGTTGGAACTAAGAGGTGGTAATGAATAGTTCGGAATGGGTTTGGATAAAAATTTGTGCATTTAGACAACAAAAAGAGCTTTAGTTTTGTTAGTTTTGTACAGTAGATAATTAACACAAATAATAATTGTTATAAGATAGAAATTTAAATATAGGAAAAAAATAAAAATATAACATGATTTGATACAGCATACCCACCTTGGTACATCGTACCTACATCCACGGATCAAAAATCTACATCAATGTATTATTCACTGAAATTTGGTCATCTGGTAATTGATTAATAATACTCAACCCTATTATATATCGAATATACCTATGGTATATTAAAACTCTTTCAATATAATCTTATTTGATTTGGTCACTATCAATAATTTATTATGACTCTTACATTGATTACCCAAACAAACTTTTCTTCATGTCATTAGAGAATTTGGGTCAAATTCCAACGGCCTCCCTTGAACCAAAATCTTCAACTTTGGTTATGCCCAAGATTGAGTTTAACACCCTTGATTTTGATCCACCAATTTTTTAAGCACCACATGTAAACTTGTTCTTCTAAGTTGCCATAAGCTTCTCTATCTTTCAAGAACTTGCGTCTTGGCTTGCATTATTTGTACATCCCTGCCCTTGTCTTATCTGTTCTAAGGAGGTTTCAATTGTCAATATTTCACCGTAAAAGCCTAGAGACTCGTAACCTGCGAAACACTACATCATCACTATTAAGTTTATGTCAGCCCAATATCTCCCAAATCATTTGAATATTGTGACTTCAACTCAAAGAGCCCAAAATTCTGAAGATCTATTTTGTCATGTATCTCGGTTATTAAAATGCTGATACTTCTGATTTAATTGGAATTTGTTATGGGACTCATCCTTCTATTTCTTGAAACTCGTCTGAATCTGCAAGACTTTTTCTCCTAAAATCTTAGTCTTTTCATTCAATATTTGTTCATGGACTTGCAGGGAACCAATCAACTCATTAACTGTCAGGGAATTAAGATCCTTTGACTCCATAATAGTTGTGATAATATACTCGAACCTCATTGACAAGGTTCGAAGAATTTTCTCCATAACTTGGAGATCATTCACATCATTGTCGTTGGCTCTCATCTGATTGACAATAACCAACGTCCGCGAAAAATAATCAGATATACTTTCTGATTTTTCCATCTGAAGAAACTCAAACTGTCTGCGTAGAGTCTGCAACCGAACCTTTTTTTTTTTTTTTGTGCTGTGGGGGGGACTTTTTCACTTTGTCTTATCCAATATAACAATTGATCAAGACATCCCATGCCGTTTTTATCGTTGAAACATGAGTAATCTTGTCATAAATTGATGAATCAATTGCTCCATAGATATACATCAACGCTCTGCTGTCTTTCTTAAGATTAATTACCAATTCATCATTTTGGGCTTTTGTGTGAGTTGGTAGATTTCCGGGATATGTAAACCCGTTTGTCACAATATTTGAAAAATCCATGACCTTGAAAATACAATTTCATCTGTGTTTTCCAATGTTGAAAACTTGTGGTCAAATTTTTCAACTAGACATTAAACGAACTCGTTCCTGTATGTCATCTTTGAAATTGACTTTGATACCACTTGTTAGAACATAACTCTGATATCACTTGTTAGTTTTGCACAGTAGATAATTAACACAAATAATACTTGTTGGAAGATATAAATTCAAGGGTTAATTGCACCAGATGTCCTCAAAGTATGGAGTTTGTCTCATTTTGGTCCCCAATATTTCAATTGCATCATTTTAGTCCTTGAAATATTGAATATGTTTCTATATGGTCCCTCAAGCAGACAATATCCAGATTGCTAACGATTTTTTATCATAAACTTGTCACGTGATACTTAAATATGGACAAAAAAATAATTTGGATAACTCTTGACCAAATTTCTACTCAAATTTTAGTTAAATAGCTACCTAAATTATACAGTTTTGATTATGAGCTATCCAAATTTTGGTCAAAAACTACCCACATTACACATTTTTTTGTCAAGAGTTACCCAAATTTTGTTTAAGAGCTATCAAAATTATTTTTTATCCATATTTAGGTATTGTGTAACAAGTTTATGATAAAAATCGTTAGCAATTTGGACGTTATTTATTTGAAGGATCATATAAAAACATATTCAATATTTCAGAGACTAAAATGATGCAATTGAAATATTATGGACCAAAATGAGACAAACCTCATATTTTGGGGGACTTCTAATGCAATTAACCCTAAATTCAAATATAAAAAAATAATAAAAATATGATATAAAAATATAATATGGTTCCATACAGCAAACTTGATTTTAAGACTCATTCAAACATTGGCTTTTTGGACTCGTCAATACCAGTTTGAAGTCAACCTTAAATTCAAGCACAAACTTTAGCTTGTTAAAACTAAATTAATAAAACACAAGGTAATTCAAGTAGTAATTGAGACGAATTCTAAATTTAGACGTAATGAGTATGAAACTTGACAATTCTTTAGGATTAGGTGATGAGGGATTTATTCAATTATTCTTCATAAATACTCTAATTCAAGGGTGAATAATTTATCTTTAAACGGATCGAGAAGAGAATTAATTGAAGTACGTATATATTAATTCGAATACCCTTTACCGTGGAGTAAAAAAAAAACTAAATTAACAAGAAGATCCATAAGAAAAGAAATTCCCTGTGAAGCACCTAGTGGGCTATTATTATAAGAACCTCATTGAAGCCAATAGGTATTATAGTTTCTCACATGAAAACCAAGGGTGAGATAATAATCATGCAAGTTAATACCATATTCCAAACAAACACCCCCCACTTTCTCCTCATAAACTTTTTCTTTCAGAAAATAAAAATAAAACTGTGATGGCACGTGCCGGCCTGCAACAGTAAAGCAAAAAAAAAAAAGGCCGAATCTCGATCCGACGACCATATATTCCCGTCAATACCGGCAATTCCCATAAAGAGTCCCCATCCAACGGTCATAAACTCATGTCCTAATCCCACCCTCCATTTTCCATCCAACGGTCCATATTAAACCCAAGTGGCTCCACCCCATTTATAACCCAATATAAACGCACGCATAAAACCCGGTTCACTCTTACCCCATTTCTCTTCTCTCCTCTCCTCTCTCTTTCTCTCTGAACACTTTCTGTTCCGTTCTGTTCACTGCTAAGTGCTAAACTGCGCACTCACCCCTGCTTAACCTACGCATCCTGCCTGAGATATGACGCCGGGATTAGAATACATGACTAGAATATCAAGATACAGGAGGGTCCTCTAGGAAAGGGAGATTCGACTGGTGAGATTGAGTGATATTGTAGTGGGACACTCAAAGAATGGACGGTCAGAAAAGTCTGGGTAAGCTTACAAGGACCCATTCTTCACTTCTCCGGTCGTCTCCGACCATCCGATCATCCATCCATAGTATATCTTCGGTGAACGAGATCACACCTGATCAAGAAGACATAGAAGAACAAAAGCCCCACAAGCCCGGTTCATCCCGGTTCACTCCGGCTCGGTCCAATTCATCGCGCTTCTTCCCGGTTCTGGGGATAACTCTTCTTTCTTTCTACACCCTTTTCGTTTTCTTTAACAGAGATGACATACCCACTTCGGAAAATTTGCTTCTGGCTCTGATTTTTATCGCTGTTTTGCTATTTTTCGCCGGAAGAAACAAGGTTTTTATTCACCAAAGCTTCAATTTCGTGAAGCAATTGTGTGATGAGTACTTGAAGAGACATGGATTTTCAAAGAACCATTCAAAACCGGTGCAATGGTTTATTGGTGAATCGAATGTGGCTAAGAAAGAGCGAAAAGATCGGAAAGAGAAGAGAATTATACGGGAAGGTGTGGAGTTTTACAGCAATGGCGATTTCTACGAAGGTGAGTTTCATAAGGGGAGGTGTAATGGGAGTGGAGTGTATAACTATTTTGTGAATGGGAGGTATGAGGGTGATTGGATCGATGGAAGGTATGATGGTTATGGGATAGAGAGTTGGGCTAGAGGTAGTCGGTATAAGGGGCAGTACAGGCAGGGTTTGAGGCATGGTTATGGGGTTTATAGGTTCTATACAGGGGATAGTTATGCTGGTGAGTGGTGTAATGGGCAGAGTCATGGTGTTGGACTTCAGACTTGCTCTGATGGGAGCTGTTATGTTGGGGAGTTTAAGTGTGGGGTCAAACATGGCCTTGGGTGTTACCATTTCAGGTGAAATTTCATCTTCAGAACTTGAATTGTTGATTTTCTTGATTTATAGTTTGAGTTCTGAAGTTCTTGCGATTTGGTGGTGTGATTTGTTTGATTATGTGGTTTGATTGTTATTTTTGGATCGTGTTTGATAAAGGGTGAAACTAAATTCGCTATTTGTATTGCTTTAGTTTCAGAACTTCAATCATGGATTTTCTGATCAAGAAGATTATTGACTTTCTTGATTTGTGGTTTGAGTTTTGATTTCTTGCGGATTCGTGTGATTTGTGTGTGGTTTGATCATGGGCGACACTAAATTCTCAGTTTTGGTTGCTTCATCCGCAGGGGAAAGTGGAGATTTCAATTTACAAGTGCCCACCCTTTAGAAAAAGTTTTATCTTTCCAAAATTGAATGCGTAGTTTTCAAAAACGGTTTTCAAATTTTTTTTAAAAAAATACTTTGAAATTTGTATGCTTCATTCCCAGATGTGTATCCTTAAGATAACAGAAGAATTTGACAATTTTTGAGTGAAATCTGTGTTTTGATCTGTGGATGAAGCAAAAAGATGATTATGGATGTGTTCAATGTTTCTGTGGCAGTTACCCTTAAGTTCAATGCTATTAGTTTTAATTGGATGATTTGAATTATTGGATAGAGACGGAAAATTTATTGTTTTGTTGGAAGATATGGGATATGAGTAGTTGTTTTGCACAAAAAATGAGCTGTACAGCTAAATTAGGTCAACAACAGCTCAGATATTTCTTGGCTTTGCATATTTCAAAAATAGCTTTCAATTTACTAATATTCTTATAAAAGTTTCAATATAGTCTGATACGCCTGAATACCGTTATAGCAGTTTTCAGAACATAACTTACTGGTGTCTGCTATATGGTTTGGCAATTTGCCTATGTCATCAAGTTGAAAATCTTCATGCCAAGAGAATAAACTGATTATTTTTCAATTGACAAGTGTTCTTTCAATTCAGATTCCTTTCTTGTTTGTGTTTTTTAAGTTTTTTTTTTGTGGGGGGAGGGGGGATTCTGATATGGTCCCATGGTTGAATATGTAAGTTTACTGAAGGATAATGTATTTGATGGTTTTGCAGAAATGGAGATAGATATGCTGGGGAGTATTTTGGAGATAAAATCCATGGATTTGGGGTCTATCACTTTGCTAATGGTCACTGTTATGAAGGGTCATGGCACGAAGGCCGTAAACAAGGCAATGGCATGTATGCTTTCCGAAACAGTGAGTCGAGATGTGGAGAATGGGACTCAGGGAACCTTAAGACCCCCCTCCCCCCACAGACTGATTCGGTCCTTAAAGCAGTTCAGGTGAATTGTTCAACATTGATGTCTCACTCAATACTTTGAATCCCTTACTTGTTTCCACCATGACAAATTCAAACTTTGTTCAATTTTTGACTCCCTTTTTTTCGTTTTAAAATATCAGACTGCTAGAAAGACAGCAGAGAATGCCATTCACCTTCGTCGGGTTGATGAACAAGTGAACAAGGCCGTCGTGGCTGCAAACAGAGCGGCCACTGCTGCGAGAGTTGCTGCTGTCAAAGCAGTTCAAAACAGGATGGATGGAAAATTTTGTGATACTGACGTCTAATATGCAAGCGTTGGTAAATGTAAATTTACTGAATTGCTGTGTACTACGAATGTGAGCCGCCCCGGTAAGCAAAAGCTTATCGGAGGTTGAGAGAGTATGTTCGAAGTTTGGTCGACCACATTGTAATTTGTATATAAATCCTTGTGTATATCAATGGTAGATGAAATTTTCTCAGTTCTTTTCCTTCCTGTTTCTCCATTTGGAATTATGTTCTTTGGTGGGTCTAAAACTTGAAGCTTCATTATGATGTTTTTCTCTGCAATAATGGTTTTATAGGATTGATCCCAGCTTGTCTCTTAGAGCAGCATCATAAGCCACTACTTCTATAAAGTAGACTTTATCTCCAACTTCAGAGCCATATCTCGAGCCTTGGAATTGTTATACTCTGAAAAGAAAGTCACTAAAATTCTCATCCTTGCATAAATTTAAAAATAAATTACACTTTGATCCCCTCAACTATACCACCTATCTTATGTCTCTCAATTTTCATGTTTTCCAACTTAGCACCTCCAACTAAGGTTATTGGTCTTATAATGTCATCTCAACTATCATATTTTACACATTGCTCCTCTAACAAGGGTTATTCCCTCCCCCTTAAAATTGATTCATTTTAAAAAAGGGAGGAAAGAGGCCTTGCCGCCTTGGTGAACCGTCATAATTAGTGGACAAGTGTAAATGGAAGAATTTTTCAAACTAGTTGATAGTTGTTCCCTAGTTGTACCTGGGTTATATATTACTAAATGACATGTTTATGTTTGATTTTGCAATATCCCTATGTGACATTAAAAACATGTAATTTACTTCATATGTGATTTATATATCATGAATAACTTAGTCTCAACATGAATGACCGGTCTTTGATTAGACCGGGAAGGGAATTAGTCGAGATGTGCGTAAACTGGTTCGACTGTTCAACCAAAAGAAAATGAAAATAGAATGACTTGTCTCAAAAACCATACATCTTGGGTCAAATTGAAAGTTTCCCTAAAAATTTTTTCATTATCCTCTACACATTCTTCTTTTAGTTTGTGGGTTGGATACATTTACTGAGATTAAAAAAGTAAACTTGCTCTGCCTCTTTAGTCTGAATTCACCAACTTCATCTGACAGATTCACCATGAATTAATGTTTTTCAGCAAAACTTCAATTCCCTTCTCTCTCCACCCTAACTCAGATGCATAGATAACTTTCTTTAATTTATGGGTTTGGAATGCAGATGTTGCTGTCTGTTCAACCTTTCTTGTGCAAGGAGCTTCCTACATCTATGCCCATGCTCATTGTCTCGGACACATCGACATAAGCAACGTGAAAAAACGTCCAAGATCTTGGCACCATATATAAAACTAGCTGATTTCTTAAATAAAACTCAACCCATATTATTTAGATAGTGCGTCGAGTTAGTACGTGATACAAATAAAAATACTTAGTACAATATTGTAATATTTAGCTTACATCTATGATTGTTTTCCCAATATTTATAGTAATTATTCATTTTAATGCATATAGTCGGAATAAGATTTGTTTTAAATTGTGATACTAGTTTCAAAATGAATCAATTTGAGATTAGGATTATAACTAGGGACTAGAAAGTCGAGCCAAGTAAATTGACCATATCGTGGATCGTCTGGAATTGGGCGATTTCGGTTAATTGTGAACTCAAAACATGGCCAAAAGTTGGCATTGTCTGAATAATCATTTAGAACTCCATGAAATGCAAGTAACTGAAGTCATTTAATCAGAGTGTAACTAGAAATTTGAATATAATGTAGGGGTGATGCCAGTATTTAATTAAACTGGTGAGGAGCCATGTGGTTTCTTCTTCAAGTTGGATAATGTGGGGTTTGTTTTTATCTCAATGTAAGCACATGGTGTAGTGGTGGTGGTGGGGTTCTTGGTGAAAAATCTGTATCTTTTCATGCATGCTTGATCCACAATCCCTGTTTCACCTGTTTCGAAGGATGAAAAAAGAAAGAACTTTTCCCTCTTTTGAATTTCTAAATCCAAACCTAGATTCTTGTTTTTGCATCCACTTGCTCTGTTCATCACCTATATTCAAATCTCTCTCTCTCTCTCTCTCTCTCTCTCTCACAAACACACACACACACACAGACATAAACTTCCACCCACTCCCACATGCATTTCACAAAAGTAAATTCAATAAAGTACTGTGTTAACTTAGATTATTTTAGAGGTTATTAGATTAGATGGTTTCAGACATCTTTTGACTAATCCTAGAAAATGGTTTTGGTTTGACAACCCATAGTTGGGACTACATCAGCCATGACCAATGCCTGCTCCCAAGATATTACTATTTTAATTAACTAACAAATATTTATAACTAACTAGAGAGTCTTTCACAAATATGCTTAAATATATTAAAGGGGTGTGTGTGTGTGTGTGTGAGAGAGAGAGAGAGAGAAAAGGGGGGGGGGGGGGGGGGAAGAGAGAGATCAATACTATTCTTGTTAGTGCATTAAAATTATTCTGAGTTGTGTATATAATGTCTTGAGGCATGTCTCTAACATTTCTGTGCTTAAAAAAAAATCCATGTTTGTTATTATTGTGGGGTTTGATAACATTAAAATGGAGTTATTATTATTTTTTCTATTGAGTCATGCACCTTGATTGGGACAATCTGTGACCACTATTGAATAATTTATTTCTAGTGTTTTGTTTCATTTGTCTTACCCTCTGATCTGGTCAACCTACTTTGGGGACTCCCAGAAGATGCTTGTTTAATAATCCAGATGAAATGTGAGGTTCTTTTACCTAAATACAAACTGTAACAAACAAACTGCCTAAAAGACCATGACACATAATGTAAATTATGTTGTCTAGGCTTGCATT
Organism: Ilex aquifolium; assembly: GCA_951799425.1. NCBI lineage: Eukaryota > Viridiplantae > Streptophyta > Magnoliopsida > Aquifoliales > Aquifoliaceae > Ilex > Ilex aquifolium. Next base: position 23,145,686 of record OX637402.1, read on the forward strand.
TTGGTGAAATACCACATAGTCCCTTTGATATTTAACAAAATAATACAAACAAAGCTTACAGTTTGTTAATGAACTAGTCGTTTTGTCCTTACTTCTCAACTTAATTCAACTCAATAAAAACTTTGTCCTAACATTTTTTGTTGTTGACTACATGAATCATGTTTTACTGTTGTACCCTATTAAGGGTCATATTTTCGATTAAAATATAAGTTATCATATATTTTTTTACTATTTTATTTAAAATTAGTTTTGGTCTTTCTCTAACTCTACGCTTACTGTCAATAGTTATCACATCATTCTTTCTCAACAATGACATAGTATCTTCTATAAAAATACTCAAATCACCTAAGTCGATTCTCTTTTAATTTTTCTGTTAAATGTGTTATATCTATTTTTTCGTGGATATAATTGTTAATAATCTTATCATTCTTAATTTTATCATTCATTCATCTTAATATTCTCATTTCTATATCACTCAATGTTGAAATGTGTTGTTTCTTAGTTGTCCAACATTTTGTTTGAGTATTTTAATAAAAATAAAGTAGCATTTATTATTTATCTAATTTATATTGCAATAACTTCACATTTATTTGTATTTTTATTTTAGCTTGATTATACATATTTATTTATATCTTTATAGGTCCATAAGTTATAAAGTCTTGAAATTAATATATATATATAATGACAATGATATGTGGTCTTAACACCAATTTATGGTGATAATTAGTGGTCTATAAATTTCATAATATTTATATTCGTTATGATAATTATAGAGCGGACAAAATTGAATTTTAAGTTATAAAGTTTATACTTGATGGGTGTCTAAGGATAACTATTTCAAGCCCATAAAATATTAGAGTCATATGTTTATATTGTCTTAATTTCTCCAAAAGTACTTTGCAATATAATTTTATGGGCAAAGAAAAGTGTGTGTGTTTGTGTGAAGTTTCTACTTCTCAAGGTTGTGCAGACTTTGAGAAGTTACAGTGAATTGCTGGGCTATTGTATCGTAGAGGTGGCGTGTTATGATCTATTATACTGGATATTTTTTTTGTAGAGACGCGGACCGTCTTATAGAAAACGATTTAATCTACGCCTCAACTCAAGCTTAATACTTTATCGGGTATTGCACGGGAGATTTTTTGCAATGTGTTGAGATAGCAATCATTGCGATGAATTTGAAGGATGATACTGAAAGGAATAACAAAGTCAGGAAAAGGGGCTGGATGTACACCTAGCTTATCCCCTCTGACGGTTAAGTCAGTCGACGTTCGAGTTTGCATAAATTGTACAATACAGAATTATTTTTGCTTGCGTACCAGAGTTCTGTTTCCAAGGGATATTTATACTTGGGATTATAATGATGTCTCTTCCATCTAGCTTCCAATCCTAGTCTTTAGTAGTCTATGCTCATCGCCTAGCATAATAAGTGTTATTTTGTCACACCTCATTAATGTTGGGTGATTGGACATCAGGGTTTGCATGCTGGAACGGGCCGAGCATTTATGATTCCATCCCCGACAATCGAGTGTTCTACATAGATGCCAATTGTCTATTGACGTGCATTTATGAGCAAAGTTAGGGCGTTCATGGGATCCCCCGAGGGCTATCCATCAGTCACGATAACCATGATCCCTTAGCTTGACAATTGTTCTCGTGCCCTTCGTGGAGTAGATAGTCAATGATGACCTATCACATCACTACGCTGCTCAAGACTCACATCAATGTCATTTAATATTCGGCACTAGTCGTGCCTCGCGGTCCTGATCACTCCAATCGCTCGGTCTCAACTACCATGGGAATCCCATGCGTCTCGATGCCATGAGTGGCCACGTGTCAGTCTCTAGTTGGGTGACTGCCAACGTCCCGTCAGATATGAAATCTACCATTATTTCAATTTGAACGTTGATCGTGGTAAGTGCGACAATCCCCTCATTTTTATGTTTATATAATTTGATAAATTGATGTTTATTTCAAATTATTTTTGGATCTAATTCCAATACACTCTGATGGACCAAGCCCAAGGGCTCAACTCATGTTACAAGTCCAAGTGCCCAACTCCAAAAGGTCCAGCTAGCCAAGCCCAAAGAAGTCTACACCCGGTGAAGCTCATCAGATTCTAGGAGCTACAGCAGTAGAGGAGCATGCAGGGTCATCCAAGAGCTCACCTTCACCACCTTGGGGTAAGGGTCATCCAAGAGCCTCCTCCTCGCCTCTTTGGAAGAAGTCAATCTTCACCTCATCCTTTAACCGAGTCTCATGGAGAGCACCGCAACAGTCTCGTCCGTTGAGAAAAAGTCGCCAGCTCCACCACAATCGCCCTAGTCTGTTAGGAGACAACTATAAATTGTAAGTCCTACCCAACACTTGGGGGGCATATCAGATCACACTCAACAGAGAACATATTTTCTCTCCCTCTCTAAGCCTATAACTCTATGTTCTCCCTACACACCGGAGTTAATAAAATACCGGCAACCTTTGCCATTCAAAAGTGGACGTAGGTCACGTTGACCGAACCACTATAATTCTCGTCTTCTCTCTACGTTAATTACTGCCTTAATTTTCAATTACTTGACAGGTGGTGTACAAAGTCAATGTGTGCATCATCACACTTAGTGTCATCAAGCATGGCGATTTTATTGTTATTCTATATAATTTTTCTTTTAACTTACATAGTATGCGTCTATCACAAAATAAATCGAATACTGTAACGCCCCAAATACCACCCTGGACGGCATTACATTCTAAAACCATTTATACCATGATAGCAACTAATAAAAATTCATAAATAACCGGGGGTCCTTAATTTAACTAAATTTGGGCAGAGTCTCCTTTGTTCGGGGAGCTCTACCCAAAACACAACCTGTGTAATTATACTACATTGACCACACCGGGTTCATTGATTCATAAAAATACTTACAACATTATCCAAAAGAATATGCCAAACAATGGCATCTACATCCCAAAAGAATTAAATTACACTTGGCAACGGAAACATAAAAATAATGTTAGACTTTACATTGTCTCAAAAGGAACTTCCTAGATTATCACAAAAGAAAATAGAACACTAAGCGTCTCCCTCGGGATCTACGTTCCCTTCTATGGGAGCTTTCCAATGTCCCGGCTCGTCAGTTCCGAGCTCCTCCTCTAGACAAAGACCTGAAATATGTTGTTTGTAGGGGGTGAGCACTAAGCTCTGTAGCAACATTCCTCCCAAACTCGAACAAGGTTTATAAAAGCATATAAAATGGTCGGTCTCATTTCACAAATAACATATATAATCTTTGAAGTAAAACAGAGACATTTTAGAATGGATCTCAAGTTTAAGTAGCAACAGTAATTTAAATGAACAGTAAAAGAAACCAAGATCTAATACATATCCATTTCCCAAAATATAAACCATTTTCCCACAAGTTCTTGTAGGTAACCATTTTCCACAATAATACAATAATCCATAATTTGAATATTCCACAACCATATGTATATGTATCTCAAACATGATGTGAGGCAAACCCCATGAATCAACACATTGAGTAATATCTAGCCCACACACACCCACATAAATCTTATCAAAGATATTCATCCTTTAGGAAGGGCGTATGCCATACCAATGGCAGTGACGTATCCAACCCAGGTATTAGTATGCTAACCCTCTGACACGGCACCCGTGAGCAATAGCGGTTTAGTCTTACCAAAGCACTAACCCCACTACGAGTGGTAGGAAAAATGCCAACCCACACAGAGCAAGCAACACGTATACCCACTCTACGATATCTCATCAAAGGCCACCCATGGTCATCCCACACTCATAAGAGATACAATACCAAACCCAATTTCACAATTTACAAGTATATCTTAAAAACCCCCAAATTTATCACATGACAATTTCAATAAACAATTACAAAAATACAAGAGATCACCACAACATCATTTTATTACTCAACACAAAGCACTATGGTTTCAAAATCAATAATAAAGGAAGAATTTAAGAAGAAAATCCATCCTCTCCAAAAACTAGGGTTTTGAAACACAAAAAGAGATTTCATGGGTATTCAACCATAACTTTGTTAAAAACATGTAATCTTTGCCCAAAAGACTAAGAGATGATGATTTCATATCATATATATAACATTTAGAACAAAACATACATATATACATAAGCCCTAACCTCAATGTAAGAGAAAGAGAATAAATCCCCTACCTTTTTAATCCAAAGCTCCAAGCAAGACCCAAGCTTTGAGGACTCCCTTAGTCCCTTTTCTTGCTCCCTTGTTACTTTCTCCTAGGGTTCTAAGAGATTTGAGTGAGAGTGAAGTGAAAGTATAGAAGAGAGAATGGGTGGAGAAGTGGGTTCTTGAAAAACTAGGGTTTGATTTTCTTGGAAGTGTAAATCCCTCTTGATCTTGTATTTTTCTCCTCCTTTATCTCCTCATAGGGTTCTAAAGTGTTTAGGGTGAGAGTGGAGTGAGGAATGGGGCAAATGAGGGCTTGAAGTGGTGTTTTAAACCCAAAAATCTCGACTTTTTAACTGTTCGGCGAGTGTCAAAGAAAGCGTACCGGTACTGCGTACCGGTACGGTTTGACTGACAGATTTTTGCTCCGACTTCCAGTGCAGTTTTGACCCATTTAGAGGTCGAATTGGAAAATTTTCATCAGATATACTTTTGTAGCTCTAGATGTCTACTATCTACTGTCCAAATTTCAGATCCATTGAAGATCACAATAAAATAAAAAGTTATGACCTAAATACTAGAAGGTGTCCCAACTCTTTTTTTACCCAAATTCTCTCTAAGTGTGTTTTCACTCCGGAATACTTCCTAACTTCCAATATATCCCATATTACCTCTCCCAATGTTTTTCGACCTTCCGGATTCAATGGAAGCATTATTTTGACCTAAATTCTTTTAGAAACTTACATAATCCCTCTTCTCAACCTTACACACCTTCGAAACCTAAACGTTACCATCTATTTGTCTCCCTAGTATTTATTCCTACTATTACAATCTATTTAGTTTAGTCTTACATCATTGCTTATATTAGAATTACTAGAAAATTATATTACTATATTAATCTAAACATGTGGGGGTTTACAAATACATTCCTCCATTTAGTCAATCATGCTCCAATTCTATGAGTAACATCGTGATACCAAAACTCATGGAATGTCCGTTATTTTTGAAATGTCAATTGGAGATAGGAGAGACTTTGGAGGGGAGTGGAGCATACACCAAAGAGAGATGGATGATGGGAAAAACACCTTTAGATGAGCCATATGATAGATTTATTTTAGGGTTTAGAGTGAGAGACAATTTTTTTTTCCCAGGATAGACGAACACCATCAACTTTGGGCTCTATTCAATTTTGACCAAAAAGTCAAATGGTCATTTTAACATTTCCGTCCAACTCTATTAGTGGATAGTTTGTTAAGTGGGCTTGCCTATAATTTTTAAAACTATAGAAGACAAAGCGTAACGTATAAACTTTAGGGGATACTTTGTGATGTTTTTTTCCTTTGAAAGGTCAAAAGAGGGGTGAGTGGCATGTTTGGTAGTTGAATTTATTGCGTTAGTATTTCTCCCCTTCACAATGCCCATAGCTTGATTTTATTGAGTACCTTGTCTTCTTCCTCGTGTTGTTATTATGATATCAACTTGCATTGGGATGCTAATACCATTATTTTTAAAGAGACCAACCAATCAAAGCATTTTTTAAAATTATTTTTTGTAAAGAATAATGTTAGTCTAATCAAAATAATAAGTTTAAAAGGCGTAAATTAGTTTGGATGTTTCTGACCGTTGAATAAAAAAAAAAACTAAAAATATGGATCAAATAATATGCACCAATATATTTGTACTTTTGGTCTCAATATTTTCATTTAAAATTCAAATATTGCTTGACATTCATTGCCACATTATTTATTTATTTATTTATTGTCCCTTATGTTATTAGTTTATTATTGAGACTTAAAAAATTAATTTAATTTTTTGACTTAATTATATGTCAGTGTCATAGTCCAATGGTATTGTTGTGACTGTAACTCTTGGACATCTTTATTGGGACTCTATCACTTGACACATTATTAGATCAACAAATTAGATTAATTTTTTAAGTCTCAAATAGCATTACTCTTAGAAAAACTTGGGAGGAGGCTCAAACCAGAATAGTTTTAAGGACTTGACTATGGTATCGAAAAATAAAATTTTAGTATCATACTAAAATTTATTATATTTGTGAGTATTTTTACTACTGTTGTAGATATTTCTACCACTGTTGTAGATATTTCTACCACTGTTGTGGTACCAAAAAAAATGATAAAAATGGTTACCACAACAGCAGTAAAAATATCCACAACTATAATAAAAATACTCACAAAAGTAGTAAATCACCAACAAAAGTGTAAATTTTTTTTACCAAATAAAAGTGGCAAAAATAGTTATTATAACAGTGGTAAAATATCCACAAAATCATAAAAAATATTATTGTAAAATAACCTACAAAAATTGTAAAACATCTTTTTGAAATAATAAATTTTGGAGGTATGATAACGAAATTTTTTTAACCATACCGTAATCAAATCTTAGTTTTTTGCTCCATTTGGTACGATAGAAGGATGAAAAGTTGGAATGATGGATAAAACATCATATTGGGTAAGGAAGGAAAATAAAAAATATAGAAAAGTGGAGGGATGAACTTTCCTTCCAACTCACCAAAATCAATCCCTTTCAAAATCGGAAGGAAAGTGAATGTAAAGTTAATTATTTGTGTTGAAATGTATCTTATTTATCTACTAGCGATACCTCATAACTGAAGTCACTGTATACTAAGTTGTGACATTATGCGTGTATTAGAATATGTGTACAAATGAAGTGCATATATAATATGTGTGTGTGTAACTATGTATTATGGAGTATTTGTATTGGGTTTGTAAAATTTTGGGGGGAAAATGTGTGATGGGTGTGTGAAATTTGGGGGAAAAATATATCCTCCATAAATTCAAAAACCTAGTTATCTTATTATATAGACTAGTCATAGCCTATGCCTGAAGGCACAATGAAACATAAAATTCGAACACTTAAAAAAATATATTCCACTATATTAAATAATAATTTTTTAAAATACTTAATTCCATAAAATTTTCTCCACATGTGTATACTATTGTGTATGGATAATATTTGAAATAAAAATTATATTAAACTATAAATTAATCAAATACTAAAATAATTGAGTATGTGATAGAAATTAGTGATGTGATGTTTTTGAGGAAAAAATGTGCAGGAGATAAGATTCAACTTGTAAGCTATCTTATTATATAAATATATCATTTGATATACACATATATTATGTATATATTAATTTTATATCTAAATACAATAATAAAATATGTATTTATATTTTTTTTTTTAAATTAAAAATATATATTTTTTCCATCTTACAGAGCATAAAAAAAAATAATCATTTTTATTTTTTATCCATAGTACCAAATATAAAAGAAGAAAAGTATATTACTTTCATTCCTTGAATGATAGAAAGTAGGAATGATATAAAGTGTATCCCTCTTACGCTCTATCTCTCTTACTTTTCATCATTCTTACCAAACATAGCATTAATATATAAATATATAATGCTGCGAGAATTTTCCAAGGCCGTGTTCAGTCATGATTAAGCTGTACAGGAATGCACCGAGTTAAAGGATTATGTAAAAGTGAAGTACTACTAGTTATTCTGATTTAAAAATCAAATATATTAATTTTCAACTGAACAAGGCTGTTTTGTTATTTATTTCTTGCATGAAACTCATAGTAAAACAAGTATATGTTATAAATATTGTGTATGATATGGATGGTTACTATACATAAATAATGACATATAATACCAAATAATATCAGACATGACATATTACTATACATGAATAGTAATCATAATTAATAGGGTAGTTGAAAAACTGAATTTTCAGCCTTCCAACGTCTGTCTCTTCGCCTATAAACTTCTCAAGTTCAATGAAAGATGCAGAAAAATACAGAAAGAAAGAGAGTTCAGAAACATTCTCTAAAATTGCTCTCATTTAGTTTAGTGTTGTTTATTTTATGTTCAATTAATTTAGTTATTTCACAATAATATACAATTTGTTATCTTAGTTGCAAGCCATGGGTTTTTAGACTTATGGGACATGTTTGATATATGGGTTGGGGTAAGATTTAAAGGATAGGTTTTGTGAAAATAATCTAATGCACCTTCTAAACTCATGTTTGATTTAAGATTTGAACTAGCGATTTATAAGGTAAATGAATCATGGCCTACGCCCGACTCGTAATGAATAGTGCATTAAAAGCTATATATGGGGTTTGATGAAACACATGGGGGTGGGTTTCAAAAATGAGATGAGATTTGTAGATAAAATGACTCTTTTACCCAAAAGTTTATGCTTTTATTTATCTAATAATAGACATTTTAGTCAATTGAGTAATATGATTTAACATAAATCTATAGACCCCACATATATTTATATCACTTATCAAACATGAAATTGGATAGGATTTTTGTTTGAATCACATGTACAAAATCCTTAGGACTAAATTTGGAAAGATTTATGAGTGCAATCCAATCCTCCCAAAAAAAAAACATCCAAAGAGGCACATGATCTCCCCAGACAAAACATATTGGCAAACATATGGGTGCTTACATTAGTGTGCTATAAAGGGGTTGTAACTTTGCCATATGATTTAGAAGTTCATAAAAATCGCCCAAATGTAAATTTTATTTGTATCGTTCTCAAGACGTTACACTTGCTACACTCAAATGTCAAATTCATATTTTCAAATCAATATGACTATTAATAGTGAAAAAATCAACTACTTTGTCCTAACGTAATATAACTTCACAGTGGCGGATTTACACCAGAGGCAATGGGGGCAACCACTCCAGTGCAATTTTGAAATTTTTTTGTGTAGTTTTAAAATGTTTTAAAATTTGCCCTAACTAAAATTTTGTATAAATTTATCGCTAACATTGCCATCTGATTTAGAAATTCATGAAAATTGGTCAAATGTAATTTTCATTTGTATCGTTTTCAAGTACTTACACTTGCTACGCTCAAATGTCAAATTCATATTTTCAAATCAATATGACTATTAATAGTGAAAAAATTAACTACACCCTAATGGCGGTTTTACACTAATAGTTTTGAAAATTTAACTTCACAGCGTAATATAACTTCACAATGGTGGTTTTACACTAATAATTTTGAAAATTTAACTTCACAGCATAATATAACTTCACAGTAATATAATCACCCCAATGCAATTTTAAATTTTTTTTGGGTAGTTTTCAAATGTTTATAAATTTATAGTTTTCAAAAATTTGCCCCCACTAAAGTTTTGTATAAATTTATCGCTACTTCTATATTTTAATAACAGTTTTTGGTCTAAAAATTTAAACTAATTTACTGACCTAATAATATGCTAAGTGGTGTAATCTCAAAAAATAAATCTAAGAGTTCTAATACCTAGAATAATATTATTCTAAAATCTCTACTATCGCATCATGAGATCAACAATTTATGATAGATTTTTAGAAACCAATAAAACTATTCATTATTAGTAAAACAAAATGAGTTCTTTCATAATTAAAAATTTAGACTTATGGATCTTTCATACGATTTAATGTCGCCACTCTCTCTTCAATATCTCTTTTATTTCCAATTTTCTCTTTTCTTTACACACCAATCCATCAATTATTATTACTCAAAGATCTATTTGTGATCGTGACGAGTTTGATAGTTGTTATTTATTTGAAGGTATTTTTGCTTTCTTAAAAATTAGATTCTTATATTTGAAATTTGATTGCAATAAATTCTGATCTCAAAATAAGTTGCCCCCACTACAAAAACATTCTGGCTCCGCCCCTGTTTCCTCTCCCAATGGGTTTGCTTTTGTTGCAACTTTTCCCTATTCGGGTTTTTTTTGTGTTTGCATTGTAAATATGATGTAGCTATTTTACTCACTGTATAAATACACAGTAATACTTCATAACAACACATGGTCATCTACATGTACAAAACAGATCGACAATGAATTGCACTATGTTCTTCTATTGTCCAGTGTCTTATGAGATTGTTTGCAAAAAATTTAGTTACATTATCATGATACGTATCCCACAAACGAACTAGATGCTAATTGAAAGAAATCAATTTTCATAATTGAAAGAAATGCATTCTGATCTTAGAATGCAATCATATTGACACAAACGAACTAGATGCTATCAGAACTCTATAGTTAAGTATTTTGGGCAAGAGTAATACAAAGATCCCGTAGAAAACACACCTTTAAAAAAATATAAATTATGTGATCATTAAACATTTAAGTAGCTTCAAACCTCTATTCAGCAGTCTTTTCTTCTAGAAACTTGAGGTATGAAAAAAGGGTACTATTCAAACTTTGTTGCCTTGATGTCAATTCTCCTTAATGGTGGCCTCCCTGACCTGATTTTGAAACATTTAAGCTGTCCCAAGCAAACACCCAAAAATTGACTATCAAATGCCACATCTCCCAGGAAATATGCATCTTCCCAAGTCCAAACTGATTGGGACATGATTGTATGACTATTAATCCTATCTTTTATTATTAATAATTGTTGAAACAGTCATGGCTGGGTTAAGTCACCTAACTCAGTCTTGCTTTTTGACTTGTGTGCTTCTATGGGTCTAATAATGTGAAGTTAGTTAATGGGCTCACAGGAATGGCCTTCCTAGGTTTCTTCTCTACCTAAAGTTTTTTCAAAGTGCCAGAAAAGATTTGGGTCTACATCATTAACCCTCAATTTGACTTTTATTATGAAAATAGGTACAAGACTATTGTAGATATCATAATGATAAGATCTTTCATAGACGCAATCTGTTACATATCATAATCAAATTGGATTCTTATAGGATTGTTTAGGGGGAGTAAGTAAAGTTATTTTTACCAATAGGCCTTTAGTCCAATGGTACTTCTTGTCTTGTGAGGGTTTTGTCTTCTTGAGGTCAAGGGTTCAAACTCCCCTCCCCCTCCCCCCCCCCAAAAAAAGTAAGGTTATTCTTGTGGATGTCTCACCTTAAATTGGAAAGAATTATGGGTCATACAACAAAACTAAGTTTTTCTATCGATCTATGAAAACAGAAGTGGTAGATCTCATTTTGGAAATATCTAGAATAATGTTACAAATGTTATATAACGTACGACTAGATCAAGATTTGTTTCATAGATGCAATTTGTGACATATCACAATATTTATTTTGTGATTCTTTATTAGTTAAATTTGACACAAAACAGACAAACGACCAAACAAATAGAAACAACACGGTAGACTACATTGCAACGTTTTTTTAATCTTTGAGGGGGCAATATGAGAATTTTTGCATCTTTTAAGAGGAAAAATGGAATTTACCCTCTATTTATCGACAACATTTTCACTTAAAATATTCTATTTGGATTTTCTTTTTATAACATTTGATACTGTAAGAACAGGTATGCATTGAGAGGGTCTCACCAAGTCTGTAATATTGGAGGCAAATAAAGTTTTCAAAATACTTGCCATGGATGATGAAAGGAAGTATGTCATTAACATAGAAGATTAATTTTTTTTATTTATTGAAACATGTGATTGACTGAGGCAAATTTCAGAAGGATGAATATGGGTCCCATCATTAATGTTGAAAAGTTCACCATATCTTTTTATTTAGAAGTCAAAAAATAGGGTTTGATTGCCGTATCGAATTTTTTTTTGGGTATTGTACCATTTTTTTATTATTTTTTGGGAATCTATGCTATTGTTTGGGCGAAGCTTACTAATTTTTGTGGTGAATTTATTTTTTAGGTTCACTTGTCATTTTTTGAGTTCAATTACCATTTTTTGGGATAAAATTTACTTATTTTTTTAGGGATACGTTCTAATTCAGTTCAGATCACGGTGATTAACCGCTAAATTCAAGAGAATAGTCGATACAAGTCCTGAACATACTGTAACAAAAAAAATATATGAAAATTGTACTTTGAAGGAAAATGGATGATTATTCAACGCATTTATGAGGTTCGGTTATGCGTCTTTGGAAAGGGCAGATGGTTATACTTCCTTTTCTTGAATATATGCCGTACGCTAGGGTGTGCGAGAGAGTATGCTTTAAGTTTTCTAGAAATGGTGTTCAAGTATTAGTATGTGTGCAAAACGGGTTTAGACTTTAGAGGTCAGTCAGACTCAAGCCATACGTTAATATACTTAAGTATTGCACATGTTCAAAGTTTTGTTGAATTCGAGTTTAATTTGAGTTACATAATTTGAATTAAAATTTTAAACAAAAATTCGGTTGAATTCTAATTTGATTTTCATTTTATAAGATTCGAGCTAGAATTCTTGTTGAATTCTAGTTCAGTTCTGACTAAACTTGAATTTATTAGTTCGGATTGAGTTCATACTAGCTTCCAAGATTTCAACTTGAGTATTGTCTGAATTTAAATAAAGTTTTAAGATGTTTTTTTGCCTAAACTCAACCTTTGTATTGAAAATCATTGCTTCATCAATAAAATTTTTAGGTTAAACTTCGATTGGATTCGAGCTCACCTACCCAAATTAGACCATCCCCAATAGAAATTCAAATCCTTATCTAAATTTGAGTAAAAAAAAGGTAAAAAAATTTAATTTTGTATAAACCTCTCTAATGAAAAAATTCAAATTTAAAGGAAGAGAAACTCAAATTTAAATAAGGGTAAAAGATGAGTATTGAATCTTTAAAGGAAGGAAAAATCTCACCATTAAATATTTGGGTATAGATTTGAATCTCCCATGATTTAAGTAAAAAAAATGAGTCTCCCCTTCATTGGAATGGGTATGGGTCTAGTATTGGAGAATATTTTTAAAAAAAAATTACCCAAATTAAAAAAAAAAAGTAAAAATCGAAGATGCTCCTACACCCATGTTTGAACATGTAACAAGCCCTAAAAAAGGGGGTTAGGGATTTTTACGTGTGGGTGTGGGCCCATGGTGTGTTTGGTTGTTTTTTGGGCGGAGGGGTTTGGATTTGCCTTTAATGGGCTTCTACCAGTTAATGCACCATTAGCATAAGGTGCAATTATTCACTGAACTATACTACACATATGCAGAAGTTAGATGTTACATGCTTTAGTTAGCCTTCTCCCTGGTCAATCCCATGTGCTTTCTAGCCCAGTTCAATTGCTTCTATGTTAGCATGGGCAAAAGGAAGATATATATATATATATGTGTGTGTGTGTGTGTGACTAGACTTATACAAGAATTGGGCGAAAGATCCAGAATGTTTCGGGCCAGGTTCGGCTGACCTCAGGCCATGGCCAATCCCGTGGACCGGCCGGGCTGTATGTTACAGAATTGACACGGCCCAGGATTTATTTCATACCATATGGTATAGGCTACGGGTCGGCCCGTGTTCCTTCTTAAAAGGTGCTGATGGGCTGGCTACTTGCAAGTGACCATATTGTTTGTGGACTGATCTTTGACGGCCTGTCCAATAACTATAAGTGGAAATTAGAAGTGAGTTTTCCTAGATGTACTTGTTTGGAGATAAGTCATGTAAGGAAACTTATAAGGGGCTAAGTTCATGTTTAAAATTATATGTTATGACTTAAGTTCATTTTTTTTTTTATCTCAAAAATACACTTCCTTGAAAGGAAGTTAAATTAATTTTTTATTTTGGAAATTGTTATCCCTTAATTCAATGTCAATTAAAATATGTCAATAAAATCTCCATTATAAATTTAAAATTCAAATTCAAAACTCTCTCTCTCTCTCTATATATATATACGATGGGTTATTATGGAGATGATACAAGTATAGTGGTGGCGGTGGTGTGGAGTAAAAAAAAGCTATCGAAATGGAACTTGAATGGCCTTTTGTGTGGTGGTGAGCGTTGTTGTGGAAGTGATGACAACGTGATGGTTGGCGTTGCTCGGGAGGTGACGATGGTGGCAGTGCTATTTTTTTTATTATGTTACTGTTCATGTTACTGTTTTTGTTGAGTATGTTATTGTTCATGTTATTATTATTTTGAGCATGTTACTACTATTATTTTACTAAATATTAATATTCAATGTTACTATTTTTTTTGTTTTTGAATATTACTATTTTATGTGTTTGAATTGTACTATTTTTTGCGTTTGAATTTGAGAGAAATAATTATTGTTAAGTATGTTACAGTTTTTGTTAAGCATGTTACTATTTTTGTTGAACATGTTAATATTTTTATTGAACATGTTACTGTTGTTATTTTTTAAAAATATTAATATTGAATGTTTCAATTTTTTTATGTTTAAATGTTATTATTTTTTTGTGTTTAAATGTATTATTTTTTTGTGTCCAAATGATAACTTTTTTTTGTATTTGAATGTTACTATTTTTTATTTTTAATGTTACTATATATATATACACCTAACCTATATATGGATATAGATAGACATGAGAGAGAAAAGATTTTAATGTTAGTCAAACTCTTAAGATTTAGGAGTTTTTAATTTTTAGTTTTATTTCACTTTTAAAGGGAAGAGATAGTATGGTAAAATTGACAAAAAACGGACTTCATAACAAATAAGTTTCTTTGACGGACTTAAGTCCAAACAAGTTCATATAGGGGGACCGGCCTCCAAATTTCCCTAACTATAATCACTGTTTAGTTTCATTTAAGAAAATTAGTTAATGCACACGTACTTTGTACATGAACTATTTCAATTATCAAATACGATAAACTATTATTAAAAAGATTACCAAATATTCCAATATTCAAACCTCGATAAAACATGCAGGTCTTAGCAATATTTACCCTGAAGTCAATTTGTGCTTGTCATAATATTTATAGACAAGTTTCCTAACTCTTATGAGTTTCTAAAACAAATAGGGAAAACAATTCACTTAACTATGAATTGTCGAGGCTCGAGATAGTCAAATTAAAAAATATAAACTACCAAATACTAAAGTGATTGTAAATCACAAATACACAGATAACACATTTGTCGTATTGCTCAAGAAATCGAGTTTTGTCCAACCATGCAACAAAGTAAAGAAAAAAGACTCTTGTATATTATAAAGAATTGCAAAAGTAATGCCTGAATTGATACCCATGTGATCACGCCGCATCTAATCACCCAATCGATTTCCTATCCCCAAGCATTACTGGTTCTTGCAAATGTTAGAAAGTAAATCAACTCAATTTGAGGTGTATATGGAATCATTAGCCAACATATAAAGTTTAAGAAAGACATAGAGCCATGGGTCTTTGGTGTCAGTGAGACACTTTTTTAATTTCATTTGGTCTTGAAATGGTCTTGGATCTCACACGGCAAGAGAGCTGATTATAAACGAAACTACGACACACCAACCAATGATCGTGGAAGCGACAACATTGATTTAATGAAAGAAATAAGAATTGTTAATCAAATCCCAACAAGAATTACTAAGAAACCTCAAAATGGTAGATAGTATAAGCATTGAAGACGTTCAATTTAGGCGGCACTGAGCCATACATCCCACACACCGCACCATAAAACAAGTCTTCAAACCTCTCTTCAACTTTTCAATGGTGTTTAATTTCTCCAACATTTGCAATCTTAGTACTAAAATATACTTTTTGGCACACAATACTTGGTGAAGCAATAGAAACCTACTTCTCCTTTTGACCAGCCTTCTTCTTCACCATAATGCCCATTAATCGCTTAAGGTAGTCCTAAAAAACTCTAAACACTTAGCCAAAAACCTAAAATTAGCATAAAAGAAAAATTAACCAATTGAATGGACCAAACACGATAAAAAAGGAAAAAAAGAACCCCAGAAAAATAAAGAAAAAAATAAATCTTAAGTGCCACGTAGGTTGTGAAAATGGATTGAGAGATACATGTTACATACTTGAAAACCAATCATAAGTGCCACGTAGGTATAGTATATGCCAATAAAAATAGGATCATTACTATATAGAAAGATCTAGAGATTTCATTTGCTTCAATAATCTTCAATAAATAGGAAGAAAAAGTGGTAACATGGACGAGCTGTAAATTCATATATTATGAGTTTAATCTTGACAACCCCTTAAAGCTAGGTGATGAGGAATTGATCCCTCATGAATACTCGATATGGATGGTCTACCTTTCACTGGACTAGGGAGGGGATTAGTCGAGATGCGCGTAAGTTGACTCAGACACCTCTGACCAAGGGCGGAGGCAGCCCTGTTCCAGGGTGGGCAAGTGCCCCCCCTCAAATTTTTTTTTTTTATTATTACTTAGGTGTATATATTGTATATTTGTAAATATATTATTTGTGTCCACCCAAAATCAAAGACAAAAATATTAGGTCCACCATTATAATATAGTGAATATGTATTTTAAGTATTTCTTTAATATTTTTAATTATGCCCAACCTATTTTTTTAACACATCAATTAATGTACACTTATATCAAATGAATAATTTTAATTATATCCTCCCTATTTATTTTGGCACATCAATTAGTGTATATTTATATCAAATGAATATGAATTTTTTGATATATTTTGGGTAGGTTATGTACATATCTAGATAAATTTTGAATATACTAGAATTATTTTATATTTTATAAGACTAAATAAGATATGATATACATATTCGCTAGTTTACTTGTGATTTTGACATTTATTGTTGCTAATTATGATAAAAATTATAGAGTACATATTGAATTGCATAATCGATCAAATGAGTTATAAATATCAAAGTAATAACATGATTATGTATCTAAAGAATAATAAAGTTGTTATGCAACGTTTTTAAAGTATAAAAATTCACCGAAATTAATTCTAAATGATTTTAATTAGTTAATATTTTGTATAAAAAAAATGTTATCGTTTATATATACTAGGCTTACCAAATTTTGGTATGGTGGGTTTAATGAACTTTTAAGTATTAAATAGGATGTAATTAAATAAATTTTTGTCCTATTTCTATCAATTGCAAGAAAAAAAATAATAATTTGTTGAAATATTCGTGCCCACCCTGACACAATTTTCTGACTCCGCCCCCTGCCTCTGACCATCGAATAAAAGAAAATATGGAGACAAAAGTTTCAAGAATAGGGTCTCATGTGTGCTTTTCTCAGTTTGGTGATGTGTAAGTTTGCTTTTTCTCATTATATTGGATGGGTTGAGTTGGTTTAAAATGGATCGAGTGTAATACAAATCTAGTCGATTTTCAAGCTGCTTAATAAACACGTTATAATAAGTTGGATCATAACGAGTTGGATTAAGCTCATTAACTCATAAAATAATTAAAAATTTTAATATAAACACATAATAAAACGCCAAATGAAAACAAGCTAATACACATCAAAAAATACACTAAAATACAAATACACTAAAAATACACACACATATATACTAACACACAAAACACAAACACGTTTAATGAAACACCAAAACACTCATACACTATTACACCAAAATACGCACACATACATTAACACATCGTAGTATACAAAAATACATTAATACATCAAAACAAACACATATACTACTACACAAAAATACACACATACACATATACATACACACACTAGTACACCAAACCACACACACACATACACGTGTACACCAAAATACACACTACCACACCAAAATACACACGTACCCCATGAACGATTTGGGGTCGAGGTTCGGCAATAGGTCTAGATCCGAGTTTGGAATCGGGTTTGGGTTCTAGTCTAGGGGCGAGTTCAGGGGTCTAGGTCTAAGGTCATGGTCGAGGTCAGGTTCGGGGTTGGGGTCAAGATCAAGTCCGGGTTCAGGATCGGTGTTAGTGTTAAGTTCAGGTTTGAGTCCGGGTCTAGGGTCGAGTTCGGGTCTAGGTATGGGGTCGAGCCGGGTTGGGATCGGGATCAGGTCCGAGTTTGGGGTCGATGTTAGGGTTAGGTCTGGGTCTAGAGCTGAGGTCGAGGTCTGGTCCGGGGTCCAGGGTTTGGGGATTGAGTTCAGGTCTGGATTCGGGGTTGGGGTAAAGTCTACGGTTAGTGTCAAGTCTGGGTCAGGGTTCAGGGTCTTGGGTCGAGGTCGAGTCTTGGTCCAGGGTCTGGGGATCAAGTTCGGGTCTAGGTCTGCAGTCAGGTCCGAGTTCGAGGTCGGGTTCGGGGTTGGGGTCGAGATGAGGTCTGATTTTGGGGTCGATGTTATGGGCATGTTCTAATCCGAGTCCGAGTCTAGGTCTAGGGTTAAGGTCGAGGTCGGGTCTGGGTCCAGGGTTAGGGTAGAGTCTAGGGTCGGGGTCAAGGTTTGGTCTAGGTGCAGGATGGAGTAGGGTCTAGTTACGAGTCCAAGTCCGGGTTCGGGTTCGGGTTCAAGTCCGGTCCGAGCCTAGGTCCGGTGTTTGGTGTGTTTTAGTGTATGTTTGTGTGTATTTTTAGTATATTAGTGTGTGGATGTGTGTTTTGATGTACTAGTGTATGTGTGTGTGTGTGTGTGTGTGTGTGTGTGTGTTTTAGTGTATTAGTGTATTAATGTGTGTATGTTTTGGTATACTAATGTTTTTTGTGTGTGTGTGTCTTGATATGCTAATGTGTGTGTGTGTGTGCGTGTGTGTATTTTTTGGTGTGTATATTTTGGTGTAGTAGTGTATGCGTGTATATTTTTTAGTGTCTTAGTGTGTGTATATTTTTTTGGTATATTACTTTTGTTATTTAATATAAATGTAAATACTCAATCTAATGAATACCCATTTATAATCCATTTTAACCCGTTTAATTAAAATGAATATATTACTCCAACCTTTTTAGGATCCACATTAATTAATATAGGTACCCAACCCATTAATTTATAAACAAATTGAGCAGATTAATAGGTAATGAACTAAGATTACCGCATCTAACATTCAATGTCATTTTGCTCCCTCTTGTCTTAATTCAGTGTTTGATATCTGATGTTAGATAGAAGATGTCGATCCCATTGTTCGTAGTGCAAGGGACATTTTAATCAAGTGAAACTATCAAAGAGAGGAGAAAAAATTGGGTGTAAGGTGATATTATGTCATCACCATGATACAGAGTCACTATCAAATAATAAACTGATAAGTTGGCAAGTTGAACCTCATTTGATAGTTATTTTCAGACATCGGATGGTTACCAAATGGGGTAATTACTATAATGCGTGGGATTTACGTACGGGATGATATCACCTTTACACAACTTACACCCCAATATTTTCTCCAAAGAGAGATAGCAACGTGCCTTCCTTGGAAAGTTAGCCGTTACCATTCCCTTCCAATTCAAATTTTTGAAAGGCCAAACCCTTTTCAACCAGAAACCTTTCCACAAACCACCCCTCAATTCTTTTCTTTGTAGACAAGAAACAAAACAGATGAAGAGACGGCAAGGCAAATCCAAATCTCTTTTCATGCAACCCCAGAAAGGTATTGCTTTTCCTTTTGTTTTGCGTAATTATGAATATAAATTTCAATTCTTCAATCATATTGATTCTTGTGACAAACAAAGGAATACCCAAAAATTAGAATTTGAAACCCATTTGAATTTGAAGCTAACACAGCAAAATCATGTCTTCGGGTCCCCCTAATGAGGAGACCAATGGAGAGGAGAGAGTGTACCAGCTCTATTGGTGCTACCAATGCCATAGATCGGTCAGAATCGCTACTGGGAACCCATCTGAGATCGTCTGCCCTCGATGTTTCGGGCAGTTTCTATATGAAATTGACATGGCCGGGCCGACACTCGTTGTTGATTTCACACAATTTGATCCCTCCCCGGAGGCCCGTATATTAGAAGCCCTATCTCTCATGATGAATCCCCCCAGGTTGCAAAATGGTAGCTCAGATAGGAGAGAGAATCAATTACCCGATATAGGCCATCGAGTGCCTAGGAGGAGAAATCAGAATGTTGATGGAAGATTTCATGGAGGTCTGGAAAGTGGAAGACCAAACAGGTTTTGGCCTGGGAGGCCCAGGAGGCGAAATCGTGTTGACGACATGGGTGATGTCTGGGTCCCGGAAACCGAAATTATGGCCCGCCCAGGGCCTTGGCTTATCTTCAGGCCCGCTGGTCCTCTCCCTGTTGAACCAAATCTACCTCCAGGAACAATGTTGCTCCCTCCAGGGGTTCATCCCCAGAATTACTTCTTTGGACAGGGCCTGGACGGGCTGATTGAGGAGCTGACTCAAAACGACAGGCCCGGTCCACCACCAGCGCCTGATTCAACCATCAATGCTGTGCCAACAGTGACAATTTTGCCTTCTCATTTGGTTAATGAGCCGAATTGTCCTGTTTGCAAGGAGGAATTCAAAGTTGGTGGGGAAGTGAGAGAATTACCTTGTAATCATATATACCATTCTGATTGCATTGTACCTTGGTTGAGGCTTCACAATTCTTGTCCCGTTTGTCGCCATGAGGTGCCAGTTCCAAGTGACAGTTGTACTCAGGAGCCCGAGCCCGAGCCCGAGCCCGAGGATTCTCACAGTGAAGCAAGTAGGAGCCGGCGGTGCAGGTGGTTGAGGTGGAGGCAGTTGGCCTCTTTGTGGCCCTTCCGAGCAAGATATCGACAGGTTAATCCCCATGGCAATGACATTATCACTACTAGTCATGGTGAGAATTGAAGTTTTAAACACTTTTTTTTTTATCTGTGATGATAGATAGGCAAGTTACTATATCATTAAACTTGTGATTTGATTCTGGAATTCCAATTTAAATGGGATTTGTTTCCTATGACTTGATCTTCATCCTCCAAAGTGTAATACTTTGCATCTGTTGCATAATTTTATTAATTTAGTAACCCAATAATTGGCCAGTATATTTACTTTGAAATTCTGAGGGAAGGCAACTATATTATATTCTAAATGTCTCAAATTTTAGATGCAAGTAGAAAGAAAAAAATGGTAATTCATTTATCAAATAGCTATTTGAAATATATGCAGGTTATTCATTTTTTGAGTAAATAAGAAATATCAACCTATTAGAAGAAGATTTTTACTGAAGTTTTTTGAATAAGTAAGAAATGGAAAAGAAATTTTTGAAGAAACATTACTTAGCGTGGTTGTGTTTTTTTTCTTTTTGTTACAAATTTGATAAATTACGGCTTAATGGTGGAAATATGGCCCTTGATAGAGCATGATGAAGAAACAGACTTCATGTAGGGGGTACCAAATAATTGGGATAAAGGGTGTATTAAGTTGAGTTGAGGTAAACATTTGAAGAACTGAAAACAATTACATTCACAACCAACAATATTATATATCTTGCCCTTTATTTTGAGAGTATTGAAAAATTTGACTAGTTTGTATCCAGACTTCTGTACATACATAAAATGAGAAATTTCCAATACGAAGTAATTTGAATAGATCTAATTCCATCGACAAAAATCCAACTTGTTTGTGGTGCTAATTAACCATGACGGGGAAAAAAAATTGCCTAAATGGTGTCAAAAAAGTGAAGGAAGAGGAAAATACTACAGAGAGAAGTATTGAAGCATAACCCTCTTGGAGTCCATGTGTACATGAACTCTTTCAAAACAAAAGCAATTCCAAAATTTTGTTTCTGTGAATTTAATTATTTGAGGGTCAAGTTTCCTCTTTGGCATAATGAGTCTAGTGGAGGATTGTCACAAGCATTATTATGGTTGCACTGAAACTTGATCATGGGTCTATAGCATGCTCAGTGAGTGATTAATATCTGTCAAATTTTTATAGTTTTTCTTCCCCTCCCTTTTCATTTTGTTTGATAGTTTGTAATTTTATGCTGAAATTGTGCTTGCTTTCTAATGCCATGCAAACAACCATATCCATCGAACGATATCGTGTCCCTAATATCTGTTGTTGCATGTGATTCTCTAATTGGGTAGATATTTGAAATATATGCTCAAATTATATGAAAACCACTTCATATTGGTTGGGAATGTTGAACTTCATTCGAAATTGTATTAAACCCACCATCACTGTAAGCCCAAATTAAGAAAAATTCGATTGAGCAAATATAAAAGAGAGAAGAAAAAGACAATGAAGAATAGGAATACTGGAAGTATAGAGAAGAATTGAATGATCAGATTGTTGTTGCTACCTACTACCATTACCCTGAAGTTCTTATGCCAGTCTTTAGAGCCCCTGTGGAGGTTTACAATTTCCACTCCGAACGCTCTATAGGCTTCCACTCAATGGCCTCAATATACTTTCAAAATTTAAGGGAAAAAAAATGAAACCTATTAATGAGAATGTTTTAAACTTCCGAATATAAACATATACCTTTATGATCTCTTTCTGTAAATTTGATTTCCCGAAGATATCCTCCTTAACTTTCTTATAAGAGTGCGAAACTGAAAAAAGAAATGAATGTTATCCCCCTTTTACATGTGAATACAGAATAATACACTTACATAGGTGACCAAGTCATACATGATGACTCTATTGGCATCAAACATTGATCCATCAAGTTTTCTTGTGTTAGATAACAAGTGACTTACTAGCTTTATAAGATTTTGAGAATAAAAAGACCTAGTACCTATATTTTGAGAAATCAGAGACAAGTAAATGGACACAGAAATACATCATGAGATTTAACTCCTTGACTAATGCAATTGGATCTTATTTCTTCTTGTGAACATGAACTCTGATGCTCTAGTTTTCAAGTTGTCTGGTTTGTAGTTTTCGACTAGCTTAGTTCACCAAAACATTGGTACTTTTTGCAGTGAATTATATTAATCTTCCTGTTTCTAGCAGCTGACTCATGGTGGCATTCTTGCTCTATTCTTTAACACACAATGGTGTTGTACCTGCTAGAAGCATTGATTTCAATTCATAAATCAACTGTTTGATAGGAATTTAAGAACATGAACAGAAAAGAGCAGTGGTGAAAGATTTCTCATCATATTGGTGCTGGATGTATGGTATGTTATTAAATCCCTTTAAATTATTTGATTATTCCAGAAATTTATAATCAGAAATGAGTTTTTCTAGGAATTAGCCAGTTATGCTTTAAAACAATGTAAACTATGTTTTCGTTTTTGTTTCTTTCTTCCCGGTAAGTTAATATGTGTTTTAACAATTTATGGGCCACAAGCTTTCTCTTTGGGCGATAGCCTGGTGCACAGGACTGCCTTTTAAGCTTTCCCTCATAGGCGTGACATCGACGAATAAAGACATTTAAGTATTGATATACACCTAGTTTTACAAGGAAAATCCATATAAGTGTATTTCAATTTCCCAAATGGTACGGTTCTCTTACTCTATTGTATTATATCTTACAATTGGTTTCAACTAGTATTTTATGCATTTAGTAGAAATTTATTGGTGTGGATGAAATGCAGATGTTGAGATAAACATGTGTTGCCACAGAAAGGATAAAACTATATGTGAATTGATGAGAGTCGAGATAAGATGAAGATGTGACTGATATGAAGACCAAATAGTAGCTTTATTAGGAAGAGTTATATGGTTGATAGAAACGAAATGAATGTCATCATATGTTCATTCAAAATTAAAATGCGAATTGGTTTCAACTACTACCTAGTCATGATTTTAAATCCCGATGCCCCTCCTCCCTCCCAGTACCGTTGTACATCATGATTCTCTTAAGATTATCTCAATGAAGAAGTTGGAGAAAATTTCATCCAAATTCTCTTTAATTAAGTCTAAATTCAATGACACCTGCTCTTGATTTTGAAATTTCACTGACACCTTTTATTGTTTGCTTACGGAGTTAACGGCGAGCATTGTTCTACCGAAATATCTCTTAGTATTTTATAGAGTAAATTTCATCCACATCTCTTATAAATAGGCCTAACTTCAATGACACCCTTTCCTGATTTTAAAATTTCACTACACTCCCTTTTAATTCTATTATATTAATCTTCAAGTTCATCAATTTAATATTTAATTTTTTCAAATTAATGTCCTTTCTTTAATTTAAACTAAATTAATATTTGATTTCATCAAATCAACACAAAATTGATATTTAATTTAATTTAATTTAATTAATATTATTTCTTTAATTTAACACTAAATTATTATTTAATTTCATCAAATTAACACTAAATTGACATCCAATTTTATCAAATTAAAATTTAATTATATTAAATTCTATTAATTTAACATTTAACCTCATCAAATTAATGTCATTTCTTTAATTTAATACCAAATTAATATTCAATTTTATCAAAGCAACATTCAAATTTATTCAATTAACATTAAATTTTATCATATTAACACTAAATTAATATTTAATTTTATTAAATTAACACCAAATTAATATTCAAATTTATCAATTTAAGACTTAATTTATTCAATCAACATTAAATTTTATCAAATAATATTTAAATTTTATATGTGAAGGTTGACGTGTGAAGAGTGGTCAGACAATAGTAGA
Organism: Ilex aquifolium; assembly: GCA_951799425.1. Lineage (NCBI taxonomy): Eukaryota > Viridiplantae > Streptophyta > Magnoliopsida > Aquifoliales > Aquifoliaceae > Ilex > Ilex aquifolium. Next base: position 23,170,048 of record OX637402.1, read on the forward strand.
GGAGTTGAAAATAGGTGGGACTTTGACATTGGCTTTATCGATTGTAATTTTTATTATAGAAAAATCATTTTTAATTAAATTATAAAAACTAGATTATGTAATCAAATAAGTGATAATATGATGACTAATATTTATACTAATATATATATATTCTCTTTGATATTTATAACAAAGTTATCATACAACGTTTTAAAATGATAAAAATTTATTGGAATCAATTGAAAATGACTATAATTAACCTTATTTTTTAGTAAAATGTTAAAATTAGTTTTTTTATTTTGTTTTGTTTGTATGCATTTTTGACCTTATTATGTTGAATGATTTTATTTTGTGTAAAAAATAATTTCATTAGATATAAATATAGCATCCCACTTATCAAAAAAATAAAAAACTAAACTTTATAAAGTGCCGACCCAAGGCATTTTAGTCTATTAACATAACAGATGGTAATTTTGGCATTTTCAAAGAATAAATAGTCAAATTGTGCACTTTATCTACTATCAGAGACAGAAGTTGCTATTAAAAGGTGTCCATGATTCGACAGTATAAATTCGAAGGGGGTGCAGTAAAATTTTAGAATCAGGAGAGGGTGTCATTGAATTTAGACCTAACTATACGAGGCGTGAATGAAATTTTCCCAAGAAGTTAATAAGTAAATTCTTTCCAAAAATAATGATTAATTTATTATGTCTCCTCTTTAGGATTCTCTTCAGCATTTAAGTGATAAGTATATAACTTGTTATTTAAAATTTTAGCATGTTGTTAAGAAGTGCTTAAAATATTAAATAGTATAAATTTTAAGTTAACAAATAAGTTTAATTTATTAAATATTCAATTTTAAGTATTAAGTGATATTATCAAACAACCCCTAAGTCCTAATCTACGAGGGAAGCTAGTATGATGCACAGCTTTGCCCACAGAATATGGGAGATGACCCCTTGGAGTTGGCCTACGTGCTTTACCTTCAATCCCCATCTAGCAAAGCTCATGTGCTGCACCATTTGAATCTAGATATGCATTTTGAGCATTTTGAGCATTTTGTTAGATTATGTTTTATAATTAGCTAATTTTGTGAAGTTTATGTAAATCTCAACATGTTACATGATCATGATGTTATAACGATAAAAATTCGAAATCATTGATTGAAGAAAGAAAATCATGCGTTGAACTACATCAAGCGTCAGCCCAAGGCCTAGGCAGCTAACTTGCTAGGGCCTAAAATTTTAGAGGGCTCCCCAAAATATTTATCCCCTTAGTATAGTAGGCTTTATTTTGTATTTTTTATTTTGTATTTTAACTATGATTTAAATTTTTAGGGCTCAAATTTTAAAAATTCAAATCACTATCTAATTTTGTTAGATCCAAAATTACTCTCAACTTAGTTAAACCCAAATTTTAGAGAGCCTCCATAAAATTTACCCTTTAGTATAATAGGGATTTTTTTTTTTTTTTTTTGTATTTTAGATATGATTCAAAATTTTAGGGCCCAAATTTTAATAGTTCAAATTAATATCTAATTTATTTGGATCCAAAATTAATCCTTCATGTGAGCTTTGATTTAAGTTTTTCTAACTTTTTGGGTGTGTTTATAGTTGTATTTCACTCACTCACATAGAAAATTTATATACATTATTTTTTGTGATGAAAATCTATAAAATTGGTTCCTTTTTTGTCTTAATATAAATTTTTAGTCCAAATAATTTATGCTTAAATTGTATGTGTTATCAAAGTTTTGTACTTCTTACGTACACATAACTCATGGGTAAAGAATGATTATTTGTTATCTTAAAATTATCATTTGCTCACATATTTTATCATAAAATTACTTGTTCAAAACTTAAATTAATAGTATCTTATTTTCGATCAAATAAGATTGATTGAATTAACTATCTTACCTATAAAAATATTTATTTTCAAAACTTGAATATAAAAACTTGATCAATATTTTGTATTTCAAAAAATAAAAAAACATAAAAAATTTAAATAAATAAAAAATAAAATTATAATATATTAATAGACAAAATATTAATAGGGCCTCGCATAAAACTTTCGTTTAAGGTCTTGTTTTACCTTGGGTCACCCCTAACTACATTAAAAGAACTCAATATGCACCTTCATGTTTAGGGCAAGATAATGACCTAGAGATTTAAGATGATCCCTTGGTTTAATAGATTTAGGATGATTAGTGTTAAAATGAAATCAATATTTGATTCAAGTATGTCTCTTAAGTGATTTTCAAAGAATTTTTTTTTAAATCTTTTGTGTGCTTTGAAAATATAGATTTGAGACATAATCGGACCCCTTTTGAGCAACACCCTTTAATGTTCAAGATGACAAGTTTTTTGCTTGGTTTTAGGTTTAAAAAATTAATAGGGACCGTCCTATACTCACTAACATTTGCTAAAGCGGTCTCTAAAGACTTGAAAAAAATTTGGACAAAGGCTAAACGGAAGAATAGTAGGGGTCGCCCTCTGGGCGCTCAAGCGGTCTACTTTCCTAGGCACGATTTGAATTCCTTTTTCACTCCAGTGAGCACCCCCTCCACTGATCGAGCGATTGTTAGCGAATTTGCGTTTTTTTTATCGTCAAGATTACCCTCATTCCAACTGTATACATAGGGAAAGTCTTTTTTATACCTAGGGTAAGCCTGTTATGAGTATTTTGAGAGTTTTCTTCTATGTTATACCTTGAGAGCTTGTACCACAACTCTAGATCCCTAAATTCAAAGGCTTTCATCTAGTGATTTTTATTTAAACTCACAACTTGGAGAAGAAGAACAAATCCATTGGAGTGTGTATACTGAGATTCTTGAGTGCGTCCTATGAATGCTCGAGGCCTAGAGGATCTATTGCGGTAGAAAATTCAAGTGAAGCTACCCAAAATGTCGAAAAGGCACTTTGGCAAAGAGGACTATTGAAGAAAGGGAGCGTTTAACCATGGTATTGGTTGAGGTATAAGAGTCGAATACTTATAAATTGATTTTAGGATAGTGGATTAGGCTTTTGATGAACCCCTAGTTTTCTGCGGTTTTTTCTGAGGGTTTTCCGTCTCAACAAGTCACTTGTGTTATTTATTGTTTTTTGTATACACTTGTGATTTCGGCACACACGCGCATTATGTGTTTGATTGAATGATTGATTAATCTTCATGAGTTCAAGGGGTCATTGTGGTTAAAAATGAGTTCTCTCTATTAATCGATTAATCTTTGTGAGAAAAGGTAATTGTGGTGGTAACAAGTTTAAAATTAATGGTTGTCCAATCTTAAAGTTTAAAAACTTATTCACACCATCTAAGTAGTATTGTGCAATCCACGTGGATAATCGTGAGGAAAGATCCATCTCATAGCTCCCCCTCCGGGAATAACATATTTGTTTTAGGTCTTGAACAATTGACCAAATTGCCCTGGGTTCCTTGATGTTGCCCAGCATGGCACTACGATTAATGGTGACGAGTCCGAATTCTACTGGGCCGAAGCCCAATTTAAATGAACCAAGAAAGTCCGAAGGAAGTTCCAAATCAAGGCTGGGTCAACCCTTCTAGAAGGATGCCAAAACACCAAATGAAGCAAGAGGCCAGCACCAGGACCAAGGGGGGCGCCGCCCAAGGCCCCTAGGAGGGCGCCGCCCAAGGTCCCCAAATGGGCGCCGCCCATAGGGTCCCTTAGGGCGTCGCCCATAGGCAGCCCCTTGAGCCCTCCTTCGTCCTCCTCCGTTGTCTTCCCCTCAGTCCACCTCAGTGCCATGGGAATGACTCCGATGCAAGTTCAAACGAACGTGGCCCACTCCAACTCAAGTCAAGACAGGTCAAGACCAGTCCAAGATCTTCCTCCGACTGAATAGGAGCACGAGGGAGAGAATACCGGGATGAAGATTGAGAAGATCAAGTCCTACCAAAATAGAACTTTCCAACATGGTAGAGTCCTACCATAACTGTACTTACTAAATTATAGTGACCGCCTCACCGCCTCTCCCAACCTATATAAATGTAAGTCCTCTCCATATGAAGGACGGATCTCAGAATCTGCACACACCACACCTCATACACCTCTACACATTGCTCTCTCTCTCTCCCTCAATACACTGTAACTCTCCGGAGTACCCTCATTCATCAATAAAGAACACCGGCCATCGCTGCCATTCCAGAGAGTGGACGTAGGTCATCCGAGACCGAACCACTATAATCCCTCGCGTTGCTCTGTTGTTTACTGTCTCGATTCATTGATTGCCATTGATTGATTGTTTATTATTCATTAATTACATCATTACTCATACTTGACTGTTGATCTTGCCAAAGACTAATTTGTGCATCATCAGTTTGGCGCCGTCTGTGGGAAACGACAAATTTCCTATTACTCTATTTATGTACTCATTGAATCCATGGCAATCACCACGAGATCAAGGTCTCAACAACCGGGAGAAAACAACCAGGCTCACCGAGAAGAGGCTCCTCCCATTGTACCTGGGGAACCTTCTACTACTGTTACTCCCGCCACTGAACAACAACAACTCCTCCAGACCATGCAGCTGCTGGTGAGCCAGAACCAGCAGATCATCCAACTCATGCTCTCCCAAGGAGGAGTACCACTCCCTCCACTAGGAGAGGAACAGCCTGTCCCTTCTGGACGCCAGACTGCCCCCCACCATGGGGTCCCTCACCATAATGCTCCAGGGCCACGCCAAGGAGCCCCTCGTCCGGCAGTCCCTCCTCAACACGCAGGGAGTTCACGCGTTCCCCCTTTGCATGTGTCTGCCTAGGAAGATGCAGGAGAGAGTCAATATGGAGACCACGAAAGCCAATACCTGACCAAGGATGTCCCTAATCAGTGGGACGAGAAGATTAGAGAGGTGCAAAATCAACTGGGTGATGCCCTCAATGCTATCAAGGCACAGGCGTCGGAGACCTTGGACTACCTGGTAAGACGTACCGACACTCCTTTTATTGCTGATATAGTAAATTACCCTCTGCCCTCGAAGTTCAAGATGCCTACCATCGAGGTCTTCGATGGCGCCAAAGACCCTCTAGACCACTTGGACACCTATAAGTCCCTCATGCAACTCCACAACGTGCCTGAGGAGATCATGTGCAGAGCTTTCTCTACCACCCTCAAGGGGTCCGCCCGCCAGTGGTTCTCCAAAATCAAGCCTTCCTCCATCCACTCTTTTGCAGAGCTGAGCAGGTCATTCGTCTCCCACTTCATTGGGGGACGCCGCCATCAAAAACCAGTGACCCACCTGTTCACCATCAAGCAGGACAGGGATGAAAGCCTCAAAGGCTACCTTGTCCGCTTCAACAAGGAGGTCCTCCAGATTGAGGAGTCAGATGACAAGGTAGCCCTGGCCGCCTTCATTGCCGATCTTCGCACCTCCAGTTTCATGTTTTCTGTCCTCAAGAAGTCGCTCTCCAGCATGCCCGAGCTACTGTCAAGGGCCCAAAAGTATATAAATGTCGAGGACGTCACCAAGGCCCGTCGAAGTGAGTCCTCCCGAGGAGGGGAGAAAAGGAAGGACACTCGCGAGGACAGGTGGGAGATAGAAAACAAAAGAAATAGGACGGAGGGAATCTCTGTCAAGGACCGCCTCGGTCCCCCACCTCTGAGAGAGCGACAACCTTTCACACCACTCAACGCCTCGGTGGAGCACATCCTATTCCAGATACAGGATGATCCCACGCTCCGCTGGCCCGGAAAAATGAAGTCATCCCCAAACCGTAGAAATCCTAGCAGGTACTGTCGCTTCCACCGCGACCATGGCCACGACACTGACGACTGTTTTGATCTCAAAAAGCAGATCGAGGAGCTCATACAGCGTGGCCATTTGAGGCAGTACGTTACTGGCAGAGGACAAGTCCCGCCACCTGATCGGGACCAGGATGACAGAGAACACCAGCAACCCCTCGGAGAAATCCAGACGATCGCCTAAGGGCTAGGAGGAGGTGACTCCAACTTCAACAGGGAAGTCTTGGCCCACCTACGGAACATCAAGCACCTAAAGATTTTATCTATGCTTTATTAGTTGATTTATTTTTTTTATTTGTTATTTTATGAAATAAAATTCTGCCAAGATTATTGTGTCCAGAATTATTTTGCTTTCCTAAAATTTACAAACAGCTCCCAGCAGAGCAGTCGCCCAGACGAGGGGTCTCGCCCTCTCCACCTTGGGCGCCCTCCATGATGCCAACGAGGGGTCTCAGAGGCGCCCTCCATAATACCAACAAGGGGTCTCACCCTCTCCACCTTGGGTTCCCCATGATGCCGACGAGGGGTCTCGCCTTCTCCACCTTGGGCGCCTCCCATGATGCCGCCTAGACAATGTGCCTTGCCCTCTCCACCTTGGGCGACCCCATGATGCCAACGAAGGGTCTCGCCCCCTCTCACTAGGCACTCAGCACCAGGCGCCCAATCTCAGGCGTCCAGCAGTAGGCGCCCTGCCTCAGGTGCCCAATCTCAGGCGCCCAGCCCCCAGCAGCAGGCACCCCACACTAAGCACCCAGCAGTAGGTGCCCAGCACCAGGCGCCCAATCTCAGGCGCCCAGCCCCCAGCAGCAGGCACCCCACACTAAGCACCCAACAGTAGGTGCCCAGCACCAGGCGCCCAATCTCAGGCGCCCCACACCAGGCGCCCAGCAGCAGTAGGGGCCCATCAGGCGCCCAGCTCCTCAGCATCATCTCTCATCTCCTCCATCTCTATGGAGTGAGCCTCTGGCCTAGTAGCTCTCTCAAGTGCTACTCAAAGGTCAGCCTCAAGTTGAGCAGCCATTTCATGCGCTAGCCTCAACTTCTCAGCGGCATCCTCTCGTGCCTGCCGCTCGAGCCTTAACAGTTTCACGGCATCCTCTCGTGCCTGCCGTGCAAGCTACGCGGCATCCTCTCGTGTCTGCCGCACAAACCATTAACTGCTCTTCAGCAGCCTTATGTGTCCGCCTCTCCGCTGTCTGGCCATCAATTACCTCCCTAATCTTCAGCGTATCTATAAACAAGCAGGGCAAAACAACAGCCACCTATAGGCATTCAAAGCCAAAAATATAAAGGAAGAAAGCCAAAGAGGAGTGCGGGACACACCTTGTAAGCCTCTGCTACGGCAGCCATCTCCCGAGACTATACGTAGCTCAGCCCCTATGACTCTGCTCTCGCGTAAGTAGTCACCTCTGCTACGGCAGCCATCTCCCGAGACTACACGTAGCTCGGCCTCTATGACTCTGCTCTCGTGCACGTAGTCACCAAGTAAGCCTCTGCTACGGCAGCCATCACCCGAGACTATACGTAGCTCGGCCTATGACTCTACTCTCGGGCAAGTAGTCACCTTGAAAGCCTCTGCTTAGGCAGCCATCTCCCGAGACTGTACGTAGCTCGGCCTATGATCATGCAGCTCTCTCATGGGACGTCCACAGCTCTGACTTTGCTCTCATGCAAACAGTCTGCCTCTCTCCAGGTAATCATGTTAGATATTTTAATGTTAAAATAAGATTGTTTTTGTCAGGCACACTTTTCAAACTCAGGCCGTCCGCATTGGAGTCTCAACTCCTACAGCAGTACAACAGCTAGCTCTAGTATACACAGAAGTCCCAGTCTGCGAAAGAGTGAGAGCACCACCGGGTCCCATCTCCCGGGAAGTAACCCAGCAATCGAACCCCAACCGAGAAGCACTGGGGGCATAAAATATCGGTCTTTTGAGAAGAGGGAAAAACTCCACTCTAAAAAGCAAAGAGAACCTCCACCGTGGCCCATGCATGCCAGACAGCACCAACTAGTGCCCAATCTCCTCCTGGTGCCACCCAGCTCTCCTTCTAGCTCAAAGGAGGCGCCCAAAGCCGCTTGCAATGCTCCTGTCAAGCTGGCGCCGCCCAACAAGTCTCCCCCTACATTTTATGCCATACAGGGGTCCACGGCAAAGAAGGCGCCGCCCAGCAAGGCACTGGGGTCGCCCATGGGGATGAGTCATCTCATCTCGCCCAGTCTCCCATCTCACCTTCAAAACTGCCTAGTGCAAGACTCAAGCCACCAGCACATGAGAAGGCGTCGCCCACACTGCCCACGGACTCCTCGCCAAAGTCTCTCCTCACTTTGCATCAAAAAAAAAAAGAGTCCACGCCCAAGCCAAAGGAAAAAAGAAAAGAAAAAAAAAAAAAAAAAAGAGAAAGAAGAATGGGCGGCGCCCAGCAAGCAAGCCAAAGAAAAAAAAAAAAAAAAGAAGCAAAGGGCGGCGCCCAAGTCAAGCAAGTAAGGAAGAAGACAAAAAAAAAAAAAAAGAGAGAGGAAGGTGAGGCCAGCGCCCAAGCAGCCAAGCAAAAAAAAAAAAAAGTGTGCAGGGAGGGCGGCGCCCAAGCAAGGAAGAAAGAAGGAAAAAAAAAAAAAAAAGGAAAGTCAAAGATGGTGGGCGCACAAGCCAACAGAAAGCCAAAAAAAAAAAAAAAAAAAAGGGAAAGTCAACAAAGATGGGCTACCAAAATGTATATATACTTTCATATATATATATAATTTATTTGATATCAAAATTTTCAATGAGTTCCCGAGAATAAAAAGATACCGTGGGAAGCAAGAAAATTTCGACTCACCTAGAGGAAGACGGAGTACATGCCCACAACCTTTTCCTCCCACAGAAGTCAGAAGCTTGGAGCATGGGGGGCAAATGACGAGTCCGAATTCTACTGGGCCGAAGTCCAATTTAAATGAACCAAGAAAGCCCGAAGGAAGTTCCAAATCAAGGCTGGGTCAACCCTTCTAGAAGGATGCCAAAGCACCAAATGAAGCAAGAGGCCAGCACCAGGACCAAGGGGGGCGCCGCCCAAGGTCCCCAAATGGGCGCCGCCCATAGGGTCCCTTAGGGCGCCGCCCATAGGCAGCCCCTTGAGCCCTCCTTCGTCCTCCTCCGTTGTCTTCCCCTCAGTCCACCTCAGTGCCATGGGAATGACTCCGATGCAAGTTCAAACGAACGTGGCCCACTCCAACTCAAGTCAAGACAGGTCAAGACCAGTCCAAGATCTTCCTCCGACTGAATAGGAGCACGAGGGAGAGAATACCGGGATGAAGATTGAGAAGATCAAGTCCTACCAAAATAGAACTTTCCAACATGGTAGAGTCCTACCATAACTGTACTTACTAAATTATAGTGACCGCCTCACCGCCTCTCCCAACCTATATAAATGTAAGTCCTCTCCATATGAAGGACGGATCTCAGAATCTGCACACACCACACCTCATACACCTCTACACATTGCTCTCTCTCTCTCCCTCAATACACTGTAACTCTCCGGAGTACCCTCATTCATCAATAAAGAACACCGGCCATCGCTGTCATTCCAGAGAATGGATATAGGTCATCCGAGACCGAACCACTATAATCCCTCGCGTTGATCTGTTGTTTACTGTCTCGAATCATTGATTGCCATTGATTGATTGTTTATTATTCATTAATTACATCATTACTCATACTTGACTGTTGATCTTGCCAAAGACTAATTTGTGCATCATCAAATGGCACTACGATTTTTGGTAAGCTTGATTCCTTTGAGTCTCACTTGTTCTGTTTCCCTGTTAAGAAGTCTAGAAAGTATGTCAGTGCAAATGATAAACAAGAAGGGGGATAGGGGGTCTCCTTGCCTCAACCCTCTTTGGGCCTTGAAGTGACCAAAAGGGGAACCATTGACCAGCACAGAAAATGAGGCAGTAGATATGCATTGTTCAATCATCCTGTTGAACTGACTGGGGAAACCAAGAAGGGTTAGTAAACCTCGCTCCTATGTCATTCAACGTCCATTCACGGAGTCAATGCCAGAAAGATTGCCCTTGCCTTTAAGCCAATTCCTCTGCCATTCAATCCCGGCTAGACCAATCTTTCTTTCCTGGTTCTCCTTTCATTTCTCTATAATGGCCATTCAATTCTGTCAAAGACTTTGGCCATGTTAATTTTGAGCATCATGAGGCCATCTCTGTCTTTTTCCTTCTCCATTTGGTGTACTATCTCTTGAGTGAGCACTACATTCTTTGCAATATTTATTCCTGGGGCAAATATTGTTTGAGTTGGTGAGATGATTTGGTCCAAATATGGTCGAATTCTATTTGCAAGGCTCTTGGAGATGACTTTAGGCTACATTACAGAGGCTAATGGGTCTTAAATTGGGACACTGTGGTGGACTTGGAGGTTTTTGGGATGAGGCAGATATTGATTTAATTTAATTCTAGTAGCATTTGACCCCCCCACAAAAAAAACTCTTGATTACATCAATAAGGTTACCTCCCACTGTGTGCCAATAAGTTTGATAGAAAAGAGCATTCATCCCATCTGGCTCAGGTGCCTTTTGGGATGGCACTACAAACAAAATAGCCCTGATTTCTTCTGGCGTAGGTATAATAACACAACTCATGATGTTGTTCATGTGTGATTACATGTGCTACAAGATCATCCAGAGGATCAAATTTGATGAAGTGAACAAACCTTGGCAATGAGAAGCAAAGTGATCACCAATTTCAGGTGTCATAGTGAACCATGTTCCATCCTCAAGCTTTAAGCAATCAATCGTATTTCTTCTCCCTCTGATAACTGCAGTGGAGTGAAAAAAAACTGTGTTGGCATCATCATCCTTCATCCATTAGATTCTAGAGCGTTGTTTCCACAGGATTTCCTCTCTTGAGTTGTTCTTATAACTCATGTTCCATAATATTTTCTTCTAGTGCATTATCAGGTGTTGGATCTTTTTTGCTGGAGTTGATCAATCCTGGTACGAAGAGTTGTTGCCTCGGAGATGCAGTTCCCAAATTTTTCACGATTCCACTTGCAGAGGGCTTGTTTTGGAGCCTGTATGGTTGTATTTTCCAGCAGAATATGAATGTTATTGATCCTTTTCACTTGTTCCAAGATCCCCTAATGACATGGTGACTAGTTAGGTCCCTTGTCCACATTGGTTCAAATTTGAAATGCTTTAGAAATTGCTGTTGCTCACCATACGTATTGAGTAAGGGGGAGCATGATCAAATTCGATGGAGGGCAGATGTTTAATTGTCACTCATGGGAAGGCCATTCACCATTGGATAAGCATGATCAAATTCGATGGAGGGCAGATCTTTGATGTTTGCCAAGCCTATTCTTTTGTTAGACCGTGTGTAGGGACTTTCTGCAAAGCCCAAGTCCACCAACCCTTGGTTATTTATGAAAGAATCGAAACCACCATTGGACGGACTGGCAAAGGGTTTGTCTCCCCTTTTCTCATATTGTGGGGTAATGTTGTTGAAATCACCAATATAAAGTACTGGCCCTTGGTATTCATTGTTACCTTCCTCCATAGCATCCCAAAGGTGGTGTTGCTGGTGTATATTCTCCGCTTAGTAACCACTTGGTTTCCGAAGGGTCTCAGAAGACTATGGCAAAAAGATCATATTCTTGTTTGAGAAGATGATTTCTATATCCACTCCTTTTTTTTTAGCTCAAGCAAATACCCCCTGATAATCCTTTAGATTCTTGAATTTACATACGTAGGAAACTGAGGCTTAAGAGGATTTTTTTGGTTATTGTTTTGTTGATTTTGGTTTTTGAAAGGAAGAGAAAATCTTGTTTGAACTCAGTTATTTGGGAATTTAGATGACAAATTGTCAAGTCATGGGCAAGCCTTCAACAATTCCAGATATATCCAATCATGATGGAGGTGGGGGCATGGTAAAACCTGCCTCCTCAGCCACAGTTGCAATTTCCTTTATTCACAGGACTTCAATTGCCTGAAGATTCTCATTGAAGGTATGTTTGATTTGTCTGGTGATTTTTTTGCTAATGAATTTCCTGAAAGGTTTTGCATTGGGAGACTAGGTTTCTAATGGTTTAGTCTTGGATGAGTATGGGGATGGCTCGGGTTCTAGAGTTGCGTGTGTATTTGATGGAAGGTTCTCATGTTCTAGACAGCATGCTAGATGAGGTGCAGGTTGGGTTGGTCCTTAGAGATGAGAGTATAGGTGAGCACACCGTCTTCACGTCTACGAATTTTGGATGGGCGATAAAGGTTGTCCTCAAAGGGACTCCGTTTAAAGGATAGGCGGTGCAATACCATAGCCATACAGTCATCAATGATTGTTAGCAGAGCAGAGGTAGTGTAAGGGTTTGTTGTGGGAGGTACCCTTTCCAAAGTGTTCCTTGCTTGAGGGTGTTTTCAGAGTTCTTAGGGGTTCCAATTGCTACGGCAATTTTCAAGGCATTGGCAGTTGTGAGCATATCGGGGCAGTAGGTCATTTGCTTGAATTCAGAAGGGGGTTTTGTCAAATTGGAGCTCAGAGATAGTGGAGTTTCCATTCCAACATTTAAGGAACACAAATTGTCCTTTAACTGTTATACGTTTCCTGGTTTCTTCGTCGGTGAATATGAAAATGTAGGCATCTTGCTCTCCATCCCCGATTTCCAGATGGATTCCTACATTCCATGCTTTTGTGATTATTCCCTTGATTGCATTTCGGTTGATTATTTTTGGTTTATAGTTTTCCCATTAGGCATGATTTGGTCACAAAGATAGCGAGTTGGATTGTGTGAGGCTGGATGTTTGGGTTTTGTTGTTACTGGGTGGATGTTCTTGCATATGAAGAGGGATTAAACCCCTATCCATTGCATGAGTGGTGAATAAGAACTGTAAACCTTGACAATGGGGGAGGTATGAACGGTAGGAGTCAAGCATCTGAGAAATGAGGGTGGTATGAAAAATGGTTGTTGATGAGTTTGTATGATATGAAGAGTGATGAGACAATAGCAAGTTTAATGTCAAGGTATGAAGGGGGGGGGGGGGGGGTGTGTGGTTTGAACCCTTGACTTCAAGAAGGTAAAGCCTTCATAAGGTAAGGAGTACCATTGGACCAAAGACTTCATAACGTCCAACAATAACTATAGTGATACATAGCCTCGTAATTTTGTCCCTCCAAAGCTTTATCTCAACTAATTTTTTTATCAATGATACAGCTAGTTTGATGAAAATTTATCAACGATAACATCGGGGATAGATGAATTGTACATAAATGTAGATGCATAAATTAACAAAAGAAGAATGTATAGAATCTCAAAAAAGAGTAGAGCACTCAGCCATGATGAATTATCTTCAATTCTACACACGCTTTGGTTGGCAGGAAGTACCGGCATGAAAACCTTCTGTATATGCTGTGTTCTTGAATATTGTCTGCAATAAAGAAAATCTACTCAGAGACATAATGGACTGAGAAAAATGAAATTGGTCAACCAAAAATGAAAATGAAACGATTAAGCAAAACACAACTACCACCATCTTTGTAGTATAAATGTCACAGTACAAGGAAAAGGTTAAGTTAAAGAAAAGTAAATGTAGATATGTTAATGACATCTTTATATTAACATCCCTCGTCTGCTATTGAAGTGGTGGATATTTCCCAAGTTTGCTAAAACAAAGACTACGCAAGCAATGTCATTTAAACTTGAAGCACTCTATTATTCTGTTAAAGATGACCCACATATTCAAAGAGAAAGCTAAGCCTGAATTTCGTTTCTAAGAGTTGTGTAAAATCACAATTGCCAGATACAATAACATTGCTCTAAGCCAAAAGTAGTTACACATAACAGGCAGAAAAATAAGAAAAAACCATTATACAATCGCGTACTCTCAGTTTATGAGAAAGAAAGAAAACAAATACTCACAGCTAGGTTCTTGAACTCTGTGGTAAGCCGTTTTCTTATACTATCTGATACCATGACACCAAGTTGTTCCCCATGTTGGTTTATAGTTTCTTCTTTGATCTGCATTATATGATTTCTCAGACACAGCAGAAACAGTGTGACTTTAAACTGAGTGTAGTATTCTACTTGCCTCTGCTATAACGATAGCTGACGTTTTAACTATAATTTCTTCAACAAATTTCCCAGGATCAGTAAAAGAGCTCGATAAATTCATGGCATTAGTCATTTTCTCCTTTTGTGCATCATTGGGCGGATTAACAGCTTTTGCTATAGCAAAGAGAGAATAAAAAACATGTCAACAAGATAACCAAGAAAATCTTGTTACTGATCCACAACCACGGGTAAAAAAATTCCCCATAATTTATTTCCTTGTGAAATGGAATAGACTCTATTAGAGAAATGAGGATTGAAATTGTCGATCCATGGTTTTGACATTTGGATAAATTTCTACAAGAAATGGACCCCTGGTGCAAAAGTGTCCATCTCAAAAATAATTGATCTGTGTATTTATCGAACAAAGCAGACCCTTTCTGTCTCCCGGAAGGGCACACACCACATTCACAAAGAAAACTTAAGATTTGGAATCAATGGAGTTCACACTGCAACAGCCGAAACGACACAAAAGGACAGAACCATCAAAACCCTTATACATGGTCATCAGGGGTCGCGTCTTCGGCAGGTCCTTCTACGGAGTGGGTAAGGACTACAGTAGGTTAATATTTTGATGTCCGAATTGCATGTGTATACTTCCTTGCACTGTTGTCGGATATTATAATAAATCAAATTTGACAAGTGGGTGGTTGCTTAGTTGTTTGCCACGTAAAAATCTTCTTCACAAGGGTCTTTGATTAAGTTGACCATCACCTAGATTATTTATCAAGTCTGGATGAAATCTTTGAAAAACATTTGAAATTTTCATCACAAGGTTGGTTGATTAAGTTTTTAGTGACATAAATTGTTTATCACTTCATCATAAATTCTTTGAATGAATCTAAAATTTTCTTCAGTAGAGCTCATTCTTATTTTTGATTTGTGTTACTTTTATATTTTCTTCAATATGGATTGTCATTTGTTATACATTTGTAAGCAATAATACAATGGAAGTAGGCCTTTATTTCCTTGCTAGCAGAATCGTTCAAAAGCCTCAAGAAGGTGTCATCTACTTTTATAGGATTTGACTTCGGTATTGAAGGAGGTACGATACCTTTCAAATGTTATTTGACATTTGGATAAATTTTTACAAGAAATCAAGATCAATAAAGGAATATACCATGTCAGTTTTTACTCGGAGAACATGAACATGTTAGTAGCAAATAGCACATTAATTGAAGACTAAAGCTGATCTTTTATTTTTGAAAAGACTATGTTGGACAAGGTAAATTTAATTTTAGGAAAAATGTTATGCATATGAGTAAGTGCAAAGATTAGCTTGCTTACTGTTTACAAAGTCTGCCAGGCAAGTGATACTGCTGGGCTATGAGAAAAATATTGTCAAGTTATGCTAAATTCATCAAAAAGGATCAGATTATATCCACAACTGAAAAGGCTAAAATAAAAACAATAAATTAAGAAACAGAAACACAGCCACAAAATGACAAGGACACTCCAACACAGCAACTCTCAAAGTAGTGCATACAGGCACTGCAGGAGACAGCAATATATAAATACACACAAAACACACCCTTAAAACATTGGAATATTATATTTTCACATGCTTAAAGAATTTAGATGAATTATGTGAATAAAAATAGTGAAATGTAGGGTTATTTGATAGAAAGAATTGATAAGGAATACATATGCTAAAGATCTAAATCCTTTACATCATAATGAAAATAATGAAGGTGTCGGAAAAATAATTCATTTTTTTGCTTTTTCAAGTTTTGTTGGAGGGTGAGGAGGGTCATTCATGGACATCAATACACAGAATCAATGCAAAGCACTCAAGGTAAAACCCTTGAGAAGGTTGTGCAAAGACTATTAAACAAGTAAATTGCCTGAAAACAGATATCGTAACTAGTTTTAGTTTATAAAAGGAACCACAACCTAACTTGCTTGAGATTCAACAAGCGAAATCAAGATCAAGACAAAATAAAAACGAAGAAGACATGAATCAAACACATCTGTGTCAGGCAATGCAAGACAGCATCAGCACCTCTAGGTAGGGGTGGCCCAACACAAAAAACGGGGCCTAAAGCAAAAACTTTAAATGAGAACTATTAATTTTTAAGATAAATTTTAAGATTTAAATTATCGTACAATATTATTTATATTGCCTTTAGAGATGAAAAGTATTTATTAGATTTTGTATTTAAGTTTTGTTAACATGTTTTCTTCAATAAAGTATAATTCACTTGAAAAATGTGTGATACCTATAATGGTGAGATAGAATTTTACTCGATAAATTATAAAGAATAAAACTTAAGCTAAATATTAGACTCAAATGGTGTTTTAGTTTTATATTAACAACATAAAAAAATTCTCAACAAACTCAAATCAAATCTAAAGAACTCTAACTTATCAAAAGATTATTGGATTTTAGAAATATCAATGAATAAAATAATTTTTCGGCTACCCAAAGTAGTTGGTAATAGTATATTAAAAAATATTATATCACTAAATAACATTACTATAAAAGAAATTAATATTTCATTGGTGTAGGGGTCTTAAATATAATACTGAACTCACTTGAATTTGGGTCTACGATCTTTGCTGACCAATTTTTAGGGGCTCTAAAAATCAATTTGGATTTGATTGAACATGAGTATACAAATTTTATTTGAGGCTTAAGAAACAAATTTGGGCTTAATTGAATTGACTCCCAAAATTTTTTTGGGCCCTAAAAATAAAAGTGGGCTTACTTGAACCTGAGTTTTAAAAATTTTACTTGGGACCTAAGAATAAAATTAGACTTAATGAAACCTGTGCCTAAAAATTTTATTTAGGGTACTAAAATAAAGTTGGACTTCATTGAATATTGATCTAAAATTTTATTTGAAATCCTAAAAATAAAATTAGATTAATTAAACCTCCTTAAAATGGGGCCCTAAAAATTCCGGGGCCTAAAGCGGCGGCTTCAATAGCTATGCCATTGAGCCAACCTTGCCTCTAGGAGCTACATTTTCTAGTCTTCCGAGTTTGAGAACATCTTGTCACAAAACCAGATCATAAAGTGGGTATGCTTAAATATTTTTTGTCTTTTTGCAACATTCTTTGTCCGCATGTCAAAACAGAGATTTTATTTGTAAGAAAAATAAGAAAGAAAGATACAGATAGGCTCATAAATAAGATATGAATCATACAAAGTTGATCAGCATATTAGAAAAAACAGAGGCCATGAAAATTATCATGTTTGGGATGGTTTCATCCATCTTTCAAGTTTCAACCACATAACAACGGTATAGTTATAGAAGTTCATTGAATGTCCGCCAAATTGTAAAGACAAACCCAGCCCATATTAGGTCAATTTTAGTGAAAGAAAGAATAATAAATTAAACTCAACAGAAAGGTCATGTGAAAGGGCAGAAATGCACCATTCTCAAAGGAACTCTAATGGGTATACATTGTAAAACTTGAAAGGAAAAATATTCAAACAGAAAATACCGCATCCGATCTTCACTTAAAGTAGTGTAAGTAATAAAATTGCAGTAAAATACCTGTAACAGCTGTCGACTTATTATTCTCGAAGACATGGCTTTTGTCCATGCTTTGCAGGGAAGCTGTGATTTCTGCTGGTTCTGGCAACACCGTTGTGTCAGATGGAACAAGAGCAGCTAGGTCAGGTGGTTGATCTTTCCCCACTGAAGGGTTAGACTGCAACAAAACACAAACATTTTTTACCAAAAAGAGCAGATGAACTCACTCAATGAACTGAACATCATATTTACCTCCAGGTCAACATAGGCAGGGTCCTTTCCTATAGATTTCAGAAACTTGTCAAGATCACAGGCGTTAAGAGCTGTAACCAGAAATGTTATGTTGCAAATTATGATCAGGCATTACAATGCAAACAAGAGAGTAAGATATTTGAGAAAGCACTTTTCTTTAGTTAAATCACAGTTTGGATAATTTTCGAGAGATGTATTATGGCCAACAGTAAAAGTTGATATCACACATCCTTCTTAATGTCTCATAAATATTTCACTCATTCACTAGAGTTAAATTCCCTTTTAAAGAATTTAACATAAATGTCATTGACTAAATACTCTAAATGAAAATTCAAAAAAGATACAAATTTAGCAGCATTTTGAAAAGAAAAAAAAAGGGTTTCATTGAGCAATAATATCTGGTTCAAGCATCTTTTTAGTACTGCATGAATAAAGGGCATCCATTACACATCATGTCAAATTCAGTAGGGTAAAGAACAAAACCATGAGATGGAAAGCAGATAGGATTTTGAAATTTGGAGTGCGATCATTTAAGGTGTTAAAGGCTGGCAGGCAGATAGGCTTCCTGTGAAAGGGCATTTGGCAGGTCAATGTCTAGAGGCATCTTAATTTGCATGGTGGGCAGCTTTAGAGCCTATTCTCAACCCATATTAAGTTAGACATCACAGCAGAAGATTACTTGGTAGCATTTGTATGTGAAAGAAGGAAAGGGAAACATTTTATCACTTCCTGATTCATATATCAGGGCTTGAGACTTATGTCATCTGCTTCTCTCTAGCTTTGGGATGACATTGGTGAAGCCATGGCTAGTACAAGAGCTCATTGGCTGTTGACATCGGGTTCGTGCTTGCAAGAGACTAAGGCAAGCTTCGAAGATGACAATTCTTTCTTTGTTGTGCAGTGTGTGAAGAGAAAGCAACAGGTGCCCTTTCAAGATGCGGAGATATGACTACCAAGATTGGAAACTTTGTCGCTAAACGTAGCTATTTGAGTTTCAGGGAAGATCCTGATTCTTTGTAGTCTATTAATTTTATAGGCAAGTCGAGTTTTGCGAAGGGCTAAGTTGTTTCATTGTGTTCCAGTATGGATAGCGCCCCCACTTAGCACTTTCCATCAATATATTAACATAAGGACAAAACTGTAGCAGTTTAACAAGAAAATTTGTGGTTACCATTTTGCTTAAAATAACATATGAATGACTAGGAAATATCAAAAAAAAAAAAAAAACACAGGAATGTATAGGAACTAGGAAGTGAGAGAATATAGATGTGAATAGAATTAAGCTTTACATAAACAGTTACAATCTGAAGCATCATTTAAGTGAAAAAACATCAAACATGATCTTTACTACAAAGAAATTAAACAGTCATAAAAACGGAAGATAAAAGGCATAGGTCGACAAAGAGAGGAAGAAACAAAGAGCGCAATTGAGATCTGTCAAAGTCATGAACTTTTCAAGTGCAAAGCCTTATATGCAGAAAAATCTTCCTATGTTCCCTAATAACTGCCCGGCATTGTTACTTAAAGACAAATGACAAACAAGTCGACTTGTCGCCCCGAATTCCATTCAACCAGAGGGTCTACAAGTTTGGAGGTCTCATTCCTCACATTTACTGTGGTTAAAATATGCGTTTCATATTGCAAGTGATGCCGCTAAGCATCTCCCAGGGAGTAATATGACACAAAAGTCAAATGTTTCCATGTATCAAACCTTCATCATCAACCAAATGAAAAATTTGACGGCTAACCAAAACCCTACTGAGATGTGGAAGCATAAACTAAAAATGTGAAACTAGAAATGATAATGCTAAATCCATTTTGACAGAACAGCTGATATACTTGTTCAACTAAAACTAACTGACAGTCATTTACAATGACCCACCGTTGATATAAGTATGTAAAAAGAGCATCCATTAGCAGCAACCTTAATTAAAAGAATGACAACACCATACTTAACTGATTAAATTTAATGTATTTCAAGACGAATAGAGTTTTTTTTTGTTTATTTTGTGGAGAAACCCCACTAACTTACAGATTGACATGTCATTGGACAGTGGGTGGAAGAAGAAGCACTCCTTAGTGTTAAATCCTTGATCTAACAACAGCGAAACATGCCTTCACAAAGGAAAAAATGCAAGATATCATTACAAATGTATCTGGTGTGTGTGTGTGTGTCTGTGTGTATATGTTTAAATATTAACAAAAACGAGAAACTGAGATCTTATTTTCCAAGATGGTATATTGCAAAAAGGGGATAAATATATTACAGAGAGACTACAGAAGAATAAGAAGCATACCTTGCTGATTCATTTACAAGAGCAAATGGAGTAACACAACCTAATGGCACCTTGAGAATTAGTAAAGCAAAAATGTCAGGATGTGGATTACAACCAACACAACAATGATCTATGCAAATACGTATCAGAGTCATGAATAATGCATCCTACACCAAGCTTGAAGAAAACATGGGTTGACTGGACCAAAATACAAACACTCTCTATAATTAAAAAAACCCGCACAAAAACTGCGAAGACCCACAAGAGAGAAGCACCTTAAAAATAAAGAAGGAAGCAAAGAGCAATCTGTTGAGCCTTCTGACAGGGATTATCATGAATTAATGGCAATCCAGCCAAACAACTAACCTGACTGCCAAAAGGCTATATGGAATGGGATTTCTTAGACTTTGCATTGGAAGTTAAAGGATATGGATGCAAATGGAGAATGTGGATTAAAGGTTGTTTACATTCAACAAACTTCTTTATTATGCTTAATGGGAAGCCTAGAGGAAGATTTAAGTCATCTAGAGGATTGAGACTGGGAGACCTTTTATCTCCTTTTTTTTTTTTTTTTTTTTTAACTTTAGTTGCAGATGGGCAGAGTAGATTAGTGAGGAGGGCAAAAAATAGTAATCTTGTGGAAGGATTTATTGTGGGGAGGGATAGGATATCTGTTTCTCACTTATTGTTTGTTGATGATACAATTTTATTTTCTACGGGGATGAGGAAAAAATTTTAAACTTTAAGAAGATTGTGGAGTTGTTTGGGTTGGAAGACAGCTTTCATGTCCAAAGGGGGGAGGTTAATGTTAGTGCAGTCAGTCTTAGCTATTATTCCCACTGTCCCACATACTTTTTATTGTTATTTTAAGTAGCTGGGAAAGATTGGAATGAAAATTGAACAAATGATGAAGAATTTCTTGCGGGAATGATGTGGTAGGGGAGGAAAGTTCATTTAGCAAGTTGGGGTGGTTTCCAGAACTAAAGATAAGGGTGGTCTTTTAATTAGAAATCTGAAGGCAAGAAATTTGCTCTAGTGGGTAAGTGACTTTGGAGGTGTCCCTTGTAACAAAATTTCTCTATGGAATTTAGTTATCAAGAGAAAATATAGTTTACAAACCAATGAATGGTATACTAATAGGATTGAAGGGGAAAGTTTTCAGAGGAATTAAGTACCAATCTACAACATTTTTGAAATAAATCTACCAAATTATAATACTTTTGAACTTATTTACCAAACTACGACACTTTCTTACGTATGTTGTAGGTAATGAGGATAGAGTGAGTTTTTTGGAGGATATATGGGCAGACCAATGACATGCTTCAAAAGAAAGACCTAGTTTTTCTCTTTCCCCCCAACGATATGTGGTGTGTAAAAGTGCTTTTGAAAGTATTGATCATTTATTTTTATATTGCCCTACTGCTTTGTCCTTTTGGTATAATATGTGTAGTTTGGCGGGCTTGAATTGGATGATTCCTAAGTCACCAACATCCTTGTTTGTAGAAGATTTGAAGGGTTTTGCAAGGATTGATAAGGGACTCACTCTTTGGAATTGTGCAATAATGGCTATTTTTTGGTCAATGGACAGAAAGGAATGAACGATTTTTTTAAGACAACTGTGAGTGTTGAAAGGCTTATTAGACTGTGTCTATTTTCTAGCATCATTCTGGACTTCGGTTACTAAGGACTTCAAAGGAATTTCACTTTTTGATATTTTAGTACGATGAAGACCATCAGGTGATTTATAGGCCTGTTATGTGGTCTAGACTACTACTTGTTTTTCGCGTTGTTATTTTTAACATTTTGGCTCTTAACCAACCATTCTTGATGTACTTTTCAATTTTTATTGTTTTTAGTAATACAAGAGTTTTGTTTCTTATAAAAAAATGGATTTAAAAAAAGGGTAAAGCTCACGTTTTAAATTTAGAAAAGGAGAATACAATAAGTTCTCATACCATAGCCAATACAAATCATATTAGTTAAAAATACTTTCAAAGCATCTAATTTTGTTTTTCACTTTCGCGCCAAGACGAATTATGTGCTGTTACGAGTGAATCTTGGTACTAACAAATGCAAAAGCTATAAGAGTTTCAATGCCAAAATTGAGGAATCGCATGATAGTAATTTCATAGTGGTTTTGATGAAAAACAAATGTAAAAGAATACATTGTCTACAAAAACAAGTTCAAAAGGATTAGATGCAGAAAGCAATTGATAACATTGTTGTGATAAGACAAAGAACTTAGATGTATACTCAAAATTTATGATATGTTTATTTCCTTGAAAGATAACAACAATAGCATTGCGAACCCATTTTTTAAAAGTCTCATTGGTATAGACAACGAGTATACCCACTTAGACTACCCTATTTACAACCATGAATGAATCCAAGCAAAGAAACCTTAGTAATTGAATGATCTTTATTGTAGCTTATTAAAAAGTTTGCAAAGGTCTAAGGTGTTTTGTAGGTTTTGGTCCCTTTGAACATAGGTCAGGCATTGACATTTCTCAAACACTCTTGATACATATCTAATACTCCTTTGGCCATGTCCATAACGTAAAAACAAATGTTTCCAGTTTTGAACATGTCTTACACTCTTTTGGAAACCAGCAAGTCTGATACTGAGGTTGTGTCTATGACTAAAATTAAACAATGTTACCCAATTTTTAGGAGCGAACACTCGTGGTTAACAAAGTTTGAAAGTATATATATCGGATACACACCATGCGTATTCAATAATAAATAAAATATATAGATACTTCGCGGATACACCTATATGCGAAAAAGTATTTATAATTTTTAGTTTTAATCATACCCCCTCCTTTCGATTTTATATACAATGCAATACAATAAAATTCATGTCTTTAAAGACAAATGGGTATTTTTCAAGTATTATCCACTATCGCATGTCCAAAGAATATAAATGAGTTAATTGCACTATAATCTTAGCAACAAATATTTCTAAGTAAACAATCTAGTTAAATGTTATTTTTTATTCCTTTAATTCATCACATTCAATTTATAGATATACATACTGTTGAGAGTATTATTATGTAATTAGTTTAATAAGAATACCACGTAAAGGGTATACTCGTCCTTTGTATGTTTACGAGATAACTATAAATACAAGTCATTGGTAAGAGTTAGGTTAAGTCTTAACCATTCTCCGTTTTTTCTAATATTGTATTAACTCTCTAAACTTAATATGGTATCAGAGCAACGATAAACCCAAAATTTGATTTGTTAATTACTTTATATTAAAGATTTGGTCTGAGAATTTGTGTTCATCTCTTCTTCCTATTCTTTTTCGTTTCTGTTATGTTCCGTGGATTTGACTCTGTGTAATCACACGACCATGGTCTAGGGTTGTGGGTGATGGTTTAACGTCGAACACCTTGTGAGTGTGTTGTGGAGGTCAATTGTGATCGGGTGTGGGCTGTGGTTGCTGCCGACGACGACGTATGTCGTCCTTGTGTTGCGGCGTGTGTTATGGTATGTGATCGTGTTGATTGTAGAGTTGTGGTCGCCATTGTGTTATGGTCGCTGGAGATCAGTGAGGGGCCTGTGTTGCTGCCGGAGCTTGATGTGGCTGCTAGCGGCGTTGTAGTGGCATTGGTGCAAGGCGTCGTTGGATCTAGGGTTTCTGTTGAGACCCTCACAGTGGAGAATACGACATAGGTTTTATGTTCGGGTCGGATCAGATGCTCCTGGGTTGCGGGCTTAAATAATTTTTAAAACCCAGTAATCCAAATTTTGAACACAGGCTTTAATTCATTATTATTAAGCCCAGTTCACTCAGGCCCAAGGTTGTTCGGTCCACTGCTACTGTTAAGGCCAGTTTGGTCTAGGCCCAAGGTTGTTTGGTCCAACAGGTTCTAGTCCAGCCTCAACAATTCAGACCGATTCATCTCTCTCAGACCAGTTCACCTCCTCTCAGACAGGTTCAGGACCGGTTCACCTTTTCTCAGGCCGGTTCAGGACCAGCTCAGTTCAGTTCAGCACTCTTCAGACCGGTTCTGCCTCGGTTTAGTAGTTTAACAGCCCGTTGTCCGGTTCAATGGTCTAACAGCTGGTTCTGGTCCGGTTCAATGGTCCAGCAACTTATTCAATCCGGTTCAGTGGTCCAACATCTTGTTCAGTACAGTTCAGCGGCCTCTCTGTTCTGGTTCAGCCTTTTCCAGCCCTCCTACCCCACTGTTCTGTGCCATTCTTGCCTCTATTAAGGTCTCTTCTTGCTTTTGTTCTTATTTGAGTGCTCCTACTATTATTATACTACTATGGAACCCAAGCAAGACACTACCTCTTCTTTCCTTATCCTACCGTTGCCACCGACCTCTTCTCCCGCTGTTCTCCTTAATGGTCTCATGACTTCTGTTAAGCTCAATGGGACCAATTATGTTTTATTGGCACGATTAGTTCAAGTGTTTCTTAGAGGCAAAGGTTTTAAAAAATATTTGGTGGATCCTAAACCCAAGGAAGATATTCCTAGGTATGATAAGTGGGAACAAGAGGATGCTCAGATTATCTCCTTACCATTGAATAACATTTAGCCCAGAATTAGTTCTACCTTGCTTTATCTTGACATGGCCAAAGAAATATGAGATCACTTGGTCACCATGTATTCTAGCACAGGTAATTTTACTCGTACTTATGAGGTGTGCAAACAATATTTTCATCTAGAACATGGTACTCTAAGTCTCGAGGATTATTACTCTCACGTTCGAAGAGTTTGTGAGAAATTGAAGCTCTACCACCCGTTCACTATAGATGCAGTAGTTTGGCAGAAGCAATATGAGGATTTGATTGTTGTTCGTTTTCTGGTGAGTTTGAAACCTAAATATGAGCCTATTCGCTTTTAGATTTTGGGTGGCTCTAGTTTACCATCTCTACTCGAGATTTTCTTCCGTTTACAGTGTACTACCTTGTCTACTAGCTCTTCCGACATTGATCATGGCTTGCCCCACTGACCACTTAGCTCTTGTTGTTCCTAATGGCCACAGTGATAATCCTCGAGGTGGCCGTGGCAATTGCAATAATCGTGGAGGTCGCAGAGGTCGAATTGGTTCTCGTTCATGCACTCATTGTGGTCGTGGAGGCTATACTGTTGATTATTGCTAGGATTTACATGGCAAGCCTTTGAGCGTTGCTAATCAAGTCTTCTATCAAGATGACACCTCCTCCCTCCCTGCTTCTATACCTCGGTCAGCTCCACCTAACTCTGGGTTAGTTACTCTTAGACGAAAAGAGTATACTCAGTTTCTGTCTCAGCAACAGGCTGTTTCATCTTCCTCTACTGTAACTTTTGCCTAGTTAGGTACCGCTTCCACTTGTTTACTGTCCTCCACTCGCAGTCCCTAGATTGCAGACTCGGGCGCTTCTGACCACGTGACTAGTTTGCCCAGTGTCTTTTCTATTTATCAGTCTATTACTTCCCCACACAGTGTTACTCTTACTAATGGTACTTCTTCTAAAGTTTTAGGTTTGGGGACTACTCAGTTGAATCCTGATATGTCCTTAACATTCGTTTTATATGTCCCTCAAATTCTTTTTTAGTTTACTTTCCATTAGCAATATTATCCGTTCTCTTAATTGTTTCTTAATCTTTTTATCCCTCTTATTGTGTATTTCAGGATTCCAGACGAAGAGGAGAATTGGTACGAAGAAGAGGGTGGTAACACAGTAGGCAACGGAATGACCGATGGTAAGGGGAGGGGCGGTGGTGTAGTGGCCGACCTAAAGTCAAGATCCGGAGGCTGAACAGGGGCCGAAAAATATGAAATAGATTCAGTGAAAGTGACATCAACACTAGTGAAGTACCGATGAAGGGTAGAACTATAGCAACGATACCCTTCAATGTGCAAGAGTATCCAAGAAAGACGCATTTGGTAGCACGGGGGTCAAGTTTATAAAACTCGGATCCCAAGTTATAAATATAGCAGACACACCCAAAAACCTTAAGAGTTAAGGAAAATAGAGGAGTATTGGGTATTGAGGTTGCCAGATCTAGACAAGGTATTTGTTTATCTCAAAGGAAATATGAACTTGACATATTAGAAGAAACAAGCTTGTTGGATGGCAAACCAATTGATGTTCCTATAGATTCGAATCAAAAATTGTTAATAGATAATGGTGCATTGTTTGAGAATCCGGGTCGGTCCCGTATGCTGGTTGGGAAGCCAATTATCTCACTATTATCAGACTAGATATTGCCTATGCAATTAGTGTGGTAAGTCAGTTTATGGGATGCCCTAGAGTACCACATTGGGAACCAGTCACTCGCATTCTTCGATACCTCAAATGTACTCCGACTCCTGGGTTGTTGTATCGAGCAAATGGACATTTTATAGTGAAAGATTTTTCAGATGCGGATTAGGCTGGCTCTCCCTCCGATCGGAGATCAACCACTAGTTATTGTACTATCCTGGGAGGATAACGTTGTCACATAAAAAAGTAAAAAACAAACAATGGTAGCAAGATCTAGTGTTGAGGCTGAGTATAGAGCAATGGCACATACAACTAGTGAGTTGACATGGTTACTATACTTTCTTCGAGAAATTGACTTTTTAGTTCAACCTCCTTTATAATTGTTCTGTGATAATCAAGCAGTTATTCACATTGCTGTCAATCCAACATTTCATTAGAGAACAAAACATATTGAAGTTGATTGTCACTTTATTCGAGACAAGATAGTAACTAGAGATATTGCAACTCCGTTTGTGAGATCTAAAGATCAACTTGCAGATATGTTTACAAAAAAATTGAGTCGTACTCATCATTTGTTCCAAGCTTAGATTATATGATATATATATAATTCAACTTAAGGGGAGTGTGATTAGCACTCAAAAGTAGCATATTGTTATGCTCTTTTTGGACTAATTATACTTTGATGGAGTTTAAATGATGATATTTTAGGTTCTAAAGTGAAGGAAAGTCCAAAGGCATCCAAGAAGTACATCTGAGGGACAAATGCCGAATTAACGCAAGACCAAGGGAGCAATGTCAGGAGAATGCAAAGAATGAAGGACAAAGTGTAATAAATGAAGGACAAAGTGTAATAAAAGCATTTGAAAAATCAGCATGCAAAGCACCACCGTTCACTTGCCCACTTGCCCACTTGCCTTCCCAAGCCTATAAATAGGCAGCTCTTCTTCAGCTTTAAAAAGGCCAAACCTGAGGGAGAAATTAAGAGAGTATTTTTTTAGAGAGTTTTTAGAGAGCAAAATTTCTTTCATCTTTTGTAGTTTCCATTTCAATTCATGTATTGAAGATTTTATGCTTATGTTCTTATGGTAAGAGTTCTTTCTTATAATTGTCATTTCTTTATAGCTTTTATATTTACTTGCTTATATAAATATAATGGAAGGCTGAGCCTCCTCTACTAAGTGTTTTCTTTTATGTTTTTATTATATCTTGGTTGTGAATTAAACACCAAGTAGTTAGTGTTTTTCTTTTATGTATTTTTATCTCTTGGTTGTGAATTAAACACCAAGTAATTATTGCTTTCTTTTAATTTAAGTATTGTTTTCTTTTACTTCCATTGTTGGAGCTTCCTTCTTCCCCTTAGAGGAGTGAAACTCTTCCACCTTTTTAGTGCTTTACCAAAGTCGGAAAGGGTGGAACGTGATTCACTTGTTCTTTGTCGAAGAACGACTCCTTGTTTAGATATTTTACTTTAGAGTATTTTACTTTGTAACACCTTTTGGGGATGAGTACTATTCATCATTCTAGCTTTACCATAGCTATGAAGGGTGAGTAGTCCTCATTCACTCTTTGGGAAGGGATGATAGATATGTAAAAGATTAATCCGGACATTATGTTTGTGTATCACCTTTATGCTTAAATGTTCTATACTCCACTTGATTTTTGGGTGATTGAATGCACCTAGCAAAGTAAAGGTACTTTGTATAATCAACGGATCTTTCTATGATAAATGGATGACTCCTACACGGAAAGATCCATTGATTCAAGACAAGTACCCTAACTAACTCTTCATGACAAACTTTCAATGTCCACCATTATAGCACTTCATTCCTATCTTCCGATTAATTTGCCGTTGACACGGGAGTTAATTGAGTTATAAAGCATAAACATAATGCACCGGATAATCAACTACATATTCTGATTCCCGGATCAACGAGTGTTTGTTACATTTAATCATCTTATATTTTGTCTAGCAAAATACCCATTGGAAAGAATCTTACATTCTATCCAAAACTTCCCACAACTTCAAAATCATAATATTTCCAATTACAAGTCTTTCTCACTATTTACTTCAAAGAACACCAACCATAGTTCCCTGAAGTTGTGGGAAGTTTTGGATAGAATGTAAGATTCTTTCCAATGGGTATTTTGCTAGACAAAATATAAGATGATTAAATGTAACAAACACTCGTTGATCCGGGAATCAGAATATGTAGTTGATTATCCGGTGCATTATGTTTATGCTTTATAACTCAATTAACTCCCGTGTCAACGGCAAATTAATCGGAAGATAGGAATGAAGTGCTATAATGGTGGACATTGAAAGTTTGTCATGAAGAGTTAGTTAGGGTACTTGCCTTGAATCAATGGATCTTTCCGTGTAGGAGTCATCCATTTATCATAGAAAGATCCGTTGATTATACAAAGTACCTTTACTTTGCTAGGTGCATTCAATCACCCAAAAATCAAGTGGAGTATAGAACATTTAAGCATAAAGGTGATACACAAACATAATGTCCGGATTAATCTTTTACATATCTATCATCCCTTCCCAAAGAGTGAATGAGGACTACTCACCCTTCATAGCTATGGTAAAGCTAGAATGATGAATAGTACTCATCCCCAAAAGGTGTTACAAAGTAAAATACTCTAAAGTAAAATATCTAAACAAGGAGTCGTTCTTCGACAAAGAACAAGTGAATCACGTTCCACCCTTTCCGACTTTGGTAAAGCACTAAAAAGGTGGAAGAGTTTCACTCCTCTAAGGGGAAGAAGGAAGCTCCAACAATGGAAGTAAAAGAAAACAATACTTAAATTAAAAGAAAGCAATAATTACTTGGTGTTTAATTCACAACCAAGAGATAAAAATACATAAAAGAAAAACACTAACTACTTGGTGTTTAATTCACAACCAAGATATAATAAAAACATAAAAGAAAACACTTAGTAGAGGAGGCTCAGCCTTCCATTATATTTATATAAGCAAGTAAATATAAAAGCTATAAAGAAATGACAATTATAAGAAAGAACTCTTACCATAAGAACATAAGCATAAAATCTTCAATACATGAATTGAAATGGAAACTACAAAAGATGAAAGAAATTTTGCTCTCTAAAAACTCTCTAAAAAAATACTCTCTTAATTTCTCCCTCAGGTTTGGCCTTTTTAAAGCTGAAGAAGAGCTGCCTATTTATAGGCTTGGGAAGGCAAGTGGGCAAGTGGGCAAGTGAACGGTGGTGTTTTGCATGCTGATTTTTCAAATGCTTTTATTACACTTTGTCTTTCATTTATTACACTTTGTCCTTCATTCTTTGCATTCTCCTGACATTGCTCCCTTGGTCTTGCGTTAATTCGGCATTTGTCCCTCAGATGTACTTCTTGGATGCCTTTGGACTTTCCTTCACTTTAGAACCTAAAATATCATCATTTAAACTCCATCAAAGTATAATTAGTCCAAAAAGAGCATAACAATATGCTACTTTTGAGTGCTAATCACACTCCCCAACCTAAACATTGCTGGTCTCTAGCAATAAATAACAGCATAACAAAATCACTTTCGTAGATAACACGATTGCATTTAGCATATGCAATAAGCCGTTAAACCCCTAGGTGATTCCTAGTGGACGAGTTTTGTCTCGTGAAGGTTTTCAGTGAAGCTACCTACAAACTCCATTGTGAAAAAAAAATGTGTATATGCATTAGCACCATGATAGTTGAAACTTTTTTTTTTTTTTTTTTAGAACATAGAACACTTCTCTGTCATTGGTACGTAATATATGCAAAAATAAACACTTGTTATATTGGTATTTGAAATTCCCTATGTAGTAAGAATGATCATTCTAGCAACAAGAATTGTTATATAACAAACACTCCACTTTACTACCTTCCATGGATAGCTTCGATTTCACAAACCTCTCGTAGAATGCTCTCAGCAAAAATTCACTCCGATTATAGTGACTTGTCTCTCACGGGGCATGTGATCAGAAGGTGGCCAATCGAAAAATCACATGCACAATTAGGAAGGAAGTGAAGTTTACGGAAACAAACTAATCATGTTTGGCATAATCTCATGAAAGAATATTGATGCAATTTAAAGAAATACTATTTACCATACCCCAATTTTGATTAACAACACACACATGTAACAGACTTGAGATCAATTAGGGCTTTTCATAGGTTGTAGCGTGGCCAGAGGTCAGTGGCTAATGAAATGACGTCAGAGGTTTTCAAAAGCTATCTTTTCATTCTGTAATGTAGCACACTTCTTTCTAGCTTTTCGACATTTTGCCCAGAAATGATTTCTTTTTTTTTTTTTCTTTTTTTTTTTTTTTTTTTTTTTTTTTTCATTTGTTCCCATTGATTCTCCTTATCATTGAAAAGTAATCTCCACAGTTTTCCCATTTCTTTGCATTTCTGTGTCATATTGATTAATAAGAGTGTGCAAGAAAATTTGATAGCAATGGTGTGTCCAGTATGTTTTCTTGTGGCTTGGTAAATATTTGGGTTTATCAAAGAAGAAATCATACATTGAGGGCTCAGACATGGCTGACTAGGGAAATAATTTTGCAGAAAAAATGGCTAAGGCTCAATATCAAATCAAAGATGGCCTAAAATCCTTTCTCAAGTATGTGAACATGTATGTGTCGTATGAACAGATTTCTTGGGGATATGTCAACAGATTACCTTAGTTGCGTCAATCAAAGCAAATTTAATGAGATTATTCAAAAATAGAGAGTGAAAGACCTTACTTGAATAAATGTTAATTATCTCTCAAAAGTATGATAAGGCTCAAAACTTACCATGGTATTCTTTATCATCTCCACTGGTAATGTCAGGTTTTTCATGGAATGTCGGTTATATACCGATTCTATTTTTGAGTCTGGTCATTCTGTACCTTAAGAATAACAAATAGCAATATACATTTGACATTTAAGCATAGAGAAAATACCATTTTTCAAGGAAGTGGTTTTTTTTTTTTTTTTTTTTTTTTAGAAAACAAGAAAAATAAAATTCAAAATTATAAACATACTCATTTATCTATGAAAATTGAAAGAAGACTAGATGCACCAATTAAACTTGAAAAACTATGGCGTCTCAGGATAAGTCCCTACCCACACTACAGGTTGGCATTTTAGGACATTCCTTACTCCGCCCACATACTCATTTATCTATGAAAATTGAAAGAAGATAAAATGAACAAATTGAACTTGAAAATTTATGGCGTCTCAGGATCAAATCCCTACCTACACTGTTAGTTGGTAGTTCGGGACGTTCCTTACTCGGCCCATATTTTTATTTCAACAACTAGACTTTGTACAAAAATATTTTACAAAAGAGTTCAGACCCTTAACCTTCATTCCAAAACATATTTTTCCACAGCTTTGTCTTTAATAGTCAAAATCTAATCCGAGTCATTGCTTGGATCTATGTCATTATCAGTGACCCTTCCAACTTCTTGTCGCACATAACTTGTAAGTCCTGGACTGGCATAAGATGGCATGTCAGGATAATCCTTACTCAGCCCATACACTATCCAGTTTAATCGATCGGTTGCACGACCCGAAATTGGTTCAGAACACTGATTATGTTTTTTCATATGAAATATCCTGCCACAATGGTAACAAGCACCCAGTCGTTTGGAACGACGATGTTTAGCAAAATTGCTTCTGCCACACAATGGTTGTTGTTGTTTCTCTCGGATCTCAATTTTTCTCACATCCCTTGCTTTTCTCATTATCACAGCATGCACATCAGATGGAAAAATGCGTAGAACTCCTAGACTAAACCAAAAAAGTTTAGGATCCATGCTTGCTAAGACTAAAGACATTCTATCTGGTTCTTTAACGTCTGCCAGTCACAAAGACAGTTGAAGCTGCATCCAATGTGATCATGAAATACAGGTACAAATACTAAAAAAACGCGATCCAAAAAAAATAAATTTTTTTTTTTTTTTTTTTTTTTTTCAGATTTAAAACTAAAATTACAAATACGAAACTAGAGAAAGTATACCAAAATACAAGCGGAAGGAAGAAGATTTAGGATGAAACAAACAAATTAACGAAGAAGGAATAAACCCAGAATACATAGGATTGAGGAGGATTATTTGGCAAATTATCAGATCTTACTGTAACAGCAATTACAACATAGTCATTGGAGGGCATAGCAAATTCACAAGGAATCTTATAAAGACAAATAGCCATGAGAATCACAAGCTGTAGATATCAAATTTCAAATATATATATAAATGAAATTACAAACAAGCAATACTTACAACACTAGCACTAGTGGGCTAGTGGAGATAAGGTTGTAAGGTACAGATCTGTTCATCTGCCGAAACCTACAAACAAAATACAACAATTACTCAACTCAAGGAATATCTGGGTTTCTCTGGAAACTCCTCATCCTAAGTGTGAGAACACAAAGAGCACCCAGGTACACATACAAACATATAAGACAAATTATTAAACAAAAGACTGGATCGTCGGCGTATATGGTCATGGATTTACAGGGGGTGAGTTGTTTTTACAGAGAACAGAAAGAACGACGACGAAGAAGAAGAGAAGAAAAAGAAAGAGAAGAAGAGAAGGGAAAGAGAAAAGGGGGAAACCAACACCGGTGATGGTGGAAGAAAAAGAAAAAGGTGGAAGGCCTAATAAAGGCATTCCTCAGAATTTTTTTTTTTTTAATATAAGAAAGTGTCGGCAGGAGCTGGCAGGCAGAAGAAAAGAAAAAAAAAGAAGAAGAAAGGCAGTGGGAGGCCCCCCCCTTTTTTTTTCTAACTTTACTTTCGGCAGTGTCGGCAGGCGCAATAATAGCAGCAGGCGCAATAATGGTGCATAGTAATAAAAATGAGTAGGGTAAGAGAACACCTCGCACTTGAGCTTTGACCCATGCACCGATATCTGAAACTAGGAACAACAAAATTATACAACAAAAGAAAGTGACATGCATTAAAAATAACATTAATAAATAAAAGCAACTATACACTATTGTAGAAGGATTTTAGCAAAAACGTTCAAACGTGTTGTAACGTTCGAACGTCGAATCAAAAATTTTTACAGACTCGGACCTTCAGCTTTCATTCCCAACCTCAGTACACTTTTCCACAGAGGTCAATCTGATTCCCCCTCCGTATCTGTGTAAAATGGACAACCAGTAACTCTCCCAACTTCCTCTCTCACAAATCGGTTAAGCACAGTACCGGAATAGCATGGCGTATCAGGGTAATCCTTACTCAGCCCATGTTTTATCCAGTTTAATCGATCGGTTGCGCGACCGGAAATTGGTTCAGAACATTTGTTGTATCTTTTCTCATGAAAGTATCTGCCACACTGTTTACAGGCACCAAGTCGTGTAGCACGACGACGTTTAGAATAACTGCTTCGGCCACAGAGGGGTTTCGCTTGTTTTTCTTTGATTTCAGCCTTCCTTACTAATCTTGCTTTTCTCATGATCATGGTATGTACATCAGATGGAAAAGTACGTAGGACTCCTAGACTAAACCAAAAAAGATTTACATCCATAATTGATACTCTATGACCCATTATCTGATTTTTTTACGTCTTCCAGTCACAAAGATGATCAAAACTGACCCACAGATATTATCATTAATACAAAGTACATAATTTGAACAGATACAACAATAAAAACAAAAAAAAAAAAAATTTACAGAAAATTTTACGGGTTCAATTACGGGTTCAACCTGCGCAGATCAACTACTGTAAACTGCAGATCAACTACTGTAAACTGTAGATCTCACCCCCCAACCTAGACTGAACATTGTCCCCAATGTGTCGAGTTTTTCGGTTTGTAGAGCTTGAATACGCAGTTAACTGTGGAGATCTGTTCAATCGCCGATGACCTATACCAAAAAAAACAGAGATTAAGCATCTTTGGGGTGGTCTGGGTTTTCATTGGGACAAAAACCCTTGATCATCAGTGCGGCCCGAAGAAGAACAGCCATAAGTAAATAATACAAACAAATGTAGATCATGAGAAGGAGGATAGGGTCATCGAAAAATGCAGACATGGTACTGTTATGGGTTGGATCGTGGTACAGAAAACCAGATGCAGTGGAGAAGAAGAAGAAAAGAGAAGAAGCAGAAGAAGAAAAAGAAAAGAAAAGAGTAAAGGTGTGGTGAGGAAAAGAAAAAAAAGAAAAAAAAAGCGATGGGAGCCTTATAAAGGCAGTCCATCGTGTCGGGTGTCTGACTGACCCGACCCTTTTTTGTGTCGGCAAGCGTAATCTCCGGAGTGATATCCGGAGATACTTTCTGGATCCATTAAAAAAATGGTCTCCACATTTTGGACAAAATTCTCCACAAAGGGTTTTAATCTCTGACCATTGACGGTAAAAATGTTACCGTTTGATGGGTTCTCAACTTCCACTGCCCCATGTTCAAATACCTTTTTAACAATGTATGGTCCAGTCCATCTTGATTTCAACTTACCAGGAAATAGGCGAAGTCTCGAATTGAAAAGTAGAACCTTTTGATCAGGTTCAAAAGATTTTCGCACTATGTTCTTGTCATGAAAAATTTTCATCCTGGTTTTTGCAATCTTAGCATTTTCATATGCTTCATTTCTCAATTCCTCCAATTCATTAATCTGAAGCTTCCGTGACAGTCCAGCCTTGTCTAAGTCAAAATTCATTGCTTTAATAGCCCAGTATGCCCTATGTTCCAATTCCACAGGCAAGTGACATGGCTTTCCATAGACTAATCGATAGGGAGACATGCCCAAAATTGTTTTAAAAGCAGTTCGGTATGCCCAGAGCGCATCAGTTAGTCTTAATGACCAATCTTTGCGATCTGGGTTCACCGTTTTTTCCAAAATTAATTTGATCTCCCGATTAGCTAACTCAGCTTGTCCACTGGTCTGTGGATGATAAGGGGTTACAATTTTGTGAAAAATCAAGTATTTTTTCATTAAATTCCAGAATGGTCGATTGCAAAAATGAGAACCCCCATCACTTATAATGGATTTTGGAATTCCAAACCGAGATAAAATATTTTCTTTTAAAAACTTGATCACTGTTTGATGATCATTATTTCGGCATGGAATTGCTTCAACCCATTTGGATACATAGTCTACGGCTACTAAAATGTATAGATAGCCAAAGGAGGGGGGAAATGGTCCCATAAAATCGATACCCCAACAGTCAAAAATTTCGATCACCAAAATTGGGTTTAAGGGCATCATGTTTCTTTTTGAAATGTTTCCCAACCTTTGACATCTATCGCAAGTTACGCAAAAAGCATGGACATCTTGGAAAAGTGTGGGCCAGTAAAATCCACACTGCAAGATTTTTGCAGCGGTTTTTCGAGATGAAAAATGACCACCGCATGCTTCTGAATGACAAAATGTTATTACCTGTCTACTTTCCTGAGCGGGGATGCAACGTCTTATGATCTGATCCTTACAGTACTTGAATACGTAGGGATCTTCCCAAAAGAAATTGCGGACCTCCCTCAGAAACTTCTTTTTGTCCATGGGAGTGAAAAATGGAGGAAGTGTTCCGGTAGCAAGGAAATTAGCAATATCAGCGTACCATGGGGTCTCATCAATCCTGAATAGTTGTTCATCAGGGAATTTTTCATTAATTGGCAGTCCATCCTCATGAAATTCATAAGTTAATCTCGACAGATGATCTGCCACCACATTTTCCACACCCTTTTTGTCCTTAATGACTAAGTCAAATTCTTGGAGCAAGAGGATCCATCTCAAGAGCCTTGGTTTGGCATCTTTTTTTGTAAGCAAAAATTTCAGTGCTGCATGGTCAGTAAATACAGTAACAGAAGAACCAACAAGATAAGATCGAAATTTTTCCAATGCAAATACTACAGCAAGTAATTCCTTTTCAGTTGTTGAGTAATTCATTTGGGCATCATTTAAAGTTTTACTTGCATAGTAAATCACATGTGGCTTCTTATCTTTTCTTTGTCCCAAAACAGCACCTACAGCATAGTCACTAGCATCACACATCAATTCAAAGGGTAGAGTCCAGTCAGGAGGTTGCATTATTGGGGCAGAAATCAACATGCCTTTGAGTTTGTCAAAGGATTTTTGGCACGCTTCATTCCAGTCGAAAATGACATCCTGACTCAAAAGATGACACATAGGTTTTGCTATGGTGCTGAAGTCTTTTATGAACCTTCTGTAGAATCCTGCATGACCTAAGAATGATCGAACATCCTTTACAACCCTAGGAGCAGGAAGATTCCTTATCAAATCAATTTTTGCTTTATCAACTTTCATGCCTTCAGACGACACAATGTGACCCAAGACAATGCCTTGATTCACCATGAAATGACATTTCTCCCAGTTAAGCACCAGATTTGCCTCTTTGCATCTCATCAAAACTTTTTCTAGGTTAGCTAGACACAAATCAAATGAGTCACCATATACCGAGAAATCATCCATGAAGATTTCCAAAAATTTTTCGACCATGTCACTGAACAAGCTCAGCATACATCTTTGAAATGTTGCAGGAGCGTTACAAAGTCCGAATGGCATCCTTTTGAATGCAAAGGTGCCAAATGGACATGTGAATGTGGTCTTTTCTTGGTCATTCAGAGTTATCTCAATTTGATTGTATCCGGAATACCCATCCAGGAAACAGTAAAATTCATGGCCTGCTATTCTCTCGAGGACTTGGTCAAGGAAGGGAAGAGGAAAATGGTCTTTTCTAGTCACCAGATTGAGTTTTCGATAGTCAATGCACATTCGCCATCCTGTGACGACTCGTGTTGGCACGAGTTCATTTGCATCATTTTTTACTACTGTGACTCCAGATTTCTTTG
This sequence comes from Ilex aquifolium, assembly GCA_951799425.1. Lineage (NCBI taxonomy): Eukaryota > Viridiplantae > Streptophyta > Magnoliopsida > Aquifoliales > Aquifoliaceae > Ilex > Ilex aquifolium. The sequence goes on from OX637402.1 coordinate 23,206,879, forward strand.
GTACAACTTGGGTTGGACTAACCCATTTGCTATCGGAGATAGGAAAAATTATCCCTGCATCCAGGAGTTTGAGCACTTCCAGTCTCACAACCTCTTTCATGTGAGGATTCAATCGTCGCTGCATTTGACGAGAGGGTTTTGAGTCCTCTTCAAGGTATATGGCATGATTACAAATTAACGGGCTTATACCTTTCAAATCAGCGATGGTCCACCCAATGGTGCTTTTATGACTTTTAAGAACTTCAATTAATTGAGCTTCTTGCAAGTCTGTGATTTTTGAAGAAATTACCACTGGGTAAGATTTATCCTCACCTAAAAATGCATACTTGAGATCAGATGGGAGCGGTTTCAGTTCAGGCTTTGGTGGCCTGTCACTTGAAGATAGTGGTTTTGTACCACTTGATGAAATTTCTTCAAATTTAGGAGCCCATGTCCCCACATTGAAGGTAGGACACTCAATGGAGTTTTGTTCCAGAGAGTCAGATGAGTCAGATTTTGACAAAGTTGATTCACTAAGATCCTCATAGAATGAGTCATTCAGATGTGCTTGTATCAATGACTCAATGAAATTTATTTCTCCCACCTCCTCGTACTCTCTTGGGTGTTTTGCAATGTCAAAGACGTTCATTTCGAGAGTCATATCCCCAAAAGTCAATTTCATAATACCATTCCTGCAATTGATTAGTGCATTGGAGGTTGCTAGAAAAGGTCGACCAAGAATGACAGGAATTGGAGTTTCTGAATGAACTTCTGGATGAGTATCTAGAACAATGAAGTCTACAGGAAAGATAAAATTATCCACTTGGACAAGTACATCTTCAACAATACCCCTAGGAATTTTTACAGATCTATCTGCCAATTGGAGTGTGGTGCAAGTGGGTTTCAGTTCACCTAAACCCAACTGCTGGTAGACAGAGAAAGGAAGCAAGTTGACACTAGCTCCAAGGTCTAACAATGCTTGCTCAATTTTGAAATTTCCAATGACACATGACACAGTGGGACACCCTGGATCTTCGCACTTTGAAGGGATTTTGTGTTGAAGTAGGGCACTGGCTTGCTCTGTGAGGAAGGCTCTTTTTTGAACATTTTGGCTTCTTTTGACTGTGCACAAGTCTTTTAGAAACTTGGCATAAGCTGGAACCTGTTGGATTGCATCCAGAAGTGGGATGTTGATTTGTACTTGCTTGAAAAGCTCGTAAATTTCAGACTGATTGGTTGCTTTCTGTATGCTCTTGAGTCTATGAGGGAAAGGAGCAGGAATAGAACATGAGGGTTCTTCTTCCCTTGATGGCTCTGGTTCTTGTTCAATCATGGGATCACAGTCATTTTTTGTTGCAAGTTCTGGCTCACTTAATGGGTTGGCTGGAATTGAGTCTGGTTTTGGATCTGGAATCAGCATGTTTCTGATGGACTTGTCAATCTTTTTGCCACTTCTCAATGTGGTGACAGTTTTGGCTTGGTCTTGTGGAGTTTCCATAGTTGATGGATTTCCCACCTGAAATTGGCCTTGTGGAGGCTTTGGTTGGGCAGGAAATTTTCCCTTCTCATGTGTGCTCATGGACTGGGTCAGCTTTTGAATGTGGCCTTTGAGATCCTCAAAAGATTGTGTGGTCTGGGCCTTGAAATCAATAAAAGCCTGAGTAGAACTATTGTTATAGCTCATTTGGGTTTGCATGAATTGATTCAATGTATCTTCAAGGCTCCTTTTGTGTGGTGGTTGATATGGAGGATATTGTGGAGGTACTTGAGGTGGATGTGGTGGCCCTTGTTGATGAGGATATTGTGGAGGTCCTTGAGGTGGTTGTTGTGGACCTTGTTGCTGATTCATGGGGGTTGGTTGTGTGTTTCTCCAACTGAAATTTGGGTGGTTCCGCCACCCTGGATTGTATGTTTCAGAGTATGGGTTGGAGTAAGGCTTGTTGAAATTGGAAATGGCATTTGTTTGTTCCAACAAAACTTCTTTGAATGCCGGAATGGTCGGGCATTCCCCAGTAGGATGCCCTATTAGCGCACAAATCCCACACACTTGTTCTGTGAGAGGGACAACATCAACTTGATGGACCTTTCTCATCTCTAAAGCTTCAAGCTTTCGAGACAAAGTGGACATTTTTGCTCTAAGATCATCATCTTCTCTCAAGACATACTTACCCCCTTGGAAAGTAGGTGGTTTGGCTTCTACAGTGGTAGGAGAGGCTGAGTCCCACATTTGAGAACTGTCAGATATGGTATCAAAAAAATTGAATGCCTCCTCCGGACTTTTTCCCATGAACTCTCCTTGAGCCATCATTTCGACAAACTGTCGTAACCTAGTGGGCAAGGAGTCATAGAAAAATCCTACCAAAGTCCAATCTTCAAAAGCATGGTGTGGACAAGATTGGAGAAGATCTTTGAATCTCTCCCAGCTTTGATAAAAAGTTTCCCCTTCTTTGATCGAAAAATTCATGATTTGTCTTTTGAGTGCATTAGTGCGGTGCAGAGGAAAGAATTTTCTGAAAAATTCATTCTGTAGAGCCTGCCAATTAGGGATTGAAAGAGATTTTAAATAATGTAACCATTGTTTGGCTTTATCCCTCAAAGAGAAAGAAAACAATTTCATTTTTGTCAATTCAGAATTGTCTTGAAATGTTCCACACACTTCTTCGAAGTCTTTGATATGCAGATACGGATTTTCTGTATCCAATCCCTGAAACACGGGCAATAAATGCACTGTCCCCGGCTTCACAGTGAAGTGGGGTGCATTCTCCGGAAAAACAAAACAAGAGGGGACACTATTCCTTGTGGGATGTAAGTAATCCCGCAATGTTCGAATGTTGGGTACTTCCCCCTCTCTCACATGATCTTCACCCTGCCTGTCAATATTTGCCATATTGAAGTTACAAGAATCGGCTTCTGATTTGGGTGAATGTGGTTCAAGTTGATTTACAGACCCAGAAGATTCAACAGGCAAATTTTGAAAGAGGCGTTTGGTGTCAGTCATAAAACAAAATTATTCACAATAAGGCAAAAATATAAACAAAAAGAGAGGTTTTTTTTTTTTTTTTTTTTTCACCTTTTTCTAAAAAGAGCACCTTTTATAATTCCCCGGCAACGGCGCCAAAAACTTGACTTGATCCGAAATGTGTACACCCAAGTGCAGGCGGTCAAGTTGTAGTAATAATCTGGTTTGAGTCCAGAGTCGAATCCTCAGGGAACTATGGTTGGTGTTCTTTGAAGTAAATAGTGAGAAAGACTTGTAATTGGAAATATTATGATTTTGAAGTTGTGGGAAGTTTTGGATAGAATGTAAGATTCTTTCCAATGGGTATTTTGCTAGACAAAATATAAGATGATTAAATGTAACAAACACTCGTTGATCCGGGAATCAGAATATGTAGTTGATTATCCGGTGCATTATGTTTATGCTTTATAACTCAATTAACTCCCGTGTCAACGGCAAATTAATCGGAAGATAGGAATGAAGTGCTATAATGGTGGACATTGAAAGTTTGTCATGAAGAGTTAGTTAGGGTACTTGCCTTGAATCAATGGATCTTTCCGTGTAGGAGTCATCCATTTATCATAGAAAGATCCGTTGATTATACAAAGTACCTTTACTTTGCTAGGTGCATTCAATCACCCAAAAATCAAGTGGAGTATAGAACATTTAAGCATAAAGGTGATACACAAACATAATGTCCGGATTAATCTTTTACATATCTATCATCCCTTCCCAAAGAGTGAATGAGGACTACTCACCCTTCATAGCTATGGTAAAGCTAGAATGATGAATAGTACTCATCCCCAAAAGGTGTTACAAAGTAAAATACTCTAAAGTAAAATATCTAAACAAGGAGTCGTTCTTCGACAAAGAACAAGTGAATCACGTTCCACCCTTTCCGACTTTGGTAAAGCACTAAAAAGGTGGAAGAGTTTCACTCCTCTAAGGGGAAGAAGGAAGCTCCAACAATGGAAGTAAAAGAAAACAATACTTAAATTAAAAGAAAGCAATAATTACTTGGTGTTTAATTCACAACCAAGAGATAAAAATACATAAAAGAAAAACACTAACTACTTGGTGTTTAATTCACAACCAAGATATAATAAAAACATAAAAGAAAACACTTAGTAGAGGAGGCTCAGCCTTCCATTATATTTATATAAGCAAGTAAATATAAAAGCTATAAAGAAATGACAATTATAAGAAAGAACTCTTACCATAAGAACATAAGCATAAAATCTTCAATACATGAATTGAAATGGAAACTACAAAAGATGAAAGAAATTTTGCTCTCTAAAAACTCTCTAAAAAAATACTCTCTTAATTTCTCCCTCAGGTTTGGCCTTTTTAAAGCTGAAGAAGAGCTGCCTATTTATAGGCTTGGGAAGGCAAGTGGGCAAGTGGGCAAGTGAACGGTGGTGCTTTGCATGCTGATTTTTCAAATGCTTTTATTACACTTTGTCCTTCATTTATTACACTTTATCCTTCATTCTTTGCATTCTCCTGACATTGCTCCCTTGGTCTTGCGTTAATTCGGCATTTGTCCCTCAGATGTACTTCTTGGATGCCTTTGGACTTTCCTTCACTTTAGAACCTAAAATATCATCATTTAAACTCCATCAAAGTATAATTAGTCCAAAAAGAGCATAACAATATGCTACTTTTGAGTGCTAATCAGAGTGTTGAGAGTATTATTATTATGTAATTAGTTTAATATAATTGTAATAATAATACCACGTAGAGGGTATAATTGTCCTTTGTATGTTTACGAGATAACTATAAATACAAGTCATTGGTGAGAGGTAGGTTAAGTCTTAACCACTCTCTGTTTCTTTAATATTGTGTTAACTCCCTAAACTTAACACATACCATAATGAGACGATAGATACTGTTTTGAAAATAAAAAAATTTAAACGTTATTTATTATTGTTAAATAATCACTAAAAATTATGGTTATCAAGTTGTTACATAATAGTACAAATATAAAAAATATATATTTTTATAGACGTATTATAGTCATATCCGTATCCTAGTTTTTGGGATTTTGACGTATTGTCGTACTCGTATTGTATCGTACATGTATCTCGTATCTCTATTAGTACTTCCTAGGCAATTACTGACTACAATTATCCATTAGCCAAAGAACTCATACTATAGTAATAGATATAAGATTAAGATATCACACAGTAATGGTTTTACTATATTATTTGTAGGATGTTATGCGAATCCACGTCCTACTTTGAAAATTTACATGTCAATGTTGCTATGTCGTGTGGTGTCCATGTCCTTTGCCTTTCAGCTCCTTTGAACCCATGGCTTTCTCCTTACAATGACAGTTTCAGAGGACACCTTACTATGTGCTCACGTAAGCATGATTTGGTCATTCTTCATCACAGCATCTTGCAGATTTCAACGTATTAAAAAGAGTTGGTGTCACAGATCTCACTAAGCCATCTATTCCACTCCAAACTCTGGCACCATGATACATAAGCAATATATAACACCGAATCGTGCAATTGAAATATCAAGTACATTGTGCTAAATTATAGCATATCAAATAACTAGCACAACACTAAGAGTCAATGGAAGATATCTTATCCCTATCATATCCATTTTCCAATCCCAAAGCCAAGAATGTGGAATTTGATCGGCCAATGCCCTAAATAGGTTTTTTTCAAAAAAAAAAGAGCCCTAAATAGGCCCCACACTCCTATCCCCAGCAAGACTTGAACCTTCCATCACCCCCCAAATGGAAAAGCAGTAGGTACCACCACTTCAGCTATCAGCTAGCTGTCTCCTTTCGACACTTTTTAACTAATATACACTTCACTACAGGAAGTCAGAATAACTAATATACACTTCACTACAGGAAGTCAGAAACAGAATACAAAATATATATCCTTTTTTTATATCATGTTTGAGCTATTGCAACAAGAAAACAGATACAGCATCGTAAACATTCTTAATTTCCACAGATATCACAACCTATTGCCACAACAAAAAGAGAGAGGACAAAATAAATTTGAAAGCACTTTCACACCTGAAGAATTTCTGCAAGTGCTTCTTCAGGAGCCATTCTCAAGCCTCCTTTTCCCAAACCAAGTCTCTGAGATAGAACTGCTCAGCTTCAATGCCACAAATAACTCCGATAAACATCCAAGAATTAAAAATCAAGGCATGAATGAAAACAAAATGTATGACACATATGAAAACTTGGTAGGAGGAAATCTATCTATGCAACTTGAGCCTTCAAAGAGATATCAAGCGAATCAAAATTAAAAATCATATTTACCTTTCAAATCTACTTTGGTATCTGCTAGAGCAGAAACAATATAAAATCTATGTTTCTTATCCTGCATAGAAAACCAGGAGCAACTTTACAAAAATACGAAGGACGCATAACTACACTTCATCTCTCCAAATACTCGAATATCATACCTTCAAAAATAAGTTTTTACTCAATGCACCTTTCATATGCCCCACATACTTTGCCTGATGAAAAAGAAAGGGAGATGATCCAAAACATATAGAGCAGAACAAAATTTACGCAGATTTGGCATATTCTTTTACCTGAGCTTCAACCGTCAAAACAACAGGATGATCATATTGGGAAAAACCAATTTGAAGTTCCTAAGAGAATCCAATGTACGAATCAGATTCAGGACAACAGAGCAGTATTAAAGCATAATCATCACCTGATAATATCAAGTGCATTCGCTGAAAAGCACACGCATGCTAAGCATAAGAAAGTTGTCTGCTGCTAAAGTTTAAGATAACAATAAATCAAATCTTAGCTCCTAAACGTTTGTAAGTTATATAGAGGTTCCAGCTATATATCTTCATGCAAAACAAGTAGAACTCGAGAAGATGTCATGCTACCAAAGGAAGCAAGTGTTTTCTACTTCCAAACAAATAATAAATAAGTGTAGACTCTTACAACCTTAAATTTGCTACTTTTCTCCAAACGGTAATGAATTTCCCTGGAGAATACGTCATGCTTTAAACGTAACCTTATTCTATTAATATGTAATAAAAAATAATCTTCCAGTTGCACCGGAGAGAGAAATGAATAACTACAAAATCTTATTATTTCACATAACCATTATGTCTTGTTAGAAATATCCTGCCAATAGATGGAAATCAAGACCTAGAAAAGCTAGAATCAGAGATACTGAGATCGTACGTACTCCAATCGTCCCACGCTCCAGTATCACACGACCCCGAACGGGATGGATTCGTGACCTAGATCTCTCAAATTCTCGACTGAAACTATAACCCAAACCAAAATCTACACACAATCCAAGTAATACTAAATTATAATCATAACTGGTACTTCATATCTTTATTTTGGTGCTGCTTAAACTTATTCTTTCATTTAATTAACTTGAATTTTTCATAATACAAATCTACAATCATTAACTTTTTTTTTTGTTTTTTTGTTTTTTTTACACGAATTACATCAAACAGGAGAGAACTTGGAACATAAGTCACATAGACTCACACTAAAACAGCATGAACCGCACATAACTCAAAAACAAAACATAATAGTTATTCTGTTATAGAATGATCAAACCAACAAGAATCCAAACCCCAATCAGTACTCATTAGGGATGGCAGTAGACCAGGAAAAAATGGGTATTAGTCCAAACCCGCCCTTCTTGGACCGGGGATGGACCATACGTATTGGACAGTGGACGTATACGGAGATACCCGTACAAACCCGTGCAAAAATAGATTAAAACTCATCCCCACCCCACCCCTCCCCGCTAAACCAACCCATGATATATATATAAAAAATATCACAAACCCTACCCACCCACACACTCTTCTCTTTATAAAAAAAAATATAATTTTTCTTTTTTTTTAATCTATTTGTTATATATAACGGGGTTTCATCCTTCTTGCAAAACCATTTGTAAAGTTTTATGATTTTTTTTCAATTTTTTTTCTTAAAATCATAGAAATAAATAATTGTGGACGGGACGGTAGCGGGGATCAAAATTTACCCGCAGGGCAAGGACGGAGATAAAAATTTCCCTCGCTAACGGGGGCAAACGAATATTTTTGAAACGAGTACATGGGTGGAGACTACTCCCCCCGTCATTGTCACTATCATCCTCAGAGGCCTCAACACCAACCTCCTCATAATTCTTCTCCAAAGCAGCAAGATCCTCACGGGCTTTAGAGAACTCGCCTTCATCCATTACCTCACCAACATGCCAATGACCAAAGGCACGCTTGGCGTACATGAGATTGAACTTATGATCAATGCGTGAGAACACATCCGCCTCACTTGTCAAGTTTGAAATCATGCAGACAGCCCTTTGAACCTTTTTTTTTCCTTATTCACAATCATTAGTTGGTTGTTTATTTATTTTTTTAGGGGGGGGGGGGGGGGGGAGGAGGGGGGGATTACAGTTCGCTTTAGAACATTTATCATATGTGCACGTATGGATGTACAAGTATATGAATTCATAAAATAGTGATAAAATAAACATTAATTAATATTGTGTAGGCAAATATATTTATATTTAATCACCATATAATAATAAAAGTGATCTCGATAAAAATTCTAAAACGAATCGTGATCCAAAATAAGGTGTCAACTAAGTCTACCTTAATCGTACTTTACATCGAAAAAACGTGTCGTACCATGCACACGTATTTGTACGAAACATCAAATCAACCCACGATTAGGTAAAATTGAGCTAAAAGGTTATATAAAAATCTCTCTTCCATTCAAATGTAATTTTTTTTTTTGCATATAAATACATTCACGATCAAAAATAACAAGTATATTTACCCAATCACCCATAACATTCACAAATGCATTTGACCAACCGATTATTAGATTGGATTAATTACACCCCTTAGAGATTCACAATTCTATTCAATTTCTTGGAAGGCATGAAAATATACAGAGTTAATGAACTGGGAAGAATCACAATACTAATAGTAAGACTTCATGTAAGAGATGGCTTGGCTTAAAATGGACTTTCTTACTAAAGAAACACAGGTCATTACGAGCTCCTAAACAGATCCGTATAATTCTTAACTCATCATCCATGTTTTTTTCCCAATTGAAATGGAGAGCATTTCCACACCCAACTTCACACTTAAATTTTCCTTTTTTCTCTTTATTTATGTGTTGAATTATTGCCACAGTTTGATTTGCCTCTAACTCGATTCTAGACTTTTGAACTTAATAGATTTAAGCACACCCCCTATGTAAACCATTATAATATCTACATCCTTAGGTAGTGTTTGGAGTCGTACTTTAAACTATGGTACATATAGATATTGAGTTTGTTGATTTGGGAAATCATTCTCAAGAAGAGATCTTAATTGGTAGCGAGACACAATCTAACATCCCAAACCCTCCTTGTGTGGTTTGAAATAAAATTCTATTGGTGTTATTAGGAACTCTTTCAGCTGAAAAGCCAAAACCAGATTAAGGGGCTTGTCCATCTTCCAAAATCTGTGATCTAAGAGTTCGATGTGCGGCAAACTCTACCATATCAATTAAGGTGTCACCAAATCAAACCCAAACAGCCAAATAAACAAATCCAAATGCAACCTTACAAACCCGGGTAACATATCATAGTCTCCAATAAAATGAAGGTTATCTGAAATCCATGCATGGGCTCAGCGTTATTTAAGACGTAAAGCAAACCAAAGCGAACCAGTCTTCTGGGGCCTAGGCGAGAAACGAGAGGCAAAGCGAGCATTTTATCGAAGCGAAGCGAACAGTATAAAAAAGAAGCAAATATTTTAGTTTAATTACCTCTAAATATTCAAGTTAATACTAAATATTTAAATGCAATCAAAACCATAAACATTTAAATTCAAACAAACACTAATAATATTAAATCATAACTGCAACCATAGCGTAAACATTAAATTAAAAAAAAAACACTAACAATATCCTAAATCCTAACATTTGAAAACTGAAAACACACAATTCAAGCAACTAAACATTTAGTCTGATGCTTTCACAAATCTCAAGGACTTGGAAATCATCCTCATCACCGATCAAATAATCTTCATTTTTCTTAGGTTCATCTGTATCGTCCTGTCAAAGTAGCGATCGTCCTATCAAAGTAGCGAAGCAATGACTTCTCATCTCCAGAACAAATTATGAGTTGATTAGGGTTTAGTTATTAGACATACATAGGGATAAGGGGCAATCAGTTGATATGGGCATATCAAAATTTTAATCCAATTGATCAATATAATGGCTCATAATAGAAAAAGGAAGCAACTAAAAAGATTTCACTAAGGCGATCGCCTCGTCGCCTTGGGCTTAAGAATCAAAGCGACCGCCTTGGTCGATTTAATCTCGCCTCAAACCTGGGCTCCCTTGGAGTCACCCCTCGCCTAGGCAGCGCGACTTTCATAACACTGCATGGGCTGACAATCAACACTTGACATTTTCAATTCACAATATTTAGGTTTGAAGGCAATAATCAAAGGTTGAACAGGTCAAACCACCGGCGTTAAAAAGTAAAACACGAAACAGCATAAAATAAACAAAGCCGGGAATGAACTAAATGGTAAACCCAAATTCAACAGCAAAATGATGAGTCTGATTCAAAACCCACACACCTACACCGGCCCGGAAAATAACCAGAACCAAATTTGAAAATCCTATGGATCTAAACAAAATACTAATGAGAAACGATCTAATGGGAGTACTAATGAAACCATGGGAATAAAATATCTCAATTATTCTTATAGTTCTTGTGAGTACGTAATTATCATCTCAAATTACAATCTACTATTCATACCATAAGTTCAAACTGTTTTCTAATATTTTCCACTGACCAGAGAATGAATGATGAATCGAAACAAGGAAAACCCAAATATAAATCCCAAGTAATTGTAAAAAAGTAAGGGAAATTCTCAAAAACGAATGGGATATCTATCACATTAAGAACGACAAAGCTAATGAAATTTTTAGAAAATCATCAATTTAAGAGAAGAAAAACAACAGAGATAAAGAGAGGGAAAATAACCTGTAAACGTGTAAGCAACTGCTCTTTGGAGTAGCCCATCTCTCTCTCTCTCTCTCTCTCAAGTGAGAAAGCTCGATGACAACAAACCGGCGGGGAATAGGTTACCACTTTGAAGTTAGTGACGAGTATCGGAACTATATGACCTCATGAAGTACCCATAATGCCCCTACTGAAGTAGAAATTTCTCAAATTTCAAAGCATTTCGAGGTATCTTGCTATATTTTCGTCAATGTTTTGAAATATTTGTGAAATAAATTTTTAAATTTTTTATTTATTTTTATTTTATTTCCGAAACCTTTATAAGACATACTAAAATATTTATGTTTTTAAATTGATCGAAATTATACGATAAAACAAAATTTTGATAGTTTCTAAAAAAGTAAATTATACATATGCCCATCAAATTATGATTCTTATTTCAATTAAGCCCTTGAATTTTTTATTTTTTTTAATTAAATTCCTAAACTCTTTGATTATGTCAATTGATCCCTTATGTCGACCTCCATTATATTTTCTAATAGAAGTGACGAATTGTGTCATTCACGTGACACAAATGAGTTTAGAGTAAACTATACATTAATGTTATCTTTCTTCCTTTCCCTTTCATCTCTTCAAAATTGTATTTTATAGATGAACTAGTTATTGTCTGTGCCTGAAGGCACAAAGTAATAAAAAATAGTAAATAATAAACATATTTGTATTCATATCCAAAATCAAATCACAAACATAGAGGAGAGATAAATGAATTTAAGCATCGATTTTGGTGGCTGCGACGGTGGCGGCGGTGGTGGTGGGGATAGAGGTAGTGGTGGGGCGGTTTCAAACACTATTATTTTTTTTAAAGTACTTATGAGAAATAAATTTCTAAAAGTACTTTTTAAAAATCAATCCAAACACACCCTTAGAAACCTATTTTTCTTATTAAATTTAGGGTGTTAATATTAACCATTAGATTAACTTTAAAGTAAAATTTAAAACGATCTCAACCGCGAATAGCAAAAGTCATTTTGTTTGTCTTTTGTGATTTGAATTGTAAGCTATTTTATTATATAGATGAACTAGTTATTACCCGTGCCTGAAGGTACTGTACGACGAAAAAAAATCAATTAAAAAAAATGAGAATTAGCAAAAAAAAAAAAACGGTGCACATAATTATAACAATAAATATCTAGAACCGATGAATATATAAAAAATGTACAAAATTACCTCCAAAAACATAACTCAAAAAATTTAAACATATACACAATTTACATATTTTATCATCTTACCTTAAAAAACTATTACTCATTACATATTATTAATTTGTCCATAGTAGTAAAAAAAAAAATTAATTAAAATACATATCAAATAAAAGAAAGTTTTTTGATATCAAATAACCATTCTCTTCATATGGTTAAAGTGCAAATCCTCATTCTCAATTAACTTGATCTGGCATATAACTTATTATTTTTCAAATACAAATGCACACCATAAAAATAGGTATAAAAGAAATTACGAAACATCAAAGCATTCAAGAGGCTATCTAAAAAATTGCTCGAAAATAACATTAGTTCTTTAAGTAACTTGAATTCCAATAAGTTCCAGACATTAAAAGTGTACCCAACAAACTATTGAAGCACTATTGCATTTGAAGTAATTAAAGTAATTAAAACCAATCCCCCTCACCTCTCTTTTCTCTCTCCTACCTCAAAACTCTCAAGCCCACATTTTCTTTGGCAACAAAATTGAAACAAAAAGCAATAAACTGAATTCTAGTCAAAAATATCATAGTATGAGAACAATTAAGTACATCGAACCCAATCTGTAATTGCACGATTCATTTGTGGTTGTACTTATTCTGCATCACTATCCTGAATGTCCATGTATCAATACGTATGCGATACCGCAAGTTAGGTGATTGCACGACCACCTAATTTTTTAAAAAGAGAGAAAAAATATTAGTCAAATATATAAAAAAAAATTGTATACTTAATTGCAACAATATAAGATTTATGTTACCTCATTAGTGTATCTCCATCGTAGAAGCTGAGTTGTATTTATCCTTTTCATCTCTCTTGAAATTTCAGACCAATCCTACAAAGATTGAATTGTACTATAAAGTTAAGCATTAATCATGTTAATTAGTTGAATATTTTATAGAAGTACATTTTGAACTAAATGGTACCATTTATTTACCAATGAATACGAAACGATATAACGAAACGATATTTGTTGTGCAATTACATCTATCTTCAGGAAGAAGAACACTTATACGATCAGAAGATGTAACATTTCATAGATTACCAACATAACAAATATCATCCTATGGAACAACATATTCTTTGTCTGTTGCTAACACATCAAAAAAATAAAAAAAGTGGGAATCTCATAGCCAAGATAAACGCCTCCAACAACAGTTGGTGCTCATATAAAAAACCAATAAAAGTTTGAAGAACCACATCAGCAAGTACATGGGTTCCCAAATGTAAAGAAATTTCACTCTCTTCTACCAAAGAACCATATAATGAAAATCAATATTGCCAAAAACTTAAAATATCTACTCATTAACATGAAGGAAAAAGCATTAGCCTAAAAGGATGAACCAAAAAAATGAAATTCCAACAGAGTGACAATCCAAATTTTTGTCCTAACCCAAATCAAAAAGGTCATCTATTTTGCATGTTCAAACTTTTTTGCATGTTCAACTCTCATCTATTTTATTGCAATTGGGAATCAGTCCAACTAAAATGCAAAATAAATTGCAATTGTTGATACAAAAACTTTTAATAAATGTTCGAATCAGTCCACAAATAGGCAAGCCTCATGAATATGCAAAAAAGTTGTGAATGCATAAGCCTCATGAATATACAAAAAGGTCCAAATAAACTTGCCCCAAGCAATCTAAATCACAAACAGTAAGTACATACAGCTATGAACACCACCACCACAGAACAAATATAACTATGAACACCACCACTACATGTATCAACCAAAAAAAAATACACAGAGAAACAAAAATAACTATGAACACCAGCTGCTGTGTGTGTGCTGGTCCACATATGAGCATAATAACAAAAATAGCATCATTTCCAAGAGAATGGGATTCACATTGTCAAACAAACTGCATTACAATTTACATACATAAATGTGATCAAGAGAGATAGAGAGAGAAAGAGAGAGAGTTCTATACCTTTCTAACTGGGTTCACAAATTGGAGATCGAATGATAAGTTCCTAATTATCAAAACAGTACCTGAACCAAAAATTCTATTATAACACCCAAAAGTTTATAGGCCATCGTTGTGCTGCTGTGTTGTTGCTGTTTGTGTTGGTTACTGCTGTGTGTGCGGATTACTACTAATGAATTCTATTATCAAAGCAGACGTGCTGCTGCTCTGTGTGTGTGTGGGTTAGGCGTTATCTATTGTGGGTTTATGATCTATTGTGGGTTTATGTCAACGCTTCCACCACATATAGTGCTCAGCCCACCATAACCAAAAGCACCCATTTTAATACTCGAACAAAATATAATCAAACAAACCACAATCCACATTACATAACCACTGAAACTTCTTATAAATTTGTAAATTCTAAATAGCCCATAGTTCTTTTGAAATGCAGTGAAGGCAACTCCCCACATTGCCACACCCTCCCTCCACCCATATAAGTTGCAGAAACAACCTCACAGGCAACCTCACTTATGAGAGAGAGAGAGACAGAGGTGGACTCATTTCAATTGATTGGCCAATATCTACCACCCAATTTTCTGCTAGCAAGGAAGATCAAAAGATTATGGTGTAAAATACAACGTTGAAACTAATACAAAAGAACTGGAGCTCATAATAGCAAAAGATTCAGTAAATTTACTTGCCCTTTTCTGCGTGTTTAATTAAAATTAATGTAGGTTTAGGACTTAACAGGATTCTTGAAAAGTTAATGAGATTGAGAAATAAGTTAACAATTGCATAAAATTTCGAGTATTGGCAAGCTTTATTTCTCAAAATTAAAAACAAAAGAAACAGAATCCGAGTGACAAAGTTGGTGATCAGTGAGCATGTTCATCCTATTGCTAAGTGAAGGCATATGACACATGAACTTTCCAACCTAATGAAGAAAATGTCTCGCAGGCTATTTGTTTTAAAAAAATATATATATCAGTAACACTTGCTTTGTACAGATATGTAGGATTGGTGCAAGTTAATCAAAGCAGCGATAAGTATTGTTGTATGCTCAAGACATGTCAAAATGAAACTCAATCCTTTGATCAAATCATCTTTCTGACCACTACAAATTTTTATATTATTGCCTGTGTCCTATCAACTTTTTTAAATAGGACCCACTGATCCAATAATCTCCCTTTATTTGGAATGCAAATTTGAGTTGCAGAGTTGTGTTACGTAACATTACTCATTCCAACATCATCTACTTAATTACACAATTGAATAGATAGCTAGCTTTGTTTCCACCCACTAATTTATTATACAGTCTTTAGAAAGAATTTAGCATGCGAGCCAAGTTTGAGAGCGAATATAGTGGCACTGATGATCAAGTCATACTTTTGGAGAGAGAGAAAAAGAAAGACACTACTGATCATACATATTACATACTTTAGTGTTCGTTCGTTTCTCAAATGACGACCCTCTAAACCCCCCAAAAGAAGACTGAAAAAAGAAAAGAAAAGTGATATAGATAGATCTCTCTGCTTTGTTGGTGATATCTAGCTTAGCTATCGGATCATATCTTCTTTCACGATTTGCTGTGATATATGGAGGTAACATACGAATCCTAAGGCCCAATATTAGAATTCAGAGCTCAACCAAATGATTTCGGACATTGAGCACCAACCTTTAAAAAGTAGGGATCATTCACCTTTTATAAGTTGCATCTCATCCCTTAGCTTGAATACCACAGTAACTAAACCAAATCAAATATCATTATTTGGACTTATCATAATTTTCGCACAATAATTTTGAACCTATTAATTTTCTGCAGATAATTGCTTAAAAAAATGACAAATGAAGTGATGTCAATCAATGAATATATTACCTGTGCTGAAATTTTCATTACAAACCCAAATTGAAAAAAGCAAGAAGGAACTTAAAATTCGACGTTTCTGCAACTTATGAGGTCAGAGAGAGAGAGAAGAGAAGACTTACATTCGATTGCCTTGCCCGAGATCGATTGCCTTGCCTGAGATCGCCTCAATTTTCTGCTAGAAAGGAAGATCAAAAGAACTGGAGTCGTTCGATTTGAGTTAGGGGTAAAATGAGAGGCAATTTGAAATTCTTTAGTTGATTTATGGCTACAATTGGGGCAAATGGAGAGAGAGAGAAGAGAAGACTTACATTCCTGAGATCGCCTGCCTTCCTGAGATCACCTACCTTCCTGAGATTGCCTGATGTGGAGCTGAAAGAGAGTGAGAGTGTGAAGGAGACTTTGGAGCTGTATGACTCCTTCACTCTCTGAGTGTGAATTACTACATCATACATCTCCTTCACTCTCTGAGTGTGAAGGAGACTTTGGAGCTGATCTCACAGGAGCAAGTAAACACTCAGAGAGGAGTTCGCTTTCAATTGGGAGGCAATTTGAAATAATACAATTGGAGTATTTGACTGAATACAGAGAGAGAGAGAGAGAGGAGCACAAACTGAATCGAATGCCAATCGTCAAAGTTGTGGTTCCATATCTCGGTGAGTCGTTCGATTCTCGGTGAGTAAAGAAGACTTACATTCGAGCCTTGCAGAGATCGCCTGCCTTGATGGTGTGAAACTCAGTTCTGAAAATGGTGGCTGAAACTTAGATCTGAAAATTCAAATCGAACACTTCTGAAAATCGAACACTTCTAATCACACTTCTGGTGGTTTCGGTTCTGATCGAACACTTCTGATCACACAACTGGTGGTTTCGGTTCTGGGTTTGGTAGTGATGATTTGCGGTGGTGGTGGTGGTTTCGGTTCTGGGTCTAGTAGTGATGATTTGCGGTGGTGGTGGTGGTTTCGGTTCTGGGTCAGGGGTGTGTCGTTGGGGCTGAAAGAGAGAGAGAGAGTGTGAACAGAGAGGAGAGAGCAGAGAGTGTGAACAGAGAGGTGAGTGAACAGAGAGGAGAGAGTTCTGGAGAGTTCTAGTGTGTGAGATCATGTGAGTGTGTGATGAAAAGATTGGGCGGTAATCTAAAAATTGTTAGATTAATATTAACCCTTAGATTAGATTTAGACAAATTTAGAAATGATCTGAACCGCGAAAAGCAAAAGTCATTTTGTTTATCTTTTGAGATTTGAATTGTAAGCTACTTTATTATATAGATTTTAGGTTGTCACCACTACGGATAAAACCTTAACTTGACCCTCATATTCAACAATCGAACAATAAGCGAGACATTCTAAATTTGAGACTCAATGGTTACATAAAATTCAAATTTAACATATGCGCATGATTCAAGAGCGATTGTGGGCACCTATTATTTGTGCGGCCACAGTAAATCTAAAGAACTCATGTTGAAACAAATCTCAAGAAAAAGTAGGAGCTGTTGTTTGTTTGTTTGTTTTCTTCCTTTCTTTTTTGGTTCTGGTGCTTGTTTGGTGACTGGCATAGACCAAGACCCATCCTTAAAAAAAAATGTGCACTTTGTCCATCTTTTCTTAAGCACTATCATTTCACTATGATACTCGTGTATTTTAAGGATTTGATGGCTTTTATGGCATTTTGTCTGTCTAATGGGTCGGTCTATTATGTTCTTTGAACTACTATTTTTCCTTTGTGATCTAATTAAATATAAAACATGTTCCATCATGTAATAATACATGGGAACTATCTAAAGTTACATTGCACCTACTTCCTTCACATTTCTGCTGGTTATAATATAAACTTAGGATCAATCTTTAAGTTTGATCAGAATTCGAGGAGTCCAACACAAGAGGTCGGGGATTAAATTATAACCAAACAAACAATGTAATTCATTGTCAAAGAGGGTTGCTTTAAGCATTTTTCATACTTTAAACTTTACTTCATTGAAGTTTACAGAATTATAGAAAGATTGAGAAATAAAATTATCTGTTTTGGTTCGTTCTCATTAAGCATGGAATGATCATCTTAGGGTGATCCTTCCGTCCACAAATGCTGCTAAATTGTTTTAAAATTTAATTCAGATCCAATATAGTACTTAAGTGTACATAATAAATGTATTGAATTGGTCCCAATTAATATATATGTATATTATAACTAGTGGGGTCCTAGCATCCGACATTTTTTTAAATTCAACGATCAGGGATGTCTGGATTAACTTAGGCGCATATCGACTAATCTCTTCTTTAATTCAGTCAAATGCAGGTTATTCACGCCGAAACTAAAGTATTCATAAAAAATAAATCTCTTATGACTTAATCTCAAAAAATTATCAAAATTTAAAGTCAAAAAATCTAAATTTACAAACTTGGAGTACGACCAGAATCCAAATCTTGAAGAGACCCAATACAATGTAAAAGGAATGATCGGGCATGGAACCCTATACTCTCGAGCATTGCACCAGAAAACATCCCCATGTGCAGAATTTGATTGATGCAAATGGTTCGCCAATTTGACTTGACCCATGGTGGCAATATCGGGTGAATTAATATTGACAGCTGACTTCTTTTTTTTTTTTTTTTTTTCTTGTTTTGTTTTATATCACACCAGATAATCGTTTTCCTTAACAAGAAAATGATTTGATTACGGTATCGATAAAAAAAAGTCGGTACTATATCTCTAAAATTTATTATTTTAAAAAGTATTTTATTAATTTTTGTGAATTGTTTTACAACCAAAAGATTTATCATTTTTGTCAGTGATTTATAATTGTTATGAGTGTTTTTATCACTTTTGTAGTAACTATTTTTATCACTTTTTTTCTATACAAAAAAATTATCACTTTTATAGATATTTTATTACATTTGTGGATATTTTTATCACATTTATAAATATTTTTATCATTAATGTGGCAATTATTTTTATTATTTTTTTGGGTACCACAACAATGATAAAATTACCTACAAACGTAATAAAAACAACTACAAATGTGATAAATGAATGTATGATATCAAAATTTTTTTCACCTATCGTAGTCAACTCCACAAAAAAAAATCAACAAGAGGATCATCTCTTAATGGTATAATATAAAGTTGGGATTTAACAACGGTATATAAAAAAAAAATCGGTATTATATATTTATTTATTACATTTATTATTATTTTTATTATATTTATGGATACTTTTACCACTGTTGAGGTACTCAAAAAAATAATAAAAATAGTTATCACAATAGTGGTAAAAACATTCGTAAATATAATAAAAATATTGATAAATTATCCACAAAAGTGATAATTTTTTTGTACCTAAGAAAAGTGATAAAAATAATTACCACAAACATAATAAAAACACTCACGATAAAAAAAAAAACTCACAAAAATAGTAAATTAACCATAAAAGTAATAATAATCTATTAAAATTATAAAATACTTTTTAAAATAATAAATTTTAAAAATATGGTACTAAATTTTTTTTGAGGGTATCTGGTCAAGTCCATAAAGTTGTGTGCAGCCTAATACTACCCATTAGTTCGGTCCAATCTGTCACAAAAATTGAGATCATGTTACAGAAAGAGTACTTTTTTAATTGTTTGTACTTGTTTATGACTCTAACGTTACATAACAAACGCATAAGGCAGTCTTTTTTCTATTTCTTTCTCTATTTTGCTCGTTTCATTATAAATTTAATATAACTTTATATTTTCTTCAATCTCTGTTTTTCCACAGATGGTAGAACCACCTTGCCCTCTTTGTGACAATGAAGAACAGCATAACATATGACACAACACTTCACAGAAACTATAAAATAAATTGAATATCTAGGAGGAGCCCACATGGGAGAGTCCAAAAAATGTCTCTCTCCATATGAATTTGTTCTCCAAAGTAAATCACAAACAACATATGAATATTGGTCACTGTCAGTGATGTCTTCAAGCAATTAGCTGAAGATCATCAAATGAATTGAAAAAATAAATGACATATGGGTTGGACTAATTTGAATTGTGAGTATTCAGCAGAAGTTCCATAGACGAATATCGCCTTCTTCATAGACATCCTCAATCATTGTTGGATCGAAGAACGCCCCGTTCAGCATATCAATATACTTTGGTGAATCAAAATTGTACCAAGCTGCAGTCATGGAAATTGGTTCATCGACAACATATGGCGACGTGTAGGCATTGTCGAAAGATGGTACTAATGAAGCATCATCTTCAATGTTGTTTGATGGTGAATAGGATAACGATGGCGAAAATGCTGATGATGATGAGGTCGAGGTTGAGGTCAAGGTCGGAGATGGTGGTGGGGGTGGGCTGGTGGCATTGTCAGGAGAACTGTGGGCAGCTGCTGCTGCTGCAACTCTCTGGATAGATTTAGGGGACATGATGGCCGATCCTGCAGTGACAAGAATCTCATCTTTTTTAATAGTATCAGGAAGGTATTGTGATGAGGATATTGGGAAGTTGAGATTGGCTGAGGAACCCTTGAGGCACAAGAGTGCAGCATCATAGGCTCTAGCAGCAGCTTCTGGGGTTGAGTAAGAGCCTAACCATATTCTTGTTTTTTGGTTTGGTGCTCTTATCTCAGACACCCATGAACCCCAGGTCCTCATTCTCACTCCTTTGTACTTCTTCTTATTGCATGATGAAGATGATGCCATTGCTTTGGATGGCTCTGATTGGATCTTGTGTTCTTTCTTCACCATTGTTGGAGAGCGAATAAGAATAAAATACCTTTGCGGACACCTATATAGTATATATTCTTGAAGGATGATTGCTTTGGATGTACAGAAGATGTTGAAGGATCAATTCTCTGTCTCCTCTCTCTCTCTCTATATATATATGTATATATGTACCTTTTTTCTTCTTCTGTATCTGTATCTGTATCTGGGGATGTGAATGAGATGTGAAGTGATTGTGAAGGAGAAGAGGTTGATATTTATAGATGGGGTTTCAGCCTTAAATTCAGTAGGCAGATCCCTCTAGTTAAAGAATGGTAAGGTTCGACCAAGTAACAGAAAAATGGAAGACAGATATTTTCCAGTTTTTAATAGGATTAAAATAAAAAAACTTTGCTTTCAACAAATTGACTAATTTGTCCTTTCATGTCAAATCCTTTATTAGAGTAGCAGCCTTAAACTGCCCAGCTTTGACGCTTTATATGTGGGTTAGAAATAGTATTGTCTTTGATGGCTTTCAAATTTAACATGAGATTTTTACTGTGGCAGGAAATGGAAGACACGATATGTGAACCCGATACAAAATCGATGCAAAATTAGAGGGTTACGGTTTAGTCCAAGCAGGTTTGAGTGATAAATGATGGATCCATTAGAACTGTCAAATAAATGGGTCGATAAAATTTTTCTAAACACAACTTATACATACTATAAATCTAATCTGACACAAACCTAACTATACACAATCATAAATCAAATAGGAATTGAACAAAGTTTGACATGATACAACCTCAAGGGGTAGTTTAAGTGATAACAAAGACTAGTTATAAACTCAGAGGTTCTGAGTTTGAATCTTGGCAACCCCTTAAAGTTAGGTTATGAAGGATATTTATCCCTCATGAATACTCTAATCCCAACATGGATGGTCTATCTTTGACCGAACAAAGAAGAAAAATAATCGAAGTACACGTAAGTTGACCTGCACACTCCGAACTATTGAATGATATGATGTGGACACAATACATTACTAATCCTACTTTTTAGGAGTCACAAATAAGACGCTTTATAATGAGGAGATTTTTCCCATCATGTTGGTTCACACACACACACATATACATATGTATATATACATATTATTTTTTTTGTAGAAAAACAACAAAATTAATCAATTTTTAAGCTCCAAAAGAGAGAAAGGGGAAAAATAATAGATGTCTTTGAAGGAAAATACGACCTTTTCAACTTGGCAAGTAATAAGATATGACTAAAAACAGGTGATAAGTGTGAAAATTTTCAAGGAATGGTGTAAGTTTGGCAGTCTGTCATAAACTCGAATCTTATTCAATAGTTTTGACTTACATAACAAGTCACCCCCATATGACACCCTGAAGGTGACCTTTAAAAAAAACAGAAGAAAATATTAAAGACTATGAACTTACACACGGATTCAAGGGCAATTGAGTCATTTGAGCACATGGGCTTACATTTCTTTTGCTGATAATATATTATAGCTTATACCTACACTGGGGTAGTGATATCTTCTTCTAAACTTTTATTATGTATACAATAATGTATGTTAGAGAGAGAGAAACATAGGATTCTGTCATAGGCAGCTTCCAGGATTTTGCAGGTGAGGATTATTTTTCAATATGAACTCTAAATTGGCATGATCTGCAAATACACAGATTAAATATGATTGATTTGTCACGTCAAATCGAGTATTCATCATCAAGTACTGTATGAATTATTGTAGCATTTTTTTCTTAATTTTACGCTATTGAAAAAATGGGTTTGATTGTAGTTACAGTCTTGAATTTTAAGTTCGTGATTGTTTGAGTTAATTCAAACAGTACACAGTTATTAATAGATGGTATCAAAATATTTGAAAAAATAATTAGTTAAATAAATTAAATAAAAATTAATTAATATTCAACACGAATTCAAAATGATAGGTGAAAGTGAAACCTTCCTGTTGCCACCCTTAATCTAGAAAAGAGAATGACAAAATGAAAAAACAACAGCCTAAACGCGCAATAGAACAGTGGCAGCACAGTACTTTTCCTTTGCAGATAACACAGCTGGTGCTTCTCTGTCTTGCAGCTCTAAAACCGCGTCGAGGGCCTTATCACCCTGCACATTATTCTAAAAGTCTATCTCCTCTCTCTCTCCCTCCCTCCCTCCCTCCCTCCTTGTTCTTTCTCTATCAAGGTACAGAGGGTAGATAAAAATAAAACTAAGAGCTGTCACAAACAACCATTTCATTGCTAAGCTTACGTTGCATGACTTGACTTCTGCTTTCTCTTTCACTGCTTTCTCTTTCACAACTAAAAATCAACTACTTCTCTTTTTTTTACTTTGGGGAATGCATGCCAGCATGCACATGACTAGTTCATATTTTGCCTCTTTTGGAACAAACTACACTTTCCCATGTGGGCCTTGCTTTCATACTTGAGGTCATACCCTCTCCATACTAGGAAAGTTGGAAAAATTACAACTTGACTTTAAAAAATTATAAATTTTAGTACAGTATCAAATCCGATATCGTATTCTTTTCCAAAAAAAAATTTGAGAGAATCATATACTCACAAAGTTGTTGATGGGAAAGTATGCCAAATTATGCTATCCCCCATGTGTGAAGAGGGATGCAGCATAAGTTTATTATTTTAAATGTCACAAAATGGAAGATACTAGGGGTAGCCCGTATTTGAAGGACGGTGTAATATGAATAGTTTTGAAAAGGGTATTGGTAGCCGTTAAATTAGTTTATTTGAGATCGTCAGATAGATTTATTAAAACCTATCATATCTTATATTATAGATTGTCGATAAATAGGAATAGATCTTATTTATTGACATGTCGAAAATATTTCGTTATAAGTAGGGTAGTCAAGCCAACTCCTATACGAGCTCCAAGAAGTTCTTTCATTTGAGCGTAAACTGCGACTTTTTTGTATTGTGAGTTCAAATGACGTATTAAAAAAAAAAAAGTTTTTGATATGTTATGAACATTTGCTGAATATAAATGGTACAAATACAATAAATTTTGGTATGATAACAAAATGTTCTATTGCGTACCATAGTCAAGTTCTAATTTGAATTTCTCTTTCTCTCTTTTGCTAGTTTAATTTTTGGGTTAATCGTAAATTACACTTTGAAAAATTATTCGAATCTCAATTTACACTCTCAAAGATAAAAAATCTCAATTTGTACCCTCAAAAATAGAAATTTATATCAATGAGCACTTGAAACTACCAGCCGTCAGTTTTCCTTCTAAAATTAAATGGATAAATTATACATAAATCTTCTCATACTTGTCATTTAATCATTTAGACCCCCTCACATGTAGAATATTATTGTTACAACTCCTAATGTTTGTTCACGTGTAACCGTTAAAAAATATAATTTCATCTTAATAAAAATTATAAATTTCATACTACCTTTTATTTTGTGGGCATGTTTACTCTAAAATTCAAAATCAAACTTATCATTTGAATACTTAATATAATGCAGGTATTTATATAATGTTCTTTATATCCAATACAATACATCACTTAAATAGAATTATTTAGATGCCCAATTGGGAGAATATTTTTAGTTATATTTGGATTCTAAAGGGACGTAAGTGTAATATTTCAAATGTAAGGGGTCTAGGTGATTAAGTGACAAGCATGAGGGGGTATAAGTGTAATTTATCCATATAGTTTTAAATGGCAAACTGACGATTGTTAGTTTGAGGTGCGCATTAATATAGATTTCTATCTTTGAGGGTGCAAATTAAGATTTTTTATCTTTAAGAGTACAAATTAAGATCCAAACGATATTTAAGGGTACAATTTGAGATTAATCCTTAATTTTTTTTTAGTATGCAGCATCTAATTGTACTGTCCGATGAACATGATCAACTAGGACAGTGTCGGGTCAATCCGTACATGCCCCTCTCGATTCTCTCTCCTTCCTCCGAAACACAAGTGAGAACACACAAACACTACCAGTCTACCACGCTACAAGGAATCGTTTCTCACTACTCTTTATTGTTTGAAAAGAGAGTATTAGATTAAACTAATAATTAGTACAAAGTATTATAGTATTATGTGTGTTAACGTACCAGGTGGGTGACAGTATGAATCTTGTAAATCTTATACATGTGTTTTTCGGAGACATCTTGCATGTTCGAGACACACTCTCTATTTTTGTCTATTTCTTTAAGTCTCGGATTTCCTGGAATGTAATGAGGGGCTTTGTTTCTTCGAAGTTTGAAGGAAATTTCCAAGAAAATATTTTGTTATGAAAGAGATTTTGATAGTTACACCCCTTGATTACAATCTCATTAGCTGTCTTTGTGCAAGCAAAGACATAATCAATGTATATTTGTTTACTCCTTTGTTTGGCCAATGGCTTAAAGTTGCTTGAAATCCTAGTCTTTGACCACAGAGGTTGATGTTTCAACCTACTTAATCTACTGAAAATGTAATAGCAATACTATTTGGCTTAATTTTTTTACCTAATGTGTTAACCTAATCAATCATCGTCATTAAATCAAACATTGAGCTCTAATATTGGATAGCATCTACTACCAATCTAATGATTGTGATGATATAAATCATTAAATTGTGTATGGTCCCAATAAAAAAGTTTAAACCAAGTCTGTGTATGGATGCTTGTGATTTTATCCCAAAGCGAGATTTGTGGAGAAGGCAGCTAGCTTGTTTGCTTTTGTTTTGTTGGTTTGATGGAATATAAGTCGGGGTGGAAATTTATTGTGGGTGTCTTATATTTCAGTTCTAATAAGAAACTGATTTGATCCTTAGGGATTTAGAAAAGTGGATGTCTTAAAATTCCACTTCAAGTAAAAGCCCAATTATAAATTTTATTGTATTATAAGCCAAAGTATTTTGGGTATATAAATAGATTATAGGCTACTCAGTTTCTTTTGGGAATTTTGGTGCCTACTTTTAGGCATCCATGTTTGGTTCTATTTTCTGGATTAGGGAATTTTGTGTAATCTCCTTTCGTTGATAATGAAACTTTGTCGTTTTGTTTTGCCCGTAGACGTTAGCTTGCTTGTTGAGCCGAACCACGTAAATTTTGTGTTCTACTTTTTTTATTTCATTGTATTATTATTTTGCTTATGGCCTTGGTTCATAACAAACTAGTATCAAAGTTTTGATTTTGTTGATGTGCTTCGCTCGTGGAGGAGGCTTCGAAGCCAATCCACATAAATTTGTATTATGTATTTTTTTATTTCGTTTCGATTATTTGTTTGTGGCCTTTGTTCATAACAAAATCACTATAATACAATTGAACGATGTCAAATAAGAATTAAGTCAGATTTATAAGTCCAACAGAATTACTCGCCACTAAACACAATTAACCTATTGGGAGTGTGGTAGGTTTATAGTATATAGGGGAGAGGTGTGGGTAACCTATGGCACTAAGTTGATGAGGGTTTCAAAACACTGTTTGAAAGGGATTGAGAAGGAATCTTGGTGTATGATTCACAAGTATATTCTTGCCTTGTCAATGGTTTTGGCAATGCTTCTGTTAGTGTGATCTCGAGATCAGTAGATTGCAAATTGGTTCTTTTACCAATACAGTGGAATTGGTGTGAACCATGCATGAATGTACCTCAAGTTTTATGGAACTACCAAACATTTTTGTTGTGGTTTCAATTTTACTTTCTTTCTTATATTTGTGTGTTGTTGTACCACCTCTTTCTCTCTCTTGAATCTATAATATAAAATATGGCAGACTTCAATAAACTTATTCGACAGTTTCAAATAGACTCATTCAACGGCCACCAATATCTCACTCAAAATCTTTCACATTGTACCGTGCCTTCGGTTACCCCTAGTATATCCATAAAACTAACTAACTCCATTTGTATGGTCAGTTAACCCATTTATTACTTTTGTTTCACAATGTCCATAAGAATTGTCAATCAATCATATTGTATTAGGCTCATATAGTGTTTTAAAAGCTTATTTGTTAAAATTTTCTCAATTCATACTCGACCGATTTAAAATTATGTATAACTAATTTCGTATCGATCAT
This sequence comes from Ilex aquifolium, assembly GCA_951799425.1. Taxonomy (NCBI): domain Eukaryota; kingdom Viridiplantae; phylum Streptophyta; class Magnoliopsida; order Aquifoliales; family Aquifoliaceae; genus Ilex; species Ilex aquifolium. Next base: position 23,233,628 of record OX637402.1, read on the forward strand.
CTATTTGACAGGTTTAACGTATCCACACCTTTATCACTTAAACTCGTTACGATTCAACTCAAATATGTTAGTTGCAATATTGATTTTATGTCGAGCTTGTGGATAGTATCTAGAATTGTCGGGCTAATAATCTCCCCAAATCCCATAAAGACTCGATGCACGGGATCACTCTATACATCACTTTCCCTAATACATAATGCACTTGTGCCATGGCCCTACCTGATCATCAATGTAGACACATGCTCCTTCTATCTTCAATACTATAAAACTATGAATCATAACTATTACTACTGTTCCTACTCTACAAATTTTTGTGCAGATACAGATGAATGCAGGACATAGTATGAACTCGTACAGCTCCTATGATGTTCCGTACCTGTCGTATTAAAGAAAGCGACATGTCGATAATGATAATGAAGTCTGTATTCAAAGGTGGCGAGCCAAGACAACGAAGGTAGGACCAGTATACATTCAGTTGGGTGAGAAGCCAAAATTTCATTAATACTGAGATGGATGAGATTGGGGTGGAGGATGGGCTAAAGGTACAATGAGCCTTTGACTCTTGCAAGTTTGTTGGAGAGGATGAAGAGGCAAGATCCATATGGGCAAGCTCTAAGAAGCATCCAATCCACTCTTTTTAGAGAGAGAGAGAGAGAGAGTTCCAGGAAAAGACCTATGGCATCAGCAACCATATCCTCAAAGGCATAGGGCAAAGTGCCTTCTAGTTGTCATGGTACAAATATATACAAACTAGATGATCTTGAGAAAACAACTTTGTTGACCCAAAATGAAAAGCAACTAGCCCCACAAAATATTGAGTTGTTGTTTGGTAATATTTTTTTATATAGATAGCAAATATGTGTAAAAAAAACGAACATATAAACACAAAAGAGAAATTTTTTTCCTTTTAAGTAAAAAAGTATTTTTTTTTTTTTCCTACCCTCTTGCTTCCAAAAAAAACTCTTCTTCTTTAAAAAGTGCCATAGAATGAAGCCTTAATTTTCTGTTATAATTGTGCAGCCAGAATACTTCAACACTAATGTGTTTTGAGTTTTTTCTTCTTTAGCAGCATAGTTCAAAATTTACTTCTAGAGACCAAGAAAGAGAGAGAGTGTGTGGGGTGTGTGTGTGTGTGTGTGAAGGAAAAGGGAATCCTGGACCAAAAGGGTTCGAATCTCCGTACATCAATATGTTCCCGCCCCTTTTTATGCAAAGATTGTAGGAAAAAATTCAAGTTTGATGCAGCTGGTAAATGGACAACTAAACAATAGTGTAATTTTTGGTAAAACTGAAAATTACTAAAAAGTGAATGTTAAAATTCAAGAAATGAATGGAGAATACTTAATCAACAATTAAGATCATTCACTTGTAGTTCAAAAATTAAAGTATTTTACTTCAAGTTTTTTAATCACTACATTGAGCTAGTTCAAAAATTATCATTCATTTAATTTTGTCCTTCTCCTCACCACCTCATTGCCACCAACTCCGCCCCCACCATCCCTCCACCATCACCATCCCACTGCCCTACCACCATTACCACCAACCTATCATTGTTGATGCTATAACTATCATCATCGTTGCGATCATCAAAACCCTCGACCACGGCCGCAACTATTACCCCCCACCATTACCTCCATCATAACCACCACCACCACAACCACCACCTACATAACCTTAGCATTGCCACCACCATCACCATCCCACCCCTATAATCCTCGACCTGACTCCGAGATCTTGAATTCTTAACAAAGCCTCCACTTTTGCTTGTTAAAGAACAAACTTGACTATATAGGGCAGTCCTAGTTCTAGTATTGGAGGAAGCACATGGAATGGAACGCATGAGTTGTAGGATAGCCAATCCTTAAGAAAGCTACTCATCGGGGTCCGATTAGTCGACCTAAGCTAATCATTGTTCAAATGGAAAGAAAATCCATTTTTAACCGAAAAATACTAAAGCGGCAGATTGGGAAGAAGTTCCTTATTCTAGGGAAGCGTAAAAGATAGAGAGATTTTCTATTATATGATATTCGTGGCTTTTACTTATCAACCAGAAAAAGGCTGCCTTTTCACTTAGTTAATTACTGAAGAAGGCTCTTGTCTCTGTAAGTCTATACTAGGCACTCTATCTTTCCACCATATACCTTTCTATATGGGTATTCGGCTCTCGATTGAATGCGACTGTATTTGTCCCTGTTTTCTTCGGTGTTGATCCCACCTCTGGAAATGGCAAAATTGGTGGTGTGCGACAATTTAGGTTGTGGGGTATGATGGTGGTGGGATGGGGGTGATGGTTGTGGTGAAGGTGATTGTGGCAGCAGTGATGAGGGATACTTTCATATAGAGCATAACAACGATAATGAGGTGGTCATGGGAATGATAGTGGTGGGGAGAGGTGGTGGCAACAACGACAAAGTGGTGGTGCTCGTGAGGTGATAGTGACCATCATGATTGTTGTGATGGTGGTTGGTTGATAATGGTTGCGGTGATATAACAGAAATGAGGAGGTGGTGGTGGTGGTGGTGGTGGTGGTGGTGGTTGTGGCAGTAGCAGCAAGCTGGCAGTAACAATGATAAGGTGATAATTATGAATGATTAAGGTAGTAATAAGGTTGAGATCTGGGGGTCGAGTAGTGATAGTGGTGGTGGTGGTGGTGATGTTAGTATTGGTGTTGCCGCCCCCTTCGACAACAACGATGATAGTGGTGGTAGCAACAGTAACGCTTGTGGTCAATCATGAAAATTTTAAAAAATCCTTATTCATTAGCACATTAAGGAGCAAGTGATAAGTAGGTAAATAATTACTTAAAATTTTAGTTTATTTTAAAGAAATGCTTAAATTTTTAGGTGACATGATTCCTTGTTATCAAATGCCCTTAATTGAAAAGGTAAGAAATATCTCCAGTTTTAAGTGTGGAATTGGTAACCAAACACCAAGTAGAAACTAACTATAATTGTTGATCAACCTACATTTATTTTTTTAATTTAATTCTCACTTAAACGTAATTTTTAACTTATTTCACCATTTACTATTTTGTAAAAGAGAATCTTCAAAAGATTTCCTATGTTTCCATGTGTTTTGTAAATGTACTAGTAAATACCCGTGCCTGAAGGCACTATGTAACAGAAAAATCTCAATAATTATAAAAAATGAGCATTAGCAAGAACAAAAGTGGCACACATAATGAGGTGACCAAATAAGTTGATCTGTCTAATAAATCAAAAAAAAAAAAAAGACCAAAATTTCCTCTGAAGATAATATTTCCAAAACTTTAACCTATATACACCACCATAAAAATTATGAAAATTCTCGTCCCTAATCCGACCAAGCATTCCAATCACTATAATCAGACATCTTTTTCTAAGTCACAAAATTCATTATAACAATCTCCAAAACATTTCTATTTAATTTCTCAAATCTACAGGAATTGTCCCAAAGCGCAAATATTTTTTCTTGCAACAAACTTGTCGATGACATGAACGAAACATTGACAAAGATCAGGTGTCCATCTCAATTGTGGCACCTTGGATCGTACATAATGCCTTAGAGCTCCATTGTTTTCCCTATTTCCCCTTTCCACTTGTTTTACCACCTGTGTCTTCCCTAATCAAAAAGGTAAATTAAATTGTCAATCACTCCACAAAAAATGGACGAAATAATACGTCATAAATAATATTTTTATACTTACTTCATAAAGCATATACTGGCAAAATTTATATCAAACTATTAATAATAAAACGTTTAACATGAGCTTGCAAACAAAAAATCAAAGTGATCAAAAGAAAATTGAACCAAAGAGAAGTCTTCAAGAATGAACTGGTTTTTGGATGTGCTTTAGATGCATTTGTCTAGAGTCACCAAGCCAAAGTTTTATATCCACATTCCATCATTGAGAACCAACCTTAAACCTGCAATCACCAAATTCAAAAGGTCATCAATTGACCTACACATATTAACATCTATATGAATAAAATCATAATTAATCAAACAAAAAGTCTAAAGAGTCATAAATTCATTAGATCAGAAAGAATAGTGTAAAAAAGTGAAACCCACTCCATACAAATAAAATCAGAATTGAAAAGTTCACTAAACTTTCTGCAATATAAAAGAAAATCACTTATAGGCATAAAATCAATTCTAGGTGTGTATCAACACCCTCATATTACTGAGCATAAAATCAACTCAAGGTGTGGAACAGCAAGTGTGCCGCGGACATCATATTGTTGAGCATGACCAACTAATGGGTACTTTTGCCTTCCAATGAATCGAACATCAGGAGTCCACTAAGGAACCTTACCCATAAAAACCCGGCTAGGTAATCCCACGCTTTCCTTGGGATCTCCTCTATAGGGAACTGATATCTAACAGAGATGTCTCTGTTAAGATGAAAGTCTTGGACATTTAAGGTCAATGGAGAGGTTGATCATTTATTGTCCAAAAAACGTCTGCCACATGTATAGTATGCAATTTTTAATGTGTCCCAAGAGCTCAATTTAATCCTTCCATTATAGATGACGATGGAACATCCGAATATGATTAGCTCTTTGTCCAATCCACCATCTTCTGCTTAGAACTTCCATATAATATCAAATTAACTTTGGTCTGCCACATTGATCATATTTTCACCAAGTGGCTGAGTTTAAAGCCTACAATAAATCAAAAACCATTCAATGAAAATTGGAGATCCTTGCAGAGTGTCTAGCTACGTTAAAAAATAAATCCACAATTCCACACTAAATGGACTTTAAAGTGGAATTTCACAAAGAAAATGTGGGCAATCTGCTTAACTGCTTCAAACCACACCAAATATTGCATTGCTAGCCTGCTTTTTTGTTCTCAAAGTAATCTTGTACCCGACAATTTCAATTTGTCTTGCTTTTGTAACAATGAAGAACAATAAAACTTAGTATTATTTCCTAAACCCAAACATTGTTGATAGAAATTGAAAAATGACAACAATATAAATAAACAGATAGCACCCAATTAAAGCAACAAAGTTTACACAAATCACAATTTGGAAATAAGAAACACTATGAAAATAAATCGTCATCATCGCATTTGCAGCATGGGATATTAATTGAAAACAAAAAGGTATGCTACATTACAAATTCAGATCTTGAATTCAAACTCAATTACACGGTTATTTTAAACTCTCAAATCTGAAGCACACAAAGCGACATGACCTCAAAGAATAAGTTTTTAAAGTGTGTGGCTCTGTCACTTTGTGTAACTATGCGTGTTCGAGTGCGTGTTCGTGAGCGTGAGCAGAAAGAGATGAAGGAATTGAGAGGGGGAATACATACCTGAGCACTGTGTGAGAAGCAGCGGGATGCACAGGGAGATAATAAGGATGGCGAGAGAGAGCAGCGGCTTTGCAGAGTTAAGAGTTTGGATTGAGAGAGAGAAGAATTGGGGAAGCCATTAGGCATGAAATGGGCGGGACATTGGGGCAATATTTTGGGGATAGTTTTTGGTATGCAAAGGAGATCACAACCACACCTTCTTATGGAAAGGAGATCACAGAGATCTCATTGTGTGTGCGAAGCGTGAATTGGGCGTGAGATTGAGATAGAGAGTTGGGCCACAGAGAGAGCTGCGCATGAACAGAATTGGGTCTGTGTGCTCGTGCATTAAGCGAGAGAGAGAGGTGTGTCTGTGTGCGTGAATTAGAGATATAGAGAGAATGGGAGAGAGAAAGTCCAGAGTTAGGGTCAACTGCTGTCAATTAAATTAGGGAAGATTTGCTTCATGTTTGGGAAGGAATTAGGAGAATTAAATTTTTGGAACGTTAATTATGGAAATTATTTTTTGGGCGGCAAATTTTTTTTAAGAGCTAATGTTGTATGTCGGATCGAAACGATACGAGACGTCAATAACTCGATACAGTTTGGGATAACGTCGTCTATTAGATAATGTCTTTTTTTATTACGAAACGATCTCAACCACTCTTTGTCTCTTGGATTCAAAATCGTTCTACTTTATTATATAGATTCTTATACAAACGTGTATTTAAATTACGGTTTTATAACAACAACGGTAAATCAAAAATCACAATAAAGTGGAAATAAAGATCACATAATAATTTGTTTGAAAGAAATACTGTCATGGTTTCATTTTTTTTTTCTTTTTTTTTTTATTTATTTATTCACAAATGCAAAAGCATTACAAGAAACAAAATTGAGGAAAAGGCACAAGACACATTTCCTTAACAAAAAACAAAACAAAAGACACCAAATAAAAAACTCCTCAACAGCTCTAAAAGGCAACAAAGCACAGAAAGCTTCAAGAACATCCCAACCTCTTACAGCAGCAAAACCGCACCAAAAAACCTTCCAGAAGACAGCCACCCCTAAACCACCACAGCAACACTACAGAAAAATAAGAACAAAACCCATTAGCCCATATCATCAAACACCAAAGTCTTACTCTTCCTCGGCATAGGAAAACCCCTCAAATCACCCAGCAGAGCCAGCTTTACCTCACAAGGCAACTGCAAATCCTCAGAAAAATCATAGGATCTCCCTCCTTTAACTGCCTCATTAACTAACCTGTCAGCAACAGTATTTGCTTCTCTATAAACATGACTAATCTGAAATTCCACACCCCTTAACAAATACACAATCTTCCTCCAATATATGCAGCAAAGGCCATGGACATTCACAGAGGCCCAAAACAGCATTCACAAGTATCAAGGAATCACATTCAATCATCAAATTATAAACAAATAGCCCATGACTCTAAATCAAACTCAGACCATCCAGCAGAGCCCGAAATTCAGCAGTCACCATAAAAGAAACTAGCCGCAAGCACCAAACCCCCAAATTCATCCCTTAACACAGCACCACCACCTGATATACCAGGATTCTTTCTAGCAGCCCCATCAGTGTTCAACTTCAAAAAACCAGCAAGAGGCGCCATCCATTTCACCCATATTATTTTGGTCTCAACATGAGAAAACATTTTAATATGTAAAAACTCCAAAAAAGAAGAACCAATAGCATCATCCTGCACCTTTGGCTTTATGTTCTTCACCTGATACCTAAGAATGCTGCAGATCTTTACAAAGACAGAATAAGAATGAAGCAGACCCTCTCCAGCAACTCTTCTGCACCTCTCTTTCCAAATCTGCCAAAAAATTAACAAAGAGATACTCCAGAGCAAACCATGACCCACAGACTTTCGTTTAAAAATCCTGACCAACCTTAGAAAGCGAGTCAGAGGTCTCTCCCCATCCACCAAACAAAAACTTCCCACCACAGCAAATTTACCCCAAATTACCTTCGCATAATCACATTCAACAAACAGGTGATCCATAGTTTCCACATTCTGATAACACATGCAGCATCTGCTCGCCAAGGATATACCTATTCTCCTAAAATTAGAATCTAAAGGCAAAGCTTGACACAAGATCTTCCATCCAGAAAGTTGAGCACTAGGAGCAGTGACAGTCTTCCAAATAAGCCTAGACACCTCATGCACCACACCCTGCCTCCTTACCAGATGCCAAGCTGTTTTAACAGTAAAAACTCCAGAACCAGTACACTGCCAAACCAGTTTATCCCTAGATTCTATCAAAGACACATCACAGCCCAGCACTTCCTCCCTTAACTGCTCATCCAAAACTTCCATCAAACTATTTAACTGCCATCGAGAGTCCACAACTAACTCATACAATTTAGGAAAGGAATGAGGCACCACTCCATTCCTACTCAATAAAGCACCATTCCCCATCCAGTTATCACACCAAAAATCAGCATGTAAACCATTCCCCACTAACATTCTGGAATAAGCAATAACCTTTTCAAAATATGGTCTCAAAGCTTCAAAACACACTGAATGGGACTTACTCAAACACCTCAGCAAGTGCTTTCCTCTTAAAAACTTAGAAGAAAATACTTTAGCCCACAAAGAAGAGCCTTTAAGAATATTCCAAACTTGCTTCATTCTAACTGCATCTTGCACCTCCTCAAACCTCCGTAACCCCAAACCACCCTCTGTCTTTGGTTTTGTAATTTTGTCCCAAGCCACCCAATGCCTTTTCCTCACACCCAGCTTATTTGACCAAATAAATCCAGCCATCAAGGAATTAAGCTTATAATCAGAGTCTTGGGTAAATTCAGAGGGTAAATTCAGACAAGCAAGCAAATGCACTGGCATTGCAGAAAGCACATATTGCACCATCAGGACCCTACCCATATTAGACATTAACTTAGTATACCACCCTTCTAACCTCTGTCTAAATTGCAACAATAACCCCTCAAAGAATCTGACTCTAACTCTACCTTGAATAACAGGGCATCCCAAGTAAGTAAAAGGGCAGTTCTTAATTGGAATACCAGCTAAACCCACTAGTGAAGACCTCCTCACAGCTGAAATCCATTTAGAACAAAACATAGAGCTCTTTTGAAGATTAACTTTCTGCCCATACTTGACAGAGTTTTCTCGAGCAAAAGATTCAGTATTTTGGGAACATTTTGACCCTGCACTGATGCATTTGGAAGCTGAGTGTGGTAGATTTTTCATTTTAACTGGGTGTGGTGGATGACACCTACAATGTTGTTTACCTTTGTACCATTCGTTTCTTTCAGTAATAGGACTATCGTTCTTAAGGGCTGAACCTTACCTTGACATGCCGTGAATCCTCTTAAAAGAAATCGTGCCTTTGAGAACTCAGGTAGAGGTGGTGCATGGTTGTCATCATCTTGTGTTGTATGATGTTGGGTTAAGCCCTGCAATAAGTGTAACCCCATCATCAGCCCATGTCGTTAGGTGTTGGGTTAAATCCCACAACAAACAGAACCCTCATATTTTGTTGCCACAACAAACGGTTATCCACTAGCCAAATGTGCAGCTGCATTGAGAATTGAATCAATATTTGACGTAAAGCAAATCCCAGTTATCAAATGAGTGCATTTATCAATGAATTGAACGATGCATTCATCAATGAAAAGCCTGCGGAAGCATCCTTTTTGCCCAGAGCACTCAGCTTGCTATGAAGGATGAGGTTCACCTTTGACCCGCTGCAGATTTGTGCATTCAAACAATAGTATGTAGTGAAATTAACTTCCGTCCACAAAAAAAGGGTAGTGAAATTAACTTACCAGTCAAGTCTGTCATATTGTCCGCAACACTTTCAGGGATTAATCGGGCAGAATAATCACCCTGTATTCCCTGCAAAACATGTACCATGGTTGATTACTAGAAACCACTAACTTATCACAGGGTAGCTGCTACATGTTTAGGCATGCAAGTCTGCTGCCAATTGAACCTTCTGGCACCTAAACTTGGATCCCAAAAGGCAAATGAAATTAGAGAGGCAAAATCATATGGATCTTGTGTACATCTGACAATCAAAATATAAGAATTTGCATGGCATTGTAACACCAGATTGACTTGCAAATAGAAACCAATGTCTGGAGACAATGTTTCACATCTAGTGCCCAAGAAGAATCCCATAGAAAACAGGTTGATCGACTTCTGAATCCACTCCAGATCAAATACATACTTGTGCTAGAAGGAAATAAAAGTACAACTGCATATAATTCAAATCACAGTTACATCTTCTTCAGGGGGAAAATTTAAATACTGTTACATGTTTCTTCGAATACTGTGACATCAACTCAGAACCTTTTGGTAGAGAATAATGATCGGATGTTCTATTAAGAAGCTCCATCGAAAGAACTCAACCGTTTGATTATAGATACATATACCTTAATTCCCTCCAAGTACACTGTATCCTTGAGGAACTGCAAGAAAGCAAAGAATAATCATCAGGGGAAGCATGTGTAATAATAAGATATTTCCCAACAAACTGGAAACTTTGCCGGACCTCATTATGGTCATGAAGTAAGATGGGAGTGTTCTTCATTGGGGAGAAACCAAGAGTGGGAATACCCAGTTGTCTCATAAATCGACCATCAGTAGTTGAAGGCAATATTTCAGGCTTTGCAAGTTTTCCACCAGCTGCTGTGATGGCTTGCTGGAAAACTGACCACCATGGGTTGGAATCATTAGTGGCTGTCATTAAAGGGCGTCCCATATAATCTCTTACTGGTCCTTTTTTAGTTATCTGCCATAGCATAAACAGAGGTTAGCCATCTTGCAGTCACACACAATTTGGTTGCCAAATGGCAAACTGAAAATTTAGAATCTCCTGTACTCTGATAGAGCTTGAAATTAACCAATTCTTCCCCTTCAACCACCCTCACCCCAGGGGCTCACCAGCGACCCTTTTCTCTGTGGTGCATTTTCATTGGCGGTTTGCGTGGTTGGGGTCCTCAAAACAACAGAGTGCCTTGGTCAGCTAGGTAAAAGAGATCATCTAGGCTCAAACCATATTTACAGGTCCACTAGAGATCAGAAGTTCAAGAAAAATTGATATCTTTCTTATGTCCCTTCCATAACCAATAAAACTCTACTAGTTTTTACCGACAAGTGCCAATAAAACCCCATCAGATCAACATCAATCTAAATAAATAGGCAATCTACACCTATCAGCACGGTAAATTGAGAGTTACGACGTAAGTTGGCATAGGGGTTCCCTTTAAATATTCTAAAACGCTTATTTGACCAGGAAAACAAGTAGTTAAAACTTAAAACCATACCACAAAGATCACCAACCAAACTGATTTTTTGGCGCTCCTAACTTATAGATGAAATGCATTAGAGGTGAAGATCCAACATCTTTTGTTGCCACGACCGCAGGGTTTTGTCTGTCACTTGACCAAACTCAAAAGGAGCCAAAACCTAAAACAAAAACTTCAGTCACCATTAGGTGTGTTTGAGGACTTGATAGTTGATACATTCCATGGGTTACATGGTGAAGTGTTGAACCCAATCTAAAAATTTACTTCAACTCCAAAACTTCAATATTCCACTACTAACAATATATTTATTGTTTTCTGAACAGCAAAGCAATAAATGCTAAAAAAGCCAGATAGGTAGCATTTATTAAGAAACACCACAAAAATATGAAGAGCCTTCGATAAATGACACCAAAACATAATGAGCTATAGCACGAGTCTAAACTATATAGGCACCAAAAAAGGACCTAGGATCCATCAACAATCAAATCAATTGATGTGTCACAATTTATCTAATCGAACTCATCAACCAAGATTTTGCCAGCAAGAACACTTTATAACTGCTTACCTCCTTGGATCATAAAGAACCTATATCTAGATTATTCTAGAGAATAGCTTGATTTCAATAAAAGTAAACTTTAAAAGGGCTTATCCCAAATTCTTGAGCATCCATGCTATCACAGCGATAGAGTAGGTAACAGTAACAGTGCTTAATAAGAACAACTAGAAAATTAAAAATAAATAGTTTCTTTCGCATTGCTGATTTTTGTACTAGGAAGCACAGTTACGGACACGGAGATAAAGTACAAAAATATAGGATATGGGTACGGCAGAGATACGACTAATTAAAATAATATAATATATTTTTTAGATAAAAATATAATTATAATATATTAAAAACAAAGCATATTTTATAACAATATTAATAATAGCACCTAGCAAATATTTATTTTTTGATTAAAATTGAAGTAGATCAAAATAAGTATCCATCACTTTCACCAAACATTCATTAACATTCATAGTATATAAGTTACATAACAATAAACACAAAAAAAATAAAGAAATCACACCCATCTTAATAAATAACAGTCATTTTTTTAAATAAAAAAAATCATGGTCGTGTCCCAACCATATCCTGGTTATGTCATCACCAGTTCAACTGAGTTCACTATCCATGACACTTCTATTCATGTTAGACACATATCCAACCATGTTCGATGCGTGTTCGTTTCAGAGACGTGTCCGACACTACCACGCACCCCTCGAGAAGTATCCGTGCCTCCTAACTTTTGTAAAGAACAATCTAGTTACTTTTTCAGCATCAATTTTACAAATTCTAAAGGATAAATTACATACAGACCCTTGAGATTTGCCATTTAATCACATAGGCCCCTCACGTTTGAAAAATTACACTACCACCCCTTATCATTAACATAGAACAAACGGACCTACCAGAAACTATGAAGTGACCATTTCAGCCTTTGATAAAAAATCAAAATAAATCAATCAGCCCAAACCCAAATATCTTGTCAAACTTATACCCAAACCCAATTCCAAATCTTAACCCAAACCCGAATCCCAAATTATAACCTCCATCGTGCTCTCTTCACACCACCGCTATTCGTCACCATCCTCCTCCTTTCAATTAGTTTTCTCCGTCAATAGCACCACCGCTAGCTACCACCACAAGAACCTAGATGGGAGAGAAACCCAATGATCATCAATCAAATCCCAAAGATCCGAGAACCGTAGGTCCAAAAAGCCCAAAGGTTCTACAGATTTGAGCAATTTTGAACCCAAAAACTCAAGTAATTACATGTTTTTTGAGTGTGCGAGAGAGAGTTGATTCAATGGAGGTGGGTGGCTTTTCAGTGTGGTAGTTTCACATGGATGGGTTGGAGGTGTTGGGCATGGTGGGTTTGCAATGCATAACAATGGTTGACAGTGGAAATGAGTTTTGAATTTTTTGGGTTGGTGGCGGTTGTAGTAGTGTGTTGATCCTGTTGTCTCTCTCTTTCTCTCTCTGGGTTCGTAGCGGATGGTTATGGGGTGGTGGTGGCAATCAATTGTGAATTTTGGGAGTTGGTAGTGTGGTTGATTTCCCTCTCTTTCTTTGTCTTTGTCTCTCTCCATCCCTACAATTAATTGGGTTTTCTTTGGGAAGCAAAATTTGATACGTTAATCGGTATTGATGTTATGGTATGTATGTGCCATCTCATGTGGTGAAATGAATGGGTTTCCAGATGCTTGGGAAGAATCTTGAAATTCTTGTTTTATAAAGGTGTGGTAAGGAACCATTGCTTGTAAATAACCCACTAAGATTGTGATTTACTTTGTTAATTTGTTTTTGCTATATAATTTAACTTTCAAAAGGCAAAATAACCATTCAATAGACTAATCTATTGTGGTTTTGTGCTTGAACTATTGTGTGCTTTAGAGGCTTGGTAGTGCGACGGGATGGAGGTAGTAGTGGCAAGTAATGGTGATGAGGTGGGTCTGGTATGTTTGGGCTCTGGACAAGTAAGGGCACTTTGGGATTATTGTTGCCTACTTATAATGACCTATGAAGCACAGACACTCTCAAGAAGGTAGCGTATTCGTGTCGAACACCGATACTCCTCGGACACATGTGGGATATTCTTTTATCCGTGTCCATTATTAAATGAAAATATTTTAATTTCGGACACGTGTCCGACACTTCTTCGGTGACATGTCTGACACTTCTTTAAACCGTGTATACGAGTAAACAATTTTTTTTTTAAAACTTTATTATTATTATTATTTATTTTTTTGGGGAGGGGGAGGGGAGATTTGAACCATTGACCTCAAGAAGGCAAAGCTTTTACAAGGTAAGGAGTACCATTGACATGTGTTGACAATAAACATGTGTTGACATGTGATTAATAAAACTTAAAATTTGACTAATAAGTATCTTATACTAAGAGAAAACATACAATTATCACAACTAAATATGTTAAAGTTGTACTCAAAATATAATAATACAATCAAAAGATAAATTAAAAGATTTAGAATAAAAGTAATTGAGAATATGAGAACAATCATTTAAATTATATGTGTAGAATACGTCTATGAAAAAATTAATGATTATTGACTAATATGAAGTCTAAAAATTCACGCTAGATGACTAAACATAACATTTACTATCATAAAGTACTGATTTTTTTATGAATAATAATATATCATTATCACTATAGTTGTGATAAATTATAGAGCAAACTTCATTTTACCCTTTTGTGATTTACCCCAGTTGCACATAACCTCCCTGGAGTCAAAAAATAACATATAACCTCCCTAGGGTCTAAAAATAACACATTACGTCCTTGTAATTTGTGGACCAAGATGCACAGTTACATTTTCTTTCTAATTTAACTGTGCGTATGATGGAAGCTCCTGTAGTGAGCGTTGATATGAAATATTCATTTTAAAATGATAGAATTGCCCTCAATCCCACTGAAACTTTGATTTTCATCTCTTTCACCTTTCTCCCTTTCTTCTCTCTCTTGTTAACAACACCGATTACTCACCTTCTTATCAACAACCACAATTATCCACTTCCCAATCAACAACGGCAACAACCCGCGGCGACCCACCTCTAACCATCAACAGTTGTGGCCACCAAGGACCACTCATCTCCTCTTTTCAATCACAACCGCAGCCACTCACCATGACCAACAACCCATCCCATCTACCCAATAAGAACCAAGAAACCATATCTCAAATAGATATTACCAACTGCTGGGAAAGTAATACTTTCATGTGCTTTCAAGAACAACCCAGAGATAGAATAAACAGAATAGAACAATAATTGAAAATGTCAAAAATGAGAAACTAACCTCTAAATCTAGGTAATCATGTAGAAAGTTTTCATCAGTATCGTCAATGGTATTAGGTCCAATTTTTCATCCCTTGTGGTTCCATTCTTTTATTTGGTTTCATTTGGATTTTCCGTTAGCGATTTTGGTTCGATTGTAATTTCGGTTCAATCTTGATTTAATTTTTAGCCGATTTGATTTAAAATAGTGGGACATTGGTGGTAGTTGTTGTGTTTGCCTCAGAGTAGGAGGAAGGGAAGATAGAGATTCAGTTTGTGTTTGGTTGTAGAAGATATGGTTACCATTGAAGAAGACGATGAAGGAAAGGTATTAAGGTCATTTTATTTTTTTTGTTAATAGAGTTAGTATTGCATCTTGATCCACAAATCACAAGGGGGTCATGTGTTATTTTTAGGCCCCATAGAGGTTATGTGCAATTGGGATAAACCACAAGGGTGTAAAATGAAGTTTGTCTAATAAATTATATTATTTTAGATATAAAACACAATTATATGTAGTGTGTCCCCAACTTGCAACTGTGTCCCAGTCCCGTGTCTGTGTCCGTATCCAGATAATGACATCATGAAATCCTAATGGCTATACTAACAAACACAAACGACAGGGTCTAGGAGTTACATGCACGCAAATCTGGGTGGGTCGCAATGTAACTTTTCAAATGTGAGGATGTCTATATGATTAAATGACAAACCTCAAGGTGTCTTGATGTAATTTATCCAATTCTAAAAGTAGAGTTGGATAAGAAGGAAACCATAAAGGGGGTCTCAAGGATAACGAGAACTTAAGCGACTCAAATCTTTATCATAGCTCCCTCAAAGATATTAATAACATCCTAAATGAACAGTTTACAGAGCCCAAAGGAGAAGAAATGGCTACTCTTGCTTATGATAATCTCAAGAAAATTTACTGTGTCATGGATGCCAAAACATTTTTACACTTCTTCAATATTTATAAATACACTGCTACTACTTTCTCAACTGCTATAATCTTTAATTGCACCGAACAAGATTTCTCATCCACATAAACCAGGGCGGGTATAAATGAACTCGTTTTTAACCAAGTACCATTTGGAGCAATTTTTTACCAAATCACATGTGTAATAGTGGGACTTAATATCCAACAATATCAATTGATCTACACCTCAAGATTTTTCACAAGTTCAGGTGAATGAACAAAATTTTCTAGTGGTACGGTCTCTACATCAAAACTTCAATTCTGAATTGGCTGGCGAAATTATCACCCTAAGTCCCAAATTGCGGATATCATGTTGGTAAATGATACAACTGTTCTTTGAACTAATGAGTGATGTGAATAACAATCCTTCAATTCAACTCCAAATGATTCACTTAACAGGAATTAGGGTGTCCCTCCCTATTTCCTATAATGAATAAATTGCTTAATAAAGAAGCCTGTTGAAAAGAACATCATTATTGCCACAAAGAAAAGCCATTACATTATCCTATGTAAATCGTCTCGCCGATGCAACTTTTTGCAGGAAATCAAAGCACCCCATTATTGTATATTCTCAATCAAACAAAATTAGGAAGGCAATGGCAATAATATACCTCATATGTCATATTCCTCGTAGCCGGTGCCCATTCCTCTGCAATTATTTTCTTCAAATGATCTGGGTCCACAGTGGGTGGCAACCGAATATCAAACCCAGCTTCCGCCTCAGATGGTTGCATGTTCATCACAAATCCCTACAAGATTAGTCATAACTCCAGTCATTGAGACATACTAACTTCAAGAAAAGAAGTTCCAATATTGACCAACAAACAACTAAGATCAAATTCAATGCAAGCAAAACCACAGAATAAATTTCAATGCCACAATATACTAAAATAGCTTGAAAACTCACAGTTGGGGAAGGAATTCCAGCTTTCAGATACACAGGATTTACGGAAATTACTTCTGAATTGGCAGCCCATCCAGCCTTAACAATATCAAACTGGTTCTCCCTAAACTTGGTCATAACCTCAATGCTCTTCATCAAATTCTCCATTGCACTATTATCATACAACCTCGATCCATGCCCCGGTGTTCCCCGAGCTCTAATAACCATATGCCAAGGCAATCTATCAGCATAAATAACCCTGAATTCATCACTAGTCGAAGCCTGCCCTTCATCCAACACAAACCCAACATTCAATTCCTTAAACTCTTTGGATTCCACAAACTTTGCCATCCCATCAGACCCACCTATCTCCTCATCGGGCACATAAGATATGTGCACTGTTCTCAGAGGCACAAACGCAAACACATTATGGAGTTCTTTAATGGCCTCCAAATACTGTACACCGATGCACTTGTCATCTTGGGCACCACGGGCGAAGATTTTACCGTCGGCGGAGAGGTGGGCAGAGAAGGGGTGGTGGACCCACTTGGAGGGCTCGGCAGGGACGGAGTCGAGGTGGGAGTTGAGGAGAATGGAGGAGAGAGAAGGGTTGGAGCCAGGCCAGGTGAGAAGGAGGAGGGGCTTGTTTGGGGCGAAATAGAGCGTCTGGATTTTGAGGGTGGGTAGAGTTTGGGCTATATTGGTGAGGAAGGAGACGGCGGAGCCGTAGTCTGGGTTGGGGTGGGCTGTGTTGATTCTGAGGTATTGTTGGAAGCGTGTTATGGGTGTGTTTTGCTCTTCTTGTTGTTCCTGATTTGTTGGTGTGATCGAGAGGAGAGAGAGCAAGAGGAGGAGTGTGAGAGTTGGTAGGAGTGAGTGGTGGTGGGCGTGGTGGTGGTGGTGATGTTTCGACATGCCTGAGTGAACTGAGAATGAGACACCGATGGTCATGACCGGAGAAGACTATGTTACCAGTATCGTGCCGGAAAACTGAAGGATTGTAAGGATTAATTACACTTTGCCAATCAAACAATGAGATTTGTGTTACTTTGTTCCCTCTACTATTATATTTCTTATATTATACCTCAATTTTGATTATTAGTTTTATATTGTCCCAACAATTAGCATCCCATAAAAATTTGACTGCAAATTATATCAATTTGTACCCCAAAAGTAACATACATTTGCGTTTTGGACAATGTAAAACTAACTTTGATAGTTTAGGGGATAATATTAGAAATTTAATATTTGAAGGGAAAAATTATATAAAAATTATAGTTTGGGAGGACAAAGTATAATTTTTTTTTTTGCGCATGGCTAATGTAGGTAAAACTTTATTTTTTTGCACATGGCGTATGTAGGATAAACTTCATTTTTTTTTTTGGTTAGGTAGGTACAGACTTCATATTCACCATTAAACAATTAAATGAAGATAAAAAAGCATGGACTTGAATGCGGTATTAAAAAAAAAATTAGTACGGTAGTTCTAAAATTTATTATTTTAATGAATATTTTTATAATTTTTTTAAATTATTTTTATGACTAAAAAAATTAATCACTTTTATAAGTGATTTATCATTTTTTTAATATTTTTATCACTGTTGTTTTTATGATTATTGTGGTAATAATTTTTATCATTTTTCTTCGGTATAAAAAAATTATCACTTTTATAGATAATTTATCACATTTATAAGTGTTTTTACTATTATTGTAGATGTTTGTATCTATGTTGTGAAAATTATAATAAAACACTGATAAATATAATAAAAATTAATATAGTATCAAAATTTTATTTTTCAATACCATAGACAACTCCAAAAATACAAAAGCAATTAGAAGTTAGAGTAAGATGGTTGGTAACTCACCCTTTCGTCACTGGCAATATAATCACCGATATTAAAAGGATAAAAATCACGTCTTTTTGAATTATGTATTTAGGTTTAAATTTGGCTTTCAACTTACCATCATCAATCAATCTCTTTTGTTCAGAGTTAAGAATAGTCAATGCAAATTTAAACTCTCTGTAACAAAAAATTACACATAATCGTTAGGTGTTCTTAACAAGGACATTGTAAAATGCTAAACAATTTTTTATTCACCGACTCCACATAATTGAAATAATATTATCAAGTTAAGTTAATCGTATTCTTCCATATTCTCTCTTTCTCCTCCTCAACCCCTTATGGATCTATAAATATGCCAAATTTAAAAATCGATTTTGATGATGCACAAAATAGACTTATGTAAGATTAACAGTCGAGTGTGTGATAAAGTGTAATTAATGGATAATTAATAGAACAATCAATGACAATAATATAAATATCGGGTCAATACACAGATATATAGTGGTTTGGTTCAGGTGACCTACTCCATTCCGAGAAATGGCAACGGTGGCGGGAGGACCTTTATTGATAAAATAAGGTGAACGAGAAAAAGAACAATGGTTAGCTCTGGGAGGGATACAATAACTAGGAGAGAGAGAGAAAAAAAGAGAAGTTATGTGAAGGGTGTGTAGAGAGATATAGAAATGCTCCTCTCAATGGAGAGAGTTTACAATTTATAGGCACAGAGCCTTATTTGAGGCAATGACTTGAGGGGGAAGACACTAATTTTTCGGGGAGAATAGTTACAAAAGGTAAATACAATTAAAGAGTGCTTTGATCTTTAAGAGTGAGTATCCCGATAATTGCTCTTCACATGCTCTAATCCTTCTTGGACTCCTTGGGCATTGGGTTGGGTCAAATTTACGAATTGAGCTTGACTTATTTTTTAGCTAATTTGGGCTTAGTTGATTTGTTGAGTCTGACAGAGTTAATTATGGGCTCGTCAGATTCATAGATGCCTTATATGCAAGCAAGCATTTCTGGCACACATTTAAATGGTAATTAAGTAGAATTCAAACCTTAGGTTATTTAAATGGTTGACATTTTATCATTTAGATAGAATTGTTGTTTTGTTGTGTTAAATCAAATTAGTAATAATTGTTGGGTTTGGATCCAGCCCATCTGGGCAACCCAATTCATAATAATGGGTCTATGGCCATTGTCCATTTATTTGATTTTTTTTACTTTGTTAATTATGTAAATAGAAAAAAGGGTGCTTGGGAATAACGTGATCAATCTTTGACCACATAAAGAATACACTTTGTAATCTATTATGTTTTTTGCAATGCCAAATATCAAAAGGAAAATTGAAAAAAAAAAAAACAAGAGGCGGCAAAAAAACAGTAGATTTTTTGCGCAAACAAGTAGTCAACGTTCGATTTTGATAAAATTTTAGTATATTGTTCACAACAACAGGACCTACGTAGCGATCAACTTATTTTGTTGAAAGTCTTCTTGGATTGATATTTTTGCAAGATCTATCGGGTTAGATTTCTTCTTATTATTTTGTTGATACTCATTTTTTTGTGATGAGTTATTGATACTTTGATAGCCTCTAAAAATTGTTCTAGGGAGGATTGTTGTAAATCCATTATTGAAATATAATTGAAGGTTGAGATCGCGTTCATGGATGTAAAATCTGAAAAAATTTAAATTTTATTATAAAGGACAAAACGGTAAACTAGCCATTACGGTGCGAATTCAAAATCTGAATTTTTCTAGAACTCGGATGACAAAAAACGGATCTCACAATTGGATTTGCCTCGCGAAATCTAGTTGTCCAGTCAATTTTCGTTGAATTCTGAGATGATTTATTTTTTGCGTTTTACGAGGCAATCAATTGTCGCGCTACTAAATAGACGTGATTAGATTTTAGTCGCGAAATCAAGAAATAATTTAAAGTTAGTTCAAATAAAATATCTTAAACTTAAAATGAGACTATATTTAATTGATTTGAGATAAAATCGGATCGGAGATGGGACATGTGGCGTATTGTAGGCCAATCATATAAAGGGGTATAAAATGAGAGAAAAATCAGATTTTTTTCCCAATTCTTCAGGCAAACACAGCTGGAAAATAGAGAGAGGAAGAAGAGAGAGATTTCAAGTTCTCCAAACCTTCTCCTTTTGTTTTATGGCAATCCGACCGTCGGATTTTTTCGAGCAAAAAACAAAAGTTTTTCTACGATACGCAAACTACGCGTATGTACCAAGATCGCGAGTTTCACTAAAGTTTCAAAAATGGGATTTTTTGGATCAAAGCTTCGAGGCTTGATTTGGTGATTTCGATGACTTCTCCTACGCAGTATTACGCTACAAAAGGTAGAATTCCTTTTCTAACAAGATTTATTTCCAATGTAGGGTTGAAATATGAAATGAGTAAAGTGTTAAAGATATAATCTCATGTATGATACATACCTAATGTAGTTGAAATGTGTAAAATGAGTGTAAGAATTGGTCAAAATCATTTATTGCATGGATTGAGTTTTGGTGAAATTGCTCATTGGAATTTTAAGATGAATATATTGTTTTGGCATACTATGTGTTTACATTTATGCCTTGAGAACTAGAACATTCAGAGCAATTCCTTCTAGAACCACCTCCGTATGTAGAGTCAGTCACCTCAGTATGCCGTGAGAATTTTAATTATTTCGTTTATTGAATTTGGTACATTGTCTATTTTAATTCTGCTAATTTTGTGAGTTTACCCTACCAATAACTAGCTTAAGTTGTAACAAGGATAAATAGTAAACTCAGAAGTTTTGAATTCGAATTTTGGCAACATCTTGGGTAAGGCCATAAGGATTTATCTCACATGAATATCCTAATTTCGACGTAGATGGTCTGTCTTTGACCAAATCTGAAAGGGAATTAGCCGATGTGCATGTAAGCTGACTTGAACATGTCTGACTATTGAAAAAAAAATTAGTAATTCTGGTTAGAATAGTTCAATTGAATTTGGATAAAAACTTTAGTGATTTTTTTTGTTTTTTCTTGTTTTTGTGCGCCAAAACTTTAAAGATCTCATTATTTCAATTGAAATTTGATGGATCAAATTAAAACTTGCTCATATTTGGAGAACGTAAATTATACTTACAAATAACCAAATAATTTTTTTTTTTGAACGCAATAACCAAATAATTACCAATAGTAATTTCATGGGAATTTAACAGTAATAAAAAATTATAAAATGGGCCTATTTTCTATCATAAAGTTAAATGACTGGGGTAGTTATTAATTTTTGTGAGACTTGATGATGTATAAATTGAGTTTGCACGCTAATAAATGCAGTAGTAAAATAAAGAGAGATAGAAACACAAGCAAGATAGAGATTTATAGTAGTTTGGTCAACGTAACCTACGTCCACTTTGAATAGCTAGGGTTGTCGGAGTATTTTATTACTTCAAAGTGCGTAGTGAGAGAGCAGGGAGATACAAGCTATGAGAATTACAGAGATGTGCTCGACTAAGTGTGATATATCTGTCATCCAAGTGTTGGTGGGACTTATAATTTATAGTCGCCCTCTTAACATATTAAGGGGACTTATCAGTAACTAAGTGACTAATCTGGTAGAGTTGGCCATCTTCTCAACGGATGAGACAATTACGGTGCTCTCCATAAGATCCGGTTAAAGAATACCATGGTGGTTGACTCTTTCCAAAGCGGCGTGTATGACGCTCTTGAATGACCCTTGCTTACTCTCTTAGTGATGTAACTCCTCGAACCCTGACAAACTCGACCACACGTGAACCCTTTGAACTGGACTTACTGAATCTCTTTTTAATTGGACTCGCCAGCACTCGGGGGCAGTCCATCAGAACTCAATTGCGAATTTATTTATTTATTAATAATATATGGTTATACCACTTGATGCCGCTACCTGATATTTTTTCACATCGACCTTTTCCTGATTTGGCAAAGTCTCATTGGGTGACTTAACCTGGCACAACGAATAGGGAATGGAATCTCTGTCTTCTCTCTCTTGTGCCCAATCAGCCGGATCTACGTCTCTCAGCGTCTCTCTCTCTCTCTCTCTCGTACCTGTTGTTTTCTTTTTTCAGGAGAGAGAAAGAGAGAGCTTTTGGCCAAAAATGGTGATGTGGGTCTTTGGATATGGGTCTCTAATCTGGAAAGCAGGCTTTCACTATGATGATCGCCTTGTGGGTTTTATCAAAGGCTATCGCCGTGTCTTCTACCAAGGTCTCTCTCTCTCTCTCGTTTGTGTGTGTCTGTAATTATTTAGTGCATCTGTTCTTGCATTTTTTTCATGAATACTTTGCTTGGATTCTCTTGGCAGGCAGTACTGACCACAGAGGAACCTCTGAGTACCCAGGAAGAACAGTTACATTGGAGCCTGCAGAGGAGGAGGTTTGTGTAAGTTGCTTCTGCAAGACCAAGAAGATATTTTTTTACTTAATCTGTAATAACCTTTATTTGAGGGTAAAGGTGATCTATGAGTTCAATTTGAAGATTAACATTGCTTAAACTGTATAATTTAATGGGCATCCGGTACATTTTAAAGATGTTAATTTGTGGAATCAACGCGTGAGACACTTGATTGGATTGCTGTCGATATATGAAAATTGAAGTAGGATAGAAATATTAGGGAAATTTAAAACTTATTGTGCTCTGTTGTAACTCAGTATACACAGACGGGTAGTTTTTCTCTCATCATATTTTGAATGACAGAGTATACTTTGACAAAACGCTTTTTTATACCAGTTCGATTATATTAATTAGGCCTTGGTGATGGGGTAAGTTTTCTGTGTTCTGAACACATTCAGTACCCAAACAATGTTGAATCTTATTAAAAGTAGCTTTTATTTTTGTTCCACTCGAACTCAATGAATCCTTGAAACCCAATTACGAGTCATCTAGTTTCTACTCATTTTGTTGAGAAACAAGATAATTTGTCCAGGGAAATTAAGGTGTCCAAGCGCCACTGCGAGGGTAAAGAAATTAAGGTGAACAAGATGAAAGCAGGAAAAAAAATCTTTATACCTTGAAAGGAAAATGAAGCAAGTGTGCATTGGGTCAACTACGAGTTATTTGGATACAAGAATGATCCCTTCTGTTATCTGAAATTCCTTGCTTTTGCCTTCCTTTTTGATGAACCTTGAGATGTCCTTTTGCTTATTGATCATATTAAGTGAGGATATTAGCTATATGTTAGGTAACGATTTAGTAGAGTTTTTAAAATATTCCAAGTTGGTAAATCTCCAACTTTGCAATGTTACAGTGGGGCGTCGCCTACAAAGTATCCAGGAAGGAAGATGTAGAGACTGCATTAGAGGTAAGGTTTTACTTAATCTGTAAAATCTTTATTTGGTCATCTTTTCTTACGCCGAGGAATTTTGATGCACAATTAATTATGTGTTTGGAAACATTACCATGCTAGGAAAGATCAGCTCAAGAAGGTTTTTACTTCTTATAATTTTGTATATTACCAACAGGCCTCTTTGTGTCCAAAATAAGATTAGTCAAACATTTTTTGAATTAAAAAAAAAAAAGATTTATGAAAAGAGAAAACCCTAAGACAAAGTCGAAACATGTCTCTCTAACAACGACGAGAATGACAATCAGGAAATTTGTTTGTAGCATTTGTGGTTACCTAGAAGAATGCTTCAATAGCTTCTATATTGACACACCAAACAATTGCTGGTTGTAGGTATTTTGTTTTAAAAGATGCTTCTATGTCTTAGCACAAGGATCAATCAAGACTTGGACTGAATGAAAAATTGCCTTTCACCATTTGAATTGCTTTGGGCTGCTTTTTTTCGCCGGGATGGGAGTCATCATGCTATATTTTTTGCTTTAGTGTTTTCCCCCTTTCTGCTTCAGATTCAAAGGTTTGCTGATCTTTCTTGGTGTTGTGTCATTTTCTTTCTCTGCCTTCAGAAGACACCCCAACCCCCAAAAAAGAAAAAGAAAAAAAACCCACCTGCATGTGCAAGACAAGGCATATCAAAAGAGAGAAGCACCAACCAAAAATTATTGCAGCATATGTACTTGCATATAAATTTTTTTTTTAGATACTAGTCGGTGCACACGTGCGTTGCACGTGGACCATTATGAATGCAAACTCAGTTATGATACTACAATCACTGTAATAGCTTATAATAGCCAACTTAAGAATATGATTTTCTCATCAAACTCGGTTTGATTTTAAGTACGTGGTATTCATTAGCATTTCAATAAACAATTCCCTCATCAAAACACATATATCACATTATTAAAATACTACAATCACTAAAATCTAAATTCACTTATTTCTAAATAAAAAATCAAATTAGTATTTACTTAAATAAACCTGATACTACAACTATCTTTTTTTTTTTTAACCCAAACCTTAAGTTCGGAGCTTCATACCCTGCAAAACATTTCAACCCAATAAAGTAATTAAACTCATGAATAAGCCATCACACTGAAAATCAAATAAAGGAGCATTGTCAATTAGGATCCCACTAATCAAGGGGGTTGGGAGAGATGGAAGATAAAGCCCCAACCTTTGGCATCCAAATCATCTCCATTATATCACCTACTGTGTACGGACCTAAATTTGTCTGTAAGATTCAAACAATAATAATGAAATATTTTTTAACACAATTCAACGAACTTGTATGCACATGAAATAGAGAGAAGTCTTGGACATAAAAAATAGATTGGAAGTGGCTATGAACCAGAGCAAAGGAAAACACAAAACAAGAATTAAAAAAGTGCTTGCACAGAATTAGGAAGGTATAGCTACAGTCACTGCATAGATCCAACTCATCCTCGAGGAATTTTAGCAGAAACAATGATCACATCGTAAGAGAAAAATAATATAAAAAACAAAATTAAATGACTCGCGAAGAATTTCTAGGGAGACAGAAAAGAAAGGAGTTGTCGCTGAGTTCCTACTTTGATAGGGTGATTCAGTGTGCATGTCTCTATGTGTTGTATAAAACAAAAAATTCAGTTACATATTTGGAGCTGCTTCAACTGGTGAACTTGGGGATCAAGCTTTTTGTAATCTACAAATTGTTGATCTATGGGAAAAAATATAAAAGATAAAATTAGGAATATAATAGAAAGACATACACCAAGAAACAGATTATCGAAGAACTTATTACAAAATAAATATTAATAACGAATCAGAACCAAAGCATAACAGAACACTAAACCAGAAGAAGGGACAGTAATCAAACCAACAAAAAATAACACTGTAGAAAACATACATCCTATTTTCTGATTGTTAGCTTGACCTGGTTTTATGTGGTGTATTCATTGAAAATATGGATGGGTTATTCAAAGTATGTTATAAGAACCCAATAGTCGACAACCCAAAAGTCCACATAACTGTGAAAATTAAACATAATTTAATAATGTTATTAATTACAGAAAGACAAGATAGACATAATTATAGATTGTTAAGGTTATTTTGGTCAATCAAAAGTTCTTCACTTTTGTAGACATTTAGATGTAGTATAGATTTTACATTGAAGGAGCATCCTAGTGAGCATTTACTTGAGAGTTTTCAATGAAAATTATCAAAAACTTCAGCATTTCCTACCTTTGAAGAGAAGAAGAATAAGTCAAAGATTGATCAGTAGGTAGGATTGCAAGATGTTACACCTTCCCAAATTCAAGAACTATATCCTTGTAGCATCAAACATTTTAGTTACTTTTATTCTAGGCACTTTTAGAGCAGGTCTTATCACTTTTCACCCCATTTGGGATTTAAGGTAAAATGCGCATATGCTTTCTAAGGTGTTACATCATGCTTATTCCATTGTTTGAGCTCTATATTCTATGGATGTTGAGTATCTCATCTCTACTGCATATTTAATTGGTTGCCCAACACCTATAATTTTGACATCTTTCATTCATTATTAAGCTTTAAACTTCTATGTTCTAAGCCCTATTTTTGAGATTGCCTTTTGCCCTATGAAAAAGTTTGTTGTCACTGCTCATAATTCTCGAGCTTCCCAAATTTTGTTGCCGGCATGCTGCTGGGTGTTACTGGATTCAATCCTTTCTGGGTTAGCATGACCAAAATACCAATCATGGTGCAGGTGCTTCAAAATCTTGATTATTCTAGTTGTGCTAGGATTAACAGAACCTTGTGCGCTTTTTGAGAAGAAAATGCATCAGTAAACAAATAAATGGATGAAAATTCTAAGGATGCAGAATGTTTCTTGTTTGAGGAGCTTAAGTTTAACCTGAATTGTCTACAAAGGTTGATCCTTATAGATTATAAGGTACATTGGGCTTGTAGAATTAAGATGGAGATAGATGATAAAAATGTACCATTTCATCGATGTTGTTAATGGCCAAGGACTTGTGGAGATTTACTGAGTCATATTCCTGTTGCATTTTACTTCCTTTATCTTTTCATTCTGTGACTCATTATTTACAGCTAAATTTGTTTTCATGATGTGTTGACATTCAGTATCTAGAAGTGCGGGAGAAACAATATGACAAGAAGGCGTATCTTGATTTTTACACTGTAAGCTCTACTTCGTTTTGCAATTATTTTGGTTCCGTTTTCTCCATTTATTTCTGGAATATAGAGTTTTCAGTATGGTACTTTAGGTTGATTATTTTGGTGCATTACAGCCTAATAAATTTTGGTTCAGGATCTAACAGCTTCAATGCCAGCAGTTTCCAGAGTCATGGTGTAAGTAGCTAAAACTTATAAACCTTATGAGTTATACATGATTGATTCCAGAAATCAACTGGATCTAAACTGAGAGTTTGTCTGTTCAGATATATAGCATCTGCTGACAAAAAGCTCAACAAGAACTACTTGGGTCCTGCATCACTTGAAGAAATTGCCAAGTATTTTCCTTTCATCAATTTTGTTTTGCATTTTTATTGTCCAAGGTTCTTTTATTATCGACAAAGACATTATTCCTGGAGAAACCCTTAAATCCGAGCACTGAAACCTTAATTAATTGTATATGCCCCATTCAAGCTCTAGTGGATGAGCAGTTGTTTAGATGGAAATAGTTTCTTCCCTCTTGGCCAAGAAACTCTTAAAATAAGCTGCTCTCAGAATCCTGTTAATTGCTTTCACTCCTAGGCAAATATATCTCCACTTAGGGGTCCGATTTTGGTATCATACCTCTTCTTTTACTTATTTTATTATTTCACTTCATTTTATTATTTTCACGATGAATGGTCACAGATATAATGAAACAACATCTAAGGCTTGAAATATTTTTGGATGATACTGAAAAGTTTTTTTCGATACAATAGTCATATCCTATCCCTCTTAACATGTTATTTATGTCCAGTTGAGTGCTTGAAAACCCATAATTCAGGTTTGAGTATCAGAAACAAGATCAATCCCAGTTTCTTTTTGCATTGTGCAGACAAATTATCCATGCAGAAGGCCCCTCAGGACCCAACAGAGACTACCTTTTTCAACTCGAAAAGGCTCTGCTTCAGTTAGGTCAGCTCCTCTCACTTCCCTCTTATTATTATTAATTTTTTCCTCTCTTCTTTCTCCTACAATTATATAGTTGTTAATTTCACATTATTCAAGCTCTGTAGGATGCGATGATAAACATGTAATGGACCTCGCAAATGAAGTTAGGAGCATTCTTTCGGAGAAGGAACCAACTGCTTCATGACCCCATGAAGGCATGACCAAAAAAAAAATGAGAATTTTAAAAGAAGTCGAATTCTAGCATTTATTAGAGATTGGAAATTATTTTGGCTAGAGGTTGGAGAAAGATTAGTTCTGCTGAACAATGCAGATATGGGCTTTGAATAGGAAATCTTCCTCATTAAGTGCATTTTTCAAGTGTAATTCTCACCATATGAGAACTCTGCCAATGCTGAATCTCTATATGCCTGAGTAAACATAAATAATACGTTGATAGGTTCATTGAGACCATGGGAAATGTGTATGTTTGCTTTGTGTGTGTGTGTGTGTGTGTGTGTGTGTCCTCTCAATCACTCACCACATACTATACCATGCAATTTAAAATAACTAAAAATAAAAATGTCATGATAATTATACGGAAATAATGCAAGGAAGGATACAAGAATCATGCTTTCCAAGACTAGTTGAGAAAATGAATATGAAACAACCCATAAGGACCCAAAAAACTAAGGGAGATATATATATATATTAGTTTTCTTTATAGTTTGGATGTAAATCTTAAAATCCAAAATAGGGAAATAAATACTGCCATGAAAAACACTAATCTGATCAGATGTCACAAAATTTCGCAGAAGTTGGCCATACATTATTACCCTTAAAAAAAAAGAAGACAGAAAAATCAAACAAATTGGTGGCAATCATTGTGTTCAATTCTTTTGATTTTAGAATAAATCAAAAGTGATACGAGAATAATACGTAAAAATGCAACTGAAAAAAAAAATATCTATAAGAAAAGATAAATTGGGATAAGATATTTTTATAATAGAGTTTGAAATAATTTAGAACAAATTAAGTAAGAAAAATATGATTGTCCTAACAGAAATATAATACAACTTAATAGCTTCAAAAAAGAAAATGAATACATTATTTAACTGTAAATATAAGTAAAATAATCAAACCCAAAAATGCCTTTGAGGACATTTTGGTCCAAACAACTAGGGTTTTAGGTCTTCAGGAAAAACTAATAACTGGAATTTTTATTATTGGTTGTTTAATTGTGAACTTCTTGGATGTATAAAAAATTATAAAGTAAAGAATCAACAACCAAAAGAAGTTGCTGATATGACAAGATTAACTACCAAAATTTTGTCATATCAGCAACTGTCATATCATTGGGGCTTTTTATTTGGTCACTAATTTTGGTCAGCATAGCATTACTCATAAATTTATACTTCTTATATCCTTTTATCTTCTTAAATAAATACATAATTCTCTCATATTCCTTGATCTTTTTAAATCAATTGCATCCATAAATTATATTTTATTTCATTAATTTGATCTTTGTGTATTGAATGACGTATTTTATTGCATTTGAGAGTCCAATCATCCACGATCATCAAGCACAATGGTGTTTTATTAATCCTTTTATCAAACTACATATTTTATAAATGACTAATTTCGTAAAATCTATATCTAAATTGTAATCTATTCTATGGTCATGAAGTTACAACGATGAAAATTCGAAAGCAACAAAAAGAGGGAGGCGTGTGTTCTTTAAGCTACATCAAAGGCTTTGTATGCACCTTCTTACTTAAGACAAAGATACATGACCTTAAAGACTTAAGATGATACATTGGTTTAATTCATTAGACTTAGTATTATTAGTGTTAAAATAAAATAAGTAATTGATTCGAATATAACTCCTAGGTGTTTTTCAACAAAAAGATTTTCTAAACCTTAAATGTGTTTTGAAAATATAGATTGGGTCATTATTGGACCTCATTTGAACAATATCTTTTAGTGTTCAGGTTGATTAGTTTTTTGCTTGGTTTAGGCTTAAAAAATAAGTAGGGATCGCCCTATGTTCACTAACTTTCACTAGAGAGATCTCTCAACACTTAGAGGATAAAGTAGGAAAGGCTAAAGGATAGGAGCAGCAAGGATCGCCCTCTAGGCCGCTTGAGCGGTCCAAGCTCCCTTGACGTGGTTTGAATCCAATTTTCATTCTAGTAGGTACTACCCTTTGACTATCTTCTCTTCCTCTTTTTGAGTGGTCAAGCGTGAATTTTTGATTTTTTTTATTTTCAAGACAATCTTAATTTGTTGTCTATAAATAGAGGGAGTCTTTCTCAACCTAGGGTAAGCCTCTATAAGTTAAAAAAGACCTAAAGTTTTCTAGAGAGCTTAAAAAACAACCGTAGATTCCCAAGTCCAAAAAGGCCAACCATCTTGATTCTTTCATTCAATCACACTTGAAGAAGTGTATATTCTTATAGTCTTGAGTGTGAAGTCTTGAAGATTGCTCGAGACTTAAACGATCCATCGTAATGAAGGCGTTTAAGTGATTCTAGCCATAATTTTGTAAAGGGTCTTCCGAATGAAAGATTTATTGAAGGAAATGAGTTTCTAGCCATTTAGATTGGTTGATGTATAAGACTCGAGGACTTGTAGATTGACTTTGGGTTAATGGATTCTAGCCATAATTTTGTAAAGGGTCTTCCGAATGAAAGATTTATTGAAGGAAATGAGTTTCTAGCCATTTAGATTGGTTGATGTATAATACTCGAGGACTTGTAGATTGACTTTGGGTTAATGGATTAGGTCTTGGTGAACCCTAGAGTAGTTCCTAGCGATTTTTTCCAAGAAGGGTTCCGCATCAAAAATTGCTTATGTCTCTTTATTGCTTTATTTGCTTATACACATGCAATTGATGCGCACACACGATAAATTGATTGTCTAATTTTCAAGTCAGTAAATAAGAGTTTTAGTGATTGGGTTTTGGTTGGAAATTTATATCTTTGTGAAATTGAGTGTTAATCTTTTAATTGATTAATTCATACATCATTTTTCATGACATGTTTGAGTTGTTCATATTAAAAGGGGTTCAAAGTGTTAATTGAACAATTAATCTTTGATTTGATAATTATTGTGGTTTAAGTTTAAAATTGGTGTTCATTCAATCGTTAAAATTTGAAAACATATTCACCCCCTCTGTAAGTTTATTGTGCGATTCCTCGTGTATAATCAAGTAGAAAGATCCTTCACGCGAAGTGTAGTATTTTCCCTCACACCTTCCACTTCATTTTTATCAATAATGAATTTTCCCAAATGTTTTACCAATCAAATCCCAAAGAGATGTGGCATCGTTATTGATAGGTATCTTCTAATGAGATAAATATAACATGGTTAGTTTTTTTTTTTTGTCTGGTTATGGGTAACCATTAGCTACTGTTACATTTTGTACCTTCTCTAGAATTATTAGTATTGATGATATGTTGTACTAATCTAATATATTTGGTAGTTCATTGTCTCTTAAGAGTTCTCTCTTTGCTATATCATAAAATTTCTATTCTATTTGTAGATACAATTGACAAATCTCATTATATAAAACATTAATCGCAGGATGCATACAGAATGTCTAGAGCTTAAAAATGTTAGTATTTTGATCCAATAGATAATATAATTGTATACTAATTACGAATTTTTAAAAAAAAAATTTGACTTTTTATTTTTGATTTTATTTAAATAAATGATACAATATAACATGAATTTTGATTGTAAAATTTAAAATATTTGATATTCTATATTTGATTGAAATATTTTTTATTTAAGTAGAATATTTTAAACTTAAGGGGTCTAAATATTATATGCCTACAAACTTTTAAGTTTTAAAGGTCTGAGTGCAATTTACTAGCGGACATTTGACGGCAGGGTTATGCGCGTACAAACTTCAGAGGATCTGTATATAATATTTTAAATATCAGAGGGTCTAAGTAATTAATTGACAAATCTCAGAGGTCTAAGTATAATTCTTCCTTAAATTTAATATATCGTAAAAAAAATACAAAAAATAACACACGTGCAAAAAGCACGTGTGCATCTAAAAGGACAAGGAGTTGCCGATTTATCCCATCCTATCGTGCACTGTACGGCGCAATTCGGCAGAGAACCCTTTGCCAAACGTGGTCATATCCCGGAACATTAAAGACGCTTCAATCATCGACAAGAACGAAGACGAAGAAATCAAACACGTCCTTCACGACTCTCCTTCACTGTTTCATAATCTAGGGTTTCTTCGACCTCAAAATCACTCCCAAACTCCACAGAGAGAAGGGGAAATTTAGAGAGATAAGCATGGTCGGACATAACCCAATAGAGGTGGCGAAGACGGTGTTGGAGGTGGCCGACGTTGCATGGACCGCCGTGGAATGTTGCCAGCACCTCCACCACCGCGACCCGCATGAAAATCACGAGGGTGATGGAGATTCTAGGGATACGACGTCGTTGTTGGAGGAGGAAGAATTTGAGGCTCTGCGAGCTGAGAATCAACGGCTGAGGAACTTACTCGAACAGAACCTCAAGCTCCTTCAGAATCTTTCCGAATCTCCTTTTTTATTACAAGATTGCCCTTCTGATGTGCGTATATTACGTTTGAATTTGTTCTATGAATCGAATTTTCGTGTTATTTTTGTTGAATTGGGTACTACAACATTTTCTTGGTGGTTTCTACCTCTGCACAAAAGTATATATATGCATAGAATTAATGGAATTACATGTGTTTTTTCAATATTAGCAAATATGCCACAAACAAGATCAAAACCCTATGGTCTCAAGGGTTTTCAGCTCCCAAATTATTGTCTCATTGCAGTGATATGTTGCATGTTTTGTTGTCGAATCTAAAGCAAGGAATGTGTCGGTTTTACATCCGCAAGGTTGTGCATTTCAATTCAGCGGAGCCATTTTGAGCAAATAATATCAATGTTTAGGTCGGAACCTAATTTACCCCAAGGTAAACCCCTCTAGTTATCTAGCAGAAAAAAAAAAAAAAAAAAGACCCTCTAGTTTAGTTTTAGGGATTATATAGATAAGATACGGACAGGATCGGCTAACAACCACAACAATTTGGATTCAGATATAAGCTTATCTAGTTTGTGCAAATAATGCTCCAGAGTAGTTTCATGCCCAATCCACCTTTTGCGAGGTCCCTGGTCATCAGGGAGCAAACTAGGCAATGACATGGTGGAATTTAATTTGGAGTCATGTTTCTTTAACTCATACTTGTGTTGGGCGTTGACCTATGCTTTGGATTCTGTATTACATTTTCCTAAGGTGAATTTGTCTAAGAATCTCTTGGGTTGGAATAGCTTTCATTAATTTTGTTTGTATGAATGCACCTTTTTTTCATTTTGGAGAATGCACCAAATTCAAATTAGTGGATGTTTTTATTTTGGCAGCTCCATGACCGTCTCCTGGCTACAGTCGATTCTACTAGCTTCTTGAGTCAACTTAAATCCCTGCATGAGAAATCGGCTGATGGAACTGGCTGCGAATTTCCTTTTAAGGAGGCCTCAGGTTCTCTTGTTTCTTCTTTTTATTTTGATCCGCAACAAAGGAGTTTTTTTGTTTCTTCCATCTTGTGACATTGAGTTATACTTGTAATCATATACTTAAACTTAAAAATTATTTCTTAGTCACAAAATGGTGTCATCTGGTGGTTATTTTGTTTTGGTTGTTTATTTAGGAGCTGATAAACAGTCGGCTGAAATTCTAATCAATGTTGATCTTGAAGAACCAAGTTGGTGGGTGTGGGTTACTGATGAAATGGTTCCTAGTAATGTTGAAGAATGGAGTGGAATCGATAATGAGAATTATGTACTTATTAGCGAAGAACATGTGGTGGATGGGGTGGCCAACTTTATGGCTAGATGCATGCTGTCAAACCCTAAAGCTCAGGTGTATGATGCTTAAATGTTTTGCTATTGTTTTCTCTAATGGAATAAAACACAAGGAATCTCATATTGTTTTGGGCACTTGGACTTGCAGAGTATGACACCTGAGGCGCTGCAGAAGAGTAAGTGTGTAGTTTTATGTTCTGAACATTAGGATATTGCCCTGGAATGTCAACATTTTATCTCTGATAAAACTTTCATGGAATAAGAAATATTTTGCATTTCTAGACAATGTCACCTTTTTTGATTGGAAACAAGAGAATATTATTAATAATGAAAGTGAAAAGGTACATGAGAGGACAAGGAGTCCTCTAAATGCTAGAAAGTGAAAAATCATGATGCGAGCAACAAGGTAACGGTGTCCTCAATTAGAATGGTGTAGCCTTAATGTCTTTTATCTTTTTCCCCAGTCATTTTTTTTGGGAATATTAATGCCGATAACTATCATATTTTGGATTTGGTCCTGGAGAATTTACTTGTGTTTCTGATTTTTATTTTTTCAAAAATTTTCTGGAACTCAGGCATTACTATTATCAGATAATCCTTCTTGTTTGGGGATCTTCACTTCTTTACCCTGTTATTATCTGCTTTTAATCTTGTAGTAGAACAACTACCATTGTAATGACCTTGGTCATTTCAATTGGATCATGCTCTTATTTTTCCCAGGTTTTTGGTACAAGTTGGGATTATTGAAATAAGAGTGAAGCAACAGTCTCCTTCAAAATTAGGAACGGACTAGAACGACTAACATGCAGATACACTAAAAGGAAGACAAAACAATAAATAGATGAGTGCACAGCAGCATAGATGATTTTCCCTCATGATATAGGGCCTTGGTAATTTGTGAACCTGGGGATCCTTGAAATCCAATGGAGTGCTGAGATGATTAATCTCTTTAATTAGGCCGGAAGTAGCACGATGATTTGTGGTACATATGTAGTCCTAGATTTCACATTCACGGAGTTGCCTTCACCATTAGTTATGTAAGCTGCATGCTGAAATGTTTGGAAGTTCAAAAACCCATCTGATTATTTATTCTTGCTAATGTGGTGGAGATGAGGATAACGTATCCTCTACTGCAATGTGTTTTGCAAATCCCATTTAGTTATGATTTAACTTGAAGAGGTCGAAATATCAAAGGATGAGTCCATTTTAGCCATATAAAGAATCCATGAAAATTAAAAGGAAGTTATATCTTTTTAAATGATCCCTCTTATGGTCTCTACTAAATAGAAAGAATAATTGGGGACAAAATATGACGGATAATTATAAGAATACACTCAATTTCAAGATTCGAGTGTCCCATTGCCTGTTTTGACTTTATCAGTTCAAATTTTGTGCAATTTGTTTTCACTATATTGGTTTAATTCATCAGGTTAATGCTTGTGCTGTTGTGCATGTACAAAGTGGAATATATTATTAACTAAAAGGAATAACTGCAATTAATATTATATCTGGTGGTTGCCTTATTAAAGTAAGAGGAATATATTATTGATGTGATTTGATACTAATGTCTGGTCTCATGACATGAAAATTTGAACTGGCAGCCCTGACCAAAGCATTGGGTGGCATGAACAAGTTTGAGAAGATGTTACATGTTTGGCATGCTGGGAAGATGTTTTATGCCCTGTCCACTTGGGGACTTGCTCTAGCAGGGTGAGTTCTAACTGTTCTTGCAATTT
This sequence comes from Ilex aquifolium, assembly GCA_951799425.1. Classification (NCBI taxonomy): domain Eukaryota; kingdom Viridiplantae; phylum Streptophyta; class Magnoliopsida; order Aquifoliales; family Aquifoliaceae; genus Ilex; species Ilex aquifolium. The sequence continues at coordinate 23,268,781 of OX637402.1, forward strand.
TTTGTTTGCTCTTGAGAAATTTACCTTCAATTCCCTTCTGCCATTAAAATTGATCATAGTTAAACATTGACCCCGCACAAGTATTGACTTTCCAGAATTACCTATTCGCACCATCTTTGATTTTTGAAGATGGCGTGTCATGTATTTTTTGTCTGAATGATTAAAATGTCACATTTTTCATATGCACTATAAACATGAATGTTTGACTGCATCGGACTGAGTCTTGTGTGGACTTGTTCGATTGAAACTGCTCTGGATTTAGATTTAATGAATTGGTAATTCGTGATGAAGAAAAGGTTGCCCTGAATGGTTGTTTGGAGTCCCCACTGTTCATAGGTTCAAAGTTTCAAAGTTATAAGCTTGAAGTATTGTGAGTTGTGTGTCTTTTGACAATCATATTAATTTACTTGGTAAGAAAAAGTGATAATGTTTATGATCATGTTTAAACATTATCATAAAACCTGGTGTGGGCATTCAAAGGCAAACTGTTATAATGTTTATGGGATTTTCAAATTCTGACATGCCTAGCAGAAATGTGTCTCAACTTGTTAGCCACTTGCATGGACGGAGCCACCTTGTGACCTCAAATATTAAAAAATACTCTATATCCTCCTTAGGTTTGCTTCCCGTTAAGTTTTCAAAAATATTCTTATGTACATAGGGTACTTCATTTAGTGTATACAAACAGTTTAACGGCCTCATAATTAATAACCAAATGGGAGATATTGCAACCTTATAGATGAGTGCAACTCTTACAAAGAAAGATGCATGTTGATAACCAAAGGAAAAAAAAAAAAAGTGAAGATGTTGCAAAGTCTGGTGACATTCGTTATTGATATCACTAGTTTTGCACCGACAAAACGAACTTTAATCGTGTGGAACTACTATTTCTAATGGGAATTTACTCGTAGTTATTGCATCAAGTAACAAATGAGAGAACAGTGGATTATGATTTTGTCAAAAATTAATTATTAAATAAAACTTGGGTTTTATGACACTAATTTTACGATGATATCATTCAACGGTTGTTTTTTGTGAGTTCTACGTGACTAAAAATTGACGGTAACAATGATTTGTTGGATGGCCACATTGAATAAAATTTCTGACAGTGCCACTGCATACCCTCTTTGCCTACGGTAAAATCTTGACTCCGTCCCTGACCACACGCCTGCATTATCTAAAAAAGGATGTACAATACTGGTACAAATTAGTGTTGTAGGTAAAGATCTGGATGTTCTCACTTGAGATTCACTTTGCAGGTTGTACAAGACTCGTGCTGTATTGAGACTTGCTGCAATGGGGGTTCATACAACAAGCAAATTTGTTTTGAAGGCTCTCTAAAGATGGGGGCTCGTCTTGTTGAGCAATATCGAATATATACAAAATTCTCCAATGGGGTTCTGAGTGCCTCCTCTTGTTCAGACCAAAACCACTCAATTGTGCTTCGCTTGAGGTCTGTTCTCTGTTAATTGTAAATATCATTGTTGCCTTATATTCCCCTACTTTGTGGGTTATTACCACTCCCACTGTAAAATATCATTTGATTTTATCCTTGTGCTTGACGTTATGCTTGTATATATAGAGCACAAAAGGAGATGATTACACTCGATTCTGGGTTCCTATTCTTTCTTTAGACTCTCGTTTTATGTTTTCCGGATGTGGATTTTGAGCATTTTGTTGATACACCCTTTTTATTGGACAGCTAGATGCAAATCTTGCTCTTTCGTCCATGGTGGTATGCTGTGCAGGCTCAGAGAATCACACGTAAGAATTTAACATCAGATGGTTGTTATATTTTAAGATTGTACCGAAAAATAATTTTTTAATAATTTTTTTATTTTTTTTTCCTAATAAAAATGTGACAAGTGTAAAATCTTCTTATTTTGTTATTTTTATTACTTTGCAAATTTTACAATCAATGATTATAAATCATCTGAAATAAAATCAACGGCTACATATAAATATCGATATCATAACCTGATCTTATATTTTATACTAGTCATTACCCGTGCCTGAAGGCACTATATCACAAACAAAAAATTCTTACACAATTATCCAAATTCAAAAAGAATGAGCCAAAAATATTCATACAAATTCTTCTTTTAAAATGACTCGAAATATATCGCCGATCATATCCTCCATATTAATAGAATTGTCGTAAAGATATATACAACTCTTCAAAACAACACCATATATACAAATGCCTCCGAAAAAAAAACAAATATTGACATAATCCATTGAAATTTACAATCTTTAAGTAATAAATAAAATTTTTCTCATTTATAAGACTCAAGAATTTATCACATTTACCACCACTCAATCCAATAATAGAATATAATTATAAATTTAATCACCATATTTTCAATCCACCCTATCTCCATGTAATATATATCTCAAGCAAAAAAAAAAAAAAATTACTAACATATCACAATTAAATTCACAATCATTAAGCGATAAATAAAATCAACCAAATCTTACTCATTTATAAAACTCATGAATTTATCACCACTATCACCATTCAACCCCAAATGGCACAACAAAATTATAAATTTAATTACCAAATTTTCAATCCTTCATATATAAATATACACAGAAACATACTCTCACACATTTTTTTTTGGCTACCAACAAACCTTCATAATTAATAACTGCTTTTATTAAAAATATAATAATTCAAGTTTTTATGATAAAATAATAATAAATTAATATCTAATTAAAAAATAGGGAAAAAAATACGGACTTCTCCTGAGTTTTGACAATATTATGAAGACACCCCCTGATATTTTATAAATAACACGGAAATCCCCAAAATTTAAAATTTATTACACAGAGACCCCTTTGTCTCCCTTCCTTCAATATTGCTAACGTAAAGTGATGATTTTATCCCAAAAAAATTATTATTTTTATAATTGCCTTTCTCCAACTTGAGTACCCAAAAAAATTAAAAATTTAATAAAATAAAATAAGATTTGATTTAGTACCCAAAAAATTGATATAATTTAGCACCCCCAAAAAATTGATTGAATGAATTTTAATATTAATTTGATAACAATAAAAATTAATTTGATATTAATTTGACAAAGTTGAATATAAATTGAACAAAATTAAATGTCAATTTCTGACAAAAATATATATTAATTTACAATTTAAGGTTCATTTCGTGTTTAATATTATTTGTTGTTGATTAAACCAACATGAAATTGACCTTAAATTCTAAATTTTTTTGTTGTATATAAACTTAAAAATTTGTATTTTAACCCAAATAATTTAAATACAGATTTTTTCATAGCATAGCGTATTCTCACTTACTATATAATTTAATTATTCTTTATTATTTTTACAATCAATTTCAATTTTGACTTCAACTTTGAATATTCGTAAAATTCAAGCAAAGTTTAGTTTAAACAAAAATATATACTTTATACTTGATAATCAAATTCAGCTAAATTCGAATTCTAATCATAATCACGTCAAACTGATAATTGAGTAAACCGGTAAAAAAATTTAACACGAACACGAACCATTTAATAAACAGGTAACACGGCACGATTCGTTTAACCCATTTACAAAAAAATTAAAAAAAAAAATTATTTTAATAAATTTTTACACTCCATTTATTTGCTTCCAACTGTACTTTCCTCAATTGAAGGAATTCCAGCCAACAGCTCACGTGAAAATCACACCACAAATGTTGGTTAAAATGAGAAGTTCACGACCCTTTTTATAGGCAACTGAAGTCTCCCCTCTCCACTCCTTGTCGATGTGGGATTCAAAGAAAAGGGGCAAAAGGCAATTCAATGCCTCAAGGCTCAAAACTTCACTTTCCTACTATTGATATGCTTTTTTTTTTTTGAAATGTTTTCTTTATTTTTTTTTTCTTTACTCATTCATTATTTTATATATATATAATTTATTATTATATTAAATTTATTTAAACGGGTTGATAGGTCTCACCCGAATATGACCCGTTTATTAAACATATGTTAATAAACCTATACTTTGTTAGCGATAATCCTTGTTATTGTACTATTATTTTGTTAATTTTAAATTATGCGTTTGAACTGTTTATTATATAAATTGAATTATATATATAGATATAGATATATAAATATGACGGCATATGTTAATGAACTTATATTTTTTTTAGAGATAATCCTTATTATTAGAGTTTTAATAGATTTTAGATATATTTTATTTTTATTATATATATATATGTGTGTGTGTGTGTGTATAACCGTCCAAGTCAATCTCTCCCATGGTTTGAATGGAAATAAGGAGAGATAAAAAAGAATGTAGTAGAGTCTTGTAAGGATGTATATATCTCTCCAATGGTTTGAATGGGGATGAGGAGAGATAAAATGAATGTAGTAGAGTCCTATAGGAATGTAGATTAATTAGAATCGTTGGATCAAAAACTTAAAAATGATCTGAGCCGCGAATAGCTAAAGACAAAGAAATCTAGCTACTTTATTATATAGATATATATATATATATATATATATATATATATATAGAGAGAGAGAGAGAGAGAGAGAGAGAGAGAGAGGAGATGAGATAGTGTGTTTAAAATGTCTAAGAGATAAGAGAGACAAAATTATGAGAGATAGGAGTGTTAGAGTTAAGTCTAATTATGATCGTCGGATTATTATTTTTAAGATGATCTGAACCGTCTTTTATGTTGGGATTACATTGTCCGTTAGATTTGTCTCAAAACGATCTGGACCTCTCTTTGTCTTTTGGATTCAAACTTCGCTCTACTTTATTATATAGATAATTTTAAATTATGCGTTTGAACTGTTTATTATATAAATTGAATTATATATATATATATATAGATATATAAATATGACGGCATATGTTAATGAACTTATATTTTTTTTAGAGATAATCCTTATTATTAGAGTTTTAATAGATTTTAGATATATTTTATTTTTATTATATATATATATATATGTGTGTGTGTGTGTGTGTGTATAACCGTCCAAGTCAATCTCTCCCATGGTTTGAATGGAAATGAGGAGAGATAAAAAAGAATGTAGTAGAGTCTTGTAAGGATGTATATATCTCTCCAATGGTTTGAATGGGGATGAGGAGAGATAAAATGAATGTAGTAGAGTCCTATAGGAATGTAGATTAATTAGAATCGTTGGATCAAAAACTTAAAAATGATCTGAGCCGCGAAAAGCTAAAGACAAAGAAATCTAGCTACTTTATTATATAGATATATATATATATATATATATATATATATATATATATATATATATAGAGAGAGAGAGAGAGAGAGAGAGGAGATGAGATAGTGTGTTTAAAATGTCTAAGAGATAAGAGAGACAAAATTATGAGAGATAGGAGTGTTAGAGTTAAGTCTAATTATGATCGTCGGATTATTATTTTTAAGATGATCTGAACCGTCTTTTATGTTGGGATTACATTGTCCGTTAGATTTGTCTCAAAACGATCTGGACCTCTCTTTGTCTTTTGGATTCAAACTTCGCTCTACTTTATTATATAGATAATTTTAAATTATGCGTTTGAACTGTTTATTATATAAATTGAATTATATATATATATATATAGATATATAAATATGACGGCATATGTTAATGAACTTATATTTTTTTTAGAGATAATCCTTATTATTAGAGTTTTAATAGATTTTAGATATATTTTATTTTTATTATATATATATATATGTGTGTGTGTGTGTGTGTATAACCGTCCAAGTCAATCTCTCCCATGGTTTGAATGGAAATGAGGAGAGATAAAAAAGAATGTAGTAGAGTCTTGTAAGGATGTATATATCTCTCCAATGGTTTGAATGGGGATGAGGAGAGATAAAATGAATGTAGTAGAGTCCTATAGGAATGTAGATTAATTAGAATCGTTGGATCAAAAACTTAAAAATGATCTGAGCCGCGAAAAGCTAAAGACAAAGAAATCTAGCTACTTTATTATATAGATATATATATATATATATATATATATATATATATATATATATATATATATATATATATATATATATATATATATAGAGAGAGAGAGAGAGAGAGAGAGAGAGGAGATGAGATAGTGTGTTTAAAATGTCTAAGAGATAAGAGAGACAAAATTATGAGAGATAGGAGTGTTAGAGTTAAGTCTAATTATGATCGTCGGATTATTATTTTTAAGATGATCTGAACCGTCTTTTATGTTGGGATTACATTGTCCGTTAGATTTGTCTCAAAACGATCTGGACCTCTCTTTGTCTTTTGGATTCAAACTTCGCTCTACTTTATTATATAGATAATTTTAAATTATGCGTTTGAACTGTTTATTATATAAATTGAATTATATATATATATATATATATATATATATATATATATATATATATAGATATATAAATATGACGGCATATGTTAATGAACTTATATTTTTTTTAGAGATAATCCTTATTATTAGAGTTTTAATAGATTTTAGATATATTTTATTTTTATTATATATATATATATGTGTGTGTGTGTGTGTGTATAACCGTCCAAGTCAATCTCTCCCATGGTTTGAATGGAAATGAGGAGAGATAAAAAAGAATGTAGTAGAGTCTTGTAAGGATGTATATATCTCTCCAATGGTTTGAATGGGGATGAGGAGAGATAAAATGAATGTAGTAGAGTCCTATAGGAATGTAGATTAATTAGAATCGTTGGATCAAAAACTTAAAAATGATCTGAGCCGCGAAAAGCTAAAGACAAAGAAATCTAGCTACTTTATTATATAGATATATATATATATATATATATATATATAGAGAGAGAGAGAGAGAGAGAGAGGAGATGAGATAGTGTGTTTAAAATGTCTAAGAGATAAGAGAGACAAAATTATGAGAGATAGGAGTGTTAGAGTTAAGTCTAATTATGATCGTCGGATTATTATTTTTAAGATGATCTGAACCGTCTTTTATGTTGGGATTACATTGTCCGTTAGATTTGTCTCAAAACGATCTGGACCTCTCTTTGTCTTTTGGATTCAAACTTCGCTCTACTTTATTATATAGATAATTTTAAATTATGCGTTTGAACTGTTTATTAGATAAATTGAATTATATATATATATATATAGATATATAAATATGACGGCATATGTTAATGAACTTATATTTTTTTTAGAGATAATCCTTATTATTAGAGTTTTAATAGATTTTAGATATATTTTATTTTTATTATATATATATATATATGTGTGTGTGTGTGTGTGTATAACCGTCCAAGTCAATCTCTCCCATGGTTTGAATGGAAATGAGGAGAGATAAAAAAGAATGTAGTAGAGTCTTGTAAGGATGTATATATCTCTCCAATGGTTTGAATGGGGATGAGGAGATATAAAATGAATGTAGTAGAGTCCTATAGGAATGTAGATTAATTAGAATCGTTGGATCAAAAACTTAAAAATGATCTGAGCCGCGAAAAGCTAAAGACAAAGAAATCTAGCTACTTTATTATATAGATTGTGAAAATTAGAAGATAATATAATATACCGGTCTTTTTTGTTAATAAGGATAAGTACAAATCTTTTAAATCATTAAGTACATGAATGATGGAATATATGAGGTGTGTGCAGGGACCATACCCATGCAGGGGCGAAGGCAATGGCCCCCTCATCTTTTGAAAAATATTTTTTTACCCTTTTAAGTTTTTAAAAAATATTTATGTTCAAAAAAAATTAATTGTTTGATATTTAATAACAAATTGAGTATGTGATCACAAAGATGAGCGTTTTTCTTATAAATGAAAATACTTGCTTTGATGAGTTAGATGATCAACATAAAAAAAAAAAAAGTAAGTCATTGTAAAAACGAGTTAAAAATGTGGCTTATATCTAGTAGTGGTGCTAAGCTGACCAAAAAACTAGAAACAAATCTCATATTTTCTTTTTGAAAAGAAAATATTTAATTGATAGTGTAAAAAAAGTAAAATTTATAAGTTAAAATTTAAAACAAACTTCAAAAATTTAATTTTTTTAAATTTAAAACAAGCTCCAAAAATGAAGCGCCAAAATGTATGATGATAAGTGTAAAACAATTTTTTTTATTTTATAAGCCAAACTAATATTTTTCCATAGTATTGTACAAATATTAATCTTGATACATTCTGTATATTATAAATTTATCTATGATGAAATTTTTTTAAATAAAATGGTCGCATAAAATTGTTAACTAGGCCAATATTTGACCCCGTCGGGATTAAATCTTAGTTTCATCCTTGTGTGATCTTAAGTTGTTATTATTAAAATTTTTAATGACATAATATTACTTGTCTTAATCGCACATTTATGAGTTTCCGCAAACTCTCTCTTCTGTTATTGACTAAATCTCTTTTCTCTCTCATCTCTCTTTTTTTTCTTTAATTCCTCTCTCTTCTCTTTTCCTGTCCCTCTTTCTATATCTTATTTAAAATTTTGAGAAATACTATTTGTACTTAAAAAATTGACATTATTTATTGACTTGATGAATCAAAATCATTGAATAAGAACTAGGTTCCAATAAATACTGAGACCCACAGTTAAATTAACAGCAGTGATTGATTGAGTCGAGTTTTCAAGTCTGTGTAGCATTGCTCTTAAATTTTTGCCCCCTCTCTCTCTTATTTCTTTCATTCAACTCTTCCTCTCTTGTCTCTTTTCCAATCTCTCTCTTCTATATCTTATTTACAGTTTTGTCTATCACTCTTTCCTATCTCTTTCAATCAACTCTTTCTTTCTTCTCTTACTACCTTCTTTCCTATCTCTTTTCTCTACCCTGTATCGCTAAGAGGTTATGTCGATCATTGCCTTCAAAAAAACATTTTTGGTGATTGTCTTTACGCAGCTCATGTTGGCAACATTTATCGGATTCACCGGTAATGACCATGGTGGGTTGATTTTTCTCTCCAAATTAGGACACTTTCTCTCTCTCTCTCTCTCTCTCTCTATATATATATATATATATATATATATATATATAGTGTCACATTAACACAATAACAAACCACAATGACAGTGACACAGTGATAGTCAGAGTGACAATGGGGTATTTTTTCACTATTTTAGAACAATGACAGTGACAGACAACAAGATATTTTCACTATTTCATGACAGTGACAGTAACGGACAATGGGGTATTTTGACTATTTTCACTATCCCGTGAAGTATTTTCACTCTCCCGTGAAGTATTTTCACTCTCCTAAGACAGTGACGTGAATTTTGTCCAAGTTATATAAGAGAGAGAGAGAGAAAGAGAATTCTAATTATGAAAGATAAAAAATGAAGAAGATTTGATTTTTGAAATGTGCATTTTATATGAATATTATTAAACTTTATATTTTTATTTAAATAAGGTAAATTGGTCTTTTAAAATGAATTTTTTCTTAAAGACCCAAAGGATAAGCATTTGGATCTAATGACTTAAAATATCACTACATAGGACCAGCCATAAAAAAAATCTATATAATAAAGTAGCTTACAATTCAAATTTTAAAAGATAAACAAAATGACTTTTGCTTTTCGCAAGTCAGATCGTTTTAAATTTTACTTTGAAGTTAATCTAACGGCTAATATTAACGCCCTAAATTTAATAGGAAAAATAGGCCCCTAAGGGTGTGTTTGGAGTAACTTTTTAAAAATACTTCTAGAAATTATTTCTCATAAATACTTTAAAAAAAAAAATAGTGTTTAAAACCGTCTCACCATTACCTCTACCACCACCCCCGCCATCACCATCGCCGCCACCACCACCACCACCACCACTGTCACTACCACTGCCATCGCTGCCACCACCACCGCCGTCGCAGTCATCGCCACCACCACCACCGCCACCGTCGCCGCCGCCACCACCACCGCTGCCCCCATCATTGTCGCCATGGCCGCCACCACCACCCCCACCATCGCCGCCGCCACCACCACCATCATCACCATCGTCGCCGCCACCACCATCGCCACCACGGTCATTGCCACCCACCACAATCATCACCGTCTCCTACCACCACCACCTCTTACCTCCACTACAACCGATGTTTAAATTCATTTATCTCTCTTTTATGTTTGTGATTTGATTTTGGATATGAATACAAATATATTTATTGTTTATCATTTTTTATTACTCTGTGCCTTCAGGTACAGGCAATAACTAGTCATTTTATATTTATCCAATTAACTCTTAACCCTATAAATAGGATTGATTTTAATGTATGGGTCTGTCTACGGTACCGAAGATTTTTTTTGGTACCGTGCCGCTAAATGATTTAAGGTCATTGATCTTTCATAAATCATTTAAAACCGTCGATGAGATATTTAACTTTTTACTAGTAACTCATTGAATCAGTTACTCCATTGTTGCTAAGAGAAAAGCGCAAAAAGAAAAAAATAATACAGAGTAGAATTATCACTTTATGGGATAGGTTACCACTTTTTTGGGGTAAGATAACCGCTTTCTGAGTATTTTAGATCGATCATGTTTTATCATAACCAATTTTGTTACAATCAGGACTGGTCAAATAACTGATATTCTTACCGATCTTGTGTTACAATCAATAGGATCGGTTTTGTTACAATCTTAGCAACATCATGACCAGTGTAAATGTAAAATGGGTAATTATCATCTACTCCCGTGCAGGATAGACATATTTTCAATCAAATCCCAAATAATCTTTATATGTACAATTCGATTAAAATTCGAGCCGATTAAAATTCGTTTTTCTACAAATATTTGAGACGATTGAGCTAATTAAATTTTATTTTTTTTACGAATTTTAAGTCTATTAACATGAAATTAAATGTTAATTTGATTAATTGAATATTAATTGGATGAATTTTCATGTTACTTTGGTATTGATTTGATAAATTGAATCTTTATTGGATGATTTAGGATGTTAATTTGATGAATTGAGTTTTAATTGGATGAATTTGAAGATAAATTTGATGAATTGAATGGTAATTTGGCGTTAATTTGATGAATTGGGTGTTAATATGATGAAATTAAATATTAATTTGGTGAATTTAATTTTAACTAAATGAATTTCAATGTTAATTTAATGAATTGAATATTTATTAGATGAATTAAATGTTAATTTGGTCTTAATTTGATGAATTGAATATTAATTAAAAATCTTAGTTTTGACGTGAATAGCTTGTCTTTGACCAAACCGAAAAAGAGATTAACCGAAGTGCGTGTAACTCAAACACCCGTGACCGTTAAACTAAAAAAAAAAAACTATATGGTCCAATAATAATAACATGTATGATACAATCAGTCTAATATCAATGATAGCTATTGAACAAGAAATTCCCCAGACTATGCAGTATCTAAAATTTTAGATCGAAAACTCTGCACAATTATAATTAAGACTCCATCTCATACGATAAAATTTGCTCATGTTTTTCTTTTATCGGCTTACAAAAATAGATGGAATCATATTTTATTTACATGCATCACTGCCCGTATCACAAATTATTGACAATCCCTTCATTTCTTAAATAATTATTGACAGGAATGCTCATTTCTTTGTCCTGCAAACTAGTACATTTAGATGAATTAAATGGGTGGTTCAATGGTCGAGTCTGGTCTTTAATAACCTAGAGATCTCACGTTCAATTCTTGTCAACACCCTTTAAGGGCTAGTCATTCTTGTCCTTCTAGAGACATGCTCTCAAGCTACGATGGTCAGCCGCCGAACTCAAAAGAGTAATCGATGCAAGCCTAAACACACTGTCCCAAAAAAAAAAAAAAAAAGATGAACCAACCAGGAACATAATATATCAATAAAACTATGCAAATATAGTAGATACCATAAAAGAGACAACTATATCAGGGTTACACTGCAAATTATTATTTTGGTGTGGCACATATGGAAGAACAATCAAAGTAGAAGTACTCATTCTCAACCTCCTTCCTGTGGAAATTCCGGTGGCAAGTGCAAGCAGCACATTGGAAAGCCTCACTTGTTCCTTCTTCCCCGGCGGGCATAAATTCGTGACAACCATCCACAGCATATCTACCAATATTAGCAGCATGGTTTTTCCTGCACTCTTTGTACATAACTCTCTTGGTCTTCTCCTCCAGGAAAGACAAAGACCCGTTGCAGACCTTCTTCTCCAGTTCTTTAGAATTCATCTCCTTCACCATTGCGCTCGAGTGCTGAGTCATGATTCTATGTATTTTGATTTCTTCAACAAATTAAAGAACTTGAAGCAGATCTTCTGTTATGCTAAAAAAGCAAGCTGTACTGGCAATGTTTATAGTAAAGAGGTAGGGATATAATTCATTTCTCGCCTCCATTGGTAGCTTTATATAAAGGCCTGAGAATGAAAAGGTAGGTTTTCTAGTTGACTGTAAGTAATGCATTGCCTATATTCATGACTATTCCTTTTCAGGTTTTTCCTTTGTCTTTTATTATAACCACCGTACTGTTAACGACAGCAGGGACAATCCATGTTAGAGTAAAGAGAGCAAATAGACAAAACAGAGATGAAAGAACTGATTTTTGTTCGCTGCTTAACACCCAAAATAGACTACTCACTACCCATTTTTGCCTTCTTTTACTCCAATACAGTCCTACATAGCAGCAACATTCTTAACATACACCAACTGCGTTTGGTTCAACATTCTTAAAGTCAAGTGTTCGAGTCTCTTAGGCGACAAAAAGCGTGATTAGTTAATAGGATCAACCTCAATTGTTTAGACGAACCGTATTTAAGTCTCTGGTGTGAGTTTGAATCTCTATTGTAACCCAAGTTCTCTAACTAGCTAGTGTATGGGTTGAGGGATCAATTGATACACTCAGAGTTTGCTCTCGATTATATTCAAATTCACGAGCCTAAACGACATAAGTCCGTCTCTACTTGCCGAGAACAAACTAAGAATTTCTCTCGTTACCTAAAAATACATTCTTAACATACAGATAACAACTATACAAACGATTATAACCAAATAAAAATAACATAAAGGATTTTTTTTTTTTATTGTTAACGATGAATCTCCTCAAAGCAAGATCGATGTAATGGATTTTTCATTATTGCACGTCGTGCCCCGTGCAAAGCACGTTTTTCTTTTTTAATGTATAGGTTGAGTTGCTATAGTTAAAAAGTTAAAATTTAAGTAAATTATTATGATTAAAAGTTAAAATTTAAATAATTTATCATAATTAAAAGATATAAATTATTAAATTAAAACGATGTAAGTCGTTATTGTGTTTTTTTAATTAAAAAGCTTAATCAAGTCAAGTAACTCCTTTATTAATATAGATGTTCACCAAACATCCATGTCATGTTGTCTCTTCAAATAGCAATGCTATGTAATCCAAATTGTAATTCAAATTTACATCTCAAATGAAGGGGGATTATTGGATCAGTAGGTCCCATTTAAAAAAGTTGATGAGATTCACTCATCCAACGATCCCCTTCGTTTAAGATGCAAATTTGAATTATTTGGATACATAATATTTTCCATATTCAAATCAAACAAAATTCCCCTCCAGATTGATTGGCAATCAATGCTGACATTAATGGACTTAGTTTCTGTACTATAGTGAGCTACTTCTTTGTCTATGATATCAATGCCGAGCCACTTACCGAAAAAAAGATATCAATGCCGAGCCAACACCAATCACACGTCATCTTTGGATTTGGCTATAGTACGGAAGAAAAAATTTGGGTATTGTATGTTCAAATTTTATTATTTTAAAATTTGTTTTTATAATAATTGTGAGTTATTTTACAATCAAAAAATTTATTATTTTTATAGATAATTTATCATATTTATGAATGATGGTGTAAACCTTCGGGAATGAGCTATGGGATCGAAGTATCTTATCTGGGTGATCTGTATAGGGCTTGATATGGTGTCTGAGCTACCAGGCCCATAAAGTGGTGGATGAATGCTATATTTTACGACGTATAGTGTGTGAAAGAAGGTAGAAATATAGTGGTTCACCGGCTAGTGAGCTCGGCTAGTCCACTCTCTAATGGAGACTCTTGCTCCTTTTTCTTATTTGATGAATTGAATGTGTTACAGTAGAATACTCAGGATACTAGGGTTTCCAGTTGCTCTCCCCCTGGCCATGGAGGTTGTCCTCCCCTTTTATGGCCTCATGCTTACCTCTAACACGGAATTACCTCCTATATTGAAGGGATCGTGCCCTATCTTCATCCATAATTCCGGAGTTACCTAAACTCCTTACGGCTAGCTTCAAACAGAGAGATCTTTGCCTTCTTTCGTGGGATTCTCCTTAGCTTTAGGAGGGGATCGTGGTTGATTGCGGGTCTAATGCCTTGGAATGGTTCTACTTTCTTTCTAGTGATATCCGTAGTTACCTTGCTGTCCTTTCATCATTTCTTAACTCGTGTCCTCAGCTGGGAGCCCTTAGCGCTGACTAGATGAGCTCTGGCCAATGCCGGATGAGCTCTGCTTCTTCTGTCTGAGCTCCCGACCTGAGCTTATTTCCTGAGCTCGTGTCTGTTCATTTCAGGTATCATCAGTTGCCCCCCAGCCCTTGCCTTAGGTTAGCCTAGGCAGGGGCTGACCTACACGAACTGAATTAGACCCGCACGTGGCCAGCATGTGGCTTGAGGATTTTTGACGGTTTACAGCAATCATGTCTTTCCTCGATTCCCGCGCATGTCTTTACCCACGTCCCTCAAGCTTTAAAGACCCAAACGGCTACCTGAACCGTCTCTTCACACTATTCATCTTCCTCGCTGCTCCTCGTCTCCATTCTCTCTGCGATTTCGGACCATTTTGCTTGAGCCTCTCTGTTTTCTTGCTTGAAATCGACTTCCCTACCCTCGTTTCGAAGATTCGCATCGCCTCCTTCCTCCGATAGTGCTTCAGGCTACCGTTCACAGCTATTCCTGAGTTAGGTACGTCCTTTGCCCCTTCCTCTTCCTTCCTTTACTCTGGATCCCTCGAATTCGAGGTGGTTGCTGCATTTTTGGGCTTTTCGGTTCTTTTATTTTTGGAATCGCGACCATTGCTTAGCCCCCCTTCCTTATTTCGTCGATTGGAGCTCTATAGTTCACATTCTTGCCGTTGGGAGTTACTGTGCTGACCCAAGGGTTATCAAAGAGTGCCTAACCCGTGCTCCTTTGCTTTATCGTTCCTTTCACCTTCCTTTTTCCCTTCCTATCATGTCTGCCTCCTCTGGAGCCACTCGCTCCTCTGTTTCACTTTTAGGGCCTAAGTCAGCCGAAGAGGATACTGAATTAGGGGAGGTAGGTGATGAGATAGATAACTTCCCTGGGGTATATGCCGTTGATTCTGTGGTAAATACCGAAGAGCCTCCCTCAACTCCCACTCCCCTGCCCCCCAAGTCAGACAAGGGTAAAAGTAAGGTTAGTGGAGTTGGGGTTTCTGACGTCTCAACATATTTAGGGGCTGCTTATGAGTTAGCCGAGCAAGTGGGCCCTAGCAAGCTCACCCCTTTTTTGTTGGATGTTTTGCGTACTCGTTATAGGTTCCCTGAGGGTGTTGAGCTTTTGAGCCCAGACGGCTTTACTCCCTACGTTGCCCAGGTTAATAAGAAAGTTTGCTTTTTTGAGGCTGCCTTTGATAACGGCCTTCGTTTTCCTATGCATCCTTTCTTCAAGGTCATCCTGCAGTACTTCCATGTGTGCCCCTCTCAACTTTCTCCTAACTTCTGGGGAGTGTTAGCGGGTTTCGTGGTTATCTTCAAGAAGTCAGGCCTCGGAGTCCCTACCCTTCCATTATTCCTTGAATTCTTCAATGTAAAACAGACCTCTGAAGGTTTCCTGTATGCCTCCAAGCGCACCAACGTTAGACAGCTTATTTCTCATATTCCGACCTCCCATAAGCATTGGAAGGAATATTTCTTCTTTGTCGGGGGCATCAACTGGGAATATAACCCTGCTGACAGGTCGGATACATTGGGTATCCCTAAAGCCTGGGCTCGTCCGGATAACTTCGGTGAGTCCCTAATTGGGTAGGTCGGGTCCTACATTTCGAGGGCCATGAGCCCCTAACTCTGCTCTGCCGTTGTGTTTTTCAGGTACCCGCCTCGAACTCAGTGCTGAGGAGCAAGAGGTGAGGGGGATATTGGCAAAGTTAACCCCCCGAAGGTATTCTGAGCTCCTTTTGCCCCAGGTTTTGGTGGACAGTGGGTTCAGCCTTCCTGAGGTTGAGATTGAGGCTCCGCTTCCTATTTCTGTGCTCCGTCCTGAAGAAGCTTCTGGTAATCCTCCTTTCCTAAGGGTTCTTTTATCTCTCTCTTTATTTCGTTTTATATAACTGTTCTAGCTCAGATCCTCCAGGTCCCACCACTATGAAGCTCAACCCTGAGGAAATCCAAGCAAAGGTGGACAAATTGTCAAAGAGCGGTCGAGGTAGCAAGCGAAAAGTCCAGGTCGGTTCTGGGAGTAGCTCTGCTCCTCAGGCCAAAGTTCGGAAAGTGGAGGAGTCAACTTCTTCTCCTACTGCCGAAGGCCCAGCTCCTCCCCCCGGCTCTTCTGAGGTGGTGAAGACCCGTTCTTCTCAAAAGCCTCTGCCTATTTCAGAGGGAGGACATAACTCTCCTTCCTCGTCAGAGGTTGCAAGGGCTTTGGATGTGATCCCAAGCATCCGACCTGGTAAGTTCAAGTATAGCTCTTCGGGGAAGCTCATTAAGACCCCACGGGTGGGTTCTGAGAGCAAGAAAGGGTCGCTCCCCGACGTGAAGGAAGAGGGGGATTCATTTTTTGAAAACATGGAGCTCGCCGCAGGGGCTATTTCCTCCATTCTTCCTGAGTCTGACGTCGTGAAGTCTGCTACCATGGATCTCGAAGAATCCTTTACATCAGCTCTTCAGGGAGCAGCCACTGTAAGTATTGACACTTTTCGGCATCCTCTTGTCCTTATATCATAGTTGTTTATAACTTATCTATATGTATTTGTGTCTTTAGCTGGTCATCCATGTAAAGGGGCTCGTGAAGAGGGTTCGGTCTTCGGAATCTTCTGCCCAAGTTCTGAAGGCATACGAGCTCAAGGTTGCAGAGCAGGCCTTTGAGAATGATGATCTCAAAAACCGAGTGAAGGACCTTACCGAGCAACTGGAGAAGCAATCTTCTGACCTCAAGAGCTTCAAAGCAGTCAAGCTTAAGGCTGAGGAGGGAGAAAAGAAGGCTCGTGACGAGCTAAGAATTCAGGGGGATGAGTTGAAGAACAAGACTGAGCTCTGGGCTAAAGCTAACCAGGAGGCCTTTGACGCCCGTAATTCTCTTGAATTCATGAAGAGAGAATGCGAGGCCATCAGTGAGGCAAATGGGGTTCTTCACCAGGAACTCAAGGAAAAGAATGCTTTGATAGCCGAGCTGACTGATGACGCTACCACTCAATGGGCTTGTGGATGGATTGCTTTCCAGCGTAAGGCTTCCAAGCAGTATCCTGACCTGGACTTCAACCTTCCCATCCCTAAAGAGGGGGAATTGGAGGAATCTGACTCTAGTGGTGAGGAGGACACCTCAGTTCTCCCTCCCGAAGCTCCACTCCAAGATACCTCTGTTTTTCCTTCTACTGTTCTTGTTGTGCCCTCATCTGCTGACCCGGTGGCTGAGGCACTTGAACAGACATCATTGCCTGATACGGCAGAGGCTCCTGGGGTCAGCGTTCCCGAAAATTCTACTCCTCCCGCATCAGGATCCTTGCTTACTGAGCTCCTGGGTTCTGCTTCTCCTGCTGATGCTGTGTCTGCCGAGCTGCAGGGCCTTCTGTCCACTCCCCCTTCAGAGATTTAGGATGTGCAATTTCTTTGTAAAAACTTTTTGAGGTTGATTTGGCTTAAACTATTTTGCAATCTTCATTTGTTTTCCTTTTGTTGGCTCAGCCCATATATATATATATATATCTTTCAATTTCAGCACATATGTATCTTTGGATTTTGATCTCGAATCGCAACTGTTTACTTATCTGACTTGATTTGCATGTACAACTTGGTATACTCCCCTTTCCCCCTTTTGCTTTGAGGGGTGATGTGCACTTCTTGAAGCGAAATTACTAGATTTGAAGAGTACAGGGGACTTGGTGCTATGCTCAACTGCTTCTCCTAAGCCTTTTAAGCTCAGTGGTTGGCACCCTAAGGATCCATTATTTATCTTTCTTCGTTTTGAGCTGCTTAGACTGATATTCTGAATTGGCTTGCTCCTTCCGGGTTGCATAGCTCATGCTTATGAATTCTTGCTGAGCTATGCAGCTCTTCTTTCTGAACCTAAGAGCTCTTACTGCGCTTTTTAGCTCTTTTTGTTATCTTAAGAGCTCTTTCTGAGCTACTTGGCTCAGTTGTCTGACCTTAAAAGTTATTTCTGAGCTTCATTGCTTTTTCGACAGATCTCTTTCTGGAATAGATAACAAATCCTGCTGCTCCATTTCTCTGATAATAGAAGACTTTATTCTACGTTTCACATTTCTTTTCCCCCTGCCTTGCTTTGAGGAGTGCTTTAGGCCTTCTTTAAGCAAGGCTATGAACTTTCACATGCTGTCAAGTTTCCTTGATGAACTGAAGAAACTATTAGGAGCTTTTCCTCTTTAAGGTGAACAGGGCTGTTAGAATTGCAGGCCATAAAGACTTGCTATACCAGTGTTCTGTTTATGACTGGGCTGAGCTAAAATTTGGAGGATATGTGGTTTGGTGGGGTCAGAATGTTCCTTCGTTGTCTTGAATGCAATATAAGGGGTAATTTTGTACCTATTCCTTTTCCCGCGTTTCTCTCTCAACTGCTTCCCATAACCGCCACGTCTTTCATGACCGCAACCACTTTTCATAACCGTAGCCACTTTCCATAACCGTAGCCACTTTCCATAACCGCTGCCACTCTCCATAACCGTAGCCACTTTCCATAACCGCTGCTACCTTCATTAATTAGGAAATTAAACAGGCAACTTGACTCCCTATTTCTTGGCTCTTTGTTTCCTGAAAAGCTCCCAAGTGCATGACATATTCTTGACTTTCTTCTTGATTTCTTGCGTCTTTTCCCTTACCAGCACTTTCGATGGCTGCCTCTGCTTCTTCTTTGTTCCAGGAAAGATCCTCCTTTGGAATCGAATGGAAGTGGCATTGTCGCTACTTGTCCCCTTCAATACTTGAATCTTCTGATTTGGTGGATATCAAAAAACGGTTTTTCCCTGATCTTGACTTGCCTTTGCGAGTCTCTTCCTCCAACGAGCCTTGCAACTACCTCCCGCGAGGGGAGGCCTGTTTCTTTGAAGGTGCTATTGACATGGGACTTCGCCTTCCCATTCATCCGGCCATTGGGCGAGTTCTTGCCTATTATGGCCTGTGCCCTTCTCGCCTTTCTCCACGAGGATGGGCTGCTATGGTAAGCTTCTTCTTGTTCTGCCGCCTGCATGCTCTTGGCAGGTTCCCCTTTGTCTCTGAGTTCCTGTACTTCTTTGAGATTGAGGAAGATGATGCCCCCTGCTTCAGTTTCTTCTGTTGGAGGGATTTCAATTTACGCCCTTTGGTTCTAGATCTTCCCTCCAATCCTGAAGGGTGGTTTAAGCGTTTCTTCTTCGCCTCTGGAGAGTCTTGGAGGTCTCCTGAGGATCGCTGTCGTAAAGCTAGGATTCCTCGGTCCTGGAAGAGCTTCTCTCGCATTGGTAAGCTCGAGCCGAGCTCTTTTGAGTACTTCTTTTTTTTTTAAAGATATGCTCTTATTATGTTCTTGCTGTGCAGATCCGCCTGACCTGGATTTACCAGGGATGGTGAATATCAACGAGATGCTGCTTGTGGAGTCTAAGACTTATTCCGATCTGATGACGAGGGCAAACCTCTATTTGCTTGGGGCTGAGGCTACTGAGTTTGAGTTTTCCACTATTCCTTACCCTTCCTGGACCTCTTTCTCTGATTCTGATGAGGACGGGGATTCTGACAAGGACGGAAACACCGTCACGAGTTCAAGGAAGCGTAAGAGGGATGACTCTCCTTCTCCTGACTCTTTGTCCATCATTTTCCTTACCTCCATTGGTCAAAAGCTTCTCGACTCGCTTCACAAGGCTGAGCAAGAAAGGGATGAGCTGAAGAAAGAGAATGCTAGCCTGAAGGGAGAGGTTGCTGAGCTGAGATCTGAACTTAAGAAAGACTAGGATCTTTGTTCCCTTGTATCTTTCTTTCTTTTCCTGAACGATACCACACTATGACCCCCCCTTTTTTTTTCTACTTTTCCGCACGTTTATTTTCTTGGATATTCTGAATTCTAGTTTGTTCATTCTTGAGTGTGCATGCCCACATACGAGCTCTTTGTGTTTGAAACATGAACGTAGAAGGAAAACAGAAGATCATGCTTGCACTGACCTTAGTTCCTGATTAGTCCCAGAGATCAGACCACAAACATTGATGGAAAACAGAAAATCAGGTTTGTGCTGACCCCAATTCTCAACTGGTTTCCATTGGTCGCACCACGAGCGTTGATGGAAAACAGAATATCATGTTGGTACTGACCTCACTTCCCATCTGACTTTGTGAGTGCTCTCTGCCGTACTGGACGTTTTAGGGTTTTGAATTTCACGAACCTAGAAGCTTGTACGCGCCGAGGAGCTGTAGAACTCATCTTGCTTTTGGTAAGCTTGGAAGTTTATCGTTTGTATATGAGCTGAAGAGCTCATCTTATATTTATAAGTTTTGAAGCTTATCGCTTGTTTATGAGCTGAAGAGCTCATCTTGTATTTATAAGCTTTGAAGCTTATCGTTTGTTTATGAGCTGAAGAGCTCATCTTGTAGTTATAAGCTTTGAAGCTTATCGTTTGTTTATGAGCTGAAGAGCTCATCTTGCACTTATAAGCTTTGAAGCTTATCGTTTGTTTATGAGCTGAAGAGCTCATCTTGCACTTATAAGCTTTGAAGCTTATCGTTTGTATATGAGCTGAATAGCTCATCTTCTATTTATAAGCTTTGAAGCTTATCGCTTGTTTATGAGCTGAAGAGCTCATCTTGTATTTATAAGCTTTGAAGCTTATCATTTGTTTATGAGCTGAAGAGCTCATCTTGTATTTATAAGCTTTGAAGCTTATCGTTTGTTTATGAGCTGAAGAGCTCATCTTGTATTTATAAGCTTTGAAGCTTATCGTTTGTTTATGAGCTGAAGAGCTCATCTTGCACTTATAAGCTTTGAAGCTTATCGTTTGTTTATGAGCTGAAGAGCTCATCTTGCACTTATAAGCTTTGAAGACCATTGAAGGGTCAATAAAAGACTTGCTCTTTCTTATTTAAAAGTAGCTCTATTACAAGTAACACTTACTGAAAAAACTTCTTAAGGTGCTCGGCATTCCACGAGTGAGGTAGAACCTTTCCTTCCTCTGTTTGCAACTCGTAATTCCCCGGTCTGATTATCCTTGACACGATATAGGGCCCTTCCCAATTGGGTCCCAATTTCCCATGCATGGGATCCTTTCTTGCAAGCAGAAGCCTCCTAAGTACCAAATCTCCAACTTTGAAACTTCTGTGTCTTACCCTCCTGTCATAATACCTCGCAGTTTTCCTTTGGTAAGTACGGACACGGTGCAGAGCTCTGTCCCTCTTTTCATCCAAGAGATCGAGGTTTAGCAAGAGAGATTCATCATTGTGCTCGGAATCTGCAAACTCCACCCTTGGTGACTGGAGCCCTATCTCCACTGGGGCCACTGCCTCGGTCCCAAAGGCCAAAGCAAAGGGGGTTTCCTGAGTCGCAGATCTGGCGGTGGTCCTGTAGGCCCACAATACCTCCGGAATGTACTCCACCCATTTGCCTTTCAGGTTTTCTAGCTTGGTCTTCAAAGCTGACTTTATGGTTCTTATTGTGACCTCTGCCTGCCCATTAGACTGGGGATGGGCAGGAGCTGAGAAATAGTTCTTGATTCCGAGCTCAGCACAAAAACTTTTGAACTTTGATTATCAAACTGCTTTCCATTGTCAGATACGAAGGCTCTGGGAACTCCAAACCTGCAAACTATCGACTTCCAAACGAAGTTTTGAACTTTTTGCTCTGTGATCGTTGCCAAAGGTTCGACCTCTGCCCATTTAGTAAAGTAATCCACTCCTACGATGACAAACTTGCACTGCCCCACACCGGTGGGAAGGGGTCCCAGAATGTCCAACCCCCACTGCTGAAAAGGCCATGGGCTTACCACCGAGGTTAGGAGCTCGGGAGGACAGTGGGACATATTGGCATGCTCCTGGCAAGTTTTGCATTTTCTTACCAAGTCGGTGGCGTTTTTGAGCATGGTGGGCCAATAATACCCTTGCCTCAGTACTTTTCCTGCCAAGGCCCGAGCTCCTATGTGATTGCCACATATCCCCTCATGTACCTCTCTGAGTATATAGTTAGCATCTTCATCTCCTACGCACTTAAGGAGGGGCGTTGAGAATCCTCGTTTATACAGGCTTCCTTGGAGTAGGGAAAATCTAGCTGACCTGGTCCTCAGCTTGGATGCCTCCTTAGTATCACTTGGCAGAGTCCCATTCTGCAAGTATCCGATGATGGGGTCCATCCAGCTCGGCTGAGCTTCAACCGATAGCATGTCCTCTTCATTGATGCTTACTGAAGGCCCTGGGAGGTGCTCCACTGGAATTAGCCTATCCAAATCCTCTTGCGAAGCAGTTGCTAACCTTGCCAGGGCATCTGCTCTTGAATTTTCCGTTCTAGGCACGTGTCTGACCTTAACCTGCACAAATTTTTTCATTAGTTCTCGTACCTTTTTGAGGTAAAGGATCATCTTTTCGCCTCTTGCTTCGTAACATTCTTCTATCTGCTTCACCACCAGCTGAGAGTCACTGCAGATCTCCAGCTGCTCCGCTTCCATAGAATGGGCAAGATTGAGCCCAGCGATGACAGCTTCGTATTCTGCTTCGTTATTTGAAGCTCTGAACCCAAATCTAAGGGCGTATTCGACATCTATTCCTTCTGGAGAGGTCAAGATCATCCCTGCACCGCTTCCCTGAGCATTAGCAGCTCCATCTACCGAAAGCTTCCAGATGGGGAGGTCCGGTATTAAATCTGTGGTCTCCATAGGCGCTGCTGCTGTGAATTCTACAATAAAATCTGCCAAAATTTGCCCTTTGATGGCAGTTCTTGGCTTATACCTGATATCAAACTCGCTGAGCTCTACGGCCCATTTAACCAACCTTCCTGAGGATTCTGGCTTGTGCAGCACTTGCTTCATCGGCTGATCTGTTGGAACCTCGATAGTATGAGCCTGGAAATAAGGTCTAAGTCTCCTAGTTGTTGTAACCAGAGCTAGAACGAGTTTTTCCATCTTTGGATATCTCTCCTCTGCCCCCCTCAGAGCTCTGCTACAGTAGTAAACTGGTTGCTGAGCTCTGTCTCGCTCCCTAACTAGCGCTGCACTTGTTGAAAAATCTGAAACCGCTAGGTAGAGGGTGAGGACTTCCCCTTCTAAAGGGCTCACCAGAACAGGAGGAGAGCTCATATATCTCTTTAGGGCTTCGAATGCTTCTGCACACTTGGCATCCCAGTGGAATGCCTTCTTCAAGATCTGAAAAAACGGCTGGCATTTATCGCTGGACCTAGACACAAAACGGCTTAGTGCAGCTATCCTTCCAGTCAAACGTTGCACCTCTTTCGTATTGGATGGTGATTGCATTTCCACCATTGCTCTGACCTTTTCTGGATTGGCTTCAATCCCTCTGCTGCTGACTATAAAGCCCAGAAATTTTCCTGCCGAGACCCCAAATGCGCACTTCGCAGGGTTTAGCTTCATTTTGTACTCCTTAAGAATTTGGAATGACTCAGCTAAGTGCTCGATGTGGAGCTCTGCTTTCAGTGACTTCACTAGCATGTCGTCAATGTAGACTTCCATGGATGCTCCTATTTGCTTCTGGAACATCCTATTCACTAACCGCTGGTAAGTGGCTCCAGCGTTCTTCAACCCGAAGGGCATTACCTGATAACAATATGTTCCCTGTTCAGTTATAGAGGAGGTCTTCTCTTGATCGCTGGGATCCATCCTAATCTGGTTGTAGCCTGAAAAGGCGTCCATGAAACTGAGGAGCTCGTGCCCTGCAATGGCATCCACTATTAGGTCAATCCGAGGTAAAGGAAAATTGTCCTTGGGGCATGCTCGGTTGAGATCAGTGAAGTCGATGCACAGTCGCCACTTCCCATTAGTTTTCTTCACAAGAACTACATTTGCTAACCAAGTGGGGTAATCAACCTCCCTGATAGCCTTGGCATGGAGGAGTTTGCTGACCTCCTCATTGATTGCCCTTTGCCTTTCAGAAGCAAAGCTCCTCCTCTTTTGTTTGATGGGTTTGCAAGTTGGGCTCACGCATAGCTTGTGAGTAATAACCGAAGGATCAACCCCTTCCATGTCTTCTTGCTTCCAAGCAAACACTCCTATATTCACTTTTAGGAACTGGATGAGGAGTCCTTTGAGCTCAGCGTTTAGTTTGGAGCCCACATAAACGAGGTGCTCTGGCTTCTCATCAAGCTGAACTGGTTCCAGATCTTCCGATGGCATTGGTCTTGTCTCCATTTCATCTCTCATGTCGAGTTCATCCAATTGGATGTTCTCAACCTCCTTCTTTTTTATAGAAGCCATGTAGCATTCCCGTGCTACACGCTGGTCTCCTCGGACCACTCCAATTCCATTTTTTGTAGGGAACTTTATGACTAAGTGATAGGCAGACGGTATTGCTTTCATAGAATTCAGGGATGGCCTGCCAAGCAAGATGTTGTACGCAGATGGTGCATCAACTACTAGGAATTTGACAGTAGTAGTGGCTTGGCAGGGTGGGTCCCCCAGGGTGAGCACTAGCTGGATTGAACCCAGGGGGAGCACCCTTTCCCCAGAGAATCCCAGCAAGTGAGTGCTTACTGGCTCCAGTTTCTCTCTTCCTATTTCCATCTTGTCGTACGCAGGTGCGAAAATAATATCTGCCGAGCTCCCGTTATCAATTAGAACCCGATGAACGGTTCTATTTGCCACCACAGCTCGTACCACCAATGGATCATCATGGGGGTATTGGCACCCTTCTAAATCAGCATCCGAAAAAGTGATAGCTGTATCTAAGCGTGGTGCTTTGGATACAGCGTGTACTTCGAGAGCTTCTTCGGCTCTGATCCGCCGGAGGTGCGCCTTCCGAGCTGAGCTTGACTCTCCACCTCCAGCGAACCCTCCAGATATCACCCTGATTTCCCCTAGAGGCTGCTGGTGTGGTGCAGGTGCCGGCTGCCGAGGTGGTGGTGGTGGAAGAGCTCGATTCTGGTTGTCGTTGGCTACAAAACGACGCAACTGACCTCGCTGGATCAAGAACTCGATTTCCTTCTTTAGTTGAATGCAATCATCAGTGTGGTGTCCATGATCCCTGTGATAATCACAGTATTTTGTGGGGTCTCTCTTTGCCGGGTCTGCCTTCATCCGAGGCGGCCATTTCAAGAACTTCTCGTTTTGGACCTCGTATAATACTTGTGACACAGCGGCAGTGAGCGGGGTAAATCGCTGAGGTCCATATCTGGGCTGCAGTTCAGGCTGCATGGGACCCAGACGATCTCTGACATTTCCTCTTCTCTTGGGTGAGCGGTCCCTGTCCCTCCTTGGGGACCTCTCCCGCCCTTTCTCCTTCCTGGGACTTCGGTCCCTTCTCTTTTCTTCTTTTTCCTTCTCCTTTCGTGAGGATGTACCTCCCACCTTAGAAAGGAGTGCCTCTTCGCCATTTATATACTTCTCTGCTTTGGCTAACACCTCAGCCATACTTGCCTGAGGGTTCTTCGATATAGAGAACATCAAGTCCTTTGACTGCACTCCCAATCCAGCAATGAAAGCCGTTATAGCAAATTTTTCATCTGGAATGTCTACTTTCAATGTCTCCGAGTTAAACCTTTGGACGTACGATCTCAGATTTTCTTGGGGCCCCTGTTTCACATTTAGTAGGTGGTAGCTCGGCTTTCGGTATGTCCGAGCTCCTATAAAGTGAGATACGAAAGCTATGGAGAGCTCTTTAAAGGATGAAATAGAGGCTGGTGGGAGCCTGTTAAACCAGTTTAGGGCGGAGCCTTTCAGTGTGATGGCAAAGGCTCGGCAACGCACAGGATCCTGGTATCCATGCAATTCCATCTGGTTCTTGTAAGTGTTGAGGTGATCCACGGGATCTTTCGTTCCGTCAAAGACCTCTACTTGAGGCATTCTGAACTTCGGTGGGAGAGGGAAGTGTAGCACTCCCGTGGTGAATGGGGACTCAGTTTGCTGAACCAAGATATCCATGGTAACCGGTGCCTTGCTTTTAACAGCCTCCTTCATGTGGCTGAGCTATTGCTGGATGTCTTTGAAGCGTTGTTCCCAGCGCTGCTCTTTCCTGTCCTGAGGATATGGGTAAAAATCATCCCTATCCCCCCCGTTGTTCTGACTTTGCACTTCGTCGTTATGGCCATTCCTAGGGGGTACATAAGGAGCATACCCCCTGGTGTGGCTGCTTTCTCCTCCTTCGCCGACCTCTCTGAGGGGGTCCCAGTGTCGCTGTTCCCGGTAAGGGGGATTACTCTGGCCTTCTTGGGCCGGTCGTGCCTCCTGTGGGCGTTGTACGAGCTTTGATAGCTCTTCGTTTTCTTTTAGTAATCGTTGGTTGACGAGGCGAAGGGCCTCCAACTCGTTATTAATGGGGGAATTAACCTCGGGAATATTCCCGGGTTGTCTGCCGTTGGTAGCTTCCTGTGGGTCTTGCATTCGTGGTAGGTTTGTTTGACTTCTGCTCATATTTCGTGTCGTTACCATCAGTCACTGAAAGACCAGCTTATTGTAGAAGGAACAGTCGTTCCCACAGACGGCGCCAAACTGATGGTGTAAACCTTCGGGAATGAGCTATGGGATCGAAGTATCTTATCTGGGTGATCTGTATAGGGCTTGATATGGTGTCTGAGCTACCAGGCCCATAAAGTGGTGGATGAATGCTATATTTTACGACGTATAGTGTGTGAAAGAAGGTAGAAATATAGTGGTTCACCGGCTAGTGAGCTCGGCTAGTCCACTCTCTAATGGAGACTCTTGCTCTTTTTTCTTATTTGATGAATTGAATGTGTTACAGTAGAATACTCAGGATACTAGGGTTTCCAGTTGCTCTCCCCCTGGCCATGGAGGTTGTCCTCCCCTTTTATGGCCTCATGCTTACCTCTAACACGGAATTACCTCCTATATTGAAGGGATCGTGCCCTATCTTCATCCATAATTCCGGAGTTACCTAAACTCCTTACGGCTGGCTTCAAACAGAGAGATCTTTGCCTTCTTTCGTGGGATTCTCCTTAGCTTTAGGAGGGGATCGTGGTTGATTGCGGGTCTAATGCCTTGGAATGGTTCTACTTTCTTTCTAGTGATATCCGTAGTTACCTTGCTGTCCTTTCATCATTTCTTAACTCGTGTCCTCAGCTGGGAGCCCTTAGCGCTGACTAGATGAGCTCTGGCCAATGCCGGATGAGCTCTGCTTCTTCTGTCTGAGCTCCCGACCTGAGCTTATTTCCTGAGCTCGTGTCTGTTCATTTCAGGTATCATCAATGAATATTTTTACCACTATTATAACTGTTTTTACAATTTTTCTTCGGTATAAAAAAAATTATCACTTTTATGAGTAATTTGTCATATTTGTAGATTTTTTTAGTATTATTGTGGTAATTATTTTTATCACTTTTTTCAGTATCACAATAAAGATATAAATATTCACAAATATAATAAAAATAATACGATACCGAAAAATAATTTTTTGATACTGTAGACAAGTCGGTCATCTTTATCCTTTAATTAGTGCGGGAATCTAGAACCTTGTAGCTACGTCTTTTAGCGATAAGAACTCTTTGGTCGCTAAAAAAATTGTTGTTCTTGCACTTCTCTGTTAATGTTGATGCTTTTGGTCGCAAATAATGAACTTTGGGCTATGATTTTTGTTCTTGGCCGCAAGTGAGTGATATAATCCTTTGAGACTTGTTTCACACTCTGATTATCCAAATGTTTTGTCATTACACATAAAAAAAAAATCTAAATTCATTGAGATTATTGATTTTTTTTTAATTTTCTGATGTTATTAATCTTTTTATTTGTTAATATTCGGTGTTTGTAGCAAATGATTTGTTGAGCCGAGGTGGTCAGCATAAATGTATTTTTTTATAAAATTATTGTGTATTAAATACAAACAAAAGAAAAATGAATTCCTCCCATGCATGAAACATAAAAAATATATTATTGGCATTTTTTATTCTTCCATACACACAATACATAGGAGTAGTATGAGAGTTAGTGTACATAAAATAATTTCAACAAGTCATTTTCATGACTATATTCTACTCCAGTCTCGGGTCCTCCTCTCACTCTCTCTCTTGTCTCTGGGAAAAAAAGTTTTATATGGGTTTAATAGTGTCATGTGATGTACACACTCATGATGACATCATGTAAATAATAGACATGATGTCACCATTATACCCAATATTTAGGCTACTTGTAGGAGGATTAAATGCACGTTAGAGTGGTTGGAATTGTGTGTGTGAGAGAGAGAGAGAGAGAGAGAGAGAGGGGAGTGAGTCGAGTGACCCTTCTCTGTCACACGTGTTCGTTTTAAACCGGTTATTCCAATGGCAGTCTCAGTTACCATCAAGCGCTGGCTTTCAGTGGTATAAAAAATTTAGTATGCATAACATTCCCTTTTTTATGTTTTAATCCTTGAACTGGAGCTAGAGGAACTGCCTGTGGAGATCTGCCTGAAGCAGGAGCTGCAGCAGCTACTTTCGAC
The DNA here is from genome assembly GCA_951799425.1 of Ilex aquifolium. Classification (NCBI taxonomy): domain Eukaryota; kingdom Viridiplantae; phylum Streptophyta; class Magnoliopsida; order Aquifoliales; family Aquifoliaceae; genus Ilex; species Ilex aquifolium. The sequence continues at coordinate 23,297,478 of OX637402.1, forward strand.
AAATACCTGCTATGTATGAATGACACGTGTGTAAGAAATATTTCTTTCGTACAATAGCAACCCCTAATTTTTTGATATTTCTACTGCATCTCCTAGTGTTTATGAAATTGCAGTAGACTCGTTACAATGTGAGAACTTGCTTCATTCTGGTGGGTCATAGACTCATAGTAGGGGTGGCATCAGCATCATCGTCATTGGCTCTGTCATGGAAAGTTGCAGTTGGTGTAGGTTCACCAAGAAAGTTGCAGTAGGGGTCATAGTAGGAGTAGGTTCACCAAGAAAGTTGCAGTTGGTGTTTATCTTACCTTACCGCTTATATGCCCGGTCCTAACTTCACTCTTGAAGAAATCAATCGTTAGATACTGCTTCATTACTTTCCCTGATTTGATAGCATAGGCCTCGGATAATTCTATGGTACAAAAAAACTATTTAAATTTTAATTTAAATAATTTATAGCTATTGAACTGTAATAAAAATAAAGGGTAAATTATACTCGGACTCCTTTCGAATTTGTCACTTAATCATATAAACTCCTTCATATTTAAAATATTACATTCAAACCTCTTAAATTTTATACATGTGTAACACAATACATAAACTCTTATCGTCAAATTCCGCTTGTATAATTGTTACAATTTCATGATGTCATCAAAATATGCAAGTTTAATTTCCAAAATACCCTTTCTTCTATGGGACCCAATGTCAATTGATATTCTCACTATCCTATCTTCGGATAGCCAATTTGACCCATGGAGAAGCAAAGTGATTGAGGGAGAATGTAACAGTGGGAAGTCTTCCTAATTTTGGTGCTTTTTGTTATTTTTTATTAAAACGGAATCTTGTTAAGTAAAATAAAGTCGTTTAAATTAAACCTTGTTAATCTTGGTTCTTTTAATTTTGTTAACAAAAAAGTTTTGGAGGGGATTTAAATTCATATTTTTTTTAAAATATATATATAAATACATATTTTATCATTGTATTTTTATATGAAATTAATGTATACATAATATTTGTATACTAGTTATTGCCTGTGCCTGAAGGCACAATGTAATAAAAAATGGTAAACAAAACATATTTGTATTCATATTCAAAATCAAATCACAAACATAGAGAAAAGATAAATAAATTTAAGTATCGATTTGTAGTGGGGGTGAGAGGTGGTGGTAGGAGACAGTGATGGTTGTGATTTGATTTTGAATAGAGAAAGGATAAATAAATTTAAGTATCGATTTGTAGTGGGGGTGAGAGGTGGTGGTAGGTGACAATGACCGTGGTGGTGGCGGCGAGGACGACAGCGATGGTGGTGGCGAACGCGGCGGTGGCGGTGGCGGTGGTGGTTGTGGCGGCGACGATGGTGGTGGTGGCGGTCGTGGTGGTAAAGGTAGTGGTGGTGGCGGTCGTGGTGGTAAAGGTAGTGATGGTGGCGATCGTGGTGGTAAAGGTAATGGTGGTGGCGGCGGCGGCGGTGGGGGTAGGGGTGGTAGAGGTAGGGGTAGAGCGGTTTCAAATACTATTATTTTTTTTAAAGTACTTATGAGAAATAATTTCTAGAAGTACTTTTAAAAAATCAATCCAAACACACCTTTAGGAGCCTATTTTTCCTATTAAATTTAGGGTGTTAATATTGACCATTAGATTAACTATAAAGTAAAATTTAAAGCGATCTCAACCGCGAATAGCAAAAGTCATTTTGTTTATCTTTTGAGATTTAAATTGTAAGCTACTTTATTATATAGATATTAAAAGATATATAAACAAAAAAGATACATCTCAACACAAATAATTAACTTTCCATCCATTTTCCTTCCGATTTTGGAGGGATTGATTTTGGTGAGTTGGAAGGAAAGTTAATTCATCAACTTTTCTATCCTTATTATTTTCCTTCCTTACCAAACATAATGTTTTATTTATCTTTCCAACTTTCCATCCTTTCAACTTTCTATTATACCAAATGGAGCATAATTGAGTAAATGTTTGTGATTCTTCCTTCCTATAGAGTTGTTTCTTGGGTACCATTTGCAATGCAAGTCCAAATGTGTATATTTTTTCTTCTTATCCCTTCAGGTACATCCGATAAAATTAGAACGATACAGAGAAAATTAGTATAACCCCTACGTAACGATGACACACACAAAAATCGAGAAATAGTCCAAATGTATATTTTTTCTTCTATTATGGTTAAAATATTAGTTGGTACACTTACTATGATTAAAATAAAAGTAGATAGATTTACTGTGGTTAACATATAAGTAAGTGTGTAGATTTATTGTGGTTAAAATATAGGTAAGTGTAAATTTATTGTGGTTTAAGTGTAAATAAACGGATTTATTGATCAAGAGTGTCTGAACCAGTTTACTTGCATCTCGACTAATCCCCTTATTAGTCTGATCAAAAGCAGGTCATCTATGTCGAGATTAAGATATTTATAAGGAATAAATCACTCATGGTCTGGTCTTAAGGGATTGTCAAAATTTGAATTCAAAAAGTCTGAATTTACAACTCATCCATCCTATCGTTTCAATTTTTTTGCCTTTTTTGTTGTTGTACTGTGCCTTTTGATCGTGTCAAAAAATAACAGGATTTGGCTCCTGCGATCTCATTGGTGAGACTCGACCCTCACTATGATGATGATGAAACGTCATTAATGCTCCGTTTGATAGGAATGATGGAAAGTATATCTCTCCTACTTTCCATTCCTCCTACTTTTTATTCTTCCTACCAAACGGAGCATTAGTATTGTTATTGAAATCTAGCGATAGAGATAATTATAGGATCCAAAGAGATTTATTACTATCTAATTCGGATAAATCGGATAAGAATAAATGATGAGCATGAGTGATATTTATTTTACCCGACTATTCCACCTATCTTGCTTTTTAAAATGACTAATATTTTACCAAAAATAGAAAGGATAGTTAACATGTAAAAAAGGCTATCACTGCAAATCTGAAGGAAGTTATATTCATACCGCCTTCTATATCTTGCAAGCCAATAACAGTTTTCAAAATTGAATAATTGAGCATTCTCATTTCAATGGATTAAGCTTCTATCTTTCCACCATACTTTAGAGTTATGTATAGATGTCCGAACTAGCCATCCAACCACCGTCCTCAGCCTTGTCATGTGAAGAGAAATCAGAGTCCCGGTGCTCGACGTAGAGCGAGCACCGAGGAAGGGGCACTGTTCACCAAATAACCATCAGTTGACACTGACTAATGAACCATCGACACATTTTTAGTACAAAAAACATGTGTCAATGTACATTACTTAAACAACACTCAACTTGCATGTTTATCAGTAATGATGATTCCTTAAAGCGCACTCTCACTCAAAATTGTCTATAAATACCCCCTCATAAATGAGGGGAAAAAAAGTAGGTCACAATGGAAAAAAAAAAAGTGAGACTATTTTCGATCCTTAAATCTCTTTTCTCATTCTTATTTAATTATTTTATTTCAAACTACTAAGTTCATCTCATCTATACTCACTCCATTAATTATTAAGTTCACCTCATTGGTATAACTGTTTGTTGTAACGTTAATATCTGATTATGTCGATGCAACTGTTGGTGTAACGTTGATATCCGACTATGTCAAATTTTTACATATTTGAAAAAAAAAATTATCAATCATTTATGATCTCTTCGACATATCTCTTTTGGAATATCAATACAACGGCATTTAAGAATGCCGACTTCAGATTGAGAGAAAGAGAGTAATTGTGGCTTGAATACGCGTGGAGAGAGAAAATTAGGGGAGAGAGAGAGAATAAATAGAAAAAATAAATGTTCAAAATTCAAATGAATGATAAAATCTAATCAAATCTTTACATATTAGATTAGAAAATAAATTGTCAATCAATTATGCATTATTTAAGGAATGGTAAGCAAGTAATATAAATAAAAAGTCATCTGAATTTTGTACCTAATAACAAGATGTTTTAGTAAAAATAAATTTAATAGAGTAAAAAACTTATCAATACATTTTCTCTCAAATAAGTCAAAAAAAAATATACTCACACCCAAAAAATCTATTTTTTAAATTAGATTGAATTTCTCAAGTCAGACTAACATTGTGTTCAATTCATGTCCAATTCTCAGGTTTATGAATAGAATTGAAATTCGAACTCAATTTAAGTTGTTTTCGGGTTGAAAGTCAATTCAATTCGAGTTCGATTCTAAGGTTACGCCACTTGGCTAAAATTCCGATGCAATATAAATTGAGCCCGAATGAGTGAATTTGAGTTGGGTCCTAAAAACCCAAAACCTTGACCCGAATACTATCCAAATCAAAATATGAGTTGGATTATGTTATCTAAAGCTAAACCTGGTACTAGAAACCTTTAAATATGAAATATTTTTCAGTTAATTAACCGCAATATGCATCCCCATCTATAGCCCAGCTCCATCACTTTCTTGGCACAGATTCTATTTTTATCTCTATCCATAAAGTATGTCAGCATTTGTATAGCAATCCCAGTTGATCAACAAATTTCTATCTGCTGCACAATATTTCTTATGACATTGATATCTCTATTACTACAATCTTTCAAACAAAATGCTAGAGAACTTTTTTTTTTTTTTTGGTTCAACAATGAAGAGTGTTCAGGACAACTTACACACACTTTAACTAATCCTCTCTCCAATCCGAACAGAGGCAAACTATCCATGCCGGAACTAAAATATTCATGATGAATAAATTCTTCATAACTTAATCCCAAAAAATTGCCAAGATTCCAACTCAGAATATCTGAATTTACAGCTCCTATATATTACCACTTGATCAACAAATTTCTATCTGCTGCACAATATTTCTTATAACATTGATCTCTCTTACTACAATCTTTTTAACAAAATGCTTAGAGAACTTCCTTTCCCCTTAACTTCCTTGTTCACTCTTAGACCGTAAAAGATACCTTTGCTTTTTAAAACCAACATCTTGTAGAAAAGAGAAGGGTGGGTGGGTGGCTTTGCAAGGTGTGTCAAAAAATTTATCAGGCCAAAACTGTTCTCTTGCACTCTCGAAGATTAAAAACAATAACACTAGACAATAAAGAAATTGAGTGTGAATGATTAAAAATGTACAATCGTAAATTCATCGATGAGGTAGAATATGGTGATCGTAAAAACAAAAAAAAAAAAAAATTCAAATCAAACGCTGAGAGAAAAAGTTGGTGCAAAATCTTCCAATAAGAACTCTGAATCCTCAATGCTGGTCATATAATGCAATATGTTTGGCCATTTTGCCTCAATAACCAAATGAAATCCTGCGAGTTTTGATGTAACAGAACAAGAGACTAACCGTAATCCTCCATATTTGTCAAGCACCATCTCTGCACTTACGAACCTCTTTGTACTCAGCAGGCGGTATATTGGATTTTGCCTGAAAGACCCGGATCATAAAATATAGAGAACTAAGATCCAAAATTTTGAAAGAGATAAAAGCTTATAATAGCTTTACATTCTGAACTACAGAGATTGAAAGATGCTCCAACCATAATCCATTAGTCAATTAAACTCTAGGTTAGATCACGTCTCGGTAGTCTTTCTCTTACGATCTGATCCTGAGGCAACATTAGTTTGGGCCTGACCAAAAACTGACCTGCATTTTAGTTGTCACAACCAATATATCAGATAGGTACTACAATAAATGAATAAGCATTTAGAAAATAATTTCACTTTTTGATGATACGTCAACAAATAACTTCACTATTTGGTAAAACTACATGAACTAAGCACAAGTAGGATTTGTGCTGAAGTCCACACACTGTAAACCATCACTAATTTCTTGTCACGTATGACTCGCAAGATGATAGTTCAAATTAGAGTTTTAATTTTGTGAATGTATAGTCAAAAAGCATTAAGTTTGATCAATTTCCAAGCTGTTTGCCAAAGATGGTAACTCGAAGGCCAAGAAGAAAACGTTAATTATGAAAAGGTTGCCTTATCTAACAGTACTTGAGAGTAGATGTTTTCTTCCTAAGACTCCGTCTTATCAACACTGTTTTCTTTCCTCTTCTATCTTTTCTTAGGGCAGCTGTAAGAAGAGCATAATCATACCCTCACCTGAAAAGTTCCCATGCTGGTAGTATAATGGAAAGAAAAGAGAAACAAAACAAAGGGAATTGATAGAGGGAGATCACGAAGATATTGATACTTCATAACTAGAAGGTTCGCACATCCAATCTCAAACCACTTTTGAGAAGACTTGAAGTATTGCGGTTGGACTTTTCAGGTTATTTTCTTTAAAATAGAAAAGAAAAAGGAAACATGGAACTCGGAATCGGTGTAAATATTGATCTAGTATACTTGTGCTACCTAATGAATGTGCATTTACAGGAAAATACTAGTAAGAGAGATTGGTGTCATCAGGACTTAAAAATCAGTAAAACCCAGTTGTCCAAACTAGATGCCTTCGGGTTTGAACCCACAACCTCTAAATTTAAGCCATTGAACCCATCGACCCCTACAAAATAAGTACCCTAAAAAATAATATCGGAAAAAGAAATGGTGCTCACCCACAGGTTGAACATTTCTTGTGATGCTTACAGAAAATGGATAAACATACAGAGCATATGTAGCCCATGTCAATTGTATTTTTGTGGCAAAAGCACCTGCATATGTCAGGATCTTGATAATGTTAATTGCAATAGATGATAAACATTAAAGGAAATAAAGAACTATCAGAAATGAGTGCATGAATAAAAGTGAAGCAACAAAAGCTTCTCCTTGTACAAGTTTGCAATCACTGTAAAGAGACCACAGATGCAATTACACAGAGAAGACACATGTAGCTTGCTTTTGAGAGCAACAATTCAGATGCTACTTGTTTACAAACCATAGATGTTTGAAGGGTACAATGAATCACTTGATCCAAACAATAGCTAATATAATCAAACTTGAGATACTAAGCTGAGAAACGACCATATCATAGCTGTGGTTCAGAAAATATTAGCCCAGACACACGGACGGATCCAGGATCTTCTCGTGAGGGGGGCCAAACAAAAATAATTACACAATCAAAATTTATGCAACCAGATTATCAAATAAGTTATCATTAATGACAAATTTACATTTATAGACCCTACAAAAAATCAACTTCTATATGATACAATTGCAAAACAATAGTTTGGACCATAAAATTCAAATATATAAAATTCGAATCTTATTTAGCACCATAAAATTAATTTATGACAATGTCATAGTTCACTTATTCCCTCGTTCACACATAGTGCAATGTCTACAAATAAATTACTATCGTAAATATTATTTTCACGTGATACTATCACAAACATTAATTGAAAATGTATTATTATAATATATGTCATTCATATAAACCAAATAATTTTCTTTCATTTTTTCTTTGGTCACATACTCATACAAACATGTGTCTTAAGGAGAAACACCAATTCATGTAATTAATACATCCAATTTGTTATCAAAGGCAACTCGGATTTTTTAATACACTAATTAAATTAGGCACCTATATAATTTTTTAAAAAACTTTAGGATGAATATAGGATTTTAGAAAACTTGAGGGGGATATAGGGTATTTGGAAAAATTGAGGGGGGCCATGGTCCCCTTGGCCATAAGGTAGTTCCGTCAATGCAAACACACATCACCAGCATACCTAGCATTTCTTAAAGAGAGAAGCATCCTAAGAAGTGTCGTCTTCTCAATGGAATCTGAATTTTGCTCTCCTTGTGCCAAGTGGTAAGTGATTATAGCGACTCACTGACACCTTTATAGCAAGTATCATGTTACAACCTTGTACTTGCTTATCATAAAGAGTACTGGTTGATGTATACGACATTTTTTTCTTTTTTATTTCTAATTGACATATATGATATCATCTCATGTATGTTTTATTGGTGCCATGTTTGTCCCCCCTATTTTTGATGAATTTGCCACCTCCATGTCTTATCCAGCAAACATAACTTGTTCCCAAAGTGTAAAAGGTGCATAGAGCAAAAAAGGCGAGAGAAAGAGACTAAGAGAGAGAATTCTAACACAACATTATTAAGCATCTTTTCCAGTATTTATATATGAGAAGAGTTCAGATTTATACGATCGGTAGCACACGTTTTCTGTGCATTCTTTCTTCATAACTTCATATGTTTCATGGAACTGTCGTTAGTTTCCAGTTTGTATTCAAAACATAAATTTAGTCATTTCCATCTCATTAGGCACAACTTTAAGCTGCCTCTCCAAAAAATCTCATGACAGACTCGAGGGACCCTCAAGTATACAAGCTTTATCAAGGCTTAAGTGAGGAATATCCTCATTGTGCTCCAGCCTAGACTATCTTGCAAACTTTTGCGGGAGATAATGCATATGGATCCTTTATAATTCAAGAAAACAAAAAATCCCACAAATGGAGAAAACCTCTAATCTACATGTGTCTCTCACCTACAGGCTACAGATGGAGAAGAGAGAATTATACTACATCCCAGTTCAAGGGATGGAAGAAAATCATCAAGAAAGAACCCAAATATCACAATATGCATACTGAAATTAAATGGCACGACAGAGCTCCTTTGTGTCCTGGCTTAAAAGAAAATAAATAATGCAAATCAAAAATTTTGAAGATGAAACTTGACTGCCAAAAATAATGCAACAAAGAAACAATGAGCATCCATGTGGAAAGTCCACATTATTACAATGATAGAGATGCAGTTGTAACTTACGAGGCACGAAAATCCACACCTACAGGCTTAGGAAGTTGTAAAAAGCTGCGACAATGCAAATCAGCTGCAAATACTGTCTGCACATAACCCCAGTAATCTGCATTGGTATCCACACAATGAAAACTAAAGACAGAAATAAGGCAATACATCAAGCAAACTTCCACACTGTTACTTTAACCAGACAAGAAATGTACACCGAAATTCGAATTGAAAAAAACCTTGTGTGAATAGAGATAAAAAGCTCAAAAGGTATCTCCTCAAATCATTACAAAGTGCTCATCCGTGCATCTCATGTAATCTCCCTTTCTCCTTCCCCCCACCCCTTCCCCCCTCCCCCGGATACCACTAACCCATTTGATGCAAAAAGTAAACCTAATTGCAATCTGCAAAGAAAAAGGTCAATAACCCAAGTCGAAGACCCAAAAGAAGTTGAATCAAATAATGAAATACATATTGCAGGCCAAAAAATTCCCCATTCTGTATCATCTAATTGAAGCCAGAAAAACCAGAGAGGATCAACCATTCAGAGAAACAAAATGTGAAATGACAACCAACCATCAAAGCCAAAGCAGCATCCTTCTCAGAGGTGGCCAAAGAGGTGAGTAACAACTCAACCCCGAGAATATCAATTTGAGAGCACCCATGGCAATTCTTGCAGAATCAACAAGTGCCTAAATATTCCCCTCCATTGTCAAAGAAATCAAAGCAACCTTAGACAGAGGGTAAAATCCACAACAGGCCTTAATGAAAAGGCCCAACTCCATCCTAGAAATCACCAACCTATAAAAGCAATGTCTTAAAATACGAACCATTTTAACTACCCAGAACCAGAGCAACTGCCGAACTTCAAAGCACCCAAGTAAATTCATCCTACTCTACGAAACGAGTTTTTAAAGAAAATTGGACATCAATAGTGAAACCAATAGATCCAGACATTTTGTGTCTAATGCTTCAGTACCTAAAATTTAAGGATGAGGCCCACTGCTGTTTATTTTTTTTCGATAAGACACAACATTTTACTGATAATCATAAGAAAAAATTTACAAGAAACAAATCAATGGTGGACAAGGAATCCACACAATGACTACAAACCACATGAAGCTCTCCAACTTGTTCTAATACAAAAGAAAAGATTATCCTCAAACTCCTTAAATGTGAAAGTCCCCAAAGAAGCCAAAAAATGAATTCTATCCCATTGTCCCTCAACTTCTTCACACTTATTCTCAAAAATCCTTGCATTCTTTTCTTTCCAAATCACCCACAAAGTAGCAAAGAAACTAAGAAAGCATTGTACCATAAAATCTTCCATTTTCTACTTCCCCCAAACCCCACATCATTTAAACAAAACATAGAATTCATATCCCTTGGGGCGACCCAACAAAAATTCTCAAGACTAAAAAGTTTACTCCACAAATTTCGTGCCAAAGGGGAATGCAAAAAAAGATGATCCACACTCTCATAATCCCTTCTACACATAACACACCATTGCGGTTGAAAACAAAAATTAGGTCTCCTCTTTATTAATAGTCATCTTAGTAATTTCATGACAGTTTAGCCGGAAACTTAAGATCCATGACAAACCATTGATAGAAGGCTAGCCACAAAACTGGGGCACTACCCAAAACACGTAGACAAGTACTGGATTGCTAAATGACTCTTGCACACAAGCCTTCCTGCTACCAGTGCATTATTTATGATACGGGTGTGCTCTTCTGATCCCAATTTTAGTTTCCAAAATATTGTCTCAAGGTACAAAACAACAAGCTGGTTTTTCACATATTCAAACATTATCTACCTTAAAAATAAGACAACAGCCAAAAACAATTTTGCCTCAATAGCACAAATTCGTGATTGACATAAAAGGAAAGATAATAAAGGCTTAAAATCAAGTATTTAACCAACAGATATTGGATGTTTCTAGGTCTTTGGTGTCCTATGTGCCCATATACACAATTTGTTTGAATTTCAGTCAGCAATATTCTTATCAGGAATATGACCTTTAGCTGAGACAATAAATAAAGACTAAGACTCCTGTCTCACAGTTCTTAAGCCAGGTGATCACACGATAATTTTCACTGAATCACAGTAAATCACAAACAAAAGCTCATCCACATGCTTCCAAAAAAGATTCATACAATGTTAGCTTACAAAGACAGAAATAGGATATCTTCCAGATAATTGGAACTAACTACAGGCTGCCTAAGTGGGAACAAGGAATTGTGATGATAAACATTGCAACTATGAATAGGTTCCATATTGCCTATTAAGAACCTACCGAGAGATATTGAAACAGCCCTTCCAGTTGCTGGGGCTTCAAGTATACACCCCCAGTTATATAAGATGCCTGTTGCTCAAATACACATCACAGACGATCAGTAATGCCAAGAAATAGCTCCTGATAAGTACATAATAAATTTAGCAGCAGCGAATTTGCCAACTAAATAGAAACATATGCTACCTGCTGCAAGAAAGCAGAATGTTGAGATCCTATAACACATGAATCTATAGGTACCTGCAGTAGGAAGCGAATCAGACATCGAACTTGGTAACTTGATTGATGTTTATGGTGACTCAGAGATTTGTAAATGAATGAAACTTGGGTAGTTTTCCATGCTTCCCAAGACAATCACATGATTGTCACCTAATTACTAGCAAACATTTGAAAGAGAATGTAGGCACTTATATATCAATTTTACCCAAGCAACCAAGAATGAGGATTATCCATCCAGTTTACAACTGCAAAGGTACTAATAATATATCCAATCCAGAGTAATATAAGTTGAGGTCATTTTAATATTCACCCAAGAAAGAAGCATCTAACTAAAAAGCCACTTAACTCAACAAAGTCTTGTCCTAATCTTTTTGGGGTCAGCTATATGAATGTTGTTTCGCGATTGTACTCTATTAAAGGTCATATTTTTTGTTAGACCATAAGTTACCACATATTTCTTTACCATTTCATTTAAAGTTATTTTGGACTTCCTCTATCCATGTGCTTACCATCAATAGCGCTATTATATCACTCTTTCTCATCAGGATCGTAATATGTCTCTATAAATATGTCCAAACCACCTAAGTTGATTCTCTTTTAATTTATCTCTTATATGTGTTATCTCTACTTCTTCACAAATATAATTGTGTCTAACTCTATCCTTCTTAATTTTACCATACACCCATCTTAACATGCTCATTTTCATCACATTGAATTTTTTAACGTGTTGTGTTTTAGTTGCCCAATACTCAGTACCATAAAACATAGTTAGTTTTATGGCCGTTCTATAGAACTTTCCTTTAGCTTAAGGAGTATGCGTCTATCACACAATACACCAGATGCATTCCTCCAATTAGTCCATCTTGCTTTAATTCTATAAGTAACATTGTCACTAATCTCACACTCTCTACGAATAATAGACTCTAAATTGTTTCGGTATCCCTTGACCTTTAATTTTTAGTACTTCCCGGTTTGGACTCCTAGTCCTACTTTACTTTTCATATATTCAGTTTTTGTCCTATTTTTCTTAAATCCTTTTGATTCTAGAGCTTCTCATCATATTTTTAGTTTATTATTAATTCTTTCTTTGCTTTCTCCAACTAATACAATATCATCTGCAAATAACCCATAAACTTGGAATTAACCCGTGAATATGCAAGTCAGACAACCTATAATTTTGAACATGGAAAAAACTATCAAGTAATAAACACCACGAACGGGGAAAGAAAGACGTAGAACCTTTATTCCACCGTAGGATACATTATCTTGTTGCACATTGTTCTTGAAACTAGAATGATTAAACATATTATTTCACTCTACGTATGCAAGGGTGGTAACACCGTGACAACGGGGATGGTAGTAGTGATTGCGGACGCACCAACAACCCAATGATAATGAAGTGGTCACCCTGGCAAAGGTAATGATGGATGGCACCCACGGGGAAAAGACAACGATGAATGGGTACCACAATAGGGAGTGCAAAGGTTGGTGTTGGTCCTGCTTGGCCCATTTAGCGTAGAGGAGCTAATAGAGGAGAACGATTTTTTCATTTTACCATAAGAACAAATGGATGTTTCAAAGAACTAATGAAGTATTGGTTGAAGCAACGGAGATACTAGTGCTTACGGTAGTAGTGATGAGAATTTTTTTAAGTCCCCCTTCCTTTTTCTTTATTTAATATTTCACTCCATATTACTAGTGGGTGTTATTCACAAATCACAGTACCTCTCACATTATGAGGGGATCTAAACCCGATTCCTACAGCCAATTTCTTGTACAAGAGATTATTTTAGCTGAACAATTCATTTTTCAGTAAGATAGGGAATATCAAGTACAACAATTACCAACTCTTGTACAAACGACCAATTTTTCTTCCAATAAGTAGCAGTTGGAGTTAAAAACCATTAATTTTGGGTGAAATTTATGATGGCTCTGGGGTTTAAAAAATCCCCCTTCATTTTATAGGATCACATAATGTCCTTGGGAGTCGTACAATGATTTTGCGCAAATAAGCAACCAAATATATTCTCGAAAAAAAAATACAATGCCCACTCTTAATTCTCTGTAGCAAAAGGACCCCAAATAAAATATAGAGGGATTGCAGAAAATTGCAATGATGGGTTGTTAACAAAGCAAGACAATGGACCCAAGTGAGTTAATCTTCTAGTATACTTAAAAGAAGTGTAATAAGGGTAAGTTTGAAAATAAAAACCCTTAAGAGTCAATGTTTCATAGTACCGTTGAACGCTGAGCTGAGAAAATTGAGTTCATGATTGCAACATATCTGCAAAAAGAAAGCCCTCTCAGGGATTATATATCGAGGAAAAAAAATTGACTTTTACAAATATCGTCAATAATCATAAGAAACATACTGTCCGGGGCCATCTGGTGATCCATGCAAACACAATATCTGCCACCATTTATCACCAACTTTGTTAGAGAATATATCCATCCAACATAATAGAGAGCCAATAACAACATTAATTGTTATAGAACTAATTAATGTGAAAAAAATATATATGATGACAAGGAAAGGATTGAACCAATTCATTTAGTAACACCACAGCTCATTATGACTAGTTTTGTAACAAACCCAATTTCATTTATATAACGAAATCAACCATGCACCAGCACCACATATTCTTAACTGCTAGATGTTGAGCAAAATAAGTTCAACTAATTCACACGTAATTCCTTGCACCCCAAGTTCCACATTTCTTTGGGGGTAACAAATATCAGCGAGGGCAGTTAGCAATGAAAATTAAAATATTCACAATACTGCTGAGCAACTATTAGCTATTCAATGATATCTGCACAGATCATCTGACGACATAAATTCTCATTTCACCTAAATAAAACTCATTCAAAGAAGGATTTACACATTTGAACTTGCTCGATATATAATCTCAAGAATAGCACTTACACTGCATAAAGTAGCAAATAGTCCACATATTTTTATGCCTGAAATGATGGAAAATAGAAACATATAACTGAGACATTAAATACACATTAAGATTGCAAAAATATTGGAGAGTTATAGTTTCAACGCTTCCTGATGTTTAGTTCATGGTTAAATTAACAAAATTTCCCTACAAAAGCCAGATTGATTTCTAGGTTCTAAGTATACAAAAATCCTACATATATAGACAGCCCATAATACATTGATATTAGTGAGCAACTTACTCCCTAGGCTTACTCTTTTTTCAAAATATTGATATCCACGTGGCTGTTGACCTTCATTTAACAATTACAAAAGTTTGTAGTGTCACTTTTCAAAAAAAGCCGAAAAAAACTTCACACAAAATCCCTGTTCTCTAAGGTACAAGAAACAATTTGGGGCAATAGTATATCTGGGTTTGTGTTTATCTTTCAACAAGTTTTGCTGCTATTGAAGTAGAGGAAATAAGCATCTTATTATGATTCCTCCACCAGAAGGTACTTGTACTATTTTGCAAATTGGAGAACAGAATTAAACATTTTTTTAACAGAGTTAGATGTTCAAAACACAACTTTCTGCTATCTTAATAATAAAAAGGTTTTCATACCAATCAAATGGCTTGGACAATGAAAACGAAGTCTCAAAGCAAAATATAAATAGGGAAGGAAGCCATGTAATTAGTTTCATGTGTGTATATTGGATGAGCTAAATATGCAGACATTTACATGAGGACCTTAGCATCTTTTGGTGCATCTTTATTATTTCTACAGCTTTCGACTTGAACATCATCCCATAATTTATTTGATGAGTATCTTCCAGTCAATCTCCTTCCTTACCTCTTACACATCTACTAAATTTCATTAATTCCAAGTTTAAAAAGTCTAAATGCAGCACCCATATATCAGCATAGTTGTTAGAGGACATGTTAGTTACTTGAAAAACTTAAACTCCCCTCCTGACACAAAGTGCAGCATTGCTACGACACAACAATTGAATCCACATGGAAAATCCTGTGAAAATTATCAACCGTCAACATATAGTTTGACAACTGAAGCTCAAACCCCCAGCAAAACTATTACAACGGATATTTATGACCACATGGAGCTAAATGTTAATACTACTTAGGCTAAAATTGTGAGGAGCAATGGATCCAATGTCACATTCCAAATGACCCTTATTAGGTCTCAACCAAATATCTACTACGTGTGCCAAGCATTTGATGGACTTTCTTAAGTTCTAGCGTCAAACTCAACACACCATGATGAATATAACAATGTACATATGTCGAAGGTAAAACGTGAAGGGACGTAGTAAATGAAAAGTAATTGGTAATTCAATGCTGAAAAGATTAAAAAACTTGTTAGATTAAACCAAAAAGGACAAAAAACAGCCTTTGTACATATAACGTCAGCTAAGTGCAATGATAAATGCAGAGGCCAATAGCTGAAAAGTTGTGGGTGGGATATAAAGACAACTATTGTGTGCAAGTAGCACCAAAATTTATGTCTATACCCAGCCCACCCCTCCCTATTATGACTTCAAATAAACAGAAAATACTAAGCTCGTCATTCCGAAAGCTAGTCCCTAAAACATTCAAAA
This sequence comes from Ilex aquifolium, assembly GCA_951799425.1. Taxonomy (NCBI): domain Eukaryota; kingdom Viridiplantae; phylum Streptophyta; class Magnoliopsida; order Aquifoliales; family Aquifoliaceae; genus Ilex; species Ilex aquifolium. The sequence continues at coordinate 23,313,192 of OX637402.1, forward strand.
CAATAAGGTAACTAACCAAGTGGCAAGTACAATACATGAAAATAAAAAATACACAATGAGACCTTTAAACAAAACTACTTCAGCATTGCATATTTCCAAATTTAGAGAGTTACCCAGTTCCCATTGCGCAGAAGCATATAATTTTATAGAAAAACAAATAAATACTCACCCGAGGCTGCGGATGAAGCGGCCCAGAACGAAATACTTTCTGGATATCTATTCATCAAAGTAAATTTCAACAACTTCCATCTCAAGCAAATATGCAAAACTGAGCAATATATAACGAATTTTGGTCTTAAGGATACAACAAAGAGCCATGGAAAGAGACCCAGATAGCAAAGAAGACCCAACACCCTCAACTGAGTTCTGCTGGCTCAACTCCTCATCCCTAGTCACAAACTCCTCCAACTTCCCCAACAAACTCTCCGCCCTCTGGTTTGGCGCCGCCAATGAGGAATCATATATATAATCACAGGAATTATAGCCAGTAGCTATAACTACAACCTGGTTGAACTGATTGAGTAGAAGAATCGAATTCAAAAACGGTAGCACCTGTGTGGATTTGCCAACAAATAACAACACAGTAAAAAACGAAGAAGATTTTGGTTAAATACGAAAGGTTTTAGAGAGAGAGGGATTAGAGGTTTTTACGTGAGATAGGAAGTTTGAGAATGTGAAAGTGTTCTTGACTGTGCTCCAGAAGAAGGGGTTGGTGTCGATTAAGACCATAAGAAGACTCACATCGTCTGTAATTGCAAAGCAAACATGAAATACAAATGGTGAATATACATATTCAGAAATGTATATCTTATATATAAGCGCATAAATTGACACAGACACATGCAGGACCTGCGTATAGCTTTGATGGTACTGTAGTCATGGCTGCTCCTTGATTTTCAGACTAACCTCACGCACGAGAGAGAGAGAGAGAGAGATTCTGTACAGAGAAGACAACGTTGGTACACGACTCGGATTTTGCCCGTTTATTGGGCCTCGGCCCAATATCCGTCTGGACTCTGTTCAGCCAAGTGGTTTTCATCCGGTTTTTGTTTGATTTTTCATTCAAGCTGAGAATGAACAATATTCTATCAATAACATTTTGGATCCAAATGGTTCCGGTGACTCACCAATTCAAGGATCCCTAATGTTCATGAGTTCGGGTCGGGTTTGAGATAGTCTTGACTAATCTCAATCCAGACCTAAGTAGAATTACATATAAAGTTTTTTTTTTCAAAAATAGTTCTCATCAATCCCACACGTAATTAAATCTTATTACTATTTTGGTTGCTAAAATTATAATTAAATCTTATTAATTAAAAATAAATGTAAAAAAGTTACTTAAAACCTTTTCTTTTATAACTTCTAGGGGAAACTATTTAAATGGAGTGTCTACGGGTGGTTGATAAACACATAATTATTGGAATGGGACAGCAAGTAATGGATATCTTTCTCCCACCCAAGCATACAGTTGGTGGGCCAAATCCCTCTATTTTATCAAGATTTATTTTATTCAATTTGTAAATGTCAAAAAAAAAGGGGGAAGACAAATGATATACAAAAATGGTGTTTTGTATGCTAATTATTACTCTCCCCCCCCCCCCCCCCTTTTTCTCTTCCTCTAATGACTTTGAATTTATAGTTAAGCTTATATTTTTTAGATAAATTTTAGCCTTATTGGTCAGTTTACTTCTTAATCTTTTCATATTTTTCAATTTCACCCTTAAGGTTTAGGAATTGAATAAATATGATCCTTAGCTCTAATAGTGGCCTACATTAGTGACAGAATAATTATTGATAGAAAGGTTCAGTTGTGGAGACTTGTACATACTCGCAAAAATGCTAGGTGCAAAATAAACCTCATACAGATAGGGGTGATAATCAAGCCAAGCTCGACAAGCATCACCATTCTCAGGCTGGGCTCGACATTTTGGGAAGCTGTTCAGGCTCGGTTTGAGCTCGAACATCAAGCTTATTTTTTAGCTCGAGCCCGGCTTGACTGAAAAATGAAAAGTTCAAGCTTGGCTTGATTAGGCTCATTTTCTGTTAACAAGCTCGAATCCGAAATCTAACTCGTATGAAGCATGATCCAAGAATTCGAATTCAGGCTTGAATTTTAACAAATTCAACAAGTTTCTCCGTAATCACCCAACAATTAACACAACATAACAAATTCATAATCAGCTTCTCCATGGACATCACCCAACAATTACACCACTTACAGATATAATCAACACAACATGCACTGATGTACATTACCAACCAGATAAAATTGTCCATAAACAACCAGCCACATGAAACTGATAACAAAAATTCAAAAGAGAAACTGTCAAGTGCCAAGTGCCAACAAAAAAATTAAAAAAATTGTCAAGTGCCAACAAAAAAATTAAAAAAATTGTCAAGTGCTAACAAAAAAACAGCCTGTTTCACAAAAAAACAGCCAAATGCCCTCGTAGTAGAGTTTGCAATGAAAAAATCATAACCAATAATTAGTATTTTGTCGGCATACAAATTAAAGGCAAGACAAGAATTATTTTGTCATTGATACCTTCAAAAAAATAATTTGAAAGCTGTTTTTCTCAAGGCTACCTCCATTCATAAACTCATTTTCTTCAATAACCTATAAATAAGACACCAACAATGAAATTCATATTGACTGAAACAAAATGAAACACAAGGTAAAAAAATCCTTACAATATTCGATCCCTGAATTCCAAAATCATTACACAATCAATCTCCGGTACATATCAAAGCTTCAACTGTCTCAGGCTTCAAGGAGCTTCGATATTGATCAAGAACTCTCCCTCCGGCACTAAAAGCAGACTCCGAAGCAACTGAAGTAATGAGAATAGATAGTATGTCTCATGCCATATTTGACAGGTTTCTAAACTTAAGAGTGTTTGCTTTCCACCAATTCAAGGCATCAAAATCCTCAGTGTCGTTTTCATCACGAATGTAGATGTCTTTTTCCAAATAAATTTTAAACTCATACTTGTATGGTTGAACAATGTCCAACTGTTTGGCGCATAGATCAAATTCATTCACACGCTTTGTCTTTCTCTTAACGTTGCTAGTGCCACCAACATTTCTACTTTCAGACGAAGTCTTTGACTGTTGTACATCTTTAGACACATAATCCTTGTAGAGATCATACAATGAATTATGAACAACATCTATATAAGGCACTACTTCATCCAATGAATAAAATTTGGGAAAACAAAACTCAACAAGTCTCATTTTATATCTAGGATCTAGGACCGCTGCAATTGCTATCAACAAGTTACAATCTCCCCAATACTTGTCAAACTTTTCACTCATTCTAGTAGTCATGTGTCTCACGTAGTCCCAGGTATCAAATTCATGTTCATTCAAAATCTTTCTAATTTTCCAAATTTCACAAAGAAATAAGTTTGAAGTTGGATAAGAGGAGCCCGATAATAGATATGTGGCATCACTAAATATTTTTAAAAATTTGCATACCTCTTCAACTCTTGACCAATCATCCTCAGTTGGCAACCATCGATAGTTGTTATCTTTTTCTTTGTACATTGGAAACACTTCTTTAACACACAAATGCAAATTCTAATATTTCATATGTTGAGTTTCACTGAGTAGGCACATCAAGAATTAATCTCCTAATTGTTGGCAATTGCAATTGTTTTACAATATCATTGAATTTATCAAGTCTCAAATGAGACATCTTAAAGTATTTCACACTCTCACGTATGTTTTCAATTACATCTCTTATCTCACCCAAGTCATCTTGTACCATTAGATTCAAAACATGTGCACAACACCGAACATGAAATATTCTACCATTGAAATAAAGCTTACCTTTAATAGAAAAATTATCTTTCAAATTTCTCACCGCTGCATCATTTGAGGATGTATTGTCTAGAGTAATGGTAGACACCTTATCCTTAATCCCCTAACCAGTTAGGCACTTATAAATACTCTTATCAATCACAAAACCTGTGTGTGGAGATGCCAAGCAACAAAAATTCAAGACACGTTTTTGTAAGTTTCACTCTGCATCCAAAAAGTGTGCAGTAAAGCACATGTACCCAATTGTTTGATTGGAGGTCCATAAGTCTTTCGCCAAGCTAATTCGGTTAACAATATAAAACATTCTCTTCAATTTCATTTTCTCATTCGCATATATTTTTAAGCAATCATTTTTTAGGGTGAGGTGTTTAAAAGGCTCAAAATGTGGGTTAAAAGATTTAAGAAGCATCATAAATAGTTCATGTTCAACCATCCTAAAAGGATACTCATGCGCTATAATCATTTTTGCTAAAATTTCTCTTACCTTCTTCTTGTCAAACTTATAAGCTGCCAACCCACCACTTACAAACCCATTGGAACCAACTGACGAAAGAGCCAATAATTATTGAATGGGTCCTTTCTTTTGGGCAGAATCAGAAGCTTGACGAATTGGACAAGTCATTAAGTGCCTTCTCAGATGAGTTGTGGGAGCCCTTCGACCAAAGAAAGAATTGTTTTACAATGGTTACACTTGGCCTTTCTTGTTACATTTTTATATATTGTCTCCAAATCATTCCAAACATTCGAGGTCTTATTCCTGGATCTTTTTTGGAGTGGTTCATTTGCAGAAGGCCCTTCGATTGTAGCAGCATCATTAACGCTAGCTTCTTGATTTCCACCAACATTTACAGTACTAGGGGCACAGAATCAGTAGCTATTTGACCGAAACAAAGATGAAATTAGAGATAAAATAGCATATGAAACTCCCAACATAAACACATTTCAACACTAGGGCTTACCTCTTGTGAATAATTGAAGAGGGGTTGAATGACTATTGTGGTGTTGCAGACGAATGAGAGACGGAGAGAGTTGCAAACGATGTGGCAAACGAGAAATATAAAGAGTTGTAGACGATGAGGCACTAGAGTTTAGGGCTTCAGACGATGAGAGGCAGACAAGAGATGTAGAGAGTTGCAAACGATGAGAGGCACTAGAGTTGAGGACTTTAGACGATGAAAGACAGACAAGAGATATAGAGAGTTGTAGACGATGAGAGGCACCAGAGTTGAGGGCTTCAGACGATGAGAGTTGTAGACAGCGCCTTTAGATTGGGTATATTAGGGTTAGACAAGTTAATATGCATGTTGTCCTCACCGTTGGATCTCAGTAGAGGGTTGGAATGGACGACTATAATTGGACCACTAAAAATAATAGTAAAACTAGGTAAAAAAATATCAAGCTTAATCAAGCCATTCGAGCTGCTCGAGCTCGAGCTCGGCTCGTTTATAAACAAGCCTAAAATTATGTTCATGTTCGGCTTGTTTAAAATATTCGAACGAGCTTGAACGAGCCCAAAACGAGCTGAACTCAAGTAACTCAGTTCGATTAACAACCCTACATACAGATCCAAAAAATTAAATAAAAAATTAAACCTCATGAGATACATTGAAGAATCAGTCAACTGACACAAATAAATAAGGTTAAACACAATAAGCATTAAGGAGACGGATGAGAGTAAGAAACCAGCAACACAAAATCAATCTCCCCCGTCCCCTCCTTCCCCCCAAGTCCATCAATTGTTGATTGCAACTACAATGAGAATGACACCATCAACTTGAAAAACATACATAAAAAAGTTGTGATCAAAAAATTGCTTGTTGGATTCATCAAGGAATAGAGGCAATTGAGGCACTTGTGAGGGAAAAAGCTATACTTGAGCTGGAGGTAAGCACTACTAAAGACTTTAGAATGGTTGTTGGACCATTACCAAACTGAGAAGGTGAAGGTGCTAGAGAAAAAATGAATCTGAGCTGACCGATGTAGGTGGAGCTATGAGTGGAGGAAATTGCAGAGGTCCTGTATCAATTCACACACCCAAATACATAACACATAAGATCTCAAAATAAGGAAAATAAATGCAAATATGAATTTGTGATGAACTTTCAGAACATCATTCAATCTAGAGTTTAGAGACTTGTGGAAATAGTCTTTAGCCAATAATTCATCAACAGAACGAAGTTGATAGAATGGAATGGTCAATATTGAATGTAATGATCAGATGAAATGCTTCAACATCCCATGACAATTGCATCAGTCCAATTACCATACCACATTCTCCTGACAATTTACCCTAGAAGTTGGTATGATGAGACAGAGTCACCGCTACTAGGAGAAAGTTTAAATTGTACAATCTGGAAAACTTTAGGTGCCCTACCTCAAATAAGTAGAATCCAAAAATGACCCAACCGCCCAAGTGAGACTTCTTGTTTCCCATATTTTCACAAATACCCTTAAATTAACAGCACTTGAACAATAGTTATCTAGGCATCCAAGTTGAAGAGATGTGGTCAAGCTGCAAGCAAAAAGAGACAAATTGAAGAATTCAACCATCAGAACTCCCTATAACAAAAATTTATATCCACGCAGTGACTTGCAGTGATAGCATAACTTCCATTTGGCATAGTTAAGGCATAATCCAAGGCATATCTTGGAAAGTCATATGTATATGATGAAAAATCTAACCACGATAACCAACCATTAGCACGCTTACAGATCAGAATATCCACATACAACATGATATAATGGATTAGTTACTACCTATTTTAGAACAATGGATCACTAATGTCTACAACAATTTTATTGTAGCCCAATGCCATATCCTTTTGGATGACGTGCTCGACAAAATTTCTTCTTGCAAAGCACTTCTATAATAAAAAACCTCAGTAGCCTTAACATTTAATTGACATTAAGTTTTCATTATCAAATTAATACCAAATTAACATTAAGTTTCATCAATTTTGATGAGCTCAGATTCAACTGGGTCAAGCCCAACCAATTAATTAAGCTCGAATCAACTACAAAGTGGGTCAAGATCAGTTCGTGAAGTCAACCCATTATAAGACCCAAGGAATCCAAGAAGATTAGAGCACGTGGGGAGTAATTATCGGGATACCTACTCTTGAAGATCAAGACAATCTTTAATTGTACTTATATTTTGTAACTATCTTCTCCGAATAACTAGTGCCTTTACCCTCACGTTACTGCATCAACTAGGGTTATATGCCTATAAATTGTAAGCTTTCTTCATATGAGAGAGGTACCTCTCTACACACCACACACATAATTTTTCTCTCTGCTAGCTATTGTATCTCTCCCGGGGCTAATCATTGTTCTCTCTCGTTTACCTTAATCAATAAAAGGTCCCCCTGCCACTGTTGTCGTTTCCTGGAGTGGAGTAAGTCATCCAGACCGAACCACTATATATCTACGTGTTGATCCGATATTTTTATTACTGTCATTGATTGCTCTATTTTTTATTTTTTTTGGGGAGGGGGAAGGGGAAGGGGGAGGAGGACTTGAACCCTTGATCTCAATAAGGTAAAGCCTTTACAGGACAAATAGTACCATTGGTCTATTAATTGTCTATTAATTACACTTTATCACACACTCGACTGTTGATCTTGCACGAAACTATTTTGTGCATCATCAAATTTCTCAAATTAACACTAAATTTACCTTTAGTTTCATCAAATTAACATTAAACCCTATCAATTTAATATTCAATTTTATTAAATTAACACCAATTTAACATATGATTTCATCAATTTAATTGACCTTCAATTTTATCAAATTTACATTAAATTTAGCATAAAAATAAATAACACCAAAGTAATAGTCAAAATGATGGTTGCCTTTTTATTTTAAAAGAATTGAATTATAGTATCCATTTTAAAACCTTTCATCTACATTTATGTAGGAGTGTTTGTAATTCTACAAAAAAATATTTATAACTACAGAGAACTATTGTCTGGTACAATAGTGCCAATGTTAATTATAAATTTTTTCACACAAGTATACTTGGAAGATTTTATAGTGTGAAATGTACCACACTTCAGAATATGTTTATTGATTGAGTTATTTGTCAAATGTGTTTAATTAAGCGCTTAAGCTTTAATTTATTTCAATTAAATTTTCTAACTTTTGAATTAATTCTGGGGGTAGTGGGGGTTACGAGTTAAGGTTTAGTTCTTAAGAAAAAAGAAGAAGATGACGAGCAGATCATAGAGTGATCTGATTAGGTTAAGGGTGTTTGAGATTTTATTACTATTTAACTGAAATACTTCTATGAATTGATGATCTCAAACAAAAGTGTTCGTTTTGTTACAAACTCTACAGAATCGCATGCATATTGATATCGGACCTAGGGTCAACCTTAATCAATCTCTTACTAACCCCGTTTGATGTATTCATAAATTAATAGGTTGGATACTTGATTTATTATTGTAATTTTTAAATGAGTTAGATAATATTGTTTTAATTACTTAAATGAATTAAAATTGTTTCAGAATTAATACCCAATGAGTTGAATACTTTTTAACTGCACAAGTTTTTTATTAACCTCGGCACGTTTTTTGGACAAAGCTCTTTGGCCAATCACCAATATGCTAAACGTTAATTCGTGCAACATAACTATAATTGTATTTCAATCAACCCACCCAACGTTAAGGGTGTTAAAATATGACATAACACATTTTTAATACGATTCATACACGACACAAACCCGATATGACACAATTTTTTAAACACAAATTAATAAATAAATCAGTTATAGCGGAGTGATTTTTGATACGAATCCACTAAAATTTGACAAGATTAACAGATCTACCCAACACACCCAATTTGCCACCTCTACTTGTGTGGTATAAATTAAATGACCGATGATCTAATTGGTTAACATTTAAAAAAAAAATCTATAATCAAACTTTTTAATTTGAGCCAAATTTTGCTAAAAAAATAAAGAAATTTGAGCCAAATTAGTGAATTACCCAACATCCCAATTAAGAGGAAGTGTTCAGTGTGTGTTAAAAAAAAAAAATTCGTTTGTCATTATTTCAGGCGCGGGAAATCCGAAAAGTACGTTAAAAAAAAAAAGAAGATAGTACCGCGGGAAAAAATAAACGAATAAAATATTACCGGGCACCGGTTACATCGGTTTCATCTATAAATGTAATTCCTCTCTTTTTTTTTTACCAACTAACAGTGTCCTGTTCAAGGCGGGAACGATTTCCTAATTCCCTCCATGGACTTACCCCTCTCTCTCTCTCTCTAAAAAATTCCTAACAAATCCCCCAAATTTCACCAAAAAAACCCTAGATTTCCTGAACCCTTTTTTTTTTTAACGGTGATTTCCCGAACCCTAAATCATCCAATTTGATGGAGAATTCGGCTGCCGTGGAGGTAACGGTCGGCGGAGATTGGGGGCTGCTGGAAGGTACACGTGTGCGCCGGAGATTGGTTCAGTCGACACTGTTTCCTCACAAGTCTCAGGATAATGGGAAAGAGAGCGTGGTTAAAGAAGACGAAAATTGTGGTGGAGAGGACGATCAGGAGGAAGAGGAAGAGGAAGAAGAGTATTGTGGGAGTCAAAGCGATAAGAAGAAGAGAAAGCGAAAATCGAAGCCAAAGGCAAAGAGAACTCCTCAATCGCGTGCTTCCAAGAAGGTGCATTGTCTTGCTGGATAATTTATATGAATCAATTCCATGTCTGTTGTGTTCGATTGGAGTAATTTAGTGCTAATATATAATATTTTTGGAGTTTTTTTTTTCTGCAAAAGATGAAAAACCTAGGCCAAACCGAAGATTCTAAGAAGGTAAATTGTTTGGCTTTTGATGGAAATTTGCCTAATTTCGTGTGAATTTTCTCTCTTTGAACTGATAAATATTTTGATCGGTGCTTATTTGATTTTAAAGGATGAAAAAAGTTACCGTAAATAGGTTATCTATACTGCAAGGCTCAATTTCGTTATTTGTTATCTTTAGTAGTGGGTTCCCAACCCAATGGACTGATCTGGCACTTGAGAAAAGGAAGGGCCTCTAAATCCCATGGCGTGGACTGTAAAGCTCCCAAGTAGGTCAGTAATGGGCTGAGTGGCTGATAGACCAAGTGATCACTGTTGCTGTTTGTAGCTGAAGGAGCTCTATGTGGCATTTTATTGCCCACACACTTGTGTTGAAAAAATTACTTAAAAGCTAAAGATTAGAGACACTGTTGAAGTTGTAGGGTGATAATGAATTTCACATTGGATGATTGGATGTGACAATTTTGTCTTGCAGGATGATTTTAGGTTTGGGTTCTGATGGGATATGATTACACAGATGCTTTTCCGAAAAACTGAAAGCAAGAGTTGGTTTTGAGATCATTTGAGCTAGAATTTAATTCAGAAGTCAGCCGTAACCTTACGTCCTGTAATCTGGGACATTAAATAGAACCTACAATGATTTATCATAGACCATGGAGGATCCCTATTGTTGATCACTTCTAAAGTTCAACTGATGCAGCAATAGAAGCAAATGATTCACTCTGTGGAACATAACGAGTAGGTATTCATCTTGCCAACCTTGACTAGTGATTTCTTATCACTAATAATTTATACTATTTATAAATGTTGTATCTGTGAAATATTTTTGATTTTCTATTTTATCACTAATTATTATTATAAAGTCAATTATACCTAAATATTTACTTTCATTTACTTTTTTTTTTTTTAATAATTATTTAACTTTTAAGTTCTTTTAGACTCTTTTATTAATAATGTTTGACTTCTAAATTCTTTTGAACTCTTTTATTAGTAGTATATTACATACAATTTTTAATATCTATGTCTAAATTTAAATGAAGAAGTAAAATACAGTCTATATTATATTATTATATAGACGTAGTTGTCAAATTTGATTCTATAGTCAAATATATGTCATATTTAATTTTTTTTTGGTAATCAACAATGTCATAATATTATAATACAAACAATAGCATCTCAATTTAATCAATCTCTTTGACAAAAAAATATATAAATCTATAATATAATTAGATGTGGAAATATACAATCTTACAATGAAGCTCCATTATGAACAAAAAAGGAAATGTCTAAAGGGGTCAAAGAGATATTTAAAAAAATGACAGATTATGTACTCAAAGAAGGGTAGAATAAATCAGTAATCAGGTTTAACAATAATTAAAATAAGAATTAGTTATTCAACACATAATTTATTATTCAATTTTATTACATACCTAATTTTGAATTTTCTATAGAAAAATTATTATTTAAATATGTTCACGTGCAACGCATATCTTCTAGTCTTTTCATGTATCTTATCAATCCTGGAACTAAGATTTAGAGGGAACAACAAGGTCTCCTTTTGTTAATTTTGATTATAGTATCTATTCTATGTTCGATTAAGTTAAATTTATGAGATTCAATCATTTGATTTTTGATATGATGTTTATGAGATTCAATTAATTTTGGTGGCTGTTTGCGGTTTTCCCTTCACATGGGCTTTTCCTTGGGTTTTCAATTGCGGTCTTGTGGATGAGCCAAGTCGCCCAAGCCTGGGTAGAGCTCGACTTGGTTACGACTTGTTCAATGGCTCTTGAGAAGTTAGTGATACTGATTTTGAGCTTCTTTATTTTGCTCGGTTAGGAATCGAGACAAACTGGAGCAGCAAATTGTTCGACCAGATAAGTTGGGGTTGCATGTGTGAGTGGGTGCTTAGGGAATATGGGAGCTACTAGACTAGTAATGTTACAGAGGATAGTAGAGAAGGATGGATGGATTTTTAGGTTTTGGCTGGAAATCAGAATAGTCAAAGATTGTAGTTTTAACTAGATGCTTTGTGTGGAGAGTCTGGCATAAAGAGACTTTTATTGACTTGTTAGGTTAGTAATGGACAAACAGACTATTTGGGGGTTGTGTGGTGTTTTGGGCTTTTTGGTGTGGTGGAGTACATAGGATTCCCAATTTCTGAGGGGTGCCCGGGGTGTGGAATTAGAGTTACCAAAATTGTCAATTTGCCTTATGAAGCATCAGTTGGTGGTGACTGGTAGGTATCTTTAGATGTAGGCTTCCATTTCAAATTTGAGGTTACCTCTTTGTGTGAGGCTCTGTGTTGGTGGGAGATAGGACTTGGCCTTTCTTTTGTAGGCCATCCGCCCTTTTTAGTTGCCTTCCAAGCTGGGTTTCAAGATGACATTTTCATTTCCCGGCCAGATGCCATCGAGGCATCTTAGACATTGTAACCTAGTAAAGAGTGGAAAAGGGCTTCCTAATTAATTCTTCGTGCATAAGAGAGGCAAGGAGAATGCTAATCATCTCTATTTGGATTGTGGTGGCCATAAAGACTTTTGGTGTCTAGGAGTTGATTAGATGATGCCTAGTTCTTTTGATGCGGTGTTGAGTAGTTGGTAAGGGGGATGTAATAAGAAAGGCGTAAAGGGTTTGGTCCTTATACTTTTTGGGCATCTGGTTGGGGCATATTAGGAGGTCCTTCCAAGGAGTAGATGGGCATAGTTTCTGTAGACTTCTTTATGTTGTTTTTATGAAGGAAACTTGTTTTTTTCCTAATTATTTGTGTGTTTGTTGGCAGTATTAGTTGGTTTAATGAGGATTAATTTTGATTACATCCTTAGCCAACTTTGTGTGCACATGGGTTGTTCTCTTACCAACAAATCTTGGATAATCCAAAAAACCCTTTTTATTTTGTGTAGGATTGATGATGCGAGGAGGTGATTTATGAAAGCTTTACTAAACTTGGAATCTAGTTGTTTTTGGTAAGGATTAAGGCTACTGAAAGGTCGTAGAGTAAGGTTCAAAAGAGTGGAAGAATGGTTGCTAGTCTTGTAACAGTAAGGGGTAAAAAATTGGCTTTATTTTGGGGATGTTTGGTTGTATTTCTGGATTAAGGTTAGCAGTAGTCTTTTACAGGAAGTAATGCTGCATTACGGATTGTTAAATCAAAGGCCTAAAGATAAAGGAAAAGGTTGATGCCTTTTGAGGCTCGTGTTAGGGTTTTGGTAACATAAAGACAAGGGTTTAAGGGTTATCAAGGGCTGTTCTTGTGCTGGGAACAATGACCTAGAGAGGTAATATTGATTTTTTCGGAAGATAGTAGTTGAAGGCAATGATTGGGCTTAATAAGCTAAGATTGAGGTGAAAGTCTAAGGAGAGCTTGTATCCCACATTGAATGATTAAGACCACCCAATGTTTTTATATGTTTAAGGGGCCTCTCAAGTCTCAACTCATTGCCATTTGGGTTTAGTTTGGATGTTTTAACATGGTATCGTAGCTGAGCCTTAAGTGATCAATGGGTCAAATCTCTTACCCATTTGAATTTTTCGGTATTCATGTTTGTTTGTTTTCTTAGCCCCACGAGCGAGCCCGAGTCTCACATGCATGAGGGTGTAAATACAGCTAGTATCCCACCTCGAATGATTAGGACCATCTGAGGTTAATTTATATACTTAAAGGGCCTCTTCCCTAATTGCTAATTGGTTTTTGAGTTAGATGCTCTAACTAAAAGAAGTGGTTTTAAAATCTAATTGTAGCCACAAAAGAAGTTTAAATAGAAGGAATCAAAGAGGAAAAAGCTTGATCTAGGATACCTCCCTAAATTCTTTACTATTAATCGCCTATGAAATGTTCAATCGTGCATCACACAAGCTTCACCATAGGTTCTCAAAAGTCAACGATGTTGCTACTCACTCGAAGGATGACATGAAACCTAAGAGTGTGATGTACAAATGAAGAATCATCTACTCTTCAACTCTATGACTGATTTAGATGAGTCAAATGCCATATTAAATGACCAACCAACAAATTTGGGCCCAAAAATCAATCCACAGACCAAAGTTTAATCAATGTCTAGCAATAATAAAGAATGCCCAATACCCTTGAATCATGAAAACTGATTAAGTATGAATAGGATACATCCATCAACGTATCAACCTTAAAATATCATAATTCACTAACCCTAAACTTGACTCCTCAAGCTCCCAAGTATGCTTCATGCAACATTTCTGAATTGATCTTTTTCTTGCTTGTATGCTTCATGTTAGGAGGGTAAGAGCATCTTAATTATGAATACATACCATATGAATTGTATATGTTTTCATATAGACGTGTATGTTGTGTTTGCTCTTTCCATATCCAATTGCCAATCTATTTTCGGCATGTTGTATCCTGTCGTGTCTATATTGCTGTATCCTATCGTGTCTATGTCTTGTGCTTTTGTCCATGCAATAAAGCAGACAAGAATGACATACAATGATTGGAGATATTAAACTTCAGAAAAAATGATTGGTTAGAATACAGTATAGTGTTTGCTTGATGTGTTGTGTGCCTTTTTTTTTTTTTTTGGGGGGGGGGGTTGCATGACATGGTCCTAGGGCAGTTCTAAGTTCTTCTATAAGCTATAATCTCATTCTTAAACCTACTTATCATCAAATCCAGACGGTGATTAAGATTCTTCTTCGATTTAATGGAATCTGACATTCTCGGAATGCATATACCCAAAACTAAATTAGCAAGGAACCTCACCGTGGGGGTTGCCTTGCTCCCTTCATTTCTGCAGATCTATATCCCGGCTCCACATCGTAAGACTCTTCCATATTTGACCCTCCAACCCGTATCCCCAAGCTAAAAGAAAGTCTGACATTCTCAGAACACATATACCCAAAACTAAATTAGCAAGGAACCTCACCGTGGGGGTTGCCTTGCTCCCTTCATTTCTACAGATCTATATCCTGGCTCCACATCATAAGACTCTTCCATATTTGACCCTACAACCCCTATCCCCAAGCTAAAAGAAAGTAAAAGGAGAAAGAAATGAAAAGAAAAATCAGTGATTTACTTCATACAGTGCCAGTTAAACAAGTTTGTTAGGCCAAGATAGAGTTGTTCATATTTGATACTAACCTGACTCGCTTATTGTTTGTGAAAACTGTTTGTGTCATTTTAAAGGTGGTGTCAAGAACTAGTTACCTCTTGTGTCGTATCGAAAATTGCCACCATTATCTATACTCTCTTTTGGCCAGCTTCTTGCACAGGGAATCTTCCTTCACCGTAAACCTCCATAACCATTTCTCAAGAGTTCCTGATAAGGAGTGACCCAGCTTCATCACCAGGAATTCCCCATGTGTTACTTATAATCACCCCTCACCCTCATAAAGAGAAAGGGTATGTGAAAGTAAGGAAATTCCTTAGTAAGGACATACCTAATTTTTTTTGATTATTTATATTAAGCAGTGAATGATCCCAATAATTAATCACTGCCAGTATTATGTGACCACTGACTAGTAAATCTGATCGAATTATCAACATAAAACACAATATATTTTCCTTTAACATCGGAAGAGTGAAAACCAGTCATTTTTCTCGTCAATTTCCTTAAATATCACCATTTTTTTGGGTATTCTGATTGAAATCTGCATCCAGCAGTTGTTGGAAGAAAACTTGCTTCTATGGGGCATTGCTTTTAGTGCTCACCCATTCTTGTTAGTGCAACAAACATACATGTTACTTCCAACAGAATTTATATGTCTATTTATAGCAGGTTTTTGGTGATAGCAAAGATATTCCAACCAAAAGAGTGGATTGCGAAGATTCTCCATATACTGTCAGTAAGTGGTGCTTTGCTGGAAATCAGCCCCCTTCTGTTTGATTTTTGTGTCTCATGAACTCTGGAGTACTGAAACTATAAACATTAACATCACACAGTGCAATTTTTATTTTTATTTTTCTGCAGAGTCTGATTTCTTTGAAAAGGTTTCGGAGAGATGGCGCCAGAAAAGACAGCAAAAAGAGCAGCTCTGTGTTGATTCACCCGGAGAAAATGATAAAACCAATTTGTCTCCTGACTCTGCCGCCAGTATGTTTATTTCCTGATATATGAGTTAAAATAAGTTTGCTGCAGTTCTTAACTCATCATGATAATATAAGAACATGGCGAGCTTTTGAGAATGATTTTTGATGATGAAAGGAATTTTAGACATACCAACCTAAGTGTTGTAGTTGATGTTAAATAGAAAATTCTCTATAGCTATCATAATCGTTTTTGCCCTTAAGGAACAAAGGGTAGTCTTATGCATATCAGGCCTGGGTATATACCATGCCTATGGCTGAGCAGTCCAAGCTAGTGATTTGCAACCATGTCTGGCAGTATTGTTTGCCATTATTTGGTAGTCCAACATGATCAATCTAAGTTCAGCCTATAAAGCTTCCATATTGGTGCTGAAAAAACTGAGAGGAGAAAAAGAATCCAGAGGTACAACATAGAGGAATCATTTGATTCCACGAGCAAAAAATGGAAAATCCAAGTGTATGTAGTAATTTTTTAATGCATGGGTTTGTTCTGTGGTCAAGCAACAAATAGGCGTGAATTTGTACATCTTTTGAGTTGCACTAGCTGCATCAAACCTGGGTTTAATTGATATATATGGTTTACGGGTGATTGCATGCATCTGAGGGTTGCACATGGTTGGGACTCTTTCAAACAACATGTAATGCTACTCAATGAAAATAGTGGGTTATACATAAATACCACCTAACAATAGTGAGGAAAAGGAGGTCTTTTGTGAAGATCTATGATATAAAATCTATTTTATGGCATCTCTTTGGGTGTTCATGTTTAAGGACTTGAAGGGATTCTTTTATTTTTGTTTGAATTGAAGACTACTAGCCTCAAGTGTGCAAAAAATGGCCATTTTAGTTTTTCATTTTCCTATTGTCATCCTTGTTTTGTATTTGCTTAGGCTTTCCTTTTCATTCTTTCTTTATGTATTTGAGGACTTCTTTCCCTATCATGCACTATTTTCTTAAATCTATAATGATATTCTTATCGTTTCCTATAAAATATTGGTGTGAAGGCCGGACAAGGTTGTGCTTTTCATTTTTTCAGCCTCACAAAGTAAGCTCTCAAAGTCCTACCTTATTCTTCTTCTTAGATTTCATTTTCATGATTGTAAAGGAAAAATCCTAAAACCAGTATAATTTGCAAAAGAATAAATTTCAGCAAGTCCTCTCATAATTTTAATCCAATTACTGCGGCACATCTTAGATATTGGATTCCTAAACACTGACAATGTTAATGAATCACTTTTTTTAAACATGCAAGTTTTTCGACAACTTGTATTTTGACTTCCAAAAAGGTCCATTGAACCCTCATCAGTTGCCCCAGCTTAAGGCCTTGTCCAACCGGCACATGGTCTGGCGGTGTCATAACATAATCCAAACCATGATCGAACCCTAAATACGGCTAGGTAAGGTTTGCATAATTATGGGACCATCCTTGAGGAATGTGTTGGGGTGGTAAATACAACATTACTTCTTGAAAAAAAATTAAAGTTGCACAAACCCTTTTTGAGAATGAATGCCCAAAATTCCAATAAGATGGGAAGGCAGATGACATCTGAAGTTTTTCATAAACCCAATTCATATTGTGCTTAACCTTTCTATCAAGTTGAAAGGAACTTTGATATTAGAAACAAATATGTGAAACCATGGCTAAATTGCCAATATTGTGTACATTGCCAATTTTTTTTTAAATTGTGTATTGATCACCTGGGTTTATATTAATAGATCAGAAATAGAACAGCCTTGTTTGCTTCGATTTAGTGATTGTGCATTACTCTTTCTTCAACATGTTGTATTTTTTCCTTAAAGTGTTCCATATATTTGATATTATGATTCATGAGCTCGCATGACTAATTCTAGAATCATTGGTTCACCATTGTAGTCAAAACCTACAGAATTTGTAGTCCAGAGAAGGGCTGGTTAGCCTCTGTGTTGAAGAATGTAGACAATAAAAACATTAACCAAACAAATACCTGCTCTTCAGAAACCTCTTGTGAAGAAGTGTTTGCTTCTCATGTCGAGGTTTTTCATCTCTTAAGCAACATAGGACAGAAAGAGTTACATCTTAGAAGTTTAGGGAATGTTTTGCAAGATGCTTGTATTGAACGTTGTCTACCAAAAAAACATAGTGCTCTCATATTGAAAGTTTCAAACACACCTGGTTAATTCTGGTTAATTGATTGAATAACTTTTGAATTCAATTTATATCCTGAAGATATGAAGAGCCCTCGGCAGTCAAAGCAGCGGGCTAATGCTACACCACAGAAGCGGAGGATGAATTCTACACCGAAAAAGAAAGTGATGGATAGCGGCCTAGAAGAAGCATGTTCTGGACCAATGTCAATTAATGCAGTACAGAGTTTCCATTCTTCACAACTAATTCCTGATCTGCGGTTAGAAGCAAAAATGACAGCTGAGGTTAGCCAAACACTGCTATCTTTGACTATGATGGATAGTCTTTGTTGTTTTACCTTTTCTCAGGATCTGATCCCTTTGCCGGATCTGGCTCTCGGTCCTCGTGCTCATTTACACTTTGCTTTCTATCACTTGCGGCAATGTGGATAGATTGTTGCAGATGAAGTTTTCATTTTGGTTTTTTTTTATTTTTTTTATTTGATTCAGGGAAGATACAGTACTGCACTTGTTTCATTCAAACATTTGGTCAATTATTGCATTCTTAGGGTGTAAAAATGTTTGGTCTCTAAAGATCTTTCTTTGTTTTGTCAGGAAAATTCACGTATATTTGCGGGGAGGCAAGTACATCCATTTTTCTCATCATGGAAAATGGGCAAGAGAAACCACGAGATAGCTGATGCTAAATTGTGCTCCATTGAGAAAAAGAATAAATGCATTACTTTCAGCCCTATTCATGTATTTGAGAAAGTTGAGGTATGGTGTCCTCAGTTTTCCTTTTTTTAGAAGTGTCTCGCTGATCCTGTTGGCATTTTGTGTTCACTTTTCTCACATTGGTGAATTTGAAATTTGCTCATGCAGGATGATGTTGTATCTCTTGATTGGGAAAATTGGATATTTTCTGAAAGCGGTTTTGTCAGTAATACTTGTCTAGACAGTGTGTCTTCATCAATTTATGAAAGATGTGTCAAGTCCTTACAGTTCGATAACTTTCCAAGTATAACTCATCCAGGCAGAACTTCATTGTGCCAGAATGAGGTTTCTTTGGATCATTGTTGCATTCAACATGAAGAGGTCTCTTTGAACCATTCTCTTACAGAAAGAGTATTGCATGTGTTATCACCCACACTGGCTGATGAGCAACTGGCCTTCTGTGAACTGCCGAAAAATACAGAAGTGGTACGTATTACATCAATTATGTGGGATATGCCATCCCTTGTAGTCTTGAGCAAACTTTGTAAACTAGATATTTTGTCCTTTTTAGCCTTCACAATATTTTGCTGTTGCCGTCATTTCAATGTTTGTCTTGCAATTGTACCTGTGCTTTGTGATTTGGGAGTGAATATGATTCCATGAGTGGGGGTCATGACCATTGCAAAATTGGCAGAATCTTGAAATGGGCAAAGTTGATCTGCTGTCAGGGAAGGATGACTGTGTAAGAAAATCGCATGTTGAGTGGCAGGGAAAATTTCTTGAGGAAAGGTGAGGATTCTTTATGATCTTCATGCAATTTACAGATTATTTTCTTTACTTGTTTATGTTTTATTTGAAATCTATGTTAATCATCCTTCCTATAAGTTCTGTTGTTTTGCATTGTTGCAAATTCATTTACCATTTGTTGGAGTGGTTTTGGATTCTTTTATTAAATATTTAAATGCTGTTGAAAATCTACACTAATTATGCATCTTTTCTTGACTAAATATGTGTTGGGTATGTGCTTGCTGATGTTTTAAATCCCCTCCATCTTACTTCACTCATGATCTTTACACATGATTTTGGGGTTCTTTTTTCGTGCATAAGCTAAAGAGCAATCGAATGGTTGATTGTCTGGATTTATTAGTATTCAAATAATAAACAAAGGGAAAACACCATTGCGTCCCTCATGGTAACTGCAAAAAATAGATGCAAAGCTTCCTGATCTTTTGACATTTTTAGTGGACGGCAATTCCATAAAAACTTCTAATATAGAAATATGGTTTCAAATACATCATGTTGGTCTGATTGTATCCTGTGTTTGGTACTAAAGGGTATCCCCTCTTGGCCAAATGTAATTCGAGGAAGAAAAACCCATCCTTAATTGGTTTTCTGGATTCTTTCTGAGTTTTGTTCTAGGAGGTATATTCCTTAACTTGAGTATTCAGAACAGTAAGCCGAAGCGCAAGGGTCTGGAGGAGCACCAACAGAACAAGGTTGTTCTATTGTTCAGCTGAATATCCATTTCATTCCATTGTACAACTGAATTCCCTAAATGGATAGCACTCATGATACATGTTTGAGGATCTGTTTCTTAATGGTGTATGCTACAGAAATCTTGCTTCATGGTGCTCTGCTCAAGGAGATATGTCTATGAGTTCCTTCTGAACAAGTAGAACTTGTAGGCCATATTTATTGCGCAGAAAAGCCATTTATGCAATCCATTCTGGGACAATCCGTTGGCGTGGTTCAAATTCAATTTTTACCCTCATAGATAATTCATTATGACAAGCTTAGCTCATGAAAATCTGTTGGGGATGTACCATGGAGTTGGATTAAGTTCTGCGTTGGTCTTGTAATACTGATTTTAGGATTAAAAAGAGAGTTTATATAAACCTGGGTTGCTAAAGCATTTTTTATTGGAGCTCATAAACCAATCTGTTTGTTTTTATTGTGTAGTCTGAATATAGCCAATCAAGTTTCTGGTAGATGATATATGGGCTGAATTTCAACGTCTCATTTGTTTATGTTGCTAAATCAAAAAAATGTGGAAGTTGGACAAGTATTTTGAGTAGTGTTTTGTGTTGCGACATGAAGATTTTTGTGGGAAAATAGAACATAACTTTTAATTTTCCTATTTTTTTCCGACCTAATACATCTGTAGACTACATTGTTAGCTGCTCACATGTATCAGCATGACAGTATCAAATTTATTAATAGCTGGATCTGGTTGATGGTTTCCTTTCCATTGCACTGATGCATGCTCAGGATTATGTCACATTATCAAGGTTCTGGCAATCAACCTGAGAACAGCCTATGGACAGACAAGTATCAGCCTGGAAAGGCCTTCGAGGTCAGACATTTGAATTTAATTACTTTTGTACTGCAATGAACCTTCTATATGTTAAGTCCATTAATATTCAGACAATGTTTCTTACTTTGGTTTTTCTTGTTGCATATTATATACGTGACCACATGTTTTTCTAATAATTTGGTTTGCAGGTATGTGGTAATAGTGAATCTGTGAAGTTTTTAAGTGAGTGGCTGCATCTTTGGCATGAGAGAGGTTTTCGAACCAACAAAAATTCTACTGGTGGCGAAAAAAGGTTTGGGCAAGATGTTGATTATAGTTCTTATCACAGTGACTACGATTCTGATAATATAGATGACGAGACTAGTCTGAAGAATGTCCTCTTAGTTACAGGACCAGTTGGGGTATAAATCTACTTCTCTTTTTCCTTTTTTTTTCCGGCTACGTTAATAAATCTGATCTGCATTATATGCTTGTGCAATACTTAACTCTGTGATGTTGTTTCCATTTAGTATTGTAGAGTCATTTAGAACCATCATTGCATGTTTGAGGCACCATTACTATCTAATGATGCATTTCAGTGCCTAAAATTTATCTGTTTATCAAATGTTAATAAATTATTTTAGAACTTTGTACACCAAATCGTTTCATAGTTCTTTTGACATGGAAGTAAAATGAGCCAACTTGAACACCCACAAGAGCATGATGTTCAAAATGGGTACAATACAACATCTGTGGTTTTTCTTTATTTTGTGGTGGTTTTTTTTTTTTTTTTGGCTTCTCGGAATCACGGTAGACAGCGCTAGGAAAATGGCGTGACTAAGGTATTCCTAAAAAGTGAGTAGACTCTTCTGGCATTTTGGTTAAAAAGATATTTTTAGCAATAGCAATGAGTCCACTTTTGCTGGTACCAACAATTTTGCTAATTTTCAACTGAGACAAAAGGACTACATGTTTTGTTTATATCTTGTTGGCTACATTTATTTGGCTTAATATTCTTATTCATGATTCAAAGTATCGGTCGAGTCCGATATGACTTGGCAGAGTCATACCTTTGATTCGAAACTGATACACAATACAAGAATATACTGAGACTCCATCGAATCAAGGTTGACTTTGTTACGAATCAGTATTATCAGTCCGACTCGGAGTTGTATCCCTTGAATCAGACGAGTCAAAGACAAAACAAACCGATATGGTGCAAATCGTTTAGTAAGATCTCATAAAAAAAAAAAAAAGCAGAGAGAAGAAGAGGGAGACGCCCATGTCTGTGAAATCTTGGAGATTTACCTACTTCATTATCAAATTGTGCAATTTTTTTGAAATAAAAACCGTAAATCACACCCCCATTTGATACAAAAAAAAAAAGAAGCAATTGGAAGAAATTGACAGGCGAACCTGTAAGATCGAAAACGGCAGAGGCCCTTGCTCCTCCTCCTATTCTTCTGGGTTGTGAGATCAAAAACCTCACCTCGTGATTCTATCATCATCGCGCAGCAACCCATCATTGTTGCTTCTTGGCAGCAATCGTAGCCCATCATAATTGCTTGTGTGTGTGTGTGTGTGTGGTATAGACGTCGAAGAGACTCGATAGAAGAGAAGGCTTTGTTCATCTGTCTTATAAGTGTGGTTTCTTTTCCTTTTTTTTTTTTGGGTTATATTTTTCTAATCACTAATCTGACATTTATGTATTTTTTTGTGGATCAGATTTGTTAAATTGCTGGGTAAGTAATAAGGGGAATCAGTTGTACATGTTATGGTTATATATAACATATATCTATTTAAGACTTAAAATATTGAATTGATATATTTTATTAAGTGTTCTTTTTTATATACAATACAAGTAAACAAATAATAATTTGACATAAATTAGTTAATCTATAATTAGGTGTACACTGATGTCTGGTGATGAATATTTACAGTACCGTCATAAGACTTCACTTTCACTACATCTAATGTGCTAGATGATGTATTTTAGGCATATGATGCATAGATACAATAACTTACAATTTTTTAGATTTTTTTTTTAAAAATCAGGCCTTCTATCAAGATTTTTTTGCGTCTCAGCCAATACCGAGCCGCGACGTCACGTTTGATGTGTATCAATACCTTCTGAGTCAATGTCTACCCTTGAACCATGTTCTTATCCCAGTGATTTTTGATTAAAACTAGTCCTCTCATGCATTTGACATGTTGCAATATGTTTTCTTTATTTTCTTGCCTTAGGTGTTTATGTTCTTGTATTGGAGTTGGTATAAATAATAGAATATGAATGAGAGA
The DNA here is from genome assembly GCA_951799425.1 of Ilex aquifolium. Taxonomy (NCBI): domain Eukaryota; kingdom Viridiplantae; phylum Streptophyta; class Magnoliopsida; order Aquifoliales; family Aquifoliaceae; genus Ilex; species Ilex aquifolium. The sequence goes on from OX637402.1 coordinate 23,336,275, forward strand.
ATCCTAATTACTCTTTCTTTTTCAGGCATAGTGATTGTCTCTTTTCCTTTTCTCTTCTCTTTTTCACTTCTTCTTTCTTCATTAAATGGTGAATTATAATCCAACAATGCAAAAGTCTTGGCCAAACCCTCCCCAAGCCTAGCTCTGATACCATGTTGAACCACCAACTCATCTAAAAGCTTCAGCTGTTAAATAAAGTGTAACATCTATTATATACTTCAACATAAAAGTTTGCAAACTTTTGTATATCATAGGTACTTTCGATTAATGTACATCCGTATGCATGATTTTGCTTTCTATTTCAGTTTCTTTGGGTTAAGATGCATACTTGTGATCACTAATGGTGGTGTGCATGCCTCTTTACCGCAGAGTGGGAAGTCTGCAGCAATCTATGCTTGTGCCAGAGAGCAGGGATTTCAAGTTATTGAGGTACTGTTAGAGTAATAGAAGTCTCATCATGCTTCTCTACTTTAGTTTGCACCCTTGCTTACTCTACAATTGAACTCATCTACCTCTCAAGTTTGGAAGCTTATAGTCTGAAGGTGTTGAAAGAGGTATATTAACTGCAGCACTTGAACATCTGATCTGTTATCTTGCTAGGTCAATGCATCAGATTGGCGAAATGGATCTCTTGTAAAGCAAAAATTTGGAGAGGCTGTAGAATCCTGCTTGCTTCAACGGTTTGTCAAAATTCCATCATTATCTGCTGCGCTCTCAATTCTATATTTTTTTCGTTGAAGGAAACAGTTCTTCAGGATGGTAGTAACAGGGCATACATGCTTTCAGACATATTCCTGTCATGCTAGTGATTCATATGTTTGGGGAAGTGAATTTTGTTATTAAGGACAAACAATAATTTTATGCAAATAAGAATCTTGTACAAAGAAAAAGAAAATGGAAGAGGATGTCTAAGAAAGCAATAAACCTAAAGAACTAGTACAAAAAATAAATTGCCTAGGAGCAAGTTCTGCATAGAAATGATGATTATTTAGATCTAACACCCAAAAATACAGAGGAGGTCCAAGCCTTGGTTACAATAATTTTGGTGGATTTCTTATCCACTGTTTTCTACTTATTTATTTTTAATGCATGAAAGTCTTGTTTCTCATTAAAAAAAAGGTGAATTTGAAGTGGGGAATTTGGATAAAAGGAACATAGCATTGTTTAGATTTTTGGCTGAGCGGTCACTTTATGGCATTCTATTATTGCAATGTATATTGGTTTAATTCTTGAATTAACGTCATGAATTCCCCTATTTTTTGATTTGAGTCAGGGAACGCCAAATGCTTATATTTCATCTAACTGTGATGAGATCACCGACCAATTTTTTCTCCATTGCCTTGGTGTGTTAGGTTATGGCATGATTGGAGACATTGCGATGGATTGGGTGATCCCATGGAGTTGTGTTTCTGTTTTGAAGGATTTTAGAGGTTTTGGGAGGAGTAACAGGGTGTCCGGACTTTGGAATAGGAATGATATTTCAGGGTAATGTGGAAGGAAAGAAATTATAGGATCTTTGATGACATTATGGATCAAGTTGATTCCAGTAAAGCTCTTTAGGTGATGGTTAAGTTTTTGCCTACATAAATGGGTTTCGATTACGGGAGAGTTTAGAGTCCTTGATTTCTTTCTTATTCATCGAAATTCTGTTGCGGCTTGGAGATAATGGTCTGATTCATGTTTTGAAATATTTAATTTTCTAGTCTCAACTCTTTGTAATTATGGTTCGATTCCTTGAGACCACTCTTTCCCCTTTTGAATTTTTAATAAAAGGGACATTTTGATTAAAAAATAACTAGCCTTCCTCAACTTTTTGATTGAATTGTGGTTTTTTTGTTTCTCAAGACTTTTAGTGGGCAAGTGATTGAGTTTGATTTATATTTGGTTAGCAAGCTTATCAAGTTTTTTTTAATGCATTTGAGTCTTTGTTGTTTTTTCATTTGATGAAAGTCTATATATAATCCCCACTTGCGTCTAGAGATGAGTCATGCCTGAGAAATTTAAATGAGATGTAGGCAGGGAACGGAATAAGAAAAGGAATACCAAATCCTTGCAAGAATTAGGTTATGAAACACAATTCTCCTCGGTGAATACCTAAATCAAAATTTAACTCCGATTAAAATAATAAGGATTACATCCATATTTATGGACCAAGTCTCCTATCAAAATAGAAAAAGTCTCCTACTAAAATTATATTAACTTATCCCAAACATTCTTAATTTCTAATAAATACTATCTAACTAACATTCAAATAATAAATAATCAAAACAACCAAGATAAATGCTAATCAATCTACTTGGTACACGTGGTTGTTGCCCCTTCCTCTTTTTCTTTCTCCTCTCCTTTTCTCCCAATTATTCTCTTCTGACGATGTGCCTTCCCATCCTATCTTCAAACTTTATTCATCTCAAAACAATTTTGAGAAACCAATTTTTTGATTAGGTATTTGTCACACAATATCGTTAAAAATATGCACAAGAGGTATACAGATCATGGAAGCCAAGTGTTACCTTCGTACTTAAATATCTTGGGTATTTTTATTCCTATGGAGCTGAAAATTCTAAGACCATATATCTTACCTTTCCCATACCGTGCAAGACACCCTTTTTTAAATTCAATCCTCTATTCTTCTTGATAACCCCTTTCAGATCATTTGGTGCGGGTTTTCTGTTTTCAGCTGCCTCGCTGCTGCAACACTGCAAGAACTGTCAGGAATACTTGTGTAGAGGGGTAGTTTACTTGTTACAAAATCATTACTGACCCAATGAAGGTAGGAAATTTTCATTTTTACCATACGTTTTATGATTGCCGGTTCTTTTACTTAATATGACCGAGGCATTCCCTTAGCACATTGCATGTTTATTTCAAAAAAAGAAGTTGACCACCATTGTTCTCAAGATGTTATGAGATTCTACTTTAATATACTTGCTTAAAGGCTTGCTAAAAATTATTACTTGTGATATGACGCAATTGATGTTTGTGTGTTTAGTGGTATGGTATGTGGTTATCTGTGATTGATTCTTTTTGGAACTCTGGCTTTTCAGATTACCTCATATGTTCTGGTTCCTCAATTCAATGTTTCCTGAACATCTTTGTGCGTGGTGTCTGTTTCTGATGAATTTAGTCAAATTGTCAATCTCATGAACATTTTCACTTCATCAATAGTGCATATGCTAGAAATTTCCTGCTACAGAGAATTTTTACTTGAAATCATGCCAAGAGCTGAGGATTAGCCATTATTGTATGACCACTGTCACCACCGACAACCTTAAGAGAGATCAAGACATCATGAAGTCCCAAGCTATAATATGATCCTTCATCCCTTATCTAATGGTGATTTTTATTGCAGTCCAGCAAATCCAGAGAACAAGCATCCATTGAGATCCTCGAAAGCTGCACTCAATACGCTAGCGGACCAAGGGTCTGGTAATGAAGTTATTGAACTTATACCTCTATCAGATGAGGAAGATTCTCAAAATGCCAGTAGAGTGCCTGGGAAATTAATCTGCAAGGAGAATAAAACTTATAGTGATGAATGTAACATTAAAACCTTGGTCCTTTTTGAGGATGTGGATGCTACTCTATATGAAGATCGTGGTTTTATTGCTACAATACAACAACTCGCAGAGACTGCAAAGCGGCCCATGATTTTGACTAGCAATAGTAAGAGGACTTATTGTTTGACATAGTTTCATTCATTATGTTTGCATTACAAGGCGTTATAAATATTTTTGGGATATATTTTCAGGTGACAATCCTGTCCTCCCAGACAATTTGGACAGGCTAGAAGTGCGTTTCACGATACCATCATTGAAGGAGCTCCTTGGTCTTGTACATCTGGTATGGTTTTCATGCATTTTATTTTCGGTCAGAGTTCCATCATGGAGATCTATTTTCATTTGAATCTATCTTTTTATTCCTTTGCAGATTTGTGCTGCAGAAAAAGCTAAAGTTCATCCTTGCTTGATAGAGCGATTTATTGGTTATTGTCATGGAGATATTCGTAAAACCATTATGCATCTCCAGTTCTGGTGCCAGGGTGAAAGTTTTGGAAAAGGCAAGTCACATGGACAGATATAGGGAAGCTTTATGCTGCACGTTGATTATATAATTTGTTGTACAACTGCAAAGGATGTGGGAAAGTTATAGTTAAGATATTGCCTAAGCTGATAGGAAGTCACATTCTTTATTTTGCCAAGGGTGGTCTGCACAATATATAAATCCTCAATTGCTGAGGGAGCAATTTGACACTATGATGCATGTGGCATTTAATGATTTCAGATTATTGTGCCATATTTTTTGGATGGGAGATTTTTTTTTCTTGTACAGTAATTTGCACGTATAGGGTAACAAGCTTTTTTTTCGGAAAGCAGGGCAACATAAAGTTGGATTTGAGACAATACACTTAATACTCCCCAGTATATCATCAGTGCATTTTGTTCATGAGTAGAGTTGACATGAATATTTGTTTCCCTTTGTTTTGTGCTAAGCATTTATGCCATTAAATTCTATATAGAATCAAACTGAATCTTCTTATTTCAACACCATGTATAAGTGCCTGCTTAGTGCTTGGAATGTAGCTTGTGATTAAGTATGTGATTTATATTTGCATTTTATTCCATCTTTAATTTGATTTTCATGTTGTCATTTTCCAGATAGTGAATTGCGGAGAATGTATCATCCACTTCTATTTGATCTTGATGCTGGGCACCGAATACTACCAAAGATAGTACCTTGGAGTTACCCTTCTCGGATGTCTGAGCTTCTGGAAGAGGAGATCACTATGTCATTGTTCATGATGGAAGAAAGCAGTAGCTTAACAGAGATAGTCGAGGAGGATCTAGACAATGATGTACCTAATACTTTAAGTGTGCACGGCAGTGAACCAGACACTGTTGAGGCCAAAACGGTAGCAATGTTAAGTCTGCACTGCTCAGTTCAGGATGGCAATGATTTTGCAGCTCAGTTTGATAATACCTGTGAATTTTCCACTTCCTCTGGCTCCCCTGTTGCATTCACTCGGCGAAATGTTCGGAGAAAACTTGACACAGTACTGTCCTCTGATTCAGGAGAGGAGTATTCCTGTGACGGAGTTCCTGTTGTTTCGGGCAGGCTATTCGATGACACTAATAGTGACGTACTCCTTGAAGTGAATAACAAGTCTTCCTCTCAATGTCTAGCAATTGAAAGACACTGCAACCCTTTAACTGAGTATCTTTGTCACTCAGAAGAGAAGTTGGAGAGAAATATTTTTCAGTGTTCGGAAACATCAGATTATTCACATATTAATGCTATGTGCACAGTAGTTGATGTATCCTGTGTGCCAGAATCATCGTTTGTTCCTGAGACTGAGGTTAACTATGGAACAGTTCTATTTTCTAGGACTGTGTCTTGTAGTCATGTTGCTGACAAAGTGGAAGTAGCTTCTACGAGTAATGATTTGATGCCAAACTTGTTTCCATCTGAGGGCAACAATCTATGTAAATCTTTACCAGGATTCCATAAAAATCTTAAGATACTGGGTAATACTTCGGATATATTTGTGGAATCAGTTCATGGAGAGGAGGTGGGGGATTCTCATGTTGGCTGTGTGGAAGTTATTCCAAAAGAGTATCAAGCTATGGATGAGTGTAGCCGCATTAACTTCAGCAGGAGCTCCAAATTGATGGAGAAACATAGCTCTGGGTCGGTGATTGATTCTGTACAGGAAACATGGAGAAAATTTCGTGATGGTCACATGGATCTGAAACAATACATCACCCCCGAACAGAAAAATGCTTCCCAAGTTCTGAAGCAAGCTTGTGGAATAAGCAATCTTATTTCAGAAGCTGATTTGTTACTTAATGTTTGCCAACCACTTATATGTGTATGTGTTTTTAGCAGTTTTGGATTAGATATTGAGATGCCTTTTCCTTTAGATGTGATGAATGTGCTGTTCATGATGGTCAGTTAGTATTTTTGCAGGATTATTTTGGAACGTCAGTGATTACTTCTGAGAATTCACATTCATTTGGCTGGCATGATGACCAACTGCAGATGGCTTCAACAATTGCACAACATGGGATTTGCTTTTATTCCAAAAAAATTGCTGCTTTAGGATCAAACATGGAGTATACGAGCACAGTTGATTTGGGCTGGGAGATGCTGGCATCGTCAACCAGTACAATGGCATTGGGAAAATTGGTTAGTCAGGATAGGAGAACGATTGAAAGTTTAGAGATGGAACCACCCATAACTGCCACTTCATTAAAGAGGTATCGGATTATATCTTGTATTCATAGTGCTCACATTGTGTGCACTCCTAATTTACTGCATGTTTATGTGGATCAGCTGAACCATTCAAGTTCTTCAACTGTTAGATGCATTTAAAATGGTTTTTGTAATTCTGCTCTAGATTTAGACTGGATGTAATTCCCCGTCGTTTACCTGTTTTGAGAATCTATTAGCATTCCTGTAATCAAATGCACATTTTCTTTGTCCTGCAGTGATTTGGAGTCATGTTTTTGCAATATACTTCAGTCCATAGTTCCATCAAAATCCTACTTATCATTAAGAGGTGATGCATTTCATGAATACCTCTCATCGTTGGGCCAAATTTCCAGATCAGAAGCCTCACGCTTATCAGAAAGCAGAGACAAGACGAAGCGAAGAAGGTATGTTTGTATGCTGTTAAAAATAGGTTTCTTGCAATCTCAAAGACATTGAAAATTTATGGCACTTAACAAGTACTCATATAGTTGTGCAATTCCGTGTTGCAGGGCACGTGTTCCCAGACATTACTTGTCTTCTGGTGCACTAATGTTATCCTCTGAATATACATCCTTGCTAAGTCAATATAATTGCTATCAGAAGGTTTCTTCCCAATCCACGGATGCAAGCTTGAGATGAATGTTTTCTTGAGAAAGGTCAATGGTGTAGATGAAATTGCCATTTATTTATGCCAATGAAAGTGTCAAGGGTTCAATGCAGCTGCCATGAAAAACCTTACTCGCTGGAGAGTTTTAGAAGTGGTCGTCTCTATATGGTGATTCAGAGGTGCTGCTGTTACTTGTCTTGGTTGGTATCAATGGCTAATGGCCCTGGCACCAAATTAAAGCTGAACTTTTCAGAGTGACGAGAAAGAACAAGCTCGAGAGAAGCAGGTACATTGATTCTAATTTTAAGGTACAATTTTGCTCATCTACTAATTGTAATTCTTACAGGGCTTAATTTTTTCTGCTAGAAAATATATGATGCTAAAGTAATAAGATATAATTCTTGGTGCCAAAAATTGCACATATCCTCATTCAGACAGTTCCTCCAAGGTGGTAAGAAAATTGTTTAGTTGTTCCATAGCTCAGCTATTATACATAGTTGGAAGCTAATCAAAACTAGTACAAGTCCTTTAGACAGGTTTGATGCTACGATCCAATATGTAACCCGGCCCAATTTACTCACTGGTTTGACAGTACGATCCAATATGTAGCCCGGTTTAGACACTTGTTTGATGGGTTTTTGGGTTGACCTGTAGGGCTGGGCTGAATTTTTTTTTGGTCAAGTACTGAAAGATAATATATTGCAAGATCAATTCGGTCAAAATCTCTTGCTATTCGGTCTCTAACATTCCTAAATTTCTTGGACGATGAAACCAAAATGGTTGCCAAACGAGTTTTTTTTTTTGCTAGAGTAAAAAAAAGGTGGGGGTAAAAGAGAGTGTTCAAAGACCACCTCAATAGGTCTTTACTGATGGATCATGAGGTCTTTGATCGCGTTTGTTATTTTTCTCGGGAATGAACTTAGTTAAATTAGTATAGCAATTAATTATTGAGTCTCAATGTGGCTTCTAAAACTCGAAATTCTAACTTCTAACTGTATCACCCTACTTTGCCAAACAAGTTTTTAAAGTTTATATACTCTTCAGATTTGTCCCTTTTTTGGTATTTGGAGCTCGAATTGGAGTAATAGGCTTGAGTAAATCTAAAAAACGATAGTCAGTGATACTTGAGTCTGCAATCACTTTTTAAAATAGTTGTCTTATGCATCGAATAAAGGGTGCTATTTTGTTGTTTTGGACGACGAAATTATTTATTTATTGTTAATGAATTGAGCCGGACCACACTAGTCACTACTATGGTCCAGCTTTTGTTTTGAACCAGTTAAAAAAACTTCATCATAGTCGGTGTACTTTCTACAGAGTACACTGAATCTGCGTTCAAAAAAACTTTTCCAGTTCAAACAAAGAAAGTGTACTTTTTAATTTGAACAAGTTGATCTCAACAAAGCTTGAGTGGCTTATTCATTTTACAGGCCTAGGTCGCGGTGGCTCAGGTGTATGGCTGTTAAATAAGTCAAGCTTGAACATTTTTTTAGGCTCGTTTATGTGTAAATAGTTAAACGAGTCAACTCGTTTATGTGTAAATTAGGTTTGAATTAGGCTCGAATTTAGTTTGATTATCACCCCTATTCAGGTGGATGAGTCGGGGGTTTGGGGAGAATGTTGTAGGGGTGGTGGTGGCTCTTGTTCGTGTGGAATGGGTTAGTCATTTCATTAACTTTTGTTGTTTATTTTGTCAAAAAACACTTTTATTGGTATTAACGGAATGAGCATAGAAGGGTCATATTATAATATTTTTAATATATTAATAGTGCAAAAAAAAAATTAAATTTTTTAGGATGCAAAGTGTAATTCTCCGTTTTTTTGTGTATCTAAGGGGATCTGTGTGTTCAGTGAGTAGTGAGCAACTTGAGCAAGTTAGGGTGTAATTAACGACGCTGTTGGTTGTTATATATTATTACGTTCACGAGATACAAGGAGGCTGGTGGTGAATGCTAATTCGTTTGTTCTGTCTCTTGAGTTCTCTAAAAGAGAAAAGGGTTGAAACTGTTGATAGTTTTGAACTTTTAAATTTGTCTGAGAAGCTGAGATTCCCAAGAAAACTGAACATACTATTCCTGCCAAAAAGGTCTTGATGCCGTGAGAGTATAGATAATGATAATGACAGTATGCTTGTAAGACGTTAATAGTTGCATTGTAATCAGCCCCACTAACCAAAAACGACAACAATGTGCAACTGAAACATTACATCGTAAATAACGTGATTTAGAGGAGACAGCGATGAGTTATAAATTCAAATAACAGTTCAAAATTTGACAATTTTTTTGGGATTGGATTTTGAGGAATAAATTTCTCATGAATTTTCTAATTCTTGTGTGTATGATTTGGTCTTGACCAGATTATGAAGAGGATTAATCAAAATGTGCGTAAATTGATTAAAATACTCTTGACCGCAATATCAAAAAAAAAAAAAAAAATTTACATCATAGTTTTAAGGTGTGCCAATTCAATTGTGGGGTCCTGAAATTCTAGGTACAAAATAATAAATTTGTTAGAAATAAGTTGAAAAAGTTTGAATTGAGACAACTTAAATTTATATGAACCCAATATGATATGATGCATTACAAATAATATGCGATTAACGATATGGGATCTCAGGAGATAAACAGTTGATGGTTTAAAAGATGGTAATTGGAAAAAAAAATCGCAAAAGTTCATGCTTTGAAATGTGGTTAGTAACTTAAGAAACAATTCTTCTAATGGTTAGCTTGGCAAACTTGCGAAAGAACATAACAAGTTAATACCTGATTGAGTTAGTTGGTGTTTAAGAAAATTGAAAATTATGTACTGATAATTAAATACTAGATTTTGTATTGATAACTAAATATTTTAATTTGCAAATTGTTTGGTTTTGACAAAAATTTAAACATTGAATTAGGCCAAATGGTTTAATTAATAATACGAAGAACTAATTTCCAAAAATTATGTTTAATTTTGTTTTTTCCCTCTATCACCTCACCGCTATTATCTTATCCTCACCACGACTATTATCACCACTCTGCAATCGTTGCCATCAAACTACAAACATCTTTGTCACCGTCCCACCATTGCCTCTTCCACCTTCCCACCAATACTCACCTATTGTTGCTACCTCCAATTCTAACACCATTGTCACCATCACTATTGTTGTCAAATATTGGGTTACAATATTTTGAATTTTAATTGATAAGCTGAAAATTAAGTACTGAATACTGAAATTTTTAGTCTTCAAACTGTTTGGTATCCACTGAAACTTAAGTACTGAATTAAATCAAATTTTTTAGCAAATGCAAAGAGTTAAAGTCTAAAAATTATTATTATTTTAATTTTACTCTTTTTTTTTTTACCATCTCACTGTAATTAGCTTATTCTTACCACTACCATCATTACAATTTCACAATCACCAACAGTATCCTACACACATCATTGTTGCCACTGTTATTGCTCAATAATCACCATCTCACCATGACTACCACCCTTAATGTGGCGGTGAAGAGTGATAACGGTGGATAACGAAGGCAATAATTGTGATTGGTGGTTTGTGGTGGGGGGTGGTGGTGGGGGGTGGTGAAGTTGTATGTAGGCATTTTGAAGACAATAGTGGAGGTGAGTATGTGGTAGTGGTGATGAGGGTGAAGGTGGGAGGTGATGGCAGGATGGTAATGTTGGTGGTAGTACTAGTTGTGGGTGGTGGCTGATTGGTGAAGGGGTGGTGGCTAAAGGAACGAAGGAAGGTGGTGGTAGGGTGACAATGATGGTGGTTATGGCAGTGGTGGCGGCAATAATTATGGTGACAACGATAGTGGTGTTGGTGGTAATGGCAATAACAACAATGATGGTGGTAAGGTGGCACTAATAAGTGATAGCAGTTGTGGCAGTGGGGTACTGGCAAATATTATGGAATGGTGGTCGTGGTCGTGATGAGAGCAAAAGGAGGTGGTGATAACAAGGTGGGTATGCAGTAGTGGTGGTGGCAATGTTGGCGGTGGTGGTGAATGATGGGTGTTAAAAAGTTGTAAAATGAATTAAGATAAAATCATTTGAGAGTAAATTTGTTCATTACGAGGAATTTATGAAATTCTTATTGACTAGTATTTTTATTATTAAGTGACAAGTAGATGACTTATTACTTAAAATTTTAACTATTTTTAAACGGTATTTAAAATATTAAGTGGCGTGAATATTAATTATCAAATACACTTAATTGAAAAAGTACTAAATGTCTTCGGTTTTAATTGCTGACTTTATTAGTTATCAACCACCACCCTAGAGAAGTAAGGGAATTGGACTTCCTCTAGTATTATATTTAGGGGTGGAGCCAGGAATTAATATGAGAGTGGGCACTCAAATTGAAAGTTATATCTTTTTACTTCCAACCGACTAGAGTAAAGGATACAAAGTAGATTTTGAAAATCATATTTAATTCCTAAAACTTTGCTAAACACAAATGGCCAAACGCCGATATGTGTTTGGTGTAATTAAAAACAACAAAAGAAATTATAGTTACATCATATTACATAAAAAAAAAATGAGATTAATTACAGCCCTTCACAATTAATCTTTTTTCTAAAAAAGTCATCACAGGGTCACAATTCCCGAAGAATCGCACTTACCATCTTGGCATTGCTGCTTGCTTCAATTGTTCTTCCTCTTTGTTTCCATATTCTGCCTCAAAGTGCCCTTGATTTGTATGATGATCTAAAAGGTTTATGTGAATAAGATGAATAAATAAATAAAAAATTCATGGATCAAGGTGTGGATACCACTAAGTATTGTTGGGTCATTAACTCATGGGTGGGCACCACCATTGAATTAACTCATATAACATTTATCATACGTGTTGGAAATAAATAGAAATTTTTTTTCAGGATGGGCCACTGCCCCTCTTGCCTATGACCGGCTCTGCTCCGCCCATGATGATATTCCTCCAACCCCTTTAGTTGCGAAATATCATCCAAATGACTAGTTGCGCTCAAGATGTAAACAAGACACTATAAGTAATTTCGAGTTGAGAAAAGTCAAAAGATCTAATATTATTGAAGGTTCTAATTCAATAGATAGTAGAGTTTAAGTGGATGTAATTTGCTAGATAATTCTATGATATCAAAAGAAATTTAATATCATAAACTTATTATTTTTTAAGTTCAAGTTATAGGTTCAAGATTGATCATCAAATATTGTGATCAATTATAAATAATATCAATCGATTATAATTTGCTCTTTAAATTTTGAGATCATTTATATCACTCAAAAAATTATTGTTTACTTTAAAATATTATAATTTCCGCAACAGTCTTCCTCGTTATTTGCCAAGCATTAACTTTTTTTTTTGTTAGGTGAAAAGGGGAAGAAAGACGACCAATAGATAATAACTCTTGAATGTTACCATGAGAGTTTTTCTTTTTTGCCTTCTTATATCTTTCTTGAAAATTAAATTTTAATTTGACTCGATGAGAGAAGGTATTATTGATTGGTTCCTTTGGTCAAGTGATAATTATTGTATTATTTTGAAAGATCAGATGATTTGGCAAACTAATATAGTAAAAAAAATTAAATTTTGAATGAATAAAACTAGAACTTAAAATATTATAATGTCAACTATCATTTGATTTTTATTTTTCATCTTAATTTTTTAATTAGACTCACATTACTTCTTGATTAATGTAATCGGTTCTAGAAGCATAGGTTCTAATAGGAGTAGAAATCGGATTTGATAATTTCAAGCAATAGTTAAGTAGAAATAGAGATGAATTGTAAATCTAAATATTCAGAGTTTTAAATTTGATAATTCTCTTAAGGTCTTTTTGGTATGAATGATAGAAAAAAAGAGGGATAAATTTTTTATCCTTCAAGGAAAGAAATTTTTTTTCTCTTCCTTTTGTTTGGTATGAAAGATTAAAAAAAAAAAAGGAATAAATTTTTTTTATTTTATGTTGTATGAAAAGATAAATGAATAAAAAAATGGCAAAAAAATTATCATAATTACCTTTCTATATGGGATATATGTACTGTAGTTTTCGTGGACCCCACAAATGTGGTCCACTTGTACGTAGAAAATGACAAGAAAAAAGTGGCCACGCATTCTAAAATCTGTCACTTCAAATGGTTAAAATGGTAATTTCAAAGAATTGTTGTACCAGCCATTTCTTCCGTCCATTTTCCACCTATTTTTGGGGCGATTAAAAATGGTGGACGGAATGGATACATTTTTCATTCACTTTTCCTTTCCCCTCAATTTTCCTTCGGTACCAAACAAAAAAAAATGTTATTTTCCATCAAATCAAATAGACAATTAGGGTGGAACTATTTTCATTCCACAAATCTCTTTATCCAATCCATTAAACTATAAATCATAAAATTATTAACTTCACCTCTTTTATACCTACCCCACTAATAACTAAATTCACCCCATTTTATACCAACCCCATTAATAACAAAATTTATTTCAATCTTCACTGTTTAGGATTTTTTTCTATACTCATCTCACACAATCCATGCACAAAATATAGTCAACAGGATTCTATTTTGTATTTTTTTCATGCAAATTGTTTCAACTGTTGCTATCTTATCTTTATCTTCTCCGATTTCATTATCGAAATAATACTTCGATTCCACTATGGGTTTCTCTTTCTTCCTTTCTTAATCGCCGATTGAAAGAATTCGCAATGAAAAATATTTTCTTTACACAGAATTTCTTAATATATAGAAACAAATCTCTTCGAATCTTCGTTTATTTGAATCTAAATTTCTTTAAAGAAAATAAAAAGATCATCAAGTCTCCCTCCTCAAATCATAATCTACACATAATCGTTTGTTCAGTTTTAATAGAAAATATAGTTGAATATATTTTATATAGACTGTATGAGATTAGGTATATAAAAAAATTCTAGAAGTAAAGATTGAGATAGGATTAGTTATTAATGGGGTAGATATAAAATATGGTGAATTTAATTATTAGTGTGGTAGATATAGATAGAGTAAATTTAATAGTTTTATGATTTATAATTTAATGGGTGAGAACAGAAATTTGTGGGATGGTAATAATCTCACCCATTCTCTTAAATTCAGGCTAAGAGTGATTTATTATTCATATTTTTTATTCCCAAAATGAATGATTTATTTTTAATCAAATCAAGAAGAAGATTATTTGAAATGTGCTTAAGCGATAAACTGACTCGAGCGGTCATCGAACTAGCAGAAGGATCGGGTCAATAGTTCGGTAGTTCAACCGTTGGGTGAACTGGTCGAATCGGTCATATAATAGAATAATAAAAAAATAGTTAATGCAAGACTTGATTTTTCAGGACCTCCATTGGCAATCAAGCTCGAGTTCTTCCTTTCTCGCTCTTTGATACATAGCTGAAGAAGCTCTAATAAAGTTGTATGGACGATCAACAACAACTAATGAAAGCTCCAATCAAGTTCCTGATGAAGGATTAACTTTGAATTGGATATTGAGTTCTAAATTTTAACTTCTAAATTTCTGTTTTTCTCTCCCTCTCTCTCTTTCTCTCTCCCTCTCTCTCTTTTTCTCTCTTTAATTCTCGACCTCTATCTCTCTCTTAATTATCTATAATTGGTGTGAGTAATGAAGAATTTGTGTTTGTATCATTGTGGTGGAGAAGGCAGGTAATAGGGGAAAGGGCAAAGAAGACGACTGTGAAATTTCAATTGTCCGGTTTGCACAAACCGTCCGGTTCACGGGTTTGATAAAAAATTGGCCGGTTTAATAGTTCTTATGCAGTTTGATGCCTTATGCAATCTAATTACATAACCGAACCGTTCTAGGTCTGGGGTCATGGTTGAACCGATTCGATGGATCGATCCAACCCGATTTTGATAACGACCTGATAGCATTAGGGGTGTTAATCGAGCCAAGCTCGACGAGCATCACCATGCTCAGGCTCGGCTTGACAATTTCGGAAGATGCTCAAGCTCGGCTTGAGCTCGATGATCAAGCTTTTTTTTTAGCTCGAGCTCGGCTTGACTGAAAAATAAAAAATTCAAGCTCGGCTTGATTAAGCTTGTTATCTGTTAACAAGCTCGAATCCGAGCTCTAGCTCGTATAAAGCTTGACAAAATATTAGGCTTGCAATAGGCTTGAATTTTAACAAAATTCTACACCACTTAACACACAACATACCAAATTAACACAACATAACAAATTCATAATCAACTTCTCCATAGGACCATAGACATCACCCAACACACAACATTCACATGCACTGATGCACATCACCAACAAAAAAACCAGCCACAACTAAACAACCAGTCACAACTGATCACCCAATTAAAAAAACCAGCCACAACTAAATAACCAAATTAAACAACCAGCCACAACTAAACAACCAAGTGTCAAGTGCAAAGTGCCACCAAATAACGAATGAATTTGCATGTGAACTACTGTTGAAATGCCGATAGAATATTCAATCCCCAAACAATATATATGAGACCAAAGATCCATAAACACTCTTATGCATACAAAAATGAGTGTTCGAAGTCAGCTGAACATGAAAAAGAATTGCAAGAACATTATAGAGAAAAAATTAGAGTTCGAAGTCAGCTAAACATGCACACCCACTAACACGTGAAAAAGAAACCCACATACAATTCTACTATGGATAACTGACAGCATAAAAAGTAAGGAACCAAATAATTATACTAACAGAAGATACAAAATGGAAGGGGAAATCCAAAATTATACTAACAGAAGATACAAAATGGAAGGGGAAATCCAAAATAATTATACTAACAGAAGATACCTCAACTCTCAATCTATCTACCCAAAATCTCAATTGTTGAAATCCAAAATTGAAAACAAAACAAATATGTGAGCCCAGACCTCATAAATACTACCATAAACAAATATGTAGCACACGAGAGATGGACAAGAGATGGGTTGTACTTGTACTTGATCTTGGGTTGAGAGATGGACGAGAGAGATTTCACGAACTAGGTTGGGGCAGAATCACGAACAATCGCCGTTCGACTTAACAAACAATCACCGTGAACAATCACCCTGACGAAGAATCACCGAAGAATCGGCGATGAGTGGGAGTGCACTGGCAGACGAGAGATGGAGTTGAGGCAGACGACTAGACGAGAGTCTTGGATTGGAATGGAGAACGGCGCTAGATTTGGGTTTGGGGTGTATTAGGGTTAGACTTTAGACATGTAAATATATGTGTTGTCCTCACCATTGGATCTCTATTTGGAATGGACGGCTATGATTGAACCACTAAAAAATAATATGAAAATTAGGTAAAAAATATCAAGAATGGACGGCTATGATTGAACCACTAAAAAATAATATGAAAATTAGGTAAAAAATATCAAGCTTAATCAAGCCTGTCAAGCTGCTCGAATTCGAGCTTGAGCTCGGCTCGTTTATAAACAAGCCTAAAATTGTGTTCATACTTGGCTTGTTTACTATATTCGAACGAGCTCGAATGAGCTCAAAACGAGCCGAACTCAAGCCGAACTCGAGTAGCTCAGTTCGATTAACTGCCCTAGATAGCATGCAGTTGTTGAGGATAAAATGGTAAATTGGGATAGAAAGGTAGACCCGGCGAATTAAACGGGAGCAATTATTTGGGAAGTACGACTTTTCTGAGTGGAACACTCCAAAAGCCCAAATCACGAGTCCCATTTCTGACATTTCTCTTTCTTAATTAATCTTTCACAAATTTAATATTTCTAATTTCTGTTTTTATTATTTTTCTAAGTCTCTATTATCTATGATGGGCTGTCTGGTCTGGTCAGGTCAGGTCAGGTCAGGTCAGGGATGCTTTAACAGTGATCTCTGACCACCAGAACAGGTCCCCCCAACTCCACGAATGAGAATCAATTGTACTCCTGTGGTCCCTGAAATTACCACTTTACCTACTGTACGATTTATAATTAGAGATCATAAAAATACGGTACAAAATTATGGAATTTAAATATTTTTTAAAGCACTTATTTTATAAATAAGTAAATTCGATATAATACGATTAATAAAAATATATATATATAAATAAAATTAATTAAAAAAATTATACGATACGAGGTTTGAGGGGCCTAATTCACAGCTTGACGGTGGTGGGAGGGACATGGAGTTTTTGACTGGTTTGGAATAATTTCCTTTCACGGAGAAATTATAGAAAGAGTGTTTGGGGTATTGAAAGTTATCTAAAAATGGGGTAGACAGACTATTTGGAATAAAAGAACAATTATTTTGTGTCAACAGACAAAGGACTATTTCAATTTAATTTAGTTTAATGGAAAATAAAATTCTAATTAATATTTAATAAAACTATGTTATTTCATCCTTCTTAATTTAGCACAGTGATAAATAATTTTTCAAAAATAATAGGTTCGTGTCATGGTCGGAGCCGGATGGGATAAAGGGTGGCAATCGGGGGTGAGGGTAGCGATGTCGGTAAAAGTGATAGAATTGTGATGGAAGAGTTAAAAAATATCGTTCATATAATTGGTAGAATTAAGAAATAATATATTCATAAAAATTGAGTAACACTAGCTGAGAATTGAGTTATGTGGTTGAACATATCTATAGAAACTATCATTGTAAATTTGTACTAGTAAGATGAGTGTTTTGATCCATATTGTTGACCAACAATCTCTCTTAAAATCATTTATATTGTACCGTGACTTCAGACACGAGTTATCCCTAGTACTAAATAATTAGCAAAGAGTCTTTTGAGTTGATATTTTTTTATAACAATCTTCTTGAATTGTCATAAGTTTTGTAGAAAAAGAAATCAATATACATTATCTCAATTGATAAATGGTATATATATGTTGGAGGAAATTTATTTGAATGCCTAAGTAACATTCAAATCCTGTTTTTACTAATTCATCTGATTAAGGACAATACATTCATGATGATTCCCTTAATAATACTTTCCAATCTATTAGATTTGAATGAGGTTATGGTGTATAAATTTAATTTCTTGGTATTATACCAAAAAATATCTTTTAAACGTGAATTTTGATTTTATTCATGAGTAATGTTATAGCGATCTTATTTAGGAACATAATTCAATGCAACCGTTGGATTATAGTTATGAGTTTCAATATCAATAAAGTTCATTTTCAATCTAATAGTTGTAGTTTATAAGATCTCGAAATTAGGTACCAACTAGAGATAACTCATGCTTGAAAATACGATGTAATGTAAATGATTTTGAGATGAATGTTGGTGGCTGTTGGATGAATCTATTTGAGACCGTCAAATGAGTTTATTGAAACCTGTCATATTTTATATTATAGATAATATTTTTCTTTCTTTATTTGTAGTCATCCATCATAGATATAATAAACTAAGGTAAAAATAAAATAATAATAATAAGAATAAGAATATACACGTGTTATCTTGTGATTGGACAAAAAATACATCAAAAATATTTTTTTTGGGTATCCTAGGCTAACATATTATATTTAAGTTTATCAAATACTAGATGATTGAGAAAAGAAGGTTCCACATATATGATAGCCCATTTGAATGGTGCATCCTCGGAATGATGAAAATTGCAAGAAAACTTGGGAAAACAGTAGCTGCTAATTTGTTTACAATTAACCAAGCAAAAGGTTATGTACTTTATTTAAATAGACAAATCAAATAAAAGAACTCTCACAATTCATGGAGTTGTATGATTTGGTCATTGATTCCTATGCTTTATTTTTGCATTATAACTTTAATCATAGGCAGTAGGCCAATTACTTATATTTTTTGGAATGATTCTAGCTAGGTGTATTTAATATTTCATTTTTCTAATAAACAACCTTGCAATGTATAGTTTAACGAGCTTTTCCCCAAACCCATTCCCCCTCAAAACATAATTCTCCAACCCAGTCGGTTTTCAACTTAATTCCCAAATCCAGTCTTTTTTTAAAAACGTCATTTGAAATGACGTCTTCACCGTAAAAAACGTCATTTGAACTGACGAGTTGGAGTTGAAAGTTTTTTGCTGAAAACGTCATTGCAAATGACGTTTTTAAAGTCGTCATTTATAATGACGTTTTTTAACGTGATTAATATAAACGGCAGCAAACGGCGTTAACATAACTAAAAGGGAGAAGACGTCATTTGCAATGACGTTTTTAACGTTAAGTCAGCCCACTTAAATTGCACATATCACAGGCCAAAAATTTTCAAACACTCAGCTGCCTCCAACGAATCTTACATCTCCTCCTCCTCAACCACCCCGACGAGCTCCAACCAACCACTTCAACAAAGCCATCACCAGCGACCACCAGCGACTTCCACCAGCGCCTCCACCAGCGAGCACAGCCACAATCATGAGCAAAGCCTCCACCAGCGTGCACAGTGCTCCACCAGCGAGCACAGCCTCCACCACCGACTTCCATCAGCGCCTCCACCAGCGAGCACAGCCTCCACCACCGAGCAAAGTCTCCACCAGCTTAACCATTGAATTCCACCAGCGATTTCAACAAAGAGACTGACCACAGCCTCCACCACCGACTGAGCAGTGAGTACATTCTCCATTCTCCATTCTCCATATTTGCCCTAAATATTTTTTGCCCAAAATCGATTTTTGCCCAAAATCGATTTTTGCCCTAAATCGATTTTTGCCCTAAATCGATTTTTGCCCAAAGGGTTTGCACTGTGGCCTGATCTATTATGAATGACTATTGACCTTCGAAGCAAATTTTAACCAATCGATCCCAAAAAAGAAGGGTTTCAAGAACCCTTCATACTAATTGCACCAAATTCAATGATAACATTGGAATACCCATTTAGTTTAGTCAAATTGGTAGTTATATGCAAATAAATTAGACCAAAATATGTCTTTTATTCTACATACGAACTGTTATATAAATTAATAATTTTTTTTAATGGATTATACTTTTTCATTGCTCTCATTTTTTTGGAATTTTGATATCTTATTGATTTGGGAAGTTAACGCTATTAAGAAATAGTATGTGTGTGTGCTATAAAATTTGAAAATTCATGGTAGATATGTCTTTCATTCTATTGATTTTATCTTCATGTTTGATAGTGAACTTTAGAGGTTGCGTTTTACATGTGGACGAATGCTTTAATTCCTGTAGTTTTTTTATTTCGTTCATGGACTGCATTGGGAGCTTTTGCTTAAACCTGTGCAATAATACTCATGGAATTCAATGGTTAAAATTTGCCTTACTAATCTTTAGGTTATGGTTTTGAAGATGAGGGCTACATTCCATTAGCTTTTAGCAAGATTCTTGTCTCCCTTTAAGCTTGCTCTTGAAACCACAGATCTATATTTGGACGGATTGTAAGATGTTCTATTCTTGAGATGTTCTGTAAGGAATCATTGCAACTTTTACTTAAGGTTGAATGTTGAATGAAAGCTAGTTTAGATATATAACTTTGAAACCACAGATCTATATTTGGGCAGTTTGAAGGTTGTTTGGTTTTGCAACTGTGATTAGTTTCAGGATTTGTTGCATGTAGTTCATCAAGTATTGAATGGTTCACATTATTTTCGAAGGTTTGGAGATGTTTGATATATTTTACAGTCGTTCTTTGATCGCTTTCACTTAGTTTACTTTCGGAATATATGAAATTGCTCCTTGTTAATAGTTATATTCTATTTGCTACTCAGGTATGAGCAATATTTACAAGAAGGGAAGCTGTTGGAGGTATTATCATTGTGCTTTTGTTTCATGATTTATTTCAATTAAAGGATTCACTGCTTTGCATTGTTGCAAGTTGCTGGAAAAGGTTCAATGGATATTTATGTGTAATTGGTGTTTTTGTTGATCATGGGGATAATTCTTTGGAGAAAATAAATATTTCTACATCGATGCAGAATTTTCAAGGCCAAACACTTGGAATTTCTGTCACAATAGAGTTATCTCTGGTCCACGTTTTGTTGTTATCCTTGTTAAGGGTAGTCTTGGGATGCCTAAATAACACCTTTACATTATCTTGTTGGCTCGCGCTTTGAAAACTCTTTATCTGCTACGTTCTCTTCTTCGGAAAGGTTAGAACTACGATTTGTGTTTTGATTTAAGGATTTGTTGGTTATATGGTTTTGGTGGGTTTTGTTCTTAAATGATTTGATTTTTTACCTCTCTATTTTTTTTGAATTACCACTGGATTTATTGGAAATTTTGTGTACTATTTCTGTAATTTCATGTTGATTATGTAGATGAGTTTGCTACGATTTGTTATTTGACCTAATGATTTTTTTTTGTTTACTGTTCAGATGAATTTTGTAGATGAATTTGTTAATTTCATGTCGTTTTTTGTTTACTGTTCAGATGGGTTTCAGATGAATTTTGTTTACTGTTCATACAAATTCCTGATAATTATATATATATGAGTTTGCTGCTGAGTTGAAACTTTGCCCATTTCTTTTCTCGAATTCTAGTTCAGCTTCTTGAGTTTGTGGCTAGAAGAGATGTGTTCTGGTGTCTCATCTATATTTCTTGGATGGCTTCAGAAGTGTGAATGGGTGAATTAATATTCAGCCATAGTGTAGCATTAAGTGAGGGGGCACTTAATTACTTGTCTTACTTTTTCTGTTGTTGTTTTCTTTAATAGTGGACGAAAATATGAATACAAATTTCCAAAAAATCTTAGCCAATAGTATTAACAATTAAAGTTCCTTGTATGATTATATATCATTAACTTGCCAATCATTTGAATTGAAAGGTTTTGCCGAAGACATTCATGGACCAGAATACTCTGAATTGAAAGGTTTTGCCCATTATAAAATGTTGCGAACCAGCTTTGATGAATTGATGAACATGGCTGCTAAGTCCGATGAGGCTCAATATTTGATTGGACGACTTTTTTTTGCTTATGCTTATGGTGCTATTGAGTCCTGCTTCTATTTTCCGTTTTCTAGATTCTGCATTTTGATTCATTCTCCAAATAATTTCAGTTGCTTTTTACGTGTTATACAAATATTTGATATTGGTGTGCCTTATAGGCTTGGGAAACCGTACCTGTCAAACTCTGTTTTTTTATTTGCTCGAAACTTGAAATCTTGATTGCTTATTGATTGCCCTGGTGTGTGCCTTATCTTCTGTAAAGTACGACGTGAAGAAGGTTATGAGAAGTGCTCCAGCCAGACCCATAGCAAAACCTCTGCAGAGCTCTTCAAAATCTAAGCTGAAATGAATCTCATTTCTGATCTTTTTTCGTATTGTCAGGGATAGTGAGTTCAAGCTGTGTATGTTCTTCCAAAATTTACTCCAATACTTGTATGTAAAATTGGGAGTTGATGAAAGAGTTACCGTTTTGACAAACCTTTGATCATAGTTTTCAAGGACTGCAGAGAAAGTTCAGTTAGGCCATATTAGTCTTTGAGTTTCTGTATCTGGTCTGATTGTTTAAACACCGTTTCAATTTTTCTCCCTGTAGCAAACTAGATTCATTGCCACTTTGACTAATATATATATATATATATATATATATATACCTTAACAAGAGCATAGACTTCTGAAAACACCATTCCGCAAATTCCTGCACCATCCAGCAAAAGAGGTTTGCTTGCATAGTCGAAATTGAGGAAGCTTTTGAAGAATTGCTTGAGCTCATTGCATAAATGGGTGGAAAGGCTCATGGATGTTGGATACTTATGTCCCATGAACCTTTGTTGCTCGCATCAGTAACACAGACAACAGAAGCGCTTAGCACTTGATTCTTTAAACCAAGTTTGGACCAGGAGAGAGCACATTGAAGTACACAAGCACAAACACATACTCTTGGTGCATCAACTTTATCAACAATGATGGAATGTGATAGTTAGGACACGACCCTTTTCAATCATTAATAGAGCAGCGATTATCTCAAACAAATAAACAGCTCATAACATGACTTAGGTGTAATGGAAGACATTTTTATTCAAATCATCCTTTCAGGTTCTGAGAATTGCAAATAAGTAAACAATAAAGAAAGACAATGCGGGGGTATGACTTTATATCCAAAAATACAAGAAGTTCAGGAAACTGATTGGTTCTCACTCACAAGCACAAACACATATTTTGAGGAAAGGAAACAAACACATTTAGTTACTTAATGTCACCATATTAACCAACACTCATTTGCATATCATTTTTGCAACATCAGGATCTGGAACATGCCCAAACACCATATGAACCACCCTATTATTCCTTACTGGTTGTCCAGGGGGGAGGGGGGACTGGTTGCGAAAAGGAAAGGAACTACTCCCTTCTGGTAAAGGTTGATGTTTGCTTTCATAGATTCTACACCCAAATTTCCAGCACAGAACTTGAAATGCATCAAGCAACGGCAAAACCATTCAGTAAGTGGTTGTGTTTGACATTATCAATACAACCAACATTCCATGTAAAGGAAAAAAAAAAAGAAGCAAATTGCAATTCAACTTTCCAAATTTCAGTTAGACAATCAAAGAAAATTTTTTGTTTGGTTTTGACAAGAAAAATTCCACTACAGGGCACTAAAATTTTTTGTTTGGTTTATTAAATATATGTTTTACAAATATGTTTTTATATTGAAAAATATGAAATTAAATTATGCTTTTATATTTTATTTTCAATTATAAAATAAGTTCATATTTATTATGAAAAGGGAATTAAATTCTAAAATTTATTTAAATTTTTTTTTTCTGGTGAATCATGATGTGAGATATAAGGTGGAGTTATTAGCTTTTTATAAACTTTATTACAAGTTGGTGGTGATTTTGGCTAAAACAAAATCATTTGGAATGAGAGAAGTTAAAAAAAAAAAATTTGGGAAGAAGACGTCATTTGGAATGACGTCTTTAAAGACGTCATTCCAAATGACGTCTTCTACGCCTTTTATTTTTAACGTCTCTGTTAACGCTCCGTTTAAATTCCAGGATAAAAACGTCATTTTAAATGACGACTTTAAAAACGTCATTTGGAATGACGTTTTCATACAAAAAATTTGAAATTCAAATCGTCATTTGGAATGACGTTTTAAGGCGAGAAGACGTCATTCCAAATGACGTTTTTAAAAAAAGACTGGGTTTGGGAATTAAGTTGAAAACCGACTGGGTTGGGGAAATAAGTTTTGAGGGGGAATGGGTTTGGGGAAAAGCTCATAGTTTAACATATTCTTAAACGAATCGATTTTAAAAGTAATAGTAATGCATAAACAAATTTTACCCAGTGCACGAGCTAACTTCCATTTACAGTTCGGTCTAAAAAGATAAGTGGTAACAATCTCAAATATTTTGAAGAGTTGATGTGTCACTTGGACGAGAAATATACTTCGTTCTGAATATTCGATGATTTTATTTCAACAGTTCATATTCAAATTCACTAAAAATCATAAAATCTCATCTAACAATTTAATCTATTCCAAAAAACTCAATTAAGTAAAACTTTAGTAAATTGCAAGAATCATGTGAGATATTGTTATACTAGGGTAACCCGTGCCTAAAGTCATTGTCCAACGTAAGTGAAAATTGATGGATTTAGGGGAGGGGGAGAAATTCAATATGAATGATTTTGAGAGGGATGTTGGTGACATTTGAAGAAGTCGATTTGAGATCGTCAGATGGACTTATTGAAATATACCCTATTTTATATTATAAATTATCTAAACACACAATAGTCCCAAACTCAAGCTATTATTTTTTGTTCTCTTTGTATTAAAAAACTTAAATTCTATACTACTCGCATTAATCCAAAAATTTAAGTTACATAACCAAAAAAAAAAAATCATTCACTCACTCGATGAAATCATAAATGGAAAAAAAAATAGCTTTTATGAAATGCTAAAATCAAATATGTCACTCCAGTTCATCACTAATGAATTTAAAAATCGTCACTGTATAATCCAAAAAACAAATATCCAAATACTAAAAACAATAAATTAGTTACCATAGAAATAGTGAATGAATTAAGGTGGGCATAATTTGAGAAAGATATGTATATGATTTGGTGGGAGATTTACCTCTTAATTAAGGGGTAAATATGAAAGTTAGGGAGCCATGAATGGAATGTGGAAACGGAATAGCATTAATTTGAGGTAATAAAAAATGGAAGGTGTCTTAAGTGGGAAAATAAAATTCGTCTGTTAATATAATCCGTCGAATCAATATTTTTTAGTTGATCTGAACCGTAAAAAATTAGAGATAAGATAGACCTTTGAATATAACTTATTTTTTGCTCATAATTGATCTGAGCCACAAAAAACTCAAGATAAATTTTGAAATTCAAACTCAGCTCTACTTTATTATACAGATTAAAATCCAAATTCATGGAGAGATCGAATCAAATCTAATTTTGAATCATATATGGGTCTACACCCATGGCCATGGGAGACCCTAAAAATGATGTGCATAATGGATATCCATCCCCATATGAAGGGTTTTGATTCCGGTGATGGATAGTGTAGGGCTAAGATTCCCTGTCATACACTTTTTCCTTAAATTTTTTTTTTCTCGTAAGATCATCTATTATTAATGAGTGAGGTACACACTTGTATATAATGAATCTCACTTAAATACATGATAAATAACCGGTTAAGAAGAAAATTAAAGAAAAAATGTATTAAAGAGTCTCAATCCGACAATATAAGCTTGTGGCATAAAAATGCACAAGATCTATACAAGTTATTTTTTTTTTTGGATGACGAGGGAAATTCCTATCTTGTCATCGGTGAGATAGAGATGACTTGATCACTCAGGCTCGTGAGTTTAAATAAAACCGAAGACAAATTTCAGGTACATGAACCGGTCTCTTAATTTATACATCAATTAAATCAAGACTTACGCTTCAGTAGGGATTCGAACCCAAAACTTGAATACGGTTCGTCCAAATAACTGAGTTCCGTCCTACCACGTTTTTTGTCGTTGAGAGAACTTAAACATTTGATCTCATGAAAACAAAGTTTTCACAAGATAAAAAATATCATTGAACCAAAAGTCCTTGTAGATATGTACAAAGTTATATTTTAAAGAGAGTACTACTAACACAAAACCAAATTGAAGTTCATTCATTGTAGATCATGAAAACTTGGTAAGAGAAAGGTACAAAAGAAACCTGATTAAAATATTAAAGATGATGCAAAGAATCCACCATTTCATCATCAAAACAGACTTATATTGATTTGTTTACCATATCTGTCCATAATAAAGCCAAAACTTCCCAGTGATTCCCGTGACTTTTTAGTTTTTACCAGCACAAAAGGAGAAATAAAATCATGGCTTTACATCATCAACCCTCCCCCACTCACTCATGAGTCCTGACCCTTCCCATCCATTGCTCTTTTTTTTTTTTTGTCTCTCTTTCACACACACACATACACAAACACCCCCACAATCCAATTTAACTTGAGCCTCCCTCCCTCCCTATCACACACACACACAGCTCTGCTCATAATATAACAACCCACAACCCCATCTAACTTCAGCCCCTTTCTCTCTCTCTCTCTCTGCAAACTTTGTTCATCACCCTTCACAGTACAAGAATGTAATTCATCTCTCTCTTTCACCCTATAACCAACACACTTCATAAACAGTGTTAGAAAAGTGCACAGGTGGTGGAGGAAAAAATGCCAAGTTCGGGTTCATTTTTGAGGCAGCTAAGTGGGAAAGAAGGTTGTCAATCAACATCAAAGAGATGGGGAAGAAACAACAGATTCAATGGGGGTGGTGGTGAGTCATGTGTTGGAGGGTATGAGGCAAGTTTGAAGCAAATGGAAGGGCTTAACATGCATGAGAATGGTGGGTTGGTGATGAGGAAGGGAGTGATGGTGGTGGTGGATCAGTCATCTCACTCCAAGCATGCAATGATGTGGGCACTCACACATGTGACAAATAAGGGTGATATGCTCACTCTCCTTCACATTGTCCCTCCTCCACATAAGGGCTCTGAAAGACCTTCCGAATCTTCCTCTTGCTCTCCTTACCTTGCTAGCTCACTTGGTTCTCTCTGTAAGGCTTGTAAGCCTGAGGTATGTTTGTTCACCTAAAATGCTTATGCTCCCATAAGCATTCAATGGAATCTGTGTGTGTGTGTGTGTGTGTGTGTGTGTGTTTGTTTAGAGGAAAAGTGTTTTCATAGATCCCAGTGCCTTAAGAGGGAGGGAAAACTTCAGTTTTGATATTCTTTGGGCTCTTTCATTTACCACTTTTATTTTCCTCTCTATTCTTTGGAGGGAAAAAAAAGACAGTGCAATTATCTTTTCCTTCTCAGTTTTTGTTCACTTTTTTCTTTTCTTTTTCATCAGGAGAGGAAAATTTTCAGATGCTTTATCTTTTCCTTACATCTCTGCTTCTCTCTCTCTCACACACACAGACAACAAAGCAAAAGGGTTTTTTTTTTTTGTTTGAGTTGGGAAGGGAGGGGGAAGGGGCTTTTTGTGACCCTGTAATCTAATTACAGTTTTACTTTATGAGTTGTAGGTGGAAGTTGAGGCATTAGTGATACAAGGACCAAAGCTAGGCACAGTAATGAGCCAAGTGCAGAAGCTGGAGGTGTCTGTGCTAGTACTGGGTCAAAAGAAGCCCTCTCCACTCATCAATTGGTGAGAGTCCAACTTCAGTTTTCTATGTTGACTTTCCCATTCCTAGATTTCAAACTATGTCATCTTGAACCCCTAACCATTTTGCCATTGTGATATTATTTCTTATCTTTTTTTGGAAGTTATCATTTTTTATATTTATTTTAATTTACAGTGGTTTCAAACTTAAATGTCAATCTATTTTGAGTAATGCAGTCTGTGTGGGAGCAGCAGTACAGAGAAGTTTGTGGAACAGTGCATCAACAATGTAGAGTGCTTGACAATAGGAGTGAGGAAGCAAAGCCAAGGCATTGGTGGGTACCTAATTAGCACCAGATGGCAGAAGAACTTCTGGCTCTTGGCCTAGTCTAATGACTAAATGCTAGTACAAGAGAAGAGAAGAAATAATGTGTAGAAACTCTATTAGTAATAGTATATGTAGTAGATTGTCAGTGGAATCTCAGCCTCTAACTATTAACTAGATCTATTGTATCAATGGCATTTCAAAAAATACATTCTCTCTCTCTCTGCAACTTCCTGCAATTAGGTCTTGGGTACTGGCAAAAGTGAAACAAATATAATAAAATTATTATATAGTAGTGTAACAAGCACAAGCACTCTAGTAAATATTATATAGTAGTTCTAGAGAGGGTTGCAATGCCCTCCCCCACTCCTCCCAAATATCTTGTTGCCCACACATGCCACAGATCTATCTTCCCTCGTCCAATAAACACACAAATCCACTTAACTGTTAGAAAAAGCCATAAGTCAACTCCTCCAAGGTAAGAGAAACCGGATTGACCTAATCTCCATTCATAAGCTACCAAGTTGATAGATAACCCACCAAGGTGAAAGGACTATGGTCCTTTTCTTTCTTTTTTTGGGGTCCAAAATACAAACCCCACCTCCTTTTGTAAGTTTCAGACAATGAGGAAAATTGCAGTGTCACCAAAATATCAGAACAAAATCGCCTGGTGTAAGTCAAGTGTCGAGTGTAAAATTCATATGCCTAATAAAAGATAAATAAGAACCTTGAGTATTTCTTTCGCAGAGGGGAAAAAATATGTATTGCTTTTTAAAGTAATCTGAGGAAGTTGAAACATCAAAGAAGCAGAATGTTTCTTTCTTTTTTCTAACATATTTTGCCCTATAATCATTTTCCAAACTGCTAGAATCCTTGTGCATGACTATGATACTAAACCTTATCATCCAGCTTATCATTTACGAGAGGAAGCAGCTCTAGCCGGTTGCGTGGGGTGCGTGGAGTTCGGGGTGTGTGAGGAGCTCCTGGTGGCTGTTGGGAGATCATGTGCCTCACATACCCGTAGAATGTACATCCCACAAGTGTCACAGCACATCCAACTGCGTTCAAAGCCGCTATGGGGTTTCGGAAGATCAGCCATGAACACGTAACAGCAACGGCAACCTGTGTAAGAACAGAAGGCAAGAAAACTTGAAGTGAATGATGCTACCAGCGACGAATATGTGAACAACAATTTATCTAGGTTTGGACATATTAAACCAACACAACCATAACTGATGAGTCAATAACTTATCAGGAACAATATAATAAAACTAGCAATAACCCCATGTTTGAAGATACTTTTCAATAATTAATGATATTGTGACATAATTAAGGAGCGCAATTTGGAGACTTAACGCACTCTAACCATTGAATTGATAGTGGAGCGTGTCCAATGCTGGGACCCACTGATAATCTAATAACTGCAATTATTAGAAATTAGGTCCCAATAAAATTAGTGCACTGCAATACCAAAAATCGAGTATTGATCTTATAACATTTAAAAATTATTTTTTTTCTTTTTTCTCTTTAATCACACAACTTAAAATTAAATGAACAAAAATAAAATAAGAAAGAGGTAGGGAGAGAAGGAGAGATATAGGTGTGAATTGGTGGGTTGTCTAACATTGGGGGGTCGTACAAAGAAAATGATATTTTTGAGTGGAAAAAAAATTTTGGGATGATTTTTTTTGTTAAACCTCAAAAAATAAGCAAAAAAAGAGAAAAATAAAACTAAAGTAGAGCCGCCATCTAATTCATTTGAAGATCCGACAACGACAACCCTCTAAAGTTTCATGTGGCTTTGGTCCAAAGTGAAGCCATAAAAACTAATCGTTCCCATACTAATTCAGAAGGTAACAATTATTGAAAATTCGAACATTTCTCTACATCCAAATACACCAAAGAATTGTCATGAACGCAAAATGTCACAGTACTTTAGCTTCCTTTTTCTTTCCAAAACCTCAATTCTTAATCTGCACGGTAGAAGGATAAATCCAAGCCTCATCAATCAAACTAAATATTGTATTCCACAACCTTCACGTAAAACTACAGTAAATAAATAGAAGAGCATTTGATTCTCCACTACACAAACAAGTAAGACAAACATCAGGGCTCAATGTTTTATAGGGTCTCCAAACCTACAACAAATCTTCAGTGTTCACCCAATGAAGGACAACAGTCCAAACAAAAGCCTTAATTTTAAAAGGAACTTTGGCTTTCCAAATATACTTGGCCAAAGAGAAAGAATTATTGTTGTTAGAGCTAACAATGTGTGAATAGAAGAATTTACATGAGAAAATCTTAGACTTATCCACAATCTAAATTCTACTGAGAAGAACAAGGTTGAAAATCGTTGAGACTGAGAAGCAAATAAATCAAATCAATTACTTCCCTATCATTGAGATGCCTAAAAAAATGAAAATTTCAAGAAAATAAGTCTGTTCCCCTGACAAATCATGGAGTGAGGAGAAACAATAAAGATGAGGAAAGATATTGTGAAAAGATAAGTCCCTAATCCATATATCCTCCCAAAATAGAACTCTATCATGTCAGAGGAATAAAAGAAGCGTAAATCTGATAAATGAATTTCTAGGAGATCATATGAGTTATGTTATTCCTTAACTTAGTATCCCACTCATTCTTCTGAAAGTCATACTTACTCCTAATTACCTTATGTCAAAAGGAGTTAGGTTCTAACGAGAATCTCCATAACCATTTTCCTAATGTTTTAAACACCAAATTACCAAGTCTCAATCCCCCTTCATCTATAGGCTTACAAATTGTCTCCCAACTCACTAAATAATCCCGCTTATCATCTCCTATCTCAAACCAAAGAAAGTCCCCCATCATCTTATCTAAGTTCCTAGCTACTGCAACAGGAATTTTAAAAAGTGACAAATTGTACAAAAAGATGCTAGACAAACATACTTTATCAAAGTGATCCTTCCTCCTAGAGAAAAATATGTCATCTTCCAACCATCCAATTTTTTACGAATCTTTTCTACAACTAGATTCCAAAAGGAGAGTGATCTCAGATTTTCCACCAATACTAACCCCCGGTAAACCATAGGCCACTCATGTACTGAACAACCCGCCTCTAATGCCAAATCTATGACAACCTCCACATCCAAGTTGATGCATGTAACACCACTTTTAGACACATCAATTTTCAAACCTGAAACTTGTCCAAAAATTTTAATTAACAAAAGCACATTATCAAAACAGTCTCTTTTATCTGAAAGGAAAAAAACAATATCATTTGTAAACTGCAAATGCGATACAGTAACATCCTCACCCCCCCACTCTCAATCCCTCTATCAATTCTACTTCCTCTGCCCTAATAATCATCCTGTTCAAGAGATCAACCATCACTATAAATATAAAAGGTGATAAAGGATCTCTTGCCTTAAACCCCTAGACACATTGAACCATTCCCTAGCCTCCCCATTCACCAAAACTGAAAAAGTCGAAGAAGAAAAACAGACCCTTATCCACCTTCTTGACCTCTCCCCAAAACCCTTGTTTTTCAATACAACATCCACAAAATTCCAATTTATAGATCATATGCCATTTTAAAATCCAGCTTAAACACAACTATTTTTTTTCTCTTTCCTCATAACATTCTCCACCACCTCATTTGCCATTAAAACTGAATCTAGTATTTGTCTTCCTTGAACGAAATCACTCTAAGTCATGATTATTGTTTCTCCCAAAACATCACAAAGTCTTCTAGACAACACATTGTGATAATTTTATACAAATTAGTCGCCAAACTGATAGGTCTATAATCCTTAACTTCAAGGATAAAACTATTCTTCCCAAATTTGTTTACCAAATGTTGCATCCCAAATAATGTGTTAAAATCCTATATATTGAATTTTTTGTGGAAATTAGCAAACCCCACCCCACTAATTCAACCACCGACAATGATTTAGAATATAAAATTTGATAAATTATTTGGTAAGCATAACATTGCTCAAACTTTAATTAAACGATCTTTTTTGGGAATCAACGAGATAAAAGTAGAATTACCACTTCTCCCCACAGCCCCATTAGCAAAAAAATCATTAAATACACCCATCAAATTAGAGAAAACTCATCTTCACTCATAGAAGCAAGTTGGCCAGTAGTATACGGATGCAGTGATTGTTAGTGTTCCCTAGAAAACACCTATCATGGAGGGCATTCGACGAAGAGAGGGAGACGCGTTGGCTAATTTGTAGTGATTGTTTTGTTGTTGGAATATATAAATGGAAAGCTGATATGTAAGAAACTATAACCTAAGACAATAATTAGCCCTTTCCCATTTTTGGGATAAATTTTGTACCATTGGATCAAAGTAGATCAAAATTGAGAATTTTTTACCGTTGTTCTTCCTTTTATAAGTTGAGAATTCCACTTCCTAACTTATAATTTAACTACAGTAAAATAGTAAGTACTTTAAATATAGTAAACATGTTAACTACACCAGACTAACATTTTGACCATAATAGACTTTTTAACCACAATAAACATTTTAACCAGATCAAACATTTTAACCACGATAAAAAATCGTGTTTTGCACAAGGTGCTCGAGTACTGCTCTAGTACAAATCTAGCTTTCCTCGCTCCATACACACACAAATCCACTCGAGTGTAAGAAAACCCAGAACAAAGCCAACTCCGAGTTGAGAGAAAATGGATTGACCTAATTTCCATTCATGAACTATCAAGTTGAGAGAAAAAGAATTACAACTACCACAAAGCTACGAAAACATGTACAGTGTTTGTATTTACAATTTCTCTGGTAAGCCAAAAACAATTTTAAGGAAAACTGAGTTCAGGAGAAGCTGTGGATGGCAAAACAGCAGCATTTGAGCACAAACAATATTTTTGTAATAGGTCAGGAATATTGCAACTGCCAGGGCAACTAACTACAATAATTATGACTTTCATGAGTCGTTCACAGGTATAATTTACATGTGATGACATCGAATGATGCAGGCTTATAGAATGAGAAAAGGATATCGCAGTACTTCAGAAAAGATTATTGTGAGAACAAATTACCACAACAGCGATAATAGCATAGAGCTTCAACAAGGATAGATAAAGGCATGAGGGGTGCAGTTTGTTAAATTATTCTTACCTTAAGATTTCCAGCTACATTAAACGTAACTGCAGTTGTGGAGTGAATCACATAAAAGATCGAGAAGTTAAGGCAAAAAGCCATCACTCCAGAACCGAAAATAAGTACAAGTGACGAGATAAGTGAGGGACTTGTGTGAAACCATTCCACAACCCCAGAACCTTCCAGTAGTAAAGCCGGAACAGCCAAAATCATTGTCGCAAAAGGTGCCATGTAGTACACTGTGTTTATGCTATGGTACATGAAATAACAATTCCATCAGCACTAAACATAAAACAAAAAATTGCAGATAAAGAAAAAAACAAAAAACAAAGAAAGAATTGTATTACAGTATACAAAACTCCGAAGTAATAATTGAGACCCCCACAACTCTTTGTCAAGTTTGATCATGTAGCTAAACCAATCAATCAACAAAAAAGAAAGACTAATAGTAATCTTCAATAGGCTGGCTGAGAAGGTTTGAACAGTAAATTCAAGTTCTCTTTCCTTCAATTTTGAAGGTAAGATCAAAGGGAAATGATGTTATCTCCATCTCAGGAATATTCCCAGAATGTCTCATGGGTAGTTTGATAGTTTTTGATACAGTTATAAGTTCACTCCAGTCTAACCATATGTCTTTATGCAAACTTTCCCTAGTGTTGTGAAATCCAAGACTTCCAATTATAGAGGAAACAAAAAAGTGTAACACGCAGACACAAAAAAAGTGAGTCTAGCTTCTTTTTTCATTGGTAGCTTAAAAAGAATTGTAGAGATCTAACAGACAGCCTGAATTAAACGCAAAATTAGCAAAAAAGA
Organism: Ilex aquifolium; assembly: GCA_951799425.1. Taxonomy (NCBI): domain Eukaryota; kingdom Viridiplantae; phylum Streptophyta; class Magnoliopsida; order Aquifoliales; family Aquifoliaceae; genus Ilex; species Ilex aquifolium. The sequence goes on from OX637402.1 coordinate 23,369,828, forward strand.
TCATATACAGTATTCATATGTTGAAAACCATATCGAGTGCGAGGGGTTGTAGAACCAGACTGCAGAATAAATGCATATGGCTCAACCCAAAATCCTTAGGACACCTTTCTAAACAAAAATGACGAAGAAAATTGGAAACCCATTATACCATTAGCATTCACAGGCATGAGAACCAAAAATAAACCTGAAGCAAACTTAACTAAAACAACTTTAAAATACCCACTTGGAAATTTGTATCCTTCTCTGATAACTCCATTATTTTAAGTGGAGGGAGGACAATACCTGTCAAACTTGTAACCGTGCAGCAGAGACTCCGCGAGGATGGTCTTTGTAGAAGTAGCAAGACATCCAAATAAGGCAGCACAAAATCCGAGCATATTAAAACTAAGCTCTGTAATAGAAGTGAGAAGAATTCCCCCAACAATTGGAACCAAAGAAGCCCAAATTCGCCAGTCAAAGTGTTTTCTCCAAACCAACCACTGCAAAACGACTGTTTCAAATGCATCAGAATCAGATGGAATTGCCATACGATCATGTGAATGTCACAATTGCAAAACGATAATCTCTAAGGTTGTAAGGGAAAATCAAACCTGTTGTTGCGGGGGTAAAAGACTTTATAGTTTGCATGAAAGAAACGGGAATATAGCGTAAACTCACATTCCCCAACACTATGTTAATGCAAAACACAAATGACATGGGAAAGATCCTTCTCCAGCGGTCTTCACGGTCAACCACAATAAGTGGCTTCAGCTTCAGCACCTTGATTACCAGGTATGCACCAATAGCCGAGCATATAAAGTGGATGCATGATACCGTCAATGGAAACTTAAAATCCAAATTCTGTAGAAGGAAATTGTTTCAGAATGCAGTACGTTGCAATGATAATAATTCCAAATGCATACAAGCCAAAGAACATTAAAACAAAATTTTCCAAAATATGAACTCCGCATAATTTACAATAGGAAAAGTAAATTGATACATAGAAGATGAAGGGCATATAAAGCAAAAGTTGGCATATAGTTACATGGTCTGTACCTCGTTAAAACTCAAAAGTACAGACAACAATGAAAAACATGCTAGTTTCATCCCAATCATTTCTATCACCATTCTAGGCCCCAAAAGAGTAATACTGCGCCAATAGTTCCATGCACATAGTTTAAGCAGAAAATTTTCCATGATTATTATTGTATGGCTACTAGCTAAGGTGAGGGCTGTTTGCCACTGAGTAATTTTTTTTGTTTAAAAAGTTCAGGACTAAATTCTTGGGCGCATAATTTGTATGGTCAAATGACTTGAAACCATATGTTCAAGTATTAGGATCATTATACCAACACTCTCTCAGTCTAACAACTCTAACCTCAGCCCAAACCTCTTTCAAGTGGCAAATTAAGGCTCACACTAAAACACGTCTCTAAGTGCACAGAAAAGTTGAAACAATTTGAACCACGCGCGTGTGTGTGTATGTGTGTTTGTGTACAGATATAGGGAACGGCAATGTCCACTACATTGGAGTGGTGTTAGCTGCCTCCCTCAATTTCACTTCACGAAATTTTTTCCACATCCAACAACAATTATTAAGCAAATAAGGGGTACAAACATCATTTCAACATCTTGTATGTTACATTGATTATAACGAATCTTCTTCAATGCATCTTCGTTCTGATCAAAACGGTAACAGCTGCCATCATCAACATCCCATCGCCATGAACACCTCTCTCTCTCTCTCTCTCTCTCTCATAGAGAAATTTCACCTCCATATACTAACTGCAAGCACTTTTAAGAACCCCTTTCCACACCTGATTCACACCCATAGCCTTTGTTGGGAATAGTGACCGGCTCATATTCACTAGGTGTACAAGTAAAAAAGGATAGTTCAACAGTCCTACTGTTTGATTGTCAGGGTCGAATAATAGGTTGAGAGATGTGGGGTACTCCCCGCGGCAGGGAATGGGTGCACGTAAATTTTCAATGATTTCCAATGTACATATGGTAGAAGAGTTTTAACAAGATTGGATAAGGATAAGCTAAGAAGTTTACCCGGAATTGATGTATCAAATTTACTAGGACTAGGTTTCCAAGTTAAGCTAGGATTAGGGTTATTAAATGGTACTTATGAATATGTTGTAGCCCTTTTGAATTCCAATATAATAATGAAGAAATGTCGTTCTTGTGCATGTAGGTAGGATTTCTATCGAACCATGTAAATCTTATGTTCTTATTTTTCTTGATTTTTTTTCTTGATTGTTCACCACAGCCTTATCACCACACTACATCATCTCCACAACATACATTAGCCATCACCCATCTCACCCAAAATCAACACGTAGACCAATGCCTCAATTGCAATTTGCCATTAACCACCCACCACACCAACACAATCACCATTGACTGAGATTCGTTCAAGGGACAGTGTCAACTCAACTGCCATTCTGATTTATAAATTTAAAAATTGGATAAAATCATTTTATCTCATGATTCAGGTTATGTATATGCAATTGGACGGTCTCTGGTGGAAATACCAATCCAATTGAAAGATGGAGTGGGAACGTCACAACACCAACTTAAGATAACGAAAATCCAGAATGAACAATTAAAACCAATACACATTCCTATCTTTCCAACTCATACATCTAGATTAGTTAACTCAGATCCAATTGTCAGATTCACTAAAAGAACTGTCATTAACCATATTAGGTATAGCAAACAAATTGGTCAAAGTGTTTAAAGATGGTTTTTTCCTCATGTCCAAAACAGACCATAAGCTAATAACACAAACAGCCCAGAATGAAAGAGCTCTGATCCTTATAATCCAGACAACAATGACCTAGATGTTAATGCAGCTAGGACTCCAAAACATACAGGTAGAAATCATAATATGAGTTTTTAAATAAGGGAAGTGAAACAATAATTTTGTACGCCAGCTCATCATAATATTGTATGCATTTATACATCAAGACCAACTGTCATTCAGAGTCCAACATTTGTGCTATAGTCCATAACATCAATTACAATAATTTATAGGATCTATCACAGCACACATGGTTTTACACTATTCTAATATCGGCATAGCTGGAAAAGGGGGAAAAAAAGGTCTTTAAATTTTTTCTTGAGCCAGTTCTCATATTTCATCACAAGAGCACAAATATACCATCAAACGACCAATCATAATTACTGGTATTTTTTAATTTGCAAAGAAAGCAAAAATATTCAAACTTTAACACTAAAAATGGCAATAATACCAATAAAATAACACCAACCAAGCAAGTAATATAATGAAGATATAAACTTACTCAGAGAAGTTACCAACTAAATACCATTCAATCAACCATATAAGCAAAAGAAAATCTAAAACAGATGAACATGTGTACATGCATGTATCTATATACATAGAGCTGATGGCAAATAAAGTAACAGACCTGAAAGATCCATTTGTTCATGATAATAACAGTAACATTGAAACCCCACCACTGAATTATGGCTAGAAGGGATCGAATTACACTCCACTGACACAACCGATTCTCCTCCATCTCTCTCCTCCAAAATTCCAAAAACCCACCAATCTAGATCACCAAAGATTCAAAAACACAAAACCCACTTCAATTCTATAGAAAAGAGGCAGAATCCTAGCAGCAGCAGCAGCAACAGGGGTAGCTGGAGAGAGAAAGTAGAGAGAGGGAATCAAAAGAGAAGAAGATCGAATTAGGGGAAGAGAAGGAATGGGGAAGGGTGTAACGGTGGAGGTGGTGGCTCCTCTCCCATGTGATGTAAGAGAGGGTTTAATCTTGAAATCTGAACGTGTTCGGTCTTCTCAGTCCTTCACGCCATTACACCTTTTTATTGTTAAACTCCCACACACAACACACATTCTCTCTCTCTCTCTCTCTCTCTCTCTCTCTCTCTACACGCTCTTTGGAGAGCAGGGGTTAATTACATTTTCCCCCCTAAATTACACGATTTCTGTTATTTTATCTCTTTAATTATTAAATTTCTCACGTTATCCCTTTAATTATCTGAATTAATTTCACGTTGCCCAGAACATAGACGTACATTATTTTTTGGACAAAAAATATCATCATGTTGTGACAAATTAAAACAAAATAAAGTAATTCAGAGGGAGGGATTAAAACAATTTTCACTCAAATTTCCAACGGATCATAATTATTGAGGGTAGTGTCAAACTAATAAGTATAGTTAAAGACGTAATATAAGAAATATAATAATTTAGGGGATAAATTGATGTAAGTCTCATAATTTATGGAGGTAAAGTGTAATTAATCTATAAAGAGTAATTAAGAAACTTTTCGGAATTCCGAGGTCAAGGGGTCAAACTGGTCAGAAAATCACAGCTATTAAATGAATATACTTTTCTTTAGTGATTTTGGCAAATTTTTATTCTATGGAGTTGGTCTGTGGCCACTAACTTGTGGTTCATGATTGGATTGGAAAATAGGCTAATTATCCAAAAAAAAAACAAATAAATACTTTTTTTTTTATCGGGAAATAAATACTACAATTTTAGGCTACCACAACACGAAAAAATATAGAAAATATGTACTTATAAAATTGAAATAGAAAATGAAAGTTAGATTTATGGGATGGGTTTATTTTTGCATGAAGTATCAAAATAACTCCACTTTGTCCTTTAAAAATTTAAAAAATCTCAATTTACTCCTCATTGTAATGTCTTTTTTTTCCTTTCCAGAAGGTAGATGTAATGTTATCTCGCATTCCAACATTAATTGCCAAATTTTGTTTCAATATATGTAGTTTCAATTCAGTTTAAAACATTCAGCTTAAAAAAATGTCAATTTAAAACTAGAGGAAGTTAACGTTGGGATTAGCACAAAAAAAATGAATATAAATTGAAACAAAACTTGAAAAATTATGGGTGCAATTTGAGACGAAAGTAAATCTAGGGGCAAAATTAGATTTGAAAACTTAAGAGAGTAAAATACCATTAGCCCAAACTCTTAATGGCTGATAACCTAATTTTTTTTCAAATGTCAACAATAAGGTGGAGGATGTTGCTCTACTGCATTATCACTCTTTTGATCTTCTTTAATACTATCATGTATTGACAATGATACAATTTACTCTATATTTAGAGTATCATTATAGTAAAAATCTACTTTAGAGTATCTGAAGAGCATTTGTTGGAGTTTGATTTTTTGCTTTAGTTAGCCAAATTTTAGCTATTTTTGTGTTTTACAGCATCTCTTGGAGATGCTCTTAACACGTTTGATATTAAAAATTACAGCAGGAACCCAAAAGTGACTTAGTAAAATGAAGGCATTAGTGTCAAACATAAATAACTCAGTTTTGACTCGACAAACTCAATTGCTTATATTCTGAAAATAGAAGATCCCAATATTATTTTTTTTAAATAGTATGGTATGAATTGTTGTGAAAAAAGATTGTGTTTTGATATTGTTTTGTTAAGTTGTGAGTCCAATAAATTTTAATTTATGAAATACCTAAATGTAGTGGATTTGATTTAAAGGAACGAAAATCATAATACTATTGTATTTAATTCGTAAGTTACAAGAAAATTACATGAAGATTATACGGACATAACACAAACCCTTAATAATAAAATTCAAATATGACATGACTTTGTTCGATGGCAGCCCATGTGGTCAATTTAAGTGATATTAGCTCATCTTTCAAAGTTATAGCTAGGACGGGGACAAAAAAGCAACAAAAAAAAAGTCACATTTGGGTGAGAAACATCAATTCCTATCATCCTCATTCAATTAGTACCAAGAATTGACAAAATTTCCGCACACACGAAATAAAGCGGTTTTGTATTATTATTATTATTTAGGACAAGTTTTAGCGCAATGGTAAAATTATTTTATTCTGATTTGGAAGTTACAGGTTCGAGTCGTAAAAATAGTCTCTCTCCCCTTAATAAGGGTAAGATTGTGTACATCTAACCCTCCTAAACCCCACAATGACAGGAATCTCGTGTACTAGTAACTAGGTGTGACATTTTATATTATTTATTTTTTTTAAAAAAAATTAAGCTTAAAATAAAACTCTAGTTCATTGAGGTGGACAATGAATGGCCATTCGCATAGGCCAATTTATGCATAAACTTTTGGACATCAAATAAAAGAGTTGATGTGTGAGAGGTTCATGCAATTAAACTTAAAATTGTGTGTTCATAGACATGTTATGTCACATTGTTATTGTTGGCATTCAAAACCAATTTGACATGGTATTAATTTGGTTGAACTATATCCCACAGAAAAAATGAATCGAGCTCTAGTCCAAGTGATATGGTTTTTTACTCTCCTTTTTTGCTGATAAAAAAAAAGGTGGGGCAAAAGATAACGATCAGAGATCACCTTGATAAGCTCTCACTAATGAGATTATGAGACCTCTGACCGCGTCCGTTACATCTCTCAGAACGAACCTAGCTAAGCTAGTATAGCGGTCAGCCACCAAACCCCAATGTGAACTCCAAAACTCGAACCTCCAACCTCATGATGAGAAGTTCGGTCAGTACCTCACTGAATCACCCTACTCAGTGGTATATGGTTTCCTACTCGTCAATGCACTTGTGTACTGAACTTTTACCATTTTTAATTATATTATGTGTACCAATTTTATTTTATTTTTTGGTTTTTATGCTATAATAATTACCTAAAAAATAATTCTATAACAAGACCTTTAGGAAGCAAGTCTAAAGACTCGAAAAGGCGGATGAGTAAATCTAGAGAATAATTGAAACTAAAAAATATAGGATAACACTAACAATTAGAAATAATGTTATACTGGCTATTTCAAGTAAAGTAATCCCCAACCATTGAGATGTCGGCGTTGATTGATCGATGAAAATAATGCCAACTTATCTATATAATAAAGTACAATATAAAAAAAATTACTTTTTGCAGTTAAGATCATTTAAATTTTACTTTAAAGTTAATCTGATGGCTAATATTAACTCTCCAAATTTAATAAGGAAAATAGGCCCCCTAAAAGTGTATTTTGGGTGACTTTTCAAAAATGTTTCTAGAAGTTATAATTTTTCATATACACGTTTAAAAAAAGTAGTGTTTGAAACAAATTATTTTAATTACTTCCAAATAAGTCAAAAAATAATTTTACTACTTTAATAAGTAAGTAAAAGTAAAAAAATAACTTATACTTCTTTAAAATCACTACTCTACAGAACATTTCACTACCGTCGTCGCCGCCACCGCCATGGCCCACCACCACCGCCCCGTCACTGTTGCCGCTACCAACACCAACACCACCTCTGTCACAACCACCACCATCATCGCCACGTCCGTCGCTACCACCACCACCATCATTGTCGTCACCCACCACTGATTGCTACCACCGTCGCCCATCGCCATCACCCACCACCACCATTGTTGTCCACTCCCACCAACTACCATAACCCATCACCACTAGTCATTGCCCACTATCGCCACCGCCCACTTTTACCCACCCCCACCACATATACCACTGCTATCACCAATCACCACTCGTCATTACCCACAATCAATGTCGTTGTCCTACCACCACCACTACCAACCACAATCATCACCACCGTCGTCACCTATGGCTGCCGCTGCCACTACCACCATCGTTATCCAAAATCCACCACCATCATGACCGTTGCCACCTATGAGTACCATGTGATCGTAGCTTTGGATATTCCCTAACTCTTGAAATTCTCCAGCTATGGTCCCTAAGGTCATTGACAAGTCCCTCTAGGTAGTTGCAACCAGAAGGGCATCTGAAACTGGTCCACTTTCACGTAAGAGACTGAGAATGTCCTTCCCTCGGGTGAAGGGGGTATCTCCGAGCTCCAATCCCTCTCTAACCTTTTCTTCATCTATTGTCGTCACCTAGGGGATGTCCCCCTTCAAGTTGTCAGTACTGGGTTGGTCAAGTCTTTCTCTCAGGTAGAAGTTCCCTTGATTTTATCGACAAACAAAAGGAAGGGTTCAATGTCAAGGGTGGCTGAGGAGAAGTCTCACACCATACCATCCCATCCGGCAAGCCCAGCAGGTGCTCCTCAGTCCATGGCTTCACTAGTTTGTTCATGAAGACGAGGTGCAAGCTGCTTTTAACCTGGGGTCGTACTGGGTGACCAAAAACTTGGCCCTTACTGTTGGAAATGTAGACTTTTGAATCTACTGGGTTTGCTCGTTTTTACTTCTACTTTTAACCATAGTTTTAAAACCCGGCCCGGACATCAACCCGACAGATAGATCGGGTCAACGAGTTACTAGTTCAACCGTTGGGTCATTGGTCGGACCGGTAATATAATAATAAATAAATAATAATAATAATAATAAATAAGTTAAAAAATCAATGAAAATAGTATCCTTAATGCATATTAAATCAAACAAAAATCCCAAAATCATCAAATTGAATCTAACAACCGTAATAAAATCTATATCAAATCAAATTTAACTAAAATTTTCACCAAATCAAACCTAAATACAAACAATCTAGTTTTACTGAATCAACAAAGCCATAATCAATCAACCCGTAACCATATGTGAAGTAAATCTTACTAAATAGGAGCAGAACTGATCTGCAGTCATATACTGGTAAAGGATTTCACCTAAACAAGCTTTTACACTCTGCAAGAGATCCATGATCACTTATATCAGCAGTAGCACATGATTGAAATGATAAAAAATGCAAAAAAAATACAAATTGCATGAGAAGTAACAACTCACATAAAGAATGCCCACACTTGATTTCCTACATATAGAAATTTGAAAAACAAAACAGAGTCATCATACCTTGGGCAAGCTCTCCAAGTAAAAATTTGGCACTTCCATCTCAGACAACATGTTGTTATTGATTGCCACAGCAGCCTTGAAAATCTGATTCGTGCATTCCCTACATTTTTGCAATCTATTCCCTACAAATTGAGAGTCTGAGGAACGAACGACGTTGAGAGTCTGAGAGAGAGAGACTTGCGTTGAGAAGAACAAACGACGTCCACCAAAGGGGGCTGGGCAACACAATTTAGGGCAAAATGCCCAAAAGGGCCAAAAATCAACCTTTTATACTAAATTAAATGACCCTCGCCGGTTTGATGGAACCCGTCCGGTTTGACGATTTTCCCCGGGTTTTTGGCGATTCACCAGGTTGACTCCGGTTCTTATGCATAAACGATCCAATAGGTGAATCGGCCCAGTTTAGGCACCGGTTCACCGGGTTAACCCGCCGGGCCGAGCCGGGTTTTAAAACACTGCTTTTAACCTCTTGTTCCCTTTTTCAACTTGTCATCCTTGCTACGAGTCTCTCTTATTCTACTCTTGGCGAGAAAAAGTCCCATGAGGAGGAAATCCGGTCTTCTTTGCTCCTAACTGGAAACTAAGGAGGAGGAACTAGACTCTACTTGTAGGGACGCTCTCTGCTTCAAGGAGATTACCGAGAAAGCTTCAAGCAGACTTTCCTCTATAGAGCAAGATAGAGACAATGTCTCGAAGTACAATGGTGAATTGTTGGCTAGGTTGAATAGGGTTATGATGGAGCTTTTTGTGATGAGCAAGGGCTTAGAGGGAGAAAAATATACTCTTACCCAAAAGGTCCTAGATCTTTCTACATCTTTTGAACAGAGTATCCTGAGCTAAAGGCTATTGGAGCACTGGTTTTATCTACATATCAAGACTTTATGGAGTTCAAAGAGGAGATGTCGGAGTATTACGTAGATGAGTTTGAGGAATTTAGGAGACGAGTTCAGAAGAGGTTCCCTAATTTGGACTTTTCTTCTTTCAAACCTGGCAAAGATGTGACTCCAATAGTTATTGATGACAAAAAGGTGGGTGATAGCGAGGAGGTGAGCAGCTTGCCCCCAATAGAGATGAGGGAGGAATTGGCTTTGACCTGTTCCAAAGACCCTTTTAATGTTGCCAAAGAGGTTGTTGGTTCTACAAAAGCCAATACCATTGTTCTTGCTCTACCCTTAGAGAGACTACCGGATGGTTTTCTTTTTCTTTTTCTTTTTTTTGTAATCCTTTAGAACCTTAATAGAGAATTTTGTTTTAATTTTCACCTCTTTCTTGTCCCAAACTCTTTAGGCTTGTCTTCGAGTGGACTCATGGCTGACCCACGCCATGTCTAGAGACTCATTTTTCTGTTTTGAGTCTAATTTGGATTGGATTTACCAATGGCCCTAAATTAGTGGGGGAGACGAACTCGTGTCTTCCTCATAATGTTTGCAACAATGTGCGAGTGACAGTTATACTCTGTCTTAATTACCACGCCTCCAAAATGAATGACTAGTGTCGTTTCATCCCTATGATGTTTTGGACATTGGATGTCCTACCTCCCAGGTGTAGGTATTCTACATTTAAACCCATTTAAGGAAAAATGGAGCACCCTTTATTTAAGCTTCTTCAGAACTTTGTATTTTCCATTGTCTTCCTCAAACACTCTTTTTCTATTTTGCACTTCCATATCTCTCATGGATGATAAGCATCAAAACATAATCTTTAAGAGACATGGCGATCTTTTAATGGAACCAACTTGGGCTGACCTATTGGTTTCAAGTGTCATGACGACAGTCAAGTTGCTGGCCATTTGGGAGCGTTACGGCTTCCCTGCTATGATTCGGGTTCGCGTGCCTAGACCCGGCTCCCCCTGCAATGTTGTATCTTCTTGGGCTTGCTTCTTTGAGCATGGCTTCGAGGTTGGTCTCCGATTTTTCCTCTCTCCCTTCATAGGGACCGTTATCTATTACTTTAACATGTGCCCCGTCCGCATCTCTATGGAGGGGTGGGGGTATTATTGTTGATGTAATGGCTGTCTGGCACTTAGTTGGGCTAGGCCATTCTCTTATAGTGGTTTAGTTCATCAACCTCTTCCATTTGGCCCCTGACAATCATGGCTTCTCCTAGTTCCTTTGAAGATAGGACATGTCTAAGCTCATCTTTGAACTCTTACACCCTCCTCCTAGTTGGGAAGGGAGATTATTCTATGTCTCTGGAGATGATAGGGAGTTTGAAGGGGTGGTAGAAGCCGGTCCTCGGGTCCTGATTTGGTACCCTCCATCTAATATAAATAAGTTTTATTATTGCTTTCACTATTAACCCTAACCTTTTTTCCCATAAATGACTCTTACTTGTTCACGTTTGCAATAGAGAGACCTCTCGTGTGCCCAGCTGGACGGCCCAGGATTTAGAGGGCTACTGAAGGGGTACCCCTCCTCTTAGGAGTTTAATTACCCCCGAGAGACTTGTTTCTCTTGGTCTCGGTCCCCTACTTTTAATTACGGAGGAAATCCCTTATGATGATGAGGGACTAGCTGCAGTTTCGGAGCCGGTAGTTGAGATTGCTACCTTACACAAGCAAAGCTGGGAAGAGGGGTCTTTTTCATCTGGGAAACGACAGAAGATGATTGATTGAGCTTCGACAATGCTACTTTTTGTTTTTTCTTTTTTTATAAAAAGTATAAAGTTCACAGTTTGTTAACAGATTAACTTTTTTTACCTTCTTTACTCTCTTCCCTGCCCCCTTTGACTTTTGGAAGAATTTTAATTTTGTAAAAGTAATTTCTAAACTTTATTCGAACTAGCTGAGGTACTTGAGAGTCCCAATCTTGCTTTTGTTGAGTTAAATAGACTCAATCTAAGCTAGGCAAGGGGGTTGAAAGTATTGTCTTCACTTTTGTTGAGTCAAATAGACTCAATCTGAGCTCGGCAAGGGCTTGAAAGTCTCGTATTTGCTTTTGTTGAGTCGAATAGACTCAATTCGAGCTAGGTGAGGGGCTTGAAAATCCGTCCTTTACTTCTGTTGAGTAGAGTAGATTCAATCCGAGCTACGCGAGGGGCTTGAAAGTCCAAATTTCATGCTTGCTCATCGTAGAAGAATAGAAACAAAATTGTTCTTTTATTGAAAAATGAGATAACATAGCTTTATTGTGAGGCAAATACATTGGAGTGAAGATTCTTGTAAGTTACTGGTAAAATCTTTTTAGGTGCTCCGCATTCCAAGGATGTGGTAATTTTGTTCCTCCCATAGTTTTCTAGATGATAAGTCCCAAATCTTACTATCTTTATGACCCGATAAGGTCCTTCCCAAGATGCCCCCAACTTCCCTTCTCCTGGATTCTTGGTTGCTTGGGTGACTTTTCTGAGTACCAAGTCATTGAGCATGAACTGCCTTGGGTCTTACTCGAGCATTGTAGTATCTGGAGACCTGACTTTGATATGCCGCCATCCTTATTGGGGATTATTCTCTATTATCCTTGAGCCAAGTAAGGCAATTTGCGAGTAGTCGATCATTCATGTTGAAATCCAACTCTTTGGTCCAATTAGTTGCCATCCCAATTTCTGCTGGGATAACTGCTCTCGTTCCAAAGGCCAAAGAAAAAAGTGTTTCCCCTATTGGTACCCTTACTGTGGTCCTATATGTCCACAGGATACGCAGGAGCTATTATACCAAAGGCCTTTGGACTGTTCTAATTTGGTCTTAATGTTCCATAACAAAGTTCAGTTAGTCACCTCCGCTTGGTCGTTCGCCTGTGGATGACTAGTGAAAGAATAGCGATTGTGAATCCCAAGTTCGGAGCAGAACTCTATGAATTTGTCATTATCAAACTATTTACTGTTATTGCTTATTATGACAGCAGGTATACCGAATCTTCAAACAATTGACTTCAGACAAAGTTCTAGATCTTTTGCTCTGTTATGGTTGCTAGTGGTTCTGCTTCTGCCCACTTGGTGAAGTAGTCTACTACAACAACTGCAAAATTATTTTGGCCTTTCCCTACTGGGAGTGGTCCTATAATATTGATTCTCCATTGAGCGAATGACCATGGGCTTGTGATCAGAGTGAGTTTATCTATTGTGAGTCTTGGAACCTGCGGCGAACTTCTAACATTTCTAACACCTCCGCACATAGCTTAGAGTATCATTCCTCATGGTGGGCCAAAAATAGCATTGTCTAAGGATCTTTTGAGCCAAGGAATGACCCCCGTAGTAGTGCCCACATATTCTTTCATGAACTTCTTCCAGGACATAGGCATATTCTCTTGGAGTTAAACACCTTAAATATGGAAGTGAGTAACATCTCTTATAGAGTACTTGGTTTACGACCACGTATTTCGAGGCTCTTATCCTTAGCTTATGAGCTTCCTGGGTCTCTTGAGGTATTATTTCATGCTGTAAATATGCTATTATTTCATCCATCCAACTCGGCTCTTACTGAACTAGGTTGGTGCTAATACTGCAAGTACTTGGCTCTGGCAAAAACTCTACTGATATGGTTCTAGTTAGACTATCAGAGAGCGTGGAGGCTAGTAGAGCTAGTGAATCTGCATGTGAGTTTTGTGATCGTGGGACCTGAGTAATCTCGAAGTGTTCAAAGCATGTGATATTTTCTGTTGCAATTTTCAAGTAGGAACTCATTTGTGGATCTCTTGCTTCAGAGTCACCATGAAGACGTTTTACCACAAGTTGTGAGTCACTATGCACTTTAAGGCTCTTCATCCCTAGGACTTTAGCTAGCTGGAGTCCTGCGATGAAAGCCTCATATTCCACCTTGTTATTTGAGGCCTTGAATCCAAAACGTAATGCATACTTAATTTTCTCCTCAGTTGGTGAGATAATAATTAATCCATCTCCTCTTCCTGTTGAATTGGAGGACCCATCTACATACACTTAGCAGTCCCCTATACGAACATCAACATCATCAAGCTCTAGTGCCTCAAGGGAAAATTCTGCTAGGAGGTCAATAGTTACTTGCCCTTTTACAGCTTTTCAGGGGACATACTGGATGTCGAACTCCTTGAGCTTGATGGACCATTTTGCTAATCGTCCAAATATCTCCGACTTCTAAAGAATTTGGCGTAAGGGCAGTAAATAATATAATGGGATGAGCTTGAAAATAGGATCTCAGTTTTTTGAATGCAGTTACCAGTGCTAATGCTACCTTCTCTATCGTTAAGTACCTTATTTCTACTCGTCTTACCACAAGTTGTGAGTTACTATGCACCTTAGCATAAAAACACAATATACATGTCATTTATCTACCATTAAACATAGTATTGTTCTCAAGGGTTTTTTGGGATAAAAATAAGTGATTAGATTGAGCTAAACATGTCGCCGAAGTGAAAGTATAAATTAGTAACACAACACGATTCTAAGAAAGTATAAAATTAATAACACAACAAATTTGAAGGACCAAAGTAAAAGTCTATCCAAATTTCCAGGGTAAAAAAGTGTAATTCTCCCAAAAATGAAAACCAACTGCCTTAGGCACGTCACACGGATTGCAAGGGCGGGAGCCTCACCCCTCAAACAACCCCCCCGCCCCCCCCTCTCACACACACACTCTCTCTATGTGACGGAAAACCCTCTCAAATCAAGAGGCAAGGGTTTCCATCTTCTTCGCTCTTACGATGGCCGAAGAGGCTGAGGCTGAGACTGCAAAGCTCCTGATCTCCGACATTGGCAAAAAATTACTCGCCCAAAAAACTTGCCCCAACAAAGACTTCCTCGTAAAGTTGCTCAAAGTAAGCGTAATTTTCCCCTATTTCCACACTTCTATATTGCTTATACATCTGAATTTATAGTTCATCACAGGTCGAAAAATAGGTTCAATTCGCTTTTGAGTGCATTGGTTTACTCGTGTTTTTTTGGGTATTCTTTAATGTGTCGATTCTTGTTCTGTAATTTAAAAATAGTGGTTTAGTTTTAGATTTTCGTGTAATGTATATGTTCCTATAGTCCAGAACTTCATTTGTTTCTAATTGAATTTAACCAGTGAATATTAGTTTTGGGTACTTTTCGTTTAGTTGAATTTGTGTCTGTACAAAATTTTTCTGGGTATTTTTGATGTGTTTATATAGCAGTGGGATAGTTACTAATTTTAGAATGCTGACCTGGAATGTAGGAACACCAATAATTGGGTCGGCGAGAAAGTCAAGAAATTTGGTAATAAAGCTATAAACTATATGATACTGCAAATAGAAGAGGTAGAATGGTGTTGGAATAACAGTAGATTAGAACCTTAAATTGGAAATAGTAACTTTTATCATGAAAGGAAGTGGAATAATATTAAATAATTTTATAATAGCACGAAATGTAATCTATGTTATAAGTGCTTATTATCAAAATATGATTAGGTGAACTGAATAACACTCAATTTTGAAATTATATTGATGAGTTAATGCTATGAATACTTAAAGGAGAGAGAATATGCATATTCAATTACCGGGAAAAGGGGAATATATGTAATTTCGTCTTTTGGGGTCATATAAGAATCGTCATATAAGGGAAGATCATGAAGGATATGAGATGGTTTCTATGGATGTAGGTTTGGAGGGATGAATTATGCTGGGGAACCTATGCCCGATTTTGTGGTGTCGTATTGACAAAGTTCAAGATGGTAAACATGTATTTTAAAAATAGAAATAAATATTTACTAACCCTAAAAGTGGAGCAAGTAAGAACCAGTTCGTAAGCACTTCACTCACTAGGGGATGGGATTCATTCACTTGCATTCCTGCTAGTACTACAAAAAGCTCCGGTCTTAACGCGCTACTATTGCTTTGCAGCCTTTCCTCGGGTTCGTAGAGTCGGATTTCCCGAGAGTTTTTTTGTTAATTGGAGTAATGTATTTGTTAATCATGTAAGGGTTGGGTTGTAAGTTTAACACTAGAGAGAGCTTGGTGATGCCACAAAGAAAAATAATATTAGATACACATTGAAGACAGTAAAGACTAAAAAAAAGAAGATTAAAATTACACGTAGAAATTTAAAGGGAGAGAAAATGGAATTAACTAAGGATAAAATACGAAAAGAGCAAAGATGGAATGTAGAAAATGAAACTTATGTAGTATGGACTATAATTGTAGAATATGCATGAAAAAGGGTTCTTGGATAATCAAAAGGCAATTTGCTCATTAGCTTAAGAAAATTGGTGGTGGAATAATGAGGCACAAACTGTAGTAAAAACTAAAAGAAAATGTTATAAAACAGTGGCACAGAATTAGGAATAAGAAACGTTTAGATGAAATAGAATTACCGATAAATAAGTCAAAAAAAGGTAAGAGAAGCTCAGTATAAAGCGAATGATGGTTCATGTTTAGTGCACTGTTAAGTGTGTTTAGAATGAAGATTTCATATCCTCATTTTAGGTGCATCGGTTCTGCTTTAGATTTTAAGCTTTTGATTCTAAGATGCTACACTCTGTTTTTGGTGATTCTTTTGTGTTGCGTGACAAATTCATCTCTGCAGCAAGCTGCTAGTGCTTTCCCTGAGTTAAAACAGTTGGCATCGCTAAAAGCTGCAATAAAACCCCTGAGTGATTCTGTTATTAAGCATAGACTGCTTCAGCATAAAGATAAAGATATTAGACTTCTGGTGGCCATCTGTTTCTGTGAAATTATTCGGGTCCTGGCACCAAATCCTAATTTCAGTGATGCAGTTTCTAAGGTAACTTGCTTAGTGCTATTAGTGCACAACTACCATCCTTCCATCTCTTTCCAGTTTTGGTTACCACAAACCACTATATTAGGACTTACGATAGTTTGAATCTTGTTGCAGGACATCTTTAAACTGTTTCTAAGTATGTTTGTGGAGCTTGCTGATACCAGCAGCCCCTATTTCTTGAAGAGGGTAAAACTATTGGAGACTGTTGCTAAACTCAAATTCTATGTGCTAATGCTAGACATTGGCTGTGAAGATTTAGTTCTTGAGCTGTTCAATACCTTTTTTAATATTGTGAGGTTAAGTTTCTCCTCTCTCTTCCCTTTCTGTTAAGAATTTATATCCTCCTTATTGATTTGATTCTCTTTGACGGAGTTACTAGCCTACTTGCCTTTTGATACTTTATTTATGTAGCTTTTACTGTGGCACCAAGAATTGATTTGCATGATAAAGAAAAGACTCTCTTGAGCCAACCTTCGGTTCCCTCAGCTTCTAGCTTGAGCCAATCTAAAGCTTTCCCCAAACGGCTTACTTCTTGCTTGCCTCGGCTTCTTCTTAAAGGGCTTAACTTCTTTATTTACTTTTTCAAACGGAGCCTAACTTAAAGAGTTTGCTGGCCTTCCTCCTTTGGCTTCCCACCCTTTAAATGTAATTTTAATATTTTATTCATGATATGGCTTATCATTACCAAGCAAGGATAAGTGAAAAAGTTTATGTGCTTTTGGAGTGAACTGACTCTAGAGCATATGCATATATCAGAATACATACACTTTAGCTTTTTCATGAGCAGCTTTGCTATTCTGTTCTAGAGAATCATAGAGATAAACTCTCTTGGAGTGACTTAGGGCTGCTGGTTTGTTTGACATTTAGAATATTGATCGGTCTGATCTCCCTTTTTTTGGGGGGGGGGGGGGGGAATCTGTTCTAGAGAATCATAGAGATAAACTCTGTGGGACCGAATCAGTGTTACTGGTTTGTTTGACATTGGTCTTATGCCCTCCCTTTTTTTATTTGGAGGGGGGGGGGGGGGGAATGGTTGTGGTTGCTTCTACACGTACATCAACAGATAGTATTCTAGAGTACACTGCTACGAACTTACAACAGAGTGGGTTAGTTTTGTTATATTTTCCTATTTGTTTGATTATTTTTTCAAAGTAGAAATTTCCTCTAATTATTCGGAAGTAAACTTTATCTCATGATATTTACGGTTAAAATGGATATAGAACATGTATTGTATAAAGCATTCTTGATAACTGTATAAACTGGATCTACGTTTTCCGATTAAAAGATTTAGCTTCTCCCCCTTGTGTGGGTTGGGTGTTTAGAAGGAAGATTAGAGAAAGCTACCAAACTCCACATGTCGGATAAGGTAGGTCGAATCAATCAATGGAGCACATGTCTCATGCTAGCCAGTCTTTTCTTTACCATTATTGCCCCCTACCTTGCCCACCGTTCCGGTTCTAAGCCACCCCTTACTTATCTATTGCCATCCGCATCCGTTCCTTGTTTGTTGGGTTGGTTCACGCGCGTGCAAACGAGCAGCAGCAGCAGCAGGAAACTATTTGCTTATAAATCAGCACCAATCCATGAAAGTAACCTTTCCTTTTATTGCAACAGAACTTCTACTCTTCTACCAGCTTTGTATGAGCAAAATGCATGACTCCCTTACAGTACAAAGTCATTGTTGCTTATTCATGATGTGTTGGGTTTAGGTCCTGACCATACTTCTGGAATACTTCCGGATGAGAACCTGTTAGGATGGACTCACCCTACAATTAAGCAATGAGTGCTGGGTGTAATACCTCTCAATTTTATGTGGCTAAGTTTGCTAATTTGTTGTTTTGTCTCTCCTTCTTATTTACTATATTTATTTCTAAGATCTTTATTGCAATGGTGGAAATCTAAGTACTTGACTTTGCCCTTAATGGTGTTAACTCTTGCTCTATAGGGAACATCATCCACAAAGTTTGGTTAGCACGATGTCGTCTATGATGGCTGGTATTTTAGAGGAGAAAGCTTCTGAGATTCTTTCAAAGGGGGAAGTTTCTGAATCACTTTTAACAGAGGAAGGTTTTGAGCCGCTTTTAGATGTGGTTTTGCTAAATCTTTTGAAGGAGGCAAAGGTAATTTTTGCGTGAGATACTTTGCTTCTGATTCAAAATGATAAAAAGTTTTCCTTTTAATGTTAATTTCTCATGTGATTTTGATTTTGCTAAATTTCTCACGCATTTACCACCAACCTTCACTAGTAGTGATTTTTTTACCATTCAACATATACAAACCATCAAGGTGCCCAACAGCATAATTGCCTCCAGAAGTATTCCTTAAGATTTGGGTTTAGCTTGGTTTGTGACTCAGAAGAAACCCAATTCTGGTAACTTTATCCTCAGAACGATCACATAGTTCAAATCCTCCTTCTGTGTCAGGTAGATTGGTCTTATGCATGAAATATAATGAGACCATGGGTCATCATCTATCTAATTCCCCTCTTTCATGGATCATCATCTATCCATTTTGCGTCTTACACCATACACCACTATATTTGTAATTGTTTATTTGGTTTGGCTGGTGTGCTTTGGATTGCTGCATCTTGGATTTCTATTTTTCGGCTAGAGATATCTGGGTTGGTTTTTCAGTATATTGCCTTTGTGCTTGGATTTTATTTTATTTTTTTCTGAAGGAGTCATATTGTTATAGTAGATAAAGTTTCCAGCATTGAGATGATTGGGCGAACAATTCAGATTCATATTCTTTGGTTTCTGTCGTCAAAGAACATTGAAGGTCATCATTGACTCTCATATCCAACGTATGATTCAGCTTGTATTGCATCGAACAGCCTTCCTGTCCTTGCTTATGCCTTTTTGAAAATATCTGTGCTGCCATTATCTAGTGGATGAAGAATTCATGTCCTGGTCTGTAAACTAGTGTTAAATTATATAGTCTTTTTGGTTTGAGAGAAAGACAGGCGGATGAGTTCCTGAGAAGCAAAAGTTTAAGTGGAAAAAAACATTAATTAGTTTTCCTTGCTAACACAAAAGGGTGAAAAAACAACAATTTGAATGACTTGAGAGTTGCATCTCTCCTTTTGGCCGCAAATTTTTCCTTGCTAATACAAAAGAGTGAAGAAAACAGCAATTTGAGTTACTTGAGAGTTGCATGCCTCCTTTTGGCTGCAAAATAGCCACCTTTTCTTTTCTGATTTTACTGTTCATCTCAACTTTAGGAATCCAATGCTACCCACTATCAATCTGCTCTTACATATCTCAAGGTGCCATGTTGCTGACCTGATTAATTGATTATGACATAAAACTATGTTCAACTAAGCAAAGATGAAGGCCAAGAGCAGTAGGCTCCTGAAGGCCTTTAGTAAAGCTATATTCCTGCCTAATATGCAAACATCTTTTTTGGTTTAGCGTTGGAAAGAACTGCGGTAACACTGCTTTCATAGTGTCTAAAAGTTTCTCAATAACCCAATTGCACTGGATATCCCTGCAAGTAACCACCAAAATTAAGCTTAAAATTATCAGTGAGAGATGGCTTTCATGCACTTTCAGTTATGTGGCTTAAAATCAACCACTTACCCCATATGAAAGCATCAAGTTGAACTTCTCTCTCTTTACCAACTGAATTAGCACAGAGGCCCAAAGATGCACTTTTCTGCAAACTTCCTATTGAAAGTGTACATTTCCTCCGAGATTCTAGCATCCTTTCCTTTCATATGGTTTATTTGTGGTTGAAAGTTTGAACTCTGCGTTTTTGTTAACGTTATCTATTAGATAAGTACTTATGTTATACCCCTCTTCTATCAGCTTAAGCTCTTGGAGCAGTTGGTGTTCAACATGGTATCATAGCCTGGAGGTCCTAAGTTCAAATCTCACTAGCCTCCTCCCTTATTGCAAAAAATAAAAAAAACGTGGATGGACCACCTAAAGCGGGGCCTCATGTAAGGGAGAGGATTAGATAAGTACTTATGTTTTACCCCTCCTCTATTAGCTTAAGCTTTTGGAACAGTTGGTTTTCAACATTATCATTACATTTCCATATGGGGAAAGAAAGTTTATGTACTTTTCAGTTTATTATGTCTTGGAAAATTGTCTTTTGGTTTATGCTATTTTTTTAAAAGGCAAATGTGAAAATGGGTTAAAGTTTCTTTTCTCCTTTGTAATCTATTGATTGCTATGCAAAAACCCTTTTCAGTGAAGTTCAGGTGCAGGCTATTCTGAAAGTATTTATTTTCTTACTTTGTTCTCATTGTTTCTTCCTCCTTTCTTTCTTCAGGGTGCATCTCCTGCTTCTTCTCGGCTTGCTGTTTCTGTCATTCAAAATTGCAGTGAAGCACTTGAGCCCTTTGTATGTAGGTTTTTAACTTCTTGTATATTGAGTCGAGATGCTGTAAGGAGTGAGCTCAAAGAATTTTACCATGAAATTATATTTGAAATCTTCCGGTGTGCTCCTCAAATGCTTCTTGCTGTCCTCCCAAACTTGACTCAAGAATTACTGGTTAGTTTTCTCTCTTCTGTTCAGTTGATTGGAATTCAGAGTATCTTGACATTTAGGCAAATAATTGTGATGAGTTTGTGTACATGGTTTGCATGTATTGTGTCTGGAAACAGTTTGTAAATTTGTACTCCCTTATTTGTTGCTGCTCCTGTAAGTAAAAACTTAATTCTATTTGCAGACTGATCAGGTTGATGCCCGGATAAAAGCTCTTAACTTAATTGGACGACTTTTTGCATTGCCTGGACACAATATCGCCCAGGAATATCACCATTTGTTCATAGAATTTTTGAATAGATTCTCTGATAAGTCTGCTGAAGTTAGACTTAGCGCTCTATTGTGTGCTAAAGCTTTCTACATGACCAATCCATCCGGGAGAGAATCGCTTGAAGTGCTCAGTAAGCTGTCAGAACTTTGATTTGTTCTTGTGCAGTTCATTTCCATGTTTTTATTATCTCCCAAAATCTGAATTATAATTCTTGTTATGTAAATTGAGCAGCTGCCCTGGAGGGTCGACTCTTAGATTTTGATGATAGAGTGAGAACTCAAGCAGTGACTGTGGTGTGTGATTTAGCCAGGTGTAACCCGAAGTTTGTTCCTCCTGAACTAATATCTCGGGCTGCTGAACGACTTCGTGATAAGAAGGTAGCATTGCTTTAAAAGGTTTTCTATGATAGGTTCAAATTGTCTGACGTTAAACTGTAGTTTTGTTGTTTTCATGCAGGTATCTGTTAGAAAGAAAGCCTTGCAAAAGTTGCTGGAGGTGTATCAAAACTATTGCACAAAATGTTCTGGAGGTACCATGACACTCAGTGACCACTTCGAAGAAATTCCTTGTAGAATTTTGATGCTTTGTTATGACAAAGACTGCAAGGAGTTCAGGTATGCTTATTCACTCCTTATGACTGTTTAAAGATACATAATTTTTGTCTAATGCAAGTTGTAAGTTTTTGTTTTCATGACTGTTTAGGCCTCAAAACTTGGAGCTTGTGCTTGCAGAGGATATGTTTCCTGCTTCCCTCTCAATGGAGGAGAGGACTAGGCATTGGATCTTTATGTTCACTCTTTTTAGCCCTCCTCATGTTAAGGCATTGAACACTATTTTATCTCAAAAACGAAGGTATTGGTAGTCAAATGCTGGCATCCTTGAGTTGGAGTAATAGTCTAAACTGCCGTATGATTTCAGGTTGCGAACTGAGATGCAATTTTACTTGGCCCTTCAGAAGAAAGAAGAGGTGTAGTAACGGAATCCCCACCAGTATGCTAAGCTTCTAGAATTACTTGTATTGTGGAAACATAGAAATACAATAAAATACACCCCCTTCAATGTACTTTTTATTGTAGCATAGAAATTTCAGGTACTGTTCTTTTATTCCATGCACATTATGGGAGTTACATGGATCAATGAGTTTCCTATATTGGCCATTTTCTTTTTGTTCCTTCTGTTTACATGATTTGATGAAAATGCTATCATACTTGGAATTGGGACACATGTTGTTCATGGTTGTGCGTTTTAAGTTTCAGAATCCCTGTGGCATGGTTAAAGTATGCTGAGGTCCACTATTTTAGGGTATCTTTTGTCAAGATAGAAAATATTATTTATACAAAGCCAACATTTATTAGTGTGGGGGGAATTTTGTGATTCTCAATTAAGTATCCTAGATTTCACTTGAAATATAACTTTAAACAATTTGGGAGGATTTGATGTATGTCTGCAAGGGAGGTTTAAAATTTGTTAGCACCATTACCTTGATATTAGTCTGAGAATCGAGATTACAGTTCATGTGGCATTGAGATGACTCGTTTGTGCTAGTGTGGGATCAATGTCAGAAAATGGGTGCTGATATGCAATATGTAAGTTTAAAAAGATAATTTCTAAATGTGTATATATTCAGTACACAGGTGCTGTGAGCCCGGGGCACTAATTTACCACTATGTTGCATACTGTTGGATATCAAAGAGCAACTGCTGACACTTAAAAAAATCATTAGTGAAATGTACATATAGGGATTTTTTTTTTCCATGGAGAATAATGGGGTTGCTCGAGACCAAAAGCAGAATATTGGCTTTTGGTCTAGGGATTTGGTTTATTTTTTTGTATCGGTTATCACTTGTAAGCTGTATTGTGATATCTTGGGATGCCTCTGAGCATCAATATGAGTCAGCCAATCCAACTAAGTTGATGGAGATGACTTGTGGGGTAAAATGCATCGTGCTTTAGCTGTAATACATCAGAGTATTATAACGACCTATTCTGTTTGCACTGGGCTGATTTTTTGCACACTGATCATGATGTGAACTCATAGGCATGTTTATTAGGCTTAAATCAACGAAAATGTCCAATTTTTTAAAACTAATTTAATCAAGCATCATGATTTGGGCCATTTGGGGATTAGGTTTTAGAATTCTAAAACAATGTTTAAAGTTCGACGTAGGTCAAATCGAGCAAATTTGATATTATGGCTTTCCAGAAGTAAGGATGTGCTCATACCGCAGACACAGTTTTTGTCTTGTCAATGATATTTTAGTGTCCTAGATTGTTTTCATGATGTGGGAGCTGTATCAATGTAAATGCAAATAGAGTTGCTCCCCTTTTCTAATACTACGTGGCAAATATGTTTTGCTGATGATAATGGTCATCACCACTAGTTTCCCGAACCACGTAAGAATATGCTTTACTTGATTCTGTTTATTATGCTAATCGTAATTTTGTTCCTTTTCCCCCCTCTTTTGCTCCTAGTCTCCCACATTATTTAGGATGGTTGTATTCCTGTGCAAGGATGGGCTTGTCATGTCATGTACACAGTTGGGCTGCAGGGAGTCCTTTGATTTTGAATTGATTAAATGTTGTATATTTTGCAGGATAATGACTCTGAAGAAGTGAAGAAGAGAATTAAAATGTCCTTTATGAAAATGTCAGCAACATTTCTGGATCCTGCCAAAGCGGAAGAGGGTTTTCGAAGGCTCAATGTAATGAAAGATAATGGCATTTTTAATGCATTAGCACAGTTGCTGGACGAAGTGACTATTAATGATGCCCAGACTGCTAGGGTGAGTTGTTTTGCTGTCCTCCTTTGTCTATTTTATCCGAAAGACATCTTGTTTTCTTCTTTTGCCTTAGATAACGTCACATGATCTACCAGAGTATCTCTCAAGTCATATTGTGGTCGATTATATATTTCAAATTGTTCTTCTTGATTAGTCATTTCTTGATCTATTCTCTTGTTTTATTAGTAGATATACTGTGTTAGGTCATAATTTTGATATGGAACAAGAAAATTATTGAAATGTTATGAATCCCTTGCCAAAGGGAAGAGTTATCGGAAGGTTGTCTCCAGACACTTCCAATTGTATTCCGTGGTTTATGGAGTTCAACCTGGACATTCCATAGTAGATATGCTGTCCTAGGTCGTAATTTTGATATGGAACAAGAAAATTAAGTGAAATTTTATGAGTCGCTTGCCTGAGGGAAGAGTTATCGGAAGGTTGTGTCCAGAAACTTCCAATTGCATTCCATGGTTTTTGGAACTTAACCTGGAGAGGCTGACCAACTTTCACTAGAGTCTGGATAAATTTGGAATAAAATATGGTAGGTGTTAAGTTTGGAGGATTAACATAATATGAGAGACAATATTAAGAGGGAAAACAGAGAGAGGTTAAAAGCTTAACCTAGCTCTCATACATCACTTGTATTTATAGTTAACTCACAATAATAAGAATTACACATACATCTCCTCTTACTATTAACAATTTACACATACTACCCTAATATTCTTAACACTCCCCCTCAAGCTGGACTATATATATCATATAATCCAAGCTTGGAACAAATCCCTGTAAGACATGTACGACTCAATGCTTTGGTAAACATATCTGCAAGCTGATCTTCAGATTTCACAAATGGAGTTGTAATCTCCCCAGCTACTATCTTGTCCCGAATAAAGTGACAATCAACCTCAATATGTTTGGTTCTCTCGTGAAACACCGGATTGGTAGCGATATGGATAGCTGCCTGGTTGTCACAGAACAACTGTAAAGGAAGTTGAACTGGAAACCCAATTTCCTGGAGGAAGTGTAGTAGCCAAGTCAACTCACTCGTCGTATGCGCCATTGCCCTATACTCAGCCTCAGCACTGGATCTTGCTACCACGGATTGTTTCTTACTTTTCCATGAGACAACGTTACCTCCTAAGAAAGTACAATAACCAGTGGTTGATCTCCGATCAGAAGGAGAGCTAGCCCCATCAGCATCTAAGAAACCTTCCACTCTAAGATGTCCATTGGCTCGATATAACAGTCCAAGTCCAGGAGCACGTTTGAGATATTGCAGAATACGAGTAACTGCCTCCCAATGTGGTACTCTAGGACACCCCATGAACTGACTTACTATACTGACTGCATAGGAAATATCCGGTCGAGTAATAGTGAGATAATTGAGCTTCCCAACCAATCTGCGATACCGACCCGGATTCTCAAATAGTGCACCATCATCCATCAAAAGTTTCTGATTCGGATCCATAGGAACATCAATAGGTCTACCACCCAACAAACCTGCTTCCTCTAGCATGTCAAGTACATATTTCCTCTGGGATAAGCAAATACCCTGTTTAGATCGGGCCACCTCAATACCCAAGAAATACCTGAGTTTTCCCAAATCCTTAGTATGAAATCGATCCTGCAAGAATAGTTTTAACTTGGCAATTCCCTCAGAATCATTTCCAGTAATCACAATATCATCTACATAGACCACCAATAGAACATAACCAGCATCTGTCTGTCTATGAAACACAGAATGATCTGTCTGACATCGACGAAGACCAAACTCTAAAACTGCATCTGAAAACTTACCAAACCATGCCCTCGGTGACTGCTTCAAACCATACAAAGATTTCTTTAACCGACATACACTCTTACCATACTCCCCCTGAGCAGTAAACCCAGGTGGCTGCTCCATATACACCTCTTCAACCAAGTCACCATGTAGGAAGGCATTCTTGACGTCTAACTGAAACAGGGGCCAATCAAGATTAGCAGCCAAAGAAATCAAGATACGAACAGAGGAAATTTTGGCAACAGGAGAGAAAGTCTCCTCATAATCAATGCCATAAGTCTGAGTAAAGCCCTTTGCAACAAGTCGGGCTTTGAGACGCTCCACAGAACCATCTGGATGAAATTTAACTGTATACACCCAACGACAACCAACAGGTCATTTACCAGGAGGTAAAGGAACGAGATCCCAAGTCCCATTATGATGTAAGACATCCATCTCCTCTTCCATAGCTTTCCTCCAACCAGGATCAGATAATGCACCCTGTAAATGCTTAGGAACAGATATAGTAGATAATTGAGAAGTAAAACAAGAGAAGATAGGAGACAAGGCATCATATGAAACAAAGTGAGCAATGGGATGATTAGTAACACACGAACGAGTACCTTTGCGAAGAGCAATAGGTAAAGAGTCTAAATTACCTGATGTACCAGGATCAGAAGGCGGCAAGGAAGACGGTACGGGCACCTCAGTCGATGGGCGAGGACGGCGAGAGTAGACACGGAGAGGTATCGCAGAAGGTGCTGGAAAATATGGTAACACAGTGGGCAGCGGAATATCTGAAGATGAGGAAAGAGATGGTGGTACATGAGATGACCCAAAGTCCAGATCCAAAGGCTGAGAAGGTGCTGGAAAATATGGAGCGAATTCCTCAAATGTGACATCGGCACTAGTAAAGTATCGGCGCAGAGAAGGACTATAACAACGATACCCCTTCTGCGTGCGGGAATAACCAAGAAATACACATTTGGTAGCTCGAGGGTCAAGTTTGTCAAACTTAGGACCTAAATTGTGAACATAACAGACACATCCAAAAACCTTAGGAGTGAGGGAAAATAAGGGCTTACCAGGAAAGATGACAGAATATGGACTTTGCCCATTTAACACAGAGGATGGCATACGATTTATAAGGTGACAAGCAGTAAGAACAGCATCACTCCAAAAATATCGGGGAATATTCATCTGAAATAACAAGGCACGTGTGACTTCCAACAAATGACGGTTTTTGCGTTCAGCAACACCGTTCTGTGGAGATGTGTAAGCACAAGAAGTCTGATGAATAATGCCAGCTTTACTAAGATAAGCTGAAAAAGGATCAGATTCATATTCCCGAGCATTATCAGAACGTAAAATACGTATACGACAACCATACTGAGTTTTTATTTCCTTACGAAAGGTTTCAAATATAGAGAATAATTCAGACCGAGCTTTCATCAAAAATAACCAAGTCACACGAGAATAATCATCCACAAATGACACAAAATAAGGATATTTATTAGATGAAATATTCTTTATTGGACCCCATACATCAGAATGAACCAACTCAAATGGACTAGACACACGATTATTGACTCTAGACTGAAATGACACTCGGTGATGCTTACTAAGTTGACAAGCTTCACAAGACACAGACGACACACAACGAAGACCAGGAACTTGACGCTTCAGATTCTGGAGAGATGGATGTCCAAGACGACAATGCCACTGAAAGGGGGACAACGAGGTCTGTAGAGCCCGAGTAGGTGAGTCAAAATCAAAGTAATATAAGCCACCAGCTTCATGCCCCGTACCAATCTTCCTCTTCGTCTTGAGATCCTGAAAGACACAATAGGAAGGATAAAAGGTTACAGAACAATTAAGAGACCGAGTAATCTTGCTAATGGAAAGTAAACTAAACGGAAATTGAGGGACAAATAAGACAGAAGATAGGGACATATCAGTACTCAAGTGAGTAGTCCCCAAACCTGAAATTTTAGAACAAGTACCATTAGCAAGAGTAACACTACGAGTGGAAGTAGCAGACTGATAAGTAGAAAAAAATATCAGACGCACCAGTCATGTGGTCAGAAGCGCCAGAGTCTATGATCCAGGGACTGCGAGTGGATGACAATAAACAAGTGGGAGAAATACCTGACTGGGCAAAAGTAGCAGTGGAGGGAGATGGAACAGCCTGTTGCTGGGATAAAAACTGGGCATACTCCTCTCGACCCAGTGTAATAGTAACCGACCCAGTATCTGGTGGAGCTGACCGAGCTATAGAAGCAACAACTGATGTGTCATCCTGATAGGAAGCCTGATTAGCAGCACCAGAAGGTTTTCCATGTAAATCCCAACAAAAATCAATAGTGTGCCCTCCACGGCCACAATGAGTACAGGAACGAGGTCCACTACGGCCCCCACGACCACCCGTACGACCTCCTGTACGTCCTCTACTACCACGACCACCTCGATGACCATCACTGTGGTTATTAGGAACAACAAGAGCTGAGCGATCAGTGGGGGTACCATGATGGTTGCCTGAAGCAGACAACGTAGCACGCTGTACACGAGAGAACACCTCAAGTAGTGAGGGAAGACTAGAGCCACCCAAAATCTGAGAACGAATAGCCTCATATTCGGGTTTCAACCCTACTAGAAACCTAACAACACTCATGTCCTCATGTTGCTTCTTCCAAACTGCTGCATCAGTAGTAAACGGATGATAGGTCTTCATCTCCTCACAGACTCCCCGAACTTGAGAGTAATAATCCTCAACACTTAGAGTACTTTGTTCCAGCCGGAAGTACTCCTGACACACCTCATAGGCTCGGGTAAAATTACCCGTACCAGAATACATAGTAGCCAAGTGATCCCATACCTCCTTGGCAGTGTCAAGATAGAGCAAAGTAGAACAAATACTAGGCTCAATACTATTCAATAGTAAAGAAATGATTTGCGCATCCTCTTGTTCCCACTGATCATACCCAGGAGCATCTTCCTTGGGTTTTGGGTCCACCAGATACTTCTTAAATCCTTTGCCTCGAAGAAAGACTTGAGCGGATCGAGACCATAAAGTATAATTGGTCCCATTGAGTTTAACAGAGGTCAAAGGACCATTAATAATAGTCGGAGTAGAAGTAGGTGGCAAAAATGGAGTAAGGGACCCACTATCTTGCTTAGGATCCATTATAGTTCAACAAATAGCAACTAAAAAAGCTGCTGGACCGCTGAACCGGAGGAAAGGGAGCTGCTGGACCACTGAACCGGGCCAAGAAAACCTGCTGAAAGTCTGAACCGGACAGAAAAAGGGGGCTGGACCACTGAACCGGCCTTGCTGAGGCTGCTGGAAGCCTGAACCGGAGTGGTTTAGCCCTCTGGACCACTGAACCGGCCTGGAAAACCGAGCTGAAGCACTGAACCGGACCGGTTTGGGCTTTTGGATCACTGAACCGGCCTGAAGCACTGAACCGGACTGGTTTGGGCTTTTGGATCACTGAACCAGACCGGGTTGGGCTTCTGGATCACTGAGCCGGACCTCTGAACTAAACCGGACCGCTGGACTTAAAATAATTGGAAGTTCGGGCTGACCCGATCTGATCCACCCGACCCACGGGTTTCGTCTTCTTCGATTAGGGTTCCAGAGGAGCCTCTGGTCTTCGACGGCGCTACACCACAACAGCACAGCCACACCACCACCACACGCGATCACCACAGTCGATCGTGACTGCACCTCGACAACCACACCACCACAGCACACCACCACCACACCACCACAGTCGATCGTGACTGTAACCCTAGTCTCCGATTACGCGTCGACCACCACAACGGCGCTACACCACAACGACCACACCACCACCACTGTAGCACAGACGCAAACAAGAAGGACTGTATCACCACCACCACTGTGGCACAGATACGAACAACACCACCCCCAATTGAATTAATTTATTCAAAAATATATTTAGGATTTTAACCTTGCTCTGATACCATGTTAAGTTTGGAGGATTAACATAATATGAGAGACAATATTAAGAGGGAAAACAGAGAGAGGTTAAAAGCTTAACCTAGCTCTCATACATCACTTGTATTTATAGTTAACTCACAATAATAAGAATTACACATACATCCTCTTACTATTAACAATTTACACATACTACCATAATATTCTTAACAGTAGGCAACATCTTTGATGACCAGGGTATAGGCAGCACATGGGATGGGGTAAAGATTACGAAATGGCCTTCAACATGTTTCTTTGCTTGAAATCATGTTTCAGTAACCTGATGATTCACGTTTGACTGCTGACGTGCCGCCCAGTTTAGATATGGCTTTGTCCTGATTCAACAAACATTGTCCTGTCTGTTTTATCTGAAGAGGATGACACCATTTGCTATGTGTTCAATGATGTTGGTTCGAATTTTCTTCTCACCCTTTTCAAACTTCATTTTGTGACTGGTTTAGTATAGGAATTTTGGTGTTCTTAAATGAGGGATGGCTCAACTAGTTTGCCATAATAGCACGTGGGATAAGCAACGACATTTTTCTAAGCAATTGGTATTGTTTCTCATTTTATAATGCTGATGGCATCAATTTTCTTTTGTTGCCCACTGTGGTTGTAATGGATCATTGATACTTGAGCATTCGTAGAGCCTCTCCATTCTCGTGCAAAAGAGCTCTACAGTTGCAGGGACTATGCCCAGAGGCTGTTTTACTGGTGTGGGCCCTTAACTATTCCTGGTTGGTGTAAGTTTTGGCTGGAGCATTTGGAAAGAGGAGAGTAGACGCTCTTTTTATTGTGTGGAATTGCTGATGTTGACTTTAAACTGTAGTGTTTGCTGCATGACTAAATGATCAATGTTAAGTTTCTGTCGATTGCAGAAATGTTGGATGTTGGTTGATTAAGAATAAGGTGGTGTGAAATTCATGCGCCATATGGTGCAGTTAAAGATTTTGAAACGATTTGAATGATTGTTGCAATATAACGCAAGGAGACTTGTGATGGTGATTCTACTGTTGATATAAGGCTTGGTTTGCTCGACTTGAATGGTAGTTTTGGCAGGGGATGTGTCATCCAATGCAGATTAGGGAGATTAACATTGAAAATGGTGTTTAGAGCTAGTCCATAGAATGTTAAACGCACTTGTGCGATACGGGTTGTGAGGAATCAAGAGAGTTGATTACTCATTTAATGCTGTCACACAGCTATCTAAATGAAAATAACGTTTTGCTATTCCTATCTTTGAATGTAAGTACACAGGAAGATGTTTTTTGCTATACTAGATCTAATTCATCAGTGCTGGAAGTACTTATGTTGGAAAAATTGTTCTTGAGGATTGAGCTGAAGCAAATTTAATCTTGAATGGATAATTATACAAGACTGATGTGATTCCTTGAAAAGAAGTGAATAAGTTCAAGTGGCGGCATCATTGAATCATTTTTGAAATTTTCAAGCTCCTCAATCCCCAAAAACTCCAATGGATTTGAGCCATGACCGGCTATTTTTTTCCTTATTATGTGTAATTAGAAGTCTTTTTTATTATTACGTTGTTCAAACAGTTTACCTTTTTTTTTTTTCCGCCATCGTCATCAGGACTGCATTGATGATGGAGAATTTCAAGTGGTGGCATTATCGAATTAGTTTGAAGTTCACTAGCTCCTTAATCTTCAAAAACTCCAATCGATTTGAGACATAAAGTGCTATTTGGTTTTTTGCTTATACGTGCAGTTAGAAGTTTTTTTCATTATTATGTTTGATCGAACATATTACATTTTTTTTCTCGACATTGTCATCAGGATTTCATTTATGATGGAGAATTTCAGTTGTGGACCAAATACTATGATAATATGAATCTGTTGAAGGATTTTAGGCTATCTTTATTGACATTTTTCTTTACACAATCGAAAACAGTTATTCGGACTTGTCTAATATTGTTCATTTTTTATCTGCCTTATTGTTTCCTTTAATCTTTCCATAGTTGTTTGTGTTAGAGTTTTTCTTTGGCTTTGTTTGTTTAGTGAGTAAGTTTGGGCAAGTGCAGGAAAAGGAAAAAAAAAAGCAACTTTCCATTCGTTTGATTAGCTAGAAAATACGATTTCTCGAGAAATTTTTTTTCCTGCAATACCTATATTTTCTTGCAATCAGCTACTTTCGTTTCCTGCAAATTATGCGGGGAAATTTTTTTTCATGGGAAACTTAACTTGTTTCCTATTTTGTCCACTTAACATGTTACCCATTTCGGCAATAGAAGTGAAAATAAATTAGATATTTTGCTCACAACAAAATAAAATAAAAATCAGATATTTTGGTTACAAATGTTGTTTTTTAAATCAATTGAACGTGTTATAAATGAGTCTTACTCATGTTATGTTTAAGTAGTATTGTGTTAAAATTTGTTCAACTTACACCAGACTAGATCGTGTTTAAAACGTATTTAATAGATTTGTATCACATATAAATTGTGTTTCGTGGACTCATATCGTATTTAGTTAAATTCGTATCGAATTCAAGAGTGTGTTTAAAAATATCATGTGTACATTCAATGTTAATAATAGGTACTGGGTTGATCATTGGGTCAAAGACTTAAATTATTAGTTTTTTATCTGTTGGGCCAGATTATAATTTCTAATCCTTGTGTATGTGTTAGATTGATATGATAAGGATAATTTAGTACTTACAGCAAATGTTTTTATATTTTTTAGCAAACTTTTCATTCTAATCAAACGCATACAAAAAAATAAATTTTCCTCCCTATTTTCTTTCTTTCACTTCACTTTTGACCATTTTCACTTTCTATCGTCAATTTATTTCTAACCAAATGGAGCCTTTGGGTTTTCTGTTTACAGGATAACTTCCTGAAAAAGATTGGTGATAGGGATGCACAAGTTGGTTTTTTCCAGTTACTCTCCAAAAAGTGCTTGTATAATATATTTAGTTCCGAGCATGTGCTTTATATTGTTGACCACCTTTCCAGCGACAGATTTGGAAATAAGCAGTTGGAGGATTCTTCCGTGAAACTTCTTCTGGTAAGTGCAATTGCTTTTGAAAGAATCTGAACAATAAAATTGCATTTCAAATGCTTAATTAAGCGTTTGAACACTAAAATTGCCTTTCAAATGCTAATATTAGTTCCTGGATCATTTCTATTTGCTATAGATGTAGTGTCGAGATTCAGTTTTCATGAACATCAGATTTGTGAACCTTGGTTAATTCTCATGACAGTTCATATTTCCATTGGACTGTACCTTCTCTTTTTCTCATCCTCTTCCATATTTCAGGATGCTTTGAATTACTGACCTTTGAATAAATCTTGATCTGCTGCCACTAATACCTTATAGATTCTTAGAATGACTTTACTAATTCCAGCCAGTAATAAAGTATTTAATTAAAACTGTTTACATAAAATGGTTCCTTCCATATTGCCGCGATTCTTTTATTTTTTCTGGTAACAATTAATAATTATGGTAACTGGATTTATTTTAAATAGAAGTGGGATTAAACCAGAACGACTTACAAAGCTATGAAGAGCAGTCTAATATATTCTGTCTCAAACATGGATACTTAATTCTATCCCTAGTAATATGAAATGAACTGCACGTTTCACGAGTGCTCTACCGCAGTCGAGAAAGTTCCAAGTATGTGACGTAATGCGGTCTTGTAGTTTTCTCAGAGGTAAGCCTCTTGGGATAAGCTTTTAGCATATTTAAACTATCGAGTTTTCCACTGGTTTATCTTATAGGCTGATAGCATAAGAGAACTTCCCTTTTGTTTTATCATTTAAAAGAAACCATAAAAGCTTTTAAAACAATTCTTTTAATCTTAAAAAAACCCACTAGATAATTCTTGTTTCCTTTCTGTTAACATATGGCTTTCATAGACCTAATTGTTACCAAATAATGAAAAAAATACTAAACCATCAATAGCAACAAATGGCAATGATGGGAACCATTAATCTCCCTTCCTTTGAAGACCATATTCCATTTAAAGGGTAAAATAAGGTTTTGGGATGCAACAAGAAATGAAATTAGGCAAGGTTTTAGGACCGGATGAGATTCCAATTGAGGTTTGGAAGTGCTTAGGGACATAGTTATCAAATCGTGTATCGGAAGTCGTATCGTTTTTTAAAAATAGTGTATCGTATCGTATCGTATCGTATCGTATCGTGTATCGTAAGATACGCGTAATTTTAATTTTTAAATAATTATTAATAAAATATATGTATATACTTTTGTAAAAAAGTCATAGACTCATAATAATATAGCATTTCATTAATATTCCACTAACTATTCAAGTTTCCAACATAGTTCAGTAATATCAAAATGTAAAGACCTCTAATTCAAACTATTAACATCAACTGTTTGAACAACATTAATATTAATCAGGAATTTTGAATTTAATTGAACAACATTAACAACATATTTTATTTTTTTTTTTAAAACTATAACCATTGAAAAGACGTTATTTCACTAGCTAGTGATTTAAAAATATGTCATATAGTAAAACGATGTCATTTTAACCCCAAAAAAATAAAAAAAAATAAAAAAAATAGAATTGTCACGTATCGTACGTATCGGCAGTATCGTATCGTATTGTACGTATCGTATCGTGTATCGTACGATACGGTACAAAAACGATATAGATACACGATCCGTATCGTTTTTCATGTGTATCGTGACGTATCGTACGATACGTATCGCGTATCGTACGATATTAATAACTATGCTTAGGGAATGAGGTGGTGTCGGGGCTAACAAAATTATTCAATAGAATTATTACTACTAGAAAAATGCCAGATGAATAGAGAAAGAGTATTTTAGTACTTATCTATAAACATAAAAGAGATATTCAAAATTGTAATAATTATAGAGGGATAAAATTGATGAGTCATATAATAAAACTATGGGAAAGAGTCATTGAACGTTGCCTAAGAGTTGAGATTATAGTGTTGAAAAATTAGTTTGGGTTTATGCCGAGTAGATCAATTATGGAGGTTATATATTTATTGAGGACACTCAAAAGAAAGTATAGAGAGAAGAAGAAAAATTTGCATATGATATTTATAGATCTAGAAAATGTGTATGATAAAGTGTGTAGAAATACAATATGGAAGGTGTATGAGAGAAAATGAGTGACGAATATGTATATTGAGGTGATAAAAGACATGTATGACGGGGCTGTGACTACAATTAGGTATTCCATGGGAGAAAGTAAAGAATTTTCAATTACGGTGGGAGTACACTAAGGATCGGCCCTAAGTCCATACTTATTTGCCCTAATTATGGACGAACTCACTAAGCACATTCAAGATGATGTCTCACGGTGTATGCTAATTGCACATGATATTGTATTAGTAGATGAAACTCGAAGGGAGATTAATAATAAGTTAAAAATTTGAAGAGAAACATTCGAGTCGAAAGGGTTTAAAATAAGGAGTAAGACTAAATATATGTAATGTAATTTTAGTAATAGAAGAAGTAGATATAGTGAAAAAGTTAATATTGAAAATTAAGAAATACCAACTTGTAAATGATTTAGATATTTAGGATCGATCATTAAAAATGATGGAAAGATTGAAGATGATGTAACTCATAGAATCAACGTCGGTTGGCTTAAGTGGAGGAAAACCTCTCGCATATTATGTGATAGAAGGATACTAATAAAATTGAAAAGTAAGTTTTATCGAACAGTTATAAGGATATCAATGTTGTTATGGGACGGAATGTTGGGCAATTAGGAAACAACATAGTGACAAAATGAGTGTAGTGAAAATGAGAATGCTAAGGTGGATGTGTGGAAAAACTAGAAAGGATAGAATACGAAATGACTGTATTAGAGAAATGGTAGGAGTAGCTGCAATTGAGGATAAGTTATGAGATAATAGATTAAGATGGTTTGATCATGTTCAACGGAGGCCGATAGAGGCACCGGTTCGAAAAAGTGATAGAATTTCTCTTAATGGTACTAGAAGTAGGGGTAGACTTAAATTAACATTGAACGAAATAATAAGAAAAGATATGAAAATATTTAATTTAAATGAGCGTATAGCTTATGATCGAAATGAATGGCGAAGATAGACTCATATAGCCGATCCCAAATAATTGGGACATAAGGCTTGGTTTGGTTTTGGATGCAACAAGACATTCATGGATTTTTTGGATTGGACTTTCTTAGGGGCTGTATTGTTATTTATCCATTTTATTTCATTCTTTCTGTTGGGGCCGCTCTCAATACTGGTTTAGCTGCATTAGAACTCCCTTGTAGCTTTATATATTTTGCTCCTTTTTATTTCACTTCATTTTTGCTGTAGTATGGAGGTAGGTAGCATTATTGCATGCTCTAAATTTTGTGCACTGTCTAATTTTTTCTTTTATGTTTGATTAGATGATTCTCGGTGCATTTCCGTCACTCCTGAGAGGTTCAGAAAATCAGTTCCGCCTTTTGTTATTAGAGGAAGTTATCCCATTTAGTGAAGAGCTGGTTCAGATGTTATCTAAAGCAGGGCGTCATATTTCTATTCAACTCAGGTAACTTTTTGGAGTCTGAGTCATGTTGCTGTGGATTTTTTTGTGGTCTTGTTCAAGAATATATAGGCTATGAGCAAAGTCTTCAACATCAAAGCAAATATCGTCTGAATTTCTTCTGCAGCTTCCTTTGAATCCAAATATTTCTTGAATAAATTTCAACAAGGTTGACTGTTCAGATGCAAGCTTCTCCTTCCTTTGTGTCAAATCGGTCAATGAATTTGATTTCTCTGAAAAACATAGCAGTTTTTGTATAGTTGTTGTCATGATAAGATATATGGTTATCTGGCAGGTGATTTGTCCGTAATTTTTCCATGTCAATTTGGAACCACAAGTCATTGCCTGTAAATGATTTTGAACTAACAAGATTTTGTAGTGACAAGCCACAGTTTATGCTTGCTAGAATATCTGGGAAAAAAATGAATGCTGGGCATTGTTGTACTTTGTCTAATATCCCTAATAATTCAAACATAGAGGAGTGTAGGAATGACATGAATTCATTCCACTCTTTTTCAGAAAAGTCCTCTCTTCCTATTCTTCGGTTCCACACAAACCCTAAAAACTATAGCCTTCATATTTCAGCTATGCTTTGAAAATAATTGCAAGTTAACCAAACATAGAGCACTTGACTGGCCAGAATGACAAATAAGGTTTTGTATATATAATTGGGGCTAGGCTTGGTTTGGTTTGTTTTGGTTTAGTTAGAGTGTGCACTCTTCAAAAATTATCCATTGAAATACAATTATGTTGTGTGATTTAGAGATTTGATATTTTATCGATGCACAAAACCTGGCAGGAATGAGTTGGCTTGGAGGAATTGCTGCGTTGTTGTTTAAAGAGAATCTCTACTTGTCGGAATTGAAATTGAAAAACCAATTTTTTTTTTTTAATTTGCATTTCATGTCATGCTCCTGTCTTGGATTTTCTTTCGGGTTTTGAGTTGTGTTGGACCCATGCATCTTGTCTATGTAGTGATATTTACTCTTCCCTGGAGAGGATATGCCTCGAGGGAACTCGTGCTCAGTCCAAACTTGCTGTTTCGGCGATTGCTGCATTGGTTGGTACTTCTGAGCAATACATTTTCCCTGAGTTGTGCAAGGTGTGGACATCTAAACTTTTGTAATCTGGTTAATTTTATTGCTGCTAATAAGTCACCTGTATCTCCACATTCACGGTGATCAGGAGATGAATATAGACTTGGCTAAATGTGTTTGTGGTTTATTCTATTGGTTTGTTGCTTCTCTATGATGTCCTCTCTTAGCAAGACTTTTGACTCCTGAATAAGTTTAACATTAATTAGGGTTATTTATTT
Organism: Ilex aquifolium; assembly: GCA_951799425.1. Classification (NCBI taxonomy): domain Eukaryota; kingdom Viridiplantae; phylum Streptophyta; class Magnoliopsida; order Aquifoliales; family Aquifoliaceae; genus Ilex; species Ilex aquifolium. Next base: position 23,407,374 of record OX637402.1, read on the forward strand.
CCTCCGGCAGGACGTTATACACTCCCCTCTAAAAATTTCGTTCTTGAAATGTGCGAGATTTTAAGCCAAACACTTCCCCTTGGTACCTTATAAAAAATATTACAGTGGGTTGATCACTCCCTCAACAATCCCCATGTCTTCATCCTAAGTATCAAGCCTAGGACAATTTATAGAAGCGAAAATTGGCCAAAATTACTGTGACGCCCCCAAATGCGGGTGTTCGTAATTACCCCGTTGATCACCCATCAACCCGCGAAATACCCGTGGATACCGTGTAACTCAATAACACGCCGTTATGCCCTATTTACTGGGTTCCATAACTTAATAAAATTCGGACTCTCCTTTGTACGGGGAGCTCTACCCAATACCCAAAACGCAACCTGTGCAATCCTATAACATTGACCACACCGGGTCCATTCATCCATACTCAATTGCATAGTATTGGATACTACCATAATCATCATCACTACGTATATTCATTCATGAAAGAATAAATGTCTCAAAAGAGTTTCATATACATGCCTTTTAAATATAAACAAATTTTTGTTACAAAAATTATACAAGGCAAAAAGTAAACATATATAAGGGACTGCAAAGTCAAAATAAGAGCCACAGACTGGCTTTGTCGTCAAAGCGGGCCCATGACCTTGCCTTCGGTGGACGCCTGGGCGATACCTGAAAAATGTTTCCATAAAGGATGAGCCAACGCTCGTAGGGTAATTCCTATGGAGAATACCTTTCAACCTAAATGCATATGAAATCTCACATGCAACAATCATTTTATGCATTCATTCAAATATGTATATTATGAACAAATGCCATAAATCATGTCATGCCATGAGATGAGAGTCATGCAAGCAATACCAACACCGAGTTCCATCCTGAGCTCCCACAACATATGCAATGTCATGCGTACGTCTTCGGGCATTCCAAGCCCCTGTCATTGGTGTTATGTACACTCAATAACTAATTAATTCATTTTCTTGTATCTTTGTGGGGAGATGATTTATGGTATTACGCTAATGGGACACCAACCATCAATGGATTTTCAGGACATCTCACATGTGGCTCCGTTTTCGCCGTTACACTTTTCTGGAATTGCACCGCCGGAAAGTGTATAAACCAAGTAAGCGGGTCTTGCACCCGAGGGAGAATCTAGCCCTTCTTGCTATCCCCGACACGTTTATCCATTTAATTTTCCGTGCGACTTAGTCGGACCTTGGTGCGACTTTCTCGAGCCCACGATCAACCACCTATGTGGTGATTGATTTCATACCATGCACACACTCCCACCCATGTCAATGCCCATGAATGTAGTACAACCCATGCATAATGCAATATAATGTGCAATTGTCTTTGGTACTATTTATAATGTCCATTACATAATAAATGCAATATAATGATATTTTCAACACAATCTCAAGCATGTTATGTAAGATAATCAACTCCCCTAACATACTTGCATTCATCTAGGCATTTAAATAAACACCTAGATAACGCATCAATTTACACAACTAGCATGCTTATTACTTTCAACATGGCAACATGTTTATTAATTCTATAAACATAAGTACAAGTCCACCACACTAATCATATGCTAAATAATCATTTAACATACATTTTATTTCATAATCACATAACAAGCTAATAATTTTATTAAACTTGATATGCCATTCAAACATCAAGTCATGCTAATGTACAATTAACATACTTTAAACCACTAACATTAACTTACACCAAGTTAATTACAATAGAATTTTACTAATTACAAGGTTAATTATAAATCCTATATTTGACCTATTAGTTACACTAGTCAAGGCCTAACATATGATATACACCCTTAGCCTGCCCATTTTATATGTCATATTTTAGGTTGAAATTACATCTAAATAGGGGAAATCCTACCTCTCGTAGCGTGAGTCCACGTAGTAAAACTCCAACGATAGCCTGAATTTAGCTTCCCAAGCCTTAGGTCTAGATTCTCGTATTTGATATTTTTTTGGAGAAAAATACGATCTTTGGTATGGTTGCGTAGAACAACTTTAATTCTTGGCCCGAAGCGATTAAACGGTTAAATCTTCGTAGATCTGAGGAAGAAGATCAGGAGGTCTAACTTTTTTTTTTCTCTCTCTCTTTTCTATCTCTCTGTCTCGCCGCCTCGGGAGAAGAAAGCAAAAGTGGAAGACTTTTGTCTTCCACTTATATATATATAGTCTAAATTTTTTTTTTAAAAAAATTTACGTTTTTGACCCGTACTTTAATAATTAATTATTATTTTACCCCTTTTAATTAGGAATTTATTAATTAATTAATTATTATTATTATTATTATTATTATTTTTTTTTCGGGTTTTACAATTACATTCCGAGACTCTTTTATTATTAGGTCCAAGCTCTGTGCTTTTAAGACCTAAAGGACATGCTATGGTATAATATTAGGTCTCTAGTCCTAACTAACAGTAGCTGTTATTTTTTTATTGCCATAATACCCCTGAAGAGCTTTTTTTGATTGAAAACAATTTTGAATCTTAACAAGATTTATTCAGATTTGAGTTTCTTCATTTCTCTCTCTGCTCTGTCTATCTCTCCCTCCTCTACCTTTTCTCTACCTCTCTCTATCTCTTCAACGTTTGTCGCATACATGTCATAAATTTCAGATCCAAGAAACCTGATTAGAAATTGCAGATGCAAAGCAATTCAAGATCATACTTGACCTTTTTTTGTCAGATTTGAATCTATTTTTTCAGATTAATTTTTTAGATATGAATTTGTTTTTTAGATCTGAATCCATTTTTTAAGATCCTTTTTTCATATCTGAATCCAATTTTTCAGATTCGTTTTTTTTACATCTGAATCCGTTTTTTCATATCTGGATCAAAATGATTCAAGATCATGCTTGACAACGTCAAAGAATGCGATCCGACCGATTTCCACTAACCATTGCTTCGATGGTCGGATGAGGTGTTCATATAAAGATTTACTTTTTTTTTTTCTTCAAATCATCAGAAAACGAGCTCTAAATGTGTTGAAGACAATGTTGAAGAATTCAATGATTGTCCTTTTTCATTTTCAACATCAAAGTTCTTCTTTTATAACTGTAGTTTTGTTCAGATTTTGCTTAGAAGTCTAAAATTCAAAGATATATGGTTTATGTGCTCAATGTACTATATGCTGAAATTGGAAAGCAATCTGGCTAACACCAACCCGTTCTTTCCACTTTCTATCTCCCTCTAAAAAGTTTACAATGACAGTGAACTTGGACAATGATTTCACTAAAACCATCCCCTTTTTTCTCACTCATTCTCTCTCTCTCTCTCTATTAATTACCACTATAGTGAATTTTCACTGTTTTATGTCAATTTCATTGTCCAATAACTGGAATTCTTGTTTCATGGTTAATTTTTAGTGAATTTTATAATGAAATTAAACAGTAAAATGCATGCTTTAATATCCAATTTCAGTGACTAGCTAGTGAAATTGCAAAGTGAAGTTCCTATTTCATCGTTCAAAACTACCTCTTTCTTCCAACTCTCTATCTCTCTCTAGAAAGTTTCAATGACAGTGAAATGGGAGAGTGAAATTCCTTTTTTCACTGTCCAAAACCACTATTTTTCTTCTTTCTCTATATTTTTCTCTATAGAATTTTCACTATATTGATTTTTGACTGTCACAAACCAATTTTCACTATTCGATTTCAGTGAAATTCTTATTTCATTGCCATAATTTGGATAATGAAATTCTTATCAAACTGGCCAAATCGGACACATTTCACTGTCGAGGAGAGTGAAATACGCCCAATTTCACTGTTAATGAAACTGATAGAGAAAAACTAACAGTAAAATTGAGTGTATTTCACCGCCTAGTTCATTACATGTTGCTAAAAAAGATGCAATAAGTTTTGAAAATTATATGGCAATGAGATTTGAAAATTATATGGCAATGAGATTTTGGATCTAAGTAAAGCTTTGCCATACATTCATCTGCCCTTAAGATTCCATAATTATGTTTTGACTCCTCAGAATCCAATGTAGTCCTTAGATTAGTTATTGTCATATCTTTCCTTTCACTTATTGGTGCGGGACAGGCAATTGGATGTCGTACATCCTATTCATTCATGTATGATAGTTGCTTCTTTACTATTTTGATTATCAAGTGGTGTGACATTTCTCAATTGGAGAGCAACTTGTGGTTTTTTCTTCATATTTCTTGTTCATGTTCCTATTATTTAACTGCTAGTTTTGAACCTTCATTGTTGTCCCTTTTATGTGTAGGAAGTAAACTGACTGGCAGACTTCTAGATTGTTCTAATGTGAGTAAGCCCCTAGGGAGCATGCCTCCCTGTTTTAGGCACCAATAATTCTCGGGCATCCCCCACCAATAATTTAATTTGATGTAATGTGGAACTTTCTTCTAAGAGCTATGTTCCACACCCTTGGAAACATGACAGGCACACCTTTGATGTGTCTTGTCTTTTCATTTGTTTAAAGGAAACTGTAGTAGATTATATGGCTGACACGAGGTAATGCACCTGAAATTATTGTACTTCACAACCTTAACCCACTTTTCGCCTCACAAATCATAAAAAAAGAAAAGAAAAGGAAAACACCGGTTCTAGAAACATGCATTATCTCATTATGCATGTTGTAGTTTTCTGGATTCCATAAAATATATGGATAAGAGTACATTTTGTCAACGATATGTTATGATCTATTCATAAGATGATAGTTGTTGAGTTTCCTTGTTGCGTCACGTTATTGTTGCTTTTATGTCTCTGCTACACACCCTATCCCTTGCACAATTCGAGCTTTCTTCCCTTCCTACTTGCCTGTTATTCGCCGTGCCCAAATATTGTTTGTGGAAGGAAACATCGGCCTTACCGGAAAACAATGTGGGCCTTCTTTCAACACTAACAAAGCTTTTACCTTCCCTATGATGATCATCCTTTATAAATGGGATTGTCACTTGCAATAATTTGCGGTTCTATATGCCTTGTATACATATATACAACTTTTCTATATGTAAGAGTAAGATTGCGTACATCTGACTCTCTTTAGAGCCCGTAGTCATAGGAGCCTCGTGGACTGAGCCACCATTTTATATGCATTATATACATCTTAACTACAATTAATAGTCCTACAGTTGCTATTTGAAGTTCAAATCTACTTGCATTCATTGATGTAAAATTTCACACAAAGTGGTGACCATTTCTTTGAGGCAATTTTACCACTGTAATTCTAGTAATATGTTAGAGCATTCAACTGAAAATTAATTGACAATGGGTGGAGTGACCCCTCAATTATATAAACCAACGTTAGTGGTCTCTTTTAATACCTTCCTTTACGTGAGACCTAGGCTTGCATGTGGGCCCACAAACAAATAACTATGCACTTTGAAAAATTTATATGGGTAAGAGACTTGACCTATTGATTACTCAAGACCCAACTTTCATACCATAAAAATATAGATCAACTAGTACACAGAAAAGAAGCCACACGTAGAGAGGATATAAGAAGAGAAAAAACCATATGCGGCACCCTAATATTCCTTAATGATAAAAATGAGTACAAGTATGAACCCTACAATAAGGAAAAGACTAGACTACCCTTAATAAATAAATATAATTACGAGAGTTTGTCAAGAACAAAACGAAAACGTAGCATGATGTGGAACTTTATGAAGAAGTCAATTAATTGCATAGTGGATGAAACAAAAGGTAAAGAAATATTTCCAAGTTGAATTTGGTGACGTACAAAGTTACAGTCAATCTCAATATAGTTGGTCCGTTCATGGAAAACAAAGTTGTGTGCAATCTGAATAGCACTTTTGTTGTCACAATAAATAGAAGTAGGGCCAGAAAAGGAAACACCTAGATCGACAATTAACCATCTCAACCAAACTATGTTCGATGGAGAAGTAGCCAGGATATCCAGAACGAGCTACAATGGTCTGCTTCTTGTTTTTTCAAGAAATAAGAGAATCACCCAAAAATACAGAAACCGGTGGTAGATTTACAATCTATGATATCACCTACTCAATCCGCATAAGAAAAAACATGAAGCTCCATAGTTAAAGTAAAAGAAAACAACAAACTCTAATGTAAAAAGTGCCTCTAAGATGGCGTAAAATGTGAAGAACTACAGTCCAATGCGTTGTAGTCGGAGAAGAGACAAATTGACTCACAACATGAACGATATATGCAATATCAGGTCGTGTAACTATGAGATAAACTAGACTGCTGACAAGAACTCGATACAAGGTTGGATCAGCCTTCAAGATAGAAGTGTATTACACATTAAGGTCGAGAAAAGTCTCAACAGTCCGAAAATTTGTTAATTGGGCCTTGTGGATAACAGCAGCTGCATATTTTGATTATGAAAGAAGATAACCTTTTGGAGATGAAGTCACTTCAATGCCCAAAAAATATCGAAGGGGACCAACCTTCATCAAACTACTGTTGTAATTGAGCTTTCAAGATTGAAATGCCCTCAAAATCATTCCCAATAATAATCATATTATCAACACATAAGAGCTTAACAATCTAATGAGTGAAAGTAAAACGAAGGGAAATAGCAAAATCTTGATCACTTGAATGAAAACCCAATTTAAAGATCACAGTAGAGAAATTCTCAAACCAAGCTCAAGGAACCTATTTAAGATCATACAAAACTTTTCAGAGTTTTCATACCTCTCTTGGAATGTGAGGAAGACTAGGAGGAAGAACCACATAAACCTCTTCTGCCTAATCACCGTTTGGAAAATTATTTTTGACATCCATTTGAGATAGTTTTTACTAGCAAACACCTGCTATAGCAATTATAGTTTTTACTGGAAAACACCTACTATAGCAATTAAAGTACAAATAGTAGTTATCTTTGCAATAGGAGCAAACGTCTCTCGTAATCAATGCCATATTTTCTTGCAAAACCCTTAGCAACTAACTTGACTTTATATCTTTCAATAGAACCATCCGCTTTGATTTTAATCTTATATACCCACCAACAACTAACAATGTACTTACCAATAGTAAAGGCATAAGATCCCATGTCTTAGTTCTATGCGGTGTGGACAATTCTTTATTCATAGCCTGTTGTCAAAGAGAATCAAGAACAGTCTCCATATAGGAGATAGGCTCAGACAAATAGTGAATGGAAGATAAAAATGAACAAAAATCAAAAAAATAACAGATGTTAGAAAACCAAAGCGATCAAGACACTTACAAATGCGCTTAAGGATAACGAGAAGAAGAAGGATTCACATTGGCAGAGGTTGATAGAGATGCAACTGAAAGAGGTAGAGGAGCTATACTAGCATGTGAGTTAGTTTTGTTCCTACGAGAGTGTGAATAATAGGAGGGGGTACCATTGGATCTGAGACGAAGAACAAATATTAGATGTGAGCATGCCATGACTATTAGAATCACTAGAAGTATTATTAGGGAAAATGTCGACATATATGAGGTCAAATCTATTGAAGGAGTCACAAATAGTAGGAATGAAAAAGAAGGGAATATGCTCAAGAAAGACTACATGCGTGGATATATTAGCAATGTACAATGTGCGTTCCACAATATATTTAAATAATAAATTTTTATAAAACAAATTGAATTCTATTTATAATTAAACTGAATAAAAAATTGTGTATCGAATAATTATTTTTTATTTTAATTATTGGTAAACCTAATTATTGATCAATTTTATCTTTCTTTGAATACTGAATTTGTCAAATTTTTAGATATCTCCCTAACCCCTTTAGACATTCCTCTTTTATTTATAATACAGTTTCATTGTAAGATTGTCATTTTCGAGTATTTTCATATTTAATTATATTATAGATTTATATTTTTTTCAAAGAGATTGATTAAATTGTAATACTATTGTTTGTATTATAATATTATGATATTGTTGTAGACTAAAAAATCAAGTACGATATATTTTTGATCGTATAATCCAATGTGACATCTACATATATATAATAATAGAATATAGATTAGACTTTACTTCTACTAGGGGTGTTCAAATTTTTGATTGGCCGCAATTTCCTACCCTACCCGACCCTACCCTACCATACTCTATTGAACGGCTAGCCGCAAAAATCGGATAGGAATGCGGAAGAGTTTTTGGTCTTCCGATTAAATCGGGTAGGAATGCGGAATACCTATCAATTTCTGCATTCCTACCCTACCCTACCCTACCCGCAAAAAATATATTTAACTTTTTTATATTTTTTTTAGTAAGTATAAGAGTATTTGTGTGGTATAATTTATATTATAACATTGTTATTGTTGTGGATGTTTGAGTTGCTAAAACATGAACATATCTTTTATGTAGATTACATGATTTGTGGTGAACTGATGATCTATTGGAGCAGTTATGATTTTAATGTGTTTCATATGGTTTAAACTTAAAATAATTGTTATTGTATTTGTGTAACAATTATAATGGATTGATGTTCATGCTTTCTTGTGTTTTATTGTAATTGTTGTTGTAGTTGTTTTAAGTTTTAGTGTTATTAATTTATTGTGTTGTTAAATTAGTACATGTTATTTAATTGAATTGTTAAAATGATCCAAAAATTAATAGTTACAAACGTGTTTACCCGACTTCCTACCCGATTAACCGGGTAGGAAGTCGGGTAGGAATACCACACCTGATCGGGTAGGATAGGCCAAGAAAAAATTCTTCCGTAAAGTATCGGGTAGAAAGACGGAAGACTATATTTCCTACCCGTAGGGTAGGGTGAACACCCCTAATTTCTACATAGATATAAAAAATTGTATGGAGGTGTATTACTGATAAATGAGTCCAAAAGAATTTAGAAGTCAAATACTACTAATAAAAGAATCCAAAAGAACTTGGAAGTCAAATAGGTATAGAAAATAAAAATTGGATGAAAGCAAATATGTGGGTACAATTTACTTTATAATAATAATTAAGAATAAAATAGGAAATTAAAAATTTTCCATAGATGTTTATATTTATAAATAGTATAGATACAATATTCAGGCAATCAGATCATAACAATGATATTCTTTTTTTTCATTCATCATAACTAAGAAAGCTACACATAGCAGAATGAGTAGATAACTTATTGCGTTTAGCTTTCAAAAGAAGTGTAAAACAAGTACAACAAAAAAACACAAAGAAAAATCGTTAGGAGGTTTCCCACATAACTGCTTAAAGGCAAACCGCTCGAAGTAATAATCGAGGGAATCCGATTAATGAGATGAACAACAGTGAGAACAGTCTATCCCCAAAAGGAAGTGAGAACTAACGCAAATAAGACCAATGGGTGAGTAGTCTTGTCTGCACAATAGAACTACTAAATAGTACAATCAGATTTCAATAAGTCAAGAAAATGATTGTGTTTGTAATCCCTACCCAATTCACCACACAATCCCTACTCAATTCACAACCAAAACATTTAATTACTAAAGAATATTGTGTGTGAATCATGACACAAAAAGTAGAAAAAATAGAGAAAAATTCAGATCGTTGCTTCATGGTATAAATCCAACAATATTGAGTATAATTATCAATGAAAGAAATATAATATCGAGACCCCCTTTTTGTGGCAATGGGAGTAGGACTCCATACATCAGAATGCACAAGATCAAAAGAAGTAGAAGAAGCGAAACTATTCTTAAAAAGTAAAACTTTGAATTTAGGAAGTTTGCAACCATTGCAATAAAAAAATATCATGACTATTTAAATCACCTAATGCATCAGTAGAAACTAAAAATTTCGAACGAGAACTAGAAATGTGCTCAAGACGAGAATGTTATAAATAAAACCCAGAGGACTTAGGACTCAAATTAAAAGAAGACAAATCAACAGAAGTAGTAGCCACAACTGAAACATTCAATTTTTCTGGCACATAAAGTCCTTTTACTTTATGACTTATTCCAATCGGTTTCTTAGAATGAGGATCTTGCACAATACAATCACTAGAGAAAAAGTAAACAATGAAACTTAGATCACAAAATTGACTAATAAAAATCAAGTTAAAAGATAATTGAGTAACAAAATTAGGAAGAAATATTATTGAAGTCATAATAGATCCAACATCTGCTTGGAGTGCCATTAGCAGCCATAACTATAGTATAGAAAGGGAGAGATGAGATAGAAAGAAACAAAGATGGATCATTAGTTATATGATATGTCATATCCAAGTAGAGCGAGATATAATTGAAAAAGTTGATAAAGACAAACCTATAGGGGAAGAAACTATTAAAGCGTCCACATATAATGTAATTGTTGAATATTCACTTGCCATAATCATAAGTATCATGACAAAGACCAATCTTAATCAAGGATCAAAGTAGCTTAAAAATTTGGGGTCAATGCTGAAAATTCTATAATTCTAGAAAATTTTGGGTCTGCTTCAGTAATTTCAAAAGATTTTGGGGCTGAACTATAATTTCAAGATATCCTGGGGCAGATTCTGTGAATTCAGCGCATTCTATGGCTAATTCTGTAATTTCAGAACATGCTGGGCAGCTGGGGGCAAATTCTGTAATTTCAGAACATCTAACCAAGCAAAGTCAACCACAAGTCAGAATACAAAACCCTAGCTGCAATTCACTGTTCACTACATCTTCCTTGGTACGGTTATACCGATTTTAACCTACCAACAAATCTCTTTAATAGACATGGTAAGAACTTCAACGATTTGGACAAATAAACATAGTTGCGGTGGTGATTCTGGCAAAACTTCTCGACAATGAAGCTAACAACAAACGATTAAAGCATTCAACCCAAAACCAATTGGCAATGGGTTGAGCCCTCAAGTATGTAAACAAACTTTGGTGGTCCTAATTATTCGATGTGAGATACAAGCTTTCTTAACATAATAGATGTGGGAAAAAGTTGAACCCTTGTATTGCATATATCTTATGTTTTGATCTGTGATTGTCGATCCCCCTCATTACTGGCCTGGCTATTGAATAAAATGCTTATCGGTGCTTGGTTAACAATACTTTTTTCTTAAAATGTTTATTTCTGTCCAGACACTTGTGGATTCTCTAAGGAGTGGCCAGAATGTTCCAACTGTGTTGCAGTCCCTAGGCTGTGTGGCACAGTATTCTGTTTCGACATTTGAAGCCCAAGATAGAGAGATCACTCGGTTAATCGTTGAGAATATTTTTCGAGTAGCTAGTGTGAGTTCTAAGCTTTTGTTATTATGTTCCTTTTATAACGAGGCTAATATAAGCTTAATATTCGTGAAAATTGTCTAGTTTTCTGGCTGTGCTCATTATTTTTGCTTTCCTGCATTTTTGCTCAGGTGGACATGTCCGAGGATTTGAGTTCATTTGATGAAACTTCTGAATGCAGCATTTCTTGCAAATTGAAGGTGTGTGCCACTTGAATTAAGTTGAAAATGTAAATCTGCCTTTGGTCTGCATATGCCTGAAATTCATAAAAGGTCCAGTGTTAAAACAAGAGAACCTGAGACAATACGCTATAAACATCACGTTTTTAAAGTTGCTGCTAAAATGAGAATAAGGAGATTGATCTGGTCAGAAGAAGATTAATGTTCCAGGGTGTAGTTGAGTTGTTCCCCTGCCATCCTGCCCTCATCTTCAGCCCTTCTTTTCTGCTGTTTCTGAGAATCTCATAGTGACTTAATTTTGGACGGGCCCACACTAGGATCAATAAAACCTTTGGTATGGTCAAGAAGCAAACCACGGGGATTAAAGAGAATTTAGAGGTAAAGGTAAAGGAAGAGCTAAAATTCTTGGAAAGATTGAATTGGTTGAAGAATGATTACGATTAATGTTTTGCCACTACTTGGTCTATTAGGCATCTAGCTTATTAGTTGGTTAGCTACGGAGGTTCATGCTTGCTCCGAAGAATAATAGCAGATTATTATGGAAATAATTATCTTATCCACATACATACGCGTACAAACATGAAAAAGGATACAGACCTTGCCTTTAGTTGCACAGAGTGGCTGCCTTTAGACTAATATCATTTTATCACTCCGCCCCTCTTGTGGTGATAGTCTGTATCATTGGTTTGAAAATATAGTTGACTGCGGAACCCTTACTGTTCTCGATTAATTTTAGTTGGGCACTCAATCCATGTCTGTGATTTTTGTCTTCTGCTGAGCTCTTGTGGTTTCTGCAAGAGCATAATATATATGATATAACCTTGAATCTTGATCCAACAGCCCCTTGAAGGACTTAGGTTTATAGACCATGCTGGGAATGTCAAATTTAAAATTTCAAGAAAGGAAGAGAGAAGGGGAAACAACTGGTTTAAATGTCTGTATTTTAGCGTACACAATTTGAATTTAGCTGCATAACTGTTATTTCTGGTTCCAGTTTAATGATTTTTCCTCTGCAGATTTTTGGGCTTAAAGCACTTGTCCGGAGCTTTTTGCCACATCAGCGTGCTCATGTTAGTCGTCAAATTGGTGATTTGCTGGAATTTTTACTGCAAATGCTTAAGAAGGGTGACATCTCTGATGCTACAGTCTCATGGTATGCTTTTAAGGCAATAGATATGTTAGAGCATATAGCCCAACACCAATTGGCAATAGGTGGAGTAGTCTCTCAAGTATATAAACCAATCTTGGTGGTCCTAATTATTTGATGTGATATGCAAGCTCTCGTAACACCCTCCTCCATGTGGGATCTGGGGTTGCACGTGGGGTCAACAAACAAACAAATAACTATGCATACTGGGAAATTCAAATGGATAAGAGACTTGACCCATTGACAACTTAATACCCAGCTTTGATACCAGGTTATAGCATTCATCTTAAAATCAATTGGCAATGAGTGGAGTGGTCTCTTAAGTATATAAACCAACCTTGGTGGTCTTAATTATTTGATGTGGTATACAAGCACTCTTAACAAATAATTTTGGAACTATTTATTAACTTCTAATATTTCGCCACATCCTTGCCTTTTTGTGCGGATATATTTGTTAAACTAAATTGTTAACTTATAAAGACTTTGGTGGTTTATTTATTCCATTTATTAGAGGATACACACCAGAGCACAAGTTGAACATTGTACAGTGCTAAAAATATCTTTGATCTCAACTTAAACACTACGCCGCCCTAATTTGGATTATGGAAATCTTGACTTTTAGTTGAGGTTTTCAAAGGTCATTGTGGTTCTGTGACACAGAAGCATCCTGTATGAGGAAAAGGTTAAAAATCTGTGACCTTATGATCCATAAGTGGTACCTTCTGATAAACCAATAGTACAACTGATAAATCAATACACTGCGTAAACTGCTGTAGCAGACCAAGGTACTTCTGTTCTGGGTTAGAAAACCGAAAACCTGTATGCTTTATGCTAAATCTCAATAACATAGATCATAGAAAGATGATAGCTGGAAGTCATAATGTGCCCATTCCTTGGTGTATAATTTTAACGACTCTAAAGGGTTATCATGTTCATTCCTCCTAAAATATTAGATAATTTTGTTATTTGATGAACATTCTTGTGAAATTACTTGTCAAAAAGCTGCAATCCATTCTATGCTTACCTGGGCTGTGCATTTTGCACTAATGCAGTGAATCTGACAAGGCTCATATCAGATTAGCTGCTGCGAAATCTGTCCTTCGGCTTTCAAGAAGATGGGATTTGCATATTCCACCCCAGATTTTCTGCTTCACAATTTTGACGGCTAAGGTAAGTAGTCATCTAGACTGAAAACAGTTCAAATTAGAAGTACCATGCTGTTTATGGCAAGTTAAAATATATAAAATTTAAAAGTTTGTAGGCTTGTAGCGACTTTTTCTTTTGGATTATTAAAAGATAGATGTGTAATCAATAGATTATCTCATGTACTTTGTGGCTGCTTATATTATGTAATGATCTTTTTCTGCACTTACTTTCGCATCCAGTAGGTTATGCAACAGTCAAAGTAATTTTTTTGAGGTTCGTGAATGTAAGGTAATAGGTAGTAGTGGTAGTAGTATTAGCGAACTGGTAACAGCAGTGCTCCATATTGTGGTGGTGATCTTGAATGTGCAAAAGAGTTGAATGTAAAGAGTTTTTTCCATTAAAAAATTTGTTTTTTGAATTTCGTATATGTGTGAATTCAAATATAAGAATTTTACCAATTCACTTGCAAAAATTATTGTATAGGTTTACTTACTACTTTATGTCCTGGTAAATGGACTGTGTTGTCGTTTTTGGCCTTTTGATAAGGGTTTAAGATATCCCTCTAGGCAAAGCTAAATGGAAGATAATGTTCTATGAAGCTGATTTGAAAAGATAAGAATCGAGGCCTTGTACATAGGGTGGAGACATCTCTGTTAGGTCATCGCGTGGTGTGGACCTTAGTACCGTACACTCCACATGTACTTATCCATCACGTTTTCTTTTGTGATGCATGTAGTTAGTTGTAGCCTATCAACGATATTTGGTAAGCAGTGTCTGATGTATAATGAGTAGGAGAAGGAGAAGAAGAACAGAAATAAGAGATTACCAGACCCTCTAATTCTGAATAAAGGCACACTCTCTCTCCATTTCGCTATAACCCTATGGATAGAACAAAGAGAAACCAAGGCAACATAGAAAAGAAACCCCAATTGGATGTAGGGGATGATGAATAGTGATGGAAGCACTTTAGTTGAGCACCATTAAAGAAGCAGCGACTGTGGGGTCAAACTTGGACTTTGATACCAATTGATGCAAAATGGGAAGGGAAGACGAAAAATAGGAAATAGAAGAGATCACCAAACTCTTGCTGGGATTAGGTTAATAAACTTACATTATCATTATTTATACTGTCTCCCACCAATACCAAAATTATTCTCCAACTAAAACTCTATCCAAATTCCAAAGCATTACTAATTCGGTAAATACTCCCTAATTGAATAATGTAATAGATAAATAATAAATATATACCTAATTAATTCATATCGTAAAATAATGCTGAAAATGTATTCCTATACCCTGATGTTCAATTCCAAGCTTATTTATTTCAACTTTTATCGCCATTATGTTTTACTCTCGTGTCAGTTTTAATTGTTGTGATTGATATCTACTACATGTGTGCGTGTATTTGTGGCATATGTTGGTGCTTTCTCTTGTTTCTACATTCTATTCCTCCAGTTCTGATAATCTTCATATGCTACTATGTTGCATATTTGTTTGTTATTTAGGTAGTTTGTCGGCATTTCCTCACTTAGAGGTAAAAGTACTTGCATGTAGTTCCTAGGTTCAGGAAGGTAATGAAAAGATGATAAAAAGGTTAGGAACCTAACCTTGACTGAGATGTTCATTTTGTACTTAGTTGCATATGCTAGTTCTGATCAATGATTGAAAAGTGTGTTGTTATGCATTCATAGAGGCAGAACCTTAAGCTATTGGTTGAGTTGCGTGCTGCCTCCTTCCTAGCCAATATTGTGTTTGTCCTGTGGAGCTTTTTTGTTTGTTTGTTTGTTTGTTTGTTTGTTATTTTGGTCAAAGAGGAAGAATGTATGTGAGAGATAACTGATTGATAGGTTATTTGGCCAAGGAATCAAACAAAAAGATGACATGTTTACGAACCAAATATTTAGCCGAGGATGTCGTTCTTTGTGGATATCTAATACTATTTATGATTGATTGAAAGAAGAAGGTATGATTAATTGTTCACTGCGGTCGAAGATTTTCTGATTATAGTAGAATGCTACGATTTTGAGTTTATTGCTGGTCATAATGTCATATATTTGCTAGTTAGAAAGCCTGCAGAATGAAAATCGTGATTAACGAGCCATTTCTGAATTTATGCCCTGTTTGACCATGATTAATCCTGATTTCTTCTAATATATGCCAGGACTGTTCGCCTTTGGTGCGCAGATTGTTCGTTAACAAAACACACAAGCTTTTGAAGGAGCATGCTATACCTGGTAGATATGCATGTGTCTTTGCATTGGCTTCCTCTGATTCCTTAAATGATCTGCAAGACAATGTAGGTCTATGCTTCTGTTTACACCCCAAATACGCATTTAAGTGACTCTTATACTTCTTGTGTATTGGTTGCTGACACCTTCTTTATTGCAGTCATTAAAGTTTATGGGAGAATTTATAGGGGAATATAGCAGAGAAGCTCGAATCCACCAAACTTCACCAATTCAAGGAGTGACTGATTACCCAGCATGCTTGGTGGTATTCTTAATCCATGTTCTTGCACATGATACCAATTTCCCCCCCGAAGACTGTCAAGATGAAGAAATTTATGCTCGGTTTTGCAGGTTTGTATTTCTGTAATATAGAATTGGAGTTATAAAGGATAAATTTGAGAATCCAATTGATAGTCATGCTGAATTTTCTTTTGTTCCTTTTGTAGTCCACTTGTTTTTGCCTTGCAGGCAGTAGTCAATGCTATTTTTGTCGGTGGTGACATGGAGTTTGTCAATGATGCTGTCTCTTATTTACGCGGTATTTTTCATGCCATCAAGAGAGCTGAAGATGCTGTTGATGCTCAGACAACTCCTGTGAGTATTGTCTTCTCTCTTAAATGGGATGTTTTCCACTTCGGTCTTTGCTAAAATATGCTAATTAAATAACAAGATTTTTTATATTGCAGAAGCTGCATATTCTAGCAGACTTCGGAATGTCTATCTTAAATGCATTGGGTTATAGTAGCAGCTCTATGCCACGTACCATGGGTCCTATTTTGCTGCCATCATCACTATACAAAATTAGCCTTGCTGAGAAACGAGAGGCAAGTTCTTGACCTGCTCTCTTGCTGTGTATTGCAAATGAAAATTGATTGTTTGAATCATGTTCTGTTTTTGGTTCTTTCAGGCCAATTTAAATTCCTTCTCTCAGTCTGGCTTTGGGAAAAATATTACGAAGAAATTGGTTCAGAGTTTTGAGTCTGAGATCTCTCATGTATGTTTCTACTAGTGATTTTTACTGATTATTTTTGTTTACTGGGTCCATTATGGAAGGTGTAATATGCTTCACGTTGTTTTATACTTCTATTGTAATGACCTTCCTGGTTAATGTCAGGCTGCTAGTATTGTCACTAAGCGTGGCCATAGGAGCCGAGACGATTCTTCACATTCAGATGCTGTAGCATTGTCCAAAGGTGTTTGGTCAATGGATGGGAAAAGGGATCAGACTCATCAGAGCAAGATTTCATATGCACGGGGAACGGAGCTTCATGAAATTCAGAAGCAGGAAATCAACAATGGTGAAAGACAAAAACCAGCTCCCTCTTCCTGTTCTCCTAGATCAGTGGAGTTGCATAAGGAGTTCTCTATTGAGGATGAGCATGAAAAGGATGCATCTGGAAATTCTGATCTGATAATTAGAAATGAACAACTTCCATTATCATGCGATTTTGTTACAAAAAAAACTTCACAATCTCGTAAGGACGAGTTATTACATTCTAATCCACTGAAAGAAAATGAAGCAATTACTCAATGTAACGGTATTACTGAAAAACCTTCCAAACATTCGAGAGCCAACCTTTCTAGTCTTCGCCATTCTCAGGTTTGACTGTAACTTGTTCCAAGTGATGGATATCGAAATATTTAGCTTTCTTGAAATTGATTTTCAAGTTGTTACTTCTCGCATATGCAGAGAATTGGAAGTGGAATTGAATCACTACTCGGGCGACGGATAAAGTTATGGTCTCCGATTGATAAATGGTGATAATCAGTTGTTGAATATTCTCAATTCTGGACACTATTTGCGGTAATTTTACATAGCAGTGTTGCCTTTTTATCTCTCAGCTATTATGCAGGCACTGTGGATAGCTTTGACTCTAGAAACAATACTCACAAGGTGAGTTCATGCATGTTTTTAGGTATTGGATGTCATTTTGTTTTCCTGGTATAATTTTCATCAATAATTCTGCAGCCATCTCGGGATCAATTTCTACTTTTTTTGGACATTTCATTACGCAGCTGGTTCGTGTTTGGTTTTTGCCTTTCTATGTCTATGCAAAATGCAAATATTAGTGCAGAAAAATAGATCATGTTCTTTCATGGTTGCATTCCTGGTTTCCATCAGTATGCTGACAGTTGCTATAGATAAATTTATTGAACACCACGAATTTCTGATAAAATGGTGGCCAATTTTGTGTGTGCCTTCTCTAAGTGGTTTCTTTTCACTAGCCTCATATTATGTTTGCATACAGAGTCTCATTACAATATTATCAGTTAGTATTGTTCGGGTCTTCAACAATAATATCATAGAGACTTGCCGAAGAAACAATAAATACCATAGAGATACTATGAATTGCAATCATTACTACTTCGAATTACAATCATACAATGACATTTTATATCTCAAATACTGCCAAAAACTTATGGGAAGTAATTACTTTATCATATGAAATAGTGGTGAATCTATACGCGTGTATTTGTGTTTATATACACACACATATCTTTATTGCTGAGCATTGTTTTGTTTTTTTTCAAAGGTTGTAGTATGTAACATCTGATGTCTTTGTTGACACTCGAGCAATACACACACACAACCATAGTTGTTAGTATTTTACGATACGTCTCGATACTATACCCAAATGATACCTATCTTACGAGTTGCATCGTTTTTCACATTATCTTGCGATACGTTTCAATATAATGAAAAAACGATTCGCGCAATATCAAAATGACGTCATTTTTACAATGCTTTTTTTATATACCATAAACGGTGAAACAACGTTGTTTCCCTTTGTGTTATTTTTTCATTTTTGGTTATATCTCAAACAAAAGGTGCTCTCGATCATTTTCTTTGTCATGAGACCATCTTTTATTTTGCCTGCATCTTATTTTTATTCTTATTCAAACAGCCAAAACCATAACTATATTTTGATATCTGTTGTGAAGGCACACAATTGTCTCTCTTTCGATCTCTATTGGACACACATCACACGAAATAATGAATGAGTTGAAATGGTATTTATATTACTTCAAATATTACAGATTTACATATTTTTAGGGGTGTGTATGTATACAAATTTTTTAAATTGAGCGTATCTTATGATACATGATACGTTACGATATACGATACATTATTTTTGAAAAAACAATGTACTTTTTGACTACCTTGTACACAAAATGCACTTAGCAGTCCTCATGAACCAAGACCATCATAATATAATCATGGACTATGTCTGCTATGTCTTGGCATTTTTATGGATTTTTTGACCTGCCTGTAGTGAATTCATGGTTTAAGGTCGCGGTGTCAACTCTCGACTAGGAGAGTTCTGAGACATTTCGATCGCTGCGTAATATCGGACAATACTACTTAAAAAGAAAATATTGAATATGACGAGAGATTCAGATTCAAATCATATCGCGGCATTACATAACTGTATCGGCCGATTTGGTGATGATAAATTGATGACTCGGGATTGACTCGGATACAACTTGTGCGAGATTCGGAAGTTATACGTATCGTGTAACGGTATTATCTCGGAAGATGCCGAGTCGGATACGACTTGGTTGGCTTATATCGGTATCGGTCGATACTTTGAACCATGTTGGTGATTTCAACTATAGTTGTCTGTATTTTACGATACACCTATATAGTACCAACCTATACATATCTATGAGTCGTATCGTTTTTCCAACTGTATCTTACGATATATGATACATATCTTATAATACGTTTCGATACAATAAAAAAATGATGCTCACAAGATCATTTTTTTAATTTTTAGTCTATTGAAACGATACATATCATATCACCTGTTATGTTGATAGTTGATACCTTGTCATATATAACAATTGCGCAATGTGTTTTGTAGATCAACTATGACAGTGGAGAGCTTGAAGTGGTAAGCTTGAAGAGCGAGAAGTGGGAAGCTTTAAACAATGATCTCCTGCTGGACAAGGTAATCCAAACAAAACTACCAAAATACTATTTTCAAATTTCAGAGCATAAATTGAGGTTAGGAGTTGTATTTTTGGGAAGCGCAATCATATCTGAGAATGCTCACCATTCCATGGATATCATCAGTGAGATGGACTGTATGCTGCACTGCATGGGCTGTATATCAAATGTTGTGTTGAATACCAATTAGGGCAAAAGATATGATATAGGAGTCAAAAACCCAGTATGCTCATTGCATCAATCACTCATTTAATATATTTTTTTTGTTGATAAAATTCATTTATGATCTGAATTGAGAGCATCCATCCACAATGTGTGAATAATGTCAAATTATCTTTACCTCGCTCACCCTTGTGTGTGTGTGTGTGTGTTTGGAAGCAAGGAAGATCCCTGCCATGACCAAGAATCAGATTGACTAAGAATACACTACACTATAAAACTGGAAATGCGCAGGCGTTGAACAACAGAGATACTTTCATTTTCTTGATGGTCAGAACACCCTCTCATCTTACTTCACCAAAACCGTCATACCATGCATGCATGTGTATATGGTGTTTGGAAGCAAGGAAGATCCCTACCATGACCAAGAATCAGATTGACTAAGAATACACTACACTATAAAACTGGAAATGCGCAAGCGTTGAACAACTGAGATACTTTCATTTTCTTGATGGTCAGAACACCCTCTCATCTTACTTCACCAAAACCATCATACTATAGGGTGCTTCAACTTATGTTTTTAGGAAAATGATACTTCGCCTTTTCTTGCGTTTCCCCCTTCCTCAAAAAAAAAAAAATTTATTTTTTAGTTTTTTGTATTGAAGAAACTCTGCCCTTTGCATCCATTGTCGTCTCATATTTGAATGAAGATTGGGCAATTTGGAATTCATGAAAAAATTCAGGGGGACATGTGTGATTTGCCCTTATGATCACTTCCCTATATTTCCTTTGAGCTACGGTATGTGCAAGTCATCACGACAAAGTTTTGTCCAAAAAAAAGAAAAAAACTCTGGTGGAAAGGGCAAAGTCTCTTCAATTCAAGAAGTGAAGGTGAATGGTGTTTAAATCAATAGTTTAGGAAGCAATGTGAAATTTTAGATCATTGTCTGAAGACAAAAAGCAGAGAAAAAATTGATCTTTTTACCCAATAACCAAAATTACATTGCTTCTTTAGATTTTAGTTCCATTTGCTAATTCTTTATAATGGGCTGTGCCAATTTTTTATATGTATTGATGTATCACTTAACAAGGATATAATACTGATGCAGGATTCAAGCGGTCTCCATTCACACCATTGGTAAGTTATCATTTCTCATGGAAAATGTTGTACATGGTAAAATGTCTTTCTTGCCATGTTTTTGTTGTACATTGTCGACATGTCTCAAGATCCTGCATTTATGGCCACTACACTTCACTTTCACTCTGTCTTCTCTTCATTTTCACTGTGGGTTATTTAGGGCTACATCAGAGCTTCATCTTTGAGTCATATTCGCATTACTGAAATTGTTAGCTTCATGCAAGTTATTAAATCCATGCTCTGTCCACTTAGACTTGGCAATGTCTAATTTGAATTGTTTTACGCATTCTATTTTATCGTTTATTATATTTCATTTCCTAGCTTCATATTTTTTATTGGGAAGGAATGCTGTTAGGAGTGGGGTGGTCTTTCTTTCAAATTCTTTTCTTATTTCTGCGCAATTGTAGCAAACATGTAATATGTTGAACTGGTGAGTTATGCTTCTTTTTTTTTTTCCAGATGGTGAGGCATGGTTGTTTTGATTCATGCATATTAGATAAAAGCCCCAGTGGGCTTCAGAATTCTTCTTTCCAAACTTCTCATCAGAAGTGATGCTCATTTGTGGCGGACATCTAAAATGGCATATTTGTTTCTCTACATAATATATTTTGCCTGGTACTTATTTGGATAAGTTGTATCTGCTTGTGGTCTCTTTATGTCAATGTTATATAAACTGTTGACCTGGTGCCAAGAATCAATCATAAACCATTGATAGAAAACTGAATCCTAAACTCGTCATCAATAATACCCTTAACTCGTCATAATTTTATTTTCTGTATACATTACAGTGTATGAGAGAAACATCCCAAATAATGACTTCTATCTGCCATGTGAAAAATATTTTAAATCGCAGAATACATCATGTTTACACAATCCATAGTTAAAGCAATAGAAAATTATAGTGATATATGGAATAGTTGATTACATGTTATATCAATTTAAACAAAATATAGAACGTAAGCAAATTTGTACCAACTTATTAAGAGAGTTTGTATCTCAAATTGAAATAATTAGGACCACCAAGGTGGATTTGTATACTTGAGGGCACAGTTCAAAATATCGGTTGAGATTGATACGACTTGGCTGAGTCATATCCGCCTCGGTTACCGCCGATACACGATCCGCAAATAACACAAAACTCAGGTGAATCGGTCTTGACTTGGTTACGACTCGGTGGTATCGACCCAACTCAGATGAATTGGTTGACTTGGACCAAGTTAGACTGAATCGGACTGATAAAACAAGATCTCAAACAAGCCACAAAGAGCCACCAAAAAAAAAAAAGGATGGGGGGAGAAGAAAGCAAGCAAAAATCATAGGCCCAGATATGCTATCTATCAATTTTCAACCCTAAATTAGTGACCCACTATAAGGAAAACAATAAACAAACCCTAAATTGCACTCCGTTTGCAATTATAAGAAATAGAAAAAGAATTGAAAGGATTTGAAAGAAAACTTGTGCAATCGAATGGAGAAAACCTCTGTTTCTTCTTCTTCATCTTCTTCTATCACGCTGCACAACAGGGACAGGCAGTAGTGCCCCAGCCTAATCCTTTCTTCCTAGGAAGTAGTGAGGATCGATGATCTCTCTCTCATCGTTTGTTTTCGATCGTCCCCCTCGACTCTCTCTCTCTCTCTCCTTTATGTATCACGTCTTTGCAATAGTCTTAATGGTCTAAGACTAGTCCAAAGACTCGTAAGTATTATAGCTTTAATACTAATACTATTATATATATATAAATTTCTTTGAGAAATCTTAGTGTAGATATAGATTACATATATATTATATCAATTATGAAATATAAATTATATAGGTATTAAGTACAACCAACATTCTCATACATAGATCAAAATACTATTTTTTGTATTTTTAATTTTTTGAATATCTATAAATAAATTCGAAAACCAAATTTTATTTAGATTTCGATGATCCTTATAGTAAAAATTAGTTACCTATTTTGGATAATTAACTTAGAGACAATTACAAAGGTTATAAATGATTTCGATAACACTCTTGTATTTTATTTTCACTAGGTTTAATATAGTAGAGGATATATTTTGGAAATATAATGTATTGATGTTATGATTTATATTTTTTAGAATTTTTCATGATTTTTGTAAGAATTTTTTGGGCCGTCTATCAAACTTTTTGTGTATCGGCAACGACCGTGCCGCGACCACATGATCGATGTGTATCAGTGTCTTCTGAGTTAATCACTTATATCGCGACCTTGAACCATGTTAGTAGAGTTGCATCACTCATTGTCAATTAGTTTTGGGTTGGATGCTTTAACATGGTATCAGAGCTGAATTTTGATGTTTAATGAGCCAAATCTCTTACCCATTTAAATTTTTCGATATGCATAGTTGTTTGTTTGTTGACCCTTACATGCGAGTGTGGGTCCCACGTGATGGGGGTTGATATGAGATCGTGTATTTCACATCGAATAATTAGGATTACCAAAGTTGGTTTATATACTTAAGGGGCCGCTCCGTCCATTCTCAATTAGTTTTGCATTAGGTGCTCTAACACAACTTAACAAGTAGTTTGCATATAAATTACAACCAAAGTTTTGTATTATTTCATTTTTTTTTGTTGTATTTAGTGCGGTCTATGAAGTACGACAGTTGGATATGTCATTCCTAAAATTATACCCACTATGAAACATAGGTTGGAAATGGGTTGTAAAAGTCTAAATTTTGTACTTTCATTCACCTAGTATGCAGTTTGGGATGTCTGTACATTATTTGTGCTCACTGCTCACATATATGTGTTGGATTGGACTTTACTGGTTTGACTGCAGTAGGATAATTTGTAAGATTTGAATGATTTATGAGTGTTTCATTGAAAATACTAGCTAGAGGTGCCATTTTGAAATGCATTGTGAAGTTTAAAGAATTTAGAGAATGAAGAGAAATCAATCATGTGAGAGGTAGAGAGTAGTAAAAATCGTACTCTACCTCTCACTCTCAACTTGTATTTATAGTTATCTAATAAAACGCAAATAGACTAGAATACCCTTAGAGAGGAAATTGAGTTTGATTGGGTGTAAAAATAATACTTTCTTTCAAGTTAATAAATTAGATTACAAGAATATATATAGCCTAAGAAAATCAGAAAAATCCTAGACTACCTAAAAGACAAATATACTCCTATTATAAAAATTTATATACACTCTCACTCTCCCTTTCAAACTCATGATGCTAGCCCGGAGAACATCGAGAGTTTGTCAAATAAGAATTGAAAATGAGCTGAAGTGTGAAACTTGGTGAAAAATCTTCAAGCTGTAGCAAAGAGTATACAAACGATAAAGTAATAGTACCCAGTTGAAGATGTTGACGAATAAAATAACAATTAATTTCAATATGCTTCGTGTGCTCATGAAATATTGAGTGAGCAATTTGGATAACACTTTTATTGTCACAGTCCAAAAGAGTAGGAGAGGATAGAACAACTCCAATATCAGCTACAAGCCAATGAAGCCAAACTATCTCCGCAGTGGTCTGTGCTATAGCACGATACTCAGCCTCAGTAGTAGAACGAGCAATAATTGATTGTTTCTTACTTTTTCGAGAAATAAGGTAATCATCCAGAAAAATACAGAAACTAGTTGTAGACTTGCGATCAGTATTATTCTTAGCCCCATCAGCATCAGTATCAGCATCAGCATCAGCATAAGCATAGGCGTGTAAAGTCAAAGAGGAGGTCGACGACAATAATAAGCTCTGAAATATAGTGTCGCACATATACTGTAAAACACGAAGTAAGGTAGTTCAATGAGTAGTATGAGGAGCAAAGACAAATTGACTAACAATATGTACTGTATATGTAATATTTGGGCGAGTAAAATGAAGATAAATTAAACAACCAATCAATTCACGATACAATGTAGGATCATCAAGAAGAACACCATCAGAACTTGAGAATTTGACATTTAACTCGATAGGAGTAGCAACGACTTTATCATCTGTTAAGTGGGTACTAGGGGTGCAACTTGGGCGGGTTGAGGGATCAACCCTAGCCTAGGAAGTATGGATACGGATACGAGATATGAGTACGATATGATACGGATACGGTAATGCAACAAAATTCCAAAAAAATAGAAATACGGGTACGGTCGGAATACGTTTATAAATATATATTTTTATATTTTTACTATTATATAATGACTTGATGTCTATAATTTTTAGTAATTTTTTAACAATAATAAACAACATTAACATTTTTTTATTTTTAAAAAATTATATATCGTCTCACTATGGTACATCTCCGAAGTGAACGTGATTAATTAAAGGAATGAAAATCAACATTTAACTATATTATTTGCTCAGAAGTATTTGTTGCCAAGATTATAAAGTAATCAACTTATTTAAACTCTTTGGACATGTGATGATGGATAATCTATAAAAATATTAGGCCCACATTATTTACCCAAAAAAATTAAAAAATTAAATCCATTTAAAACAAATAAATTTGAGCCCACTATTATCTACCCAAACTTATTAAAAAATCAAATATTTGACCTATCACAATCCACCCAAATCTATTAAAAAAACAAAATTTTTGGCCCAACATTAAAAACAAAACTTTTAGCCCACCCACCATTAAAAAACAAAACTTTTGGCCCACTTGACTAAGGGGAGAAAATGGTATAAAATCCCTAGTTGCAACTAAATAAAGAATAATTTTACTACGGACTTGTGATTGTGCGCATTGATAGAAAATTAGTGAAAAATTAATTTACATTTAATTCATATACAAAATTTTAGTGATTTTTAAAAAATTTATAGTTTATTGAAATATATAATTAGGTTAAAAATGTACTAAATTTTTTTTTTGTCTTTTTGTTAGGATTTTGCTTCGGCTAAATAAAAATTGAATTTACTATTTCACAATAATTTTGTTTTGATTCTTATTTTTTTGTTATTCTTGAACTGAATTTTTTTGTATCAATTTCGGCTAAATATTTTTTTATACCAGTTATATTTTGTCCCCTCATAGACATTCATGACTTCACCCCTGACAATATATATATATTTGGCATTTTTTATGTTAAATGGACTTCATGTATCAAATATAATATAATAAATATAACTATATTATATAGTGTGATTGATTAGAAGGAAAAAAAATTAGAGTGCTTAATTAAAGTGCCCACCCTGACCAGAATTCCTGGCTCCGCCCCTGTGTGTATGTGTGTGTGTATGTGAAATCAAGAGGTAGGGGTAAAGATTAAAGCTAAAAATTACATATACTTCTCCGTATATAGAAGTATCCACGAAATATTCATATATTTTATTTATTATTGAATATTTTTGGTGTGTATCTGATACATATCCTCGAGTATCCGATAAGTATAGTATTTGATACGAATTCGACCTTAAAAAAGTATTTGTGTTTTATAGACCCTAACCCAATCCTAAGTATAAAATCTTCAACTCTAACCCTAACCCTAAACTGACCTCAACTCGAGAATGCTCAGCCCAAGTTGATTTCGGGCAAACTCGGGTTGAAATCGGGTTAGTAATTCGGATTCAACAAACAATAATCTTAAATTAGGTGTGATCTTTTGCACAATGTTGGTCTATTACATAGGCTTACATCGCCTATTAAAATGAACACATTAAGACAACTTATTGAGGGCGGGGTGAGCTTTCTTTATATATAGGGGAGAGGAGAGAGGTTATTTGAGTTGTCTATCCGATGTGGGATGACAACATGTCTCTTTTTTACCTTTTTTATTTATCCCACATTGGTTATGTAATTTCTTTTCCATTTATAGTCCTTATAAATCATGTTTCACTCCCTCTTTAAATAATCATGATTACAAATATATATATTCATATTGTTTATATAAATATAATACATGAATTCGGGTTGAACTCGGATTTGGTTCAAGTTGAGCCCGATTTCATCAATTTGGGTTGGGTTCGGGTTAAACCAGTCAATCTGCGCTCTTAACCCAAGCCTTGTCCGAATTCAATTTGGGTTGAAGCTTTTCAACCCTAAGTCCCTAACCCTAAAGACCTCTATCCTAACACTATTTTTTTCAAGTTGGATTCGGGTTGACCCGCCCAAGTTGCACCTCTAGTTGGTACGATGAATAAACTCATTGGCATACTTAGACCGGGATAAAAGGTAGCCTTTAGGAGAAGAAACAACCTCAATACGTAAGAAATATTGTAGAGGACCTAAATCCTTCATCTCAAATTCAAGTAAAAGATGTTGCTCACTTAGTTAATAGCAACAATATTGGGACCAATGATAATCATATATCCACATATAATAAGAGAATAACTAATCCATGGGTGGAACGACGAACAGATAAAGCAGGATCATGAGCACTGAAAACAAAACCAATCTGAGTAACAACAGATTGAAAACGTTTATTCTAAGCTCTGGGGACTTGCTTTAGACTATAGAGAGCCCGACGCAAGTGACAAGCATAACTAGTAGGATGAGAAAGACCAGGAGGTGGGTGCATATAAATCTCTTCATTGAGATACTCATTCAAAAATGCATTTTTAACATCAAATTGAAATAGAAGCCATTGATGAACTGTGACAACATAAATCAGAGTACAAATAGTAGTCATTTTGGTAACAGGAGGAAAAGTTTCCTCGTAGTCAACACCATACCCTTTAGCAATTAATCGAGCTTTATAACGCTCAAGGGAACCATCAGAATGAGTCTTAACCTTGTAAACCTATTTGCAACCAACATTATTTTTACTTGTTGGTGAAACTAAATCCCAAGTATCAGCCTTATCAAGAGCATCCAATTCATCTTGCATTGCGTTAATTCAATTAGGATCAGTACAAGCCTCTTTATAAGACTGAGGTTCAAAATATCAGCAAAACCAAGTCTCGTAGGTGGACTGTGAGTGCGAATAGGATACCGTCGTTCAGGTGGAGCAGAGGAGTGCAATAGTGGGTGAGACTTTAGGGATTGCGATTTGATAGGAGAAGCTCTGATATCATGAAAGTTTTATTGGGTGCAAAAATAATACTTTCTCTCAAGTGATAACCTAGATTACAAGAATATATATAGCCCAAAAAAATTAGAAAAACCCTAGATTACTTAAAAGACAAATATACCCCTATTGTAAAAATTTATATACACTTTCATAGAAACCATGGTCAAAATTGGGTTTAATGGGTCTAGCTGGGCAAGTGGAAACCATTGGCCCAAACTAGGTTAAATTTAGGGCTC
The DNA here is from genome assembly GCA_951799425.1 of Ilex aquifolium. Taxonomy (NCBI): domain Eukaryota; kingdom Viridiplantae; phylum Streptophyta; class Magnoliopsida; order Aquifoliales; family Aquifoliaceae; genus Ilex; species Ilex aquifolium. The sequence continues at coordinate 23,435,684 of OX637402.1, forward strand.
TAGGTGGGCCTCATGCGCCTAGGCATGCCAATACTGCTCGTGGGGATGTCATGTGCACTATTTTTCTTGTTAAGGTAAATCAAAATTAGAAAGCTCTATTTGGTTTAACTAGTGTCCCAAGTTGAAAGAGGTGTCAAATACTATGCATCGTTGTGTCGCAGAAGATGAAATACCATGGTCTATAACTATCAGTTCTGGGTTTTTTGCGACCACTAACTCATTTTCAATCCAAATTCAGTGATTCAAAAGCCCCAAAATTAAGTTATGAGTGTGGACGGTTAAATTTACCTCAACCAAAGGCTATAAGAAGGGATCAACCCTTTTACGAAGATCCCTTTTTTTTTCTTTGGACCCACCATGCCCTCTATCTCTTTCGATCGGTAAAGGTTGGTTTTGTCTCTAATCTTTTTGGTTTCGATCAGACGACTACTTTATTTCATTGATCGTTAAGTCAATCATTCAGAAAGTACAACACTCACACTCACTCTGGTCAGTACGTACAGTCACCAATCCCGTAAATCAATGGGCAATGCCCGTAACTTAGACAACTCTGCTAAGTAAGACAAGAAAGCGATTTGCTTGGTTGTCAAGTAAAGTAACTAAGGTTGTGGTGTAAAATACTTAACTATACAAGGGGCTGTATACGAGCCGACTAAGAAAAAAGAAAGTAGCCCCTTGGGGCTTAGTGAAAGGCTTAGTTTTAGTCACTTTATGCCGGCTAATCAATGCTACGGGATTAGTCCTAAGGCATAAAATAATGAAAAAGAAAGAGAATAAAGACTCAAATACCTGAAAACAATACATAAGTACATGAATACTTCTATTAACATCGAGTACTTGCTCTTTATTATGTAATCGAGAATATCCACGAATTTGAGTTCGAGGATTATGGTTTTCACGAGTTTCAAACCCGAGACCTTTAAATCCATTATTTTTCCAAAACAACCATATTTTATGCGACTTAAGAAAATGTAATTTATGCTCAACCTTTTGGATTAGATGAAAATTACAATAATGCCCTGTTCTAGAATATTCTTCATAGTCTAACAATGACTAAGAAAAAAACTAAGATTTTATTGCAAGTACATGAAGTTTGTAGGCTTGCATGATAGGTAAACTTTTTGTTTTTTTGCTGATAAGGTGCTATTGGTTATTGTTATTTGTTAATCACCTCAAACCAACTAAGTTTATATTGGCTATTAAGCGAATGTTGTTCAGTGATTGATAGATTTGATTTCTGAAGAAATATGTTTTCTGCAATAGATGACGGATGTAAACAAGCAGGATCTTTTTGTTCTCACAGAAATGGTTTCTTCCTTTTTTGTTTCCATTGTAAGTCTTGCTGCTTTACTATGTATTCTCACATGGATTACTGCAGTGATTGTGGGGAGCAATCTTCTATTAGTAGTCAAAGGGAAATGGTTGATGCTTCCAATCGAGAGAACTTACCAAAGAAGGAAAAAATGCAATTTCATCACCGAAAACTTCATCTGGCTGGTAACAATCTATACTCTGAAGTAATAAAAATCACATATTCTTTAAGTTGTCTTCCTTGTCGACAGCATTCATATGTGTCAAGCCAGACATCAGAATTATGTTGTTCTGTTGAGCAAATGGATATTTTAGTAGGTTTGCATTATCATAACAAAACCTATCATTGGTTTTATTCCACTTGAAGTAAAATTCATCTTGTTATTTTCATTGCAGAGCCAGACCCTCAATGTTATGCAAGTCCTCAATTTTTTCCGTTGGTCATTTGCGGAGTGTTTAATTAGTTATATCTTTACCTTTACCTCTGTTGGGGTTTCCATTTGATCTTCTGGGGTACAAACATTTGGATCGATCATAATCCGTAGGTTATTTTCAATGGCAAATGAGATTTTTATGAGACGGGAATCACTATGTTTGAAGCTTCACTTTGTCTTCAACTGAGTCCATTTGGTAATCTAACACTTGGATGCAGAGGTCACTTCAATATTTAGATAAACATGCAATATTGTTTTCTACCAATGATTTGATGACTTCTCTCTGTTATTCTATCATTCTGGGTAGTAAATGGCTTCTTGTATAGAAACAGTAGGCTGCTTCAGTATTTGTGGAACATCCAAATGCTATCATATAGCTGGAAAGATATTCCAGTCAAGCTCCAACAATCAATACTTCTAAGCTGTTTTATGGGTGATTCTGTAATTTCTGGGTGCAGCGAATCAAAAGAAGGGACAAAAAGTTTCTGTTGACACATCAGCATCTGAAGTCATCGGTGTGAATGAGGATGCTGTAAGATTTACTATTTTTTATTCTTTAGTTCCAGTTTATCTATTTTCTGCTCATAAGTGTGAGAAAGTTTACCAAGAAAGCAGGACATTGCATGAATGTTATTTACAATATCATGTAATTCTTCCCAAATTTGTCCTTTTTTCTTGATCATCGCTGAATAACTGCAGTTTCTGTTCTATAAAAAATATTTTTATCTGTTGTCTCCCGTCAAATCCAAATGCTTGTAATTATCTCTGCATCAGAGCAGCAAAGAACCATTTCAATGTTAAGATTCCTTGCATTTACTTTTTTTTTTTTGTCTCATTAATTATATTAAAGAGTTTGGAATCTTGCATGGAGAGTAGGAGACTTGATCCAACTAAGTTTCTAAAAACGGGTGTGGGAATATGGATTAACTTTGTTTTAGGATTGATGTTATCGTCTTATATATTGATTCTAGTACGATGAGGAGCTTTGTATTTGTGGGTAATTCAAATATATACTCAGGGTGGCTGGGTATCTAATTAAACTATGAACATACACTTGCAGTTGAATTTTGTTGTTTTCCCTTGTAGTGATTAATTTTGTGTTGTATATTTTAGATTGCTTGAAGGACTCGGAGACGGAAAGTATGAGTTATTTTTATTTCCTGGAACTGCAAGCTGCAGTTCTTTTCTTTAGACGGGAGCAGCTTGGCATGTAGATTCATAAGTAGCACCTTTTCTTTTTAGACTGAGACTGACAAATGATTCTCTTCAGCGCTTTTTATTTATATCATCAAATATTGCTGTATAGGTAGGTGTTCCTTTGTAAGTAGCATGCGTTTATAATTGCATGTTGTTAGTAGTTATGTTAGGGTTTTTTTTTTCGGCCAAGTCAACTTTCTTTGACTGCTGCCAGAATGTTGGACTACTAATCGGTAATGCCAGCTAATTGATAATTCAAATCTCTCTCTCTCTCTGTGGCACGAACGCTTTTATTCTGATGCAAGCATGCATTTCGGTATAACTGCATGGATTCTATAATGAGATGCTGGTTGTGATGTGAGTGGAATTTGATCCCAGCTTATTGTTTGATGCGTTGGGTTGGTTTGACATTTATTCGAAATAGAAACTGGCTTCCAATTGATCAGGAGTTAGTAACGGGTCTTTGGTTCAATGATATTATTTGTTTTGTGAATGTTTTGTTTTTTTATAGTCAAATGTTCTCCTCTCAAAAAAAAAAAAAAAAAAAAAAAATTGATCAGGAACTTGCGTAGATGGAATTTTGCACCATTTTTTCCAAATTCTCAAAACTGAGCATTGTGCAACAATGAGTGTTGGACTACAACCATCAACCTGATATCAACTTGAAATATCATAATGATCAGTCAACTGACCATAACATATCAGGTTGATAATGTCATTTGACTGATCATTATGATATTTCAGGTTGATATCTGAGTTTAACTCTAATTCTAGGGTTGGTTTATTAATTTTGGACATGACATTATTAAACATGAAGATGACATGACAGGACAGGATCCATATGCTTCATTCATTTGTCTTTCAACTTTAGATTTCAACTTTTTTGTGGTGATGTGGAGCATCTTGAAGCGAAGCTTCAAGTCCATGTGGCTCAGTGGTATAAACTTAACCTCCTTATAGCGTGGTAGGGATCGAGCCTTGTAATTGGCATTTATGCTTAAATTTGGTTTGAATGGACAACTTTTGTTTTCTGATAAGTAGATTGGAAAAACCAGTACTAAAAAAGGAATAAAAAAAAAAGGCAATAGAAATGAATATATTAAACCTAAAACACAGGAAAATAAAAAATAAAGAAAAGTATGAAGTATAGTCAAGTAAATTTTTAAGGCGAATGTACATAATGAAATTTCATGAATTTTTATAGCATCAAATTAAGAATTAAAATTTTATTTCGAAATGGTCGTAACGTTTGAAATATTTTTGTTTTTTAATGAGATTAAAATAAATCAGTGATAGAATCAAAATTCTAATATTTTGAGGTGTTCCACAATATTTTGAGATATTTTGTAATATTTTAATGCATTTTCTCAATTGTTTCAAGGTATTTCGAGATACTTTGGTATATTTCGACCAATATTTTGAAAAAATAATTCTTAAATTCTTAAATTTTTTAGTTTTTTTCTTATTTTTTGAAATGGGTCGAAACGTTTTCCGTTTTCTAGGTAGTCGAAATAATGTATCGAAACGAAATTTTGATTCGTGTATTAAACAATATAATTCGTTCACATGGGCTTTTAATGATGTTTCAGTCTCACTTTACCTTTGTGTCTTGTCATCAAATACGTTTAGAGATAGATTTTAAGTAGGACCACGGGATCAACATTAAATAGCAATAAGATGGGGCAATTCTAGCTATTTACTCATAGTAATTCTTTATTTTGATTAAGTTTAATACTGCAATCAATATTTAGTTATTAACAAGACAATTTATTTTTAATGACATTTTAAATTCATCTTGTGTCAAAATTTATTTAATTTATTTTTTATTCATATATAATCGTGTATAGTCAGACTGAGATCGTGTTATGTATTTTTTATATTTAGTTGAGTTTATATATCGTTTAGTCAAGTTCGGTTCATTTATTAATGGGATCTGACAGGTCCATCTATTTAACATTAAAATTTTAAAATAACCAAGGCTAAATTAAAATATGTTTATTCTATATCAATTTTGTATTGTGATCATAGATCACAATTACAAATGGGTAGAAACTAATTTTTAGGGCACAAATTAATAAAAGTTCAATGCTTAGTGGCTAAGGGATAAAAATTTAAGCGACGGTCACGTGGTATTATCAACCGGTGATAGAATACTAAAGAAATTTAATGGGCTCAATTATTTTAATAATTACTGATACTATTTTTATCATGTTAAAATAATAAAAATTATTAATTTTTTTTTTTTTTATAAATTTATAATTAATTAGTGATACCGTACCACCGTTGCATCCTATATTTACTCGAACAAGACCAACTTGAAACCAAACACCTTCTTCAAAACCCCCGAACGCTCATACCAGTTCGACGCGGTGGTGCGCAAGTTCTTATCCTGCGCACATTCACTTGCTTCAGCTCTACAATGGCGAAGTTAAAGACCGATTCTCCCCTCTCTCGTCGCATCGTCCTTTCTTTCTTGGACTTCCTCGATTCCGGTAATTCTCTCTCTCTCTCTCTATATATATATATATATATATATATATGCATATATAGTTATGTATGTTGTGACATATGTGTAATCATAAACTGGATCACTATACTGTTCAAAAAAGAACTGGATCACTATAGCATGTTGCTTCTCGATAATTACAAGTGTAATTACATTTATATTGAGTTATTCTTTTTGTTAATTAAATAATAATGCATTTATTTTTGTTTGAAGTAGTAAAATTGAGGAACTGAATAGTTCCTCGATCATAAAGTCAAGCTTATTGCTTATTGGAAAAATGTGTCAGGAAAGACATATCAAGAAGTTGTGAAAAAGGGAGTGTCAATGAAGGGATTTTTGGTTCAGTTTATCTGGACTGCCGCATAATATATATAAATAGCTGGCTCGTTGACTTATTGGCCGGGCTTTTAGACTTGAAATGGCCTTTCCTACATAGAAAATCAAGTGGCATGTTAGTTGATAATCTGCTTTAGTTGCTAAGCTAGGATTAGGGTATGTGCATTATTGGATAAGGTGCACACATCTGGGATAAATCTGCTATGTGTTCGCCAAATATATGATTTAGGCAATTGGAATGATGGTTAGAAGTAGAACTATTAGATTCAAATTTGTGACAGTTTATTGGACCATTTAAGGCATAAAATAAAGAATGTATATGCACACACATACATCTAATATCAAATAACATCGCATCTTGTATTGCTAGGAGTAGGGCTTTTGAGGTTCCTTAGAGTGATGTCAAATAGCCTTGTTTGATGTGGCAACCTTCATAGGAAAGCCTGCCAAAGAAGCAAAAGTGATTTTACCCTCCATATAGGTACTATATTAGCACACCAATACTTCGGTTGTGAGAGAACAATTAGTAGCATTGCACAGGAAAGGGGGGAAAAGCAAAAAATGTGTGTCATGTTAGGGCATTTCAGTAAATAGGTTTATGATACATCAGATCTGTGAGATTTTGTGAACCGAACTCGAACTCGCGGGCCTTGATCATATATATATATTATGAAAATTGGATTTGGACTCATTATGTAAGACTTTCGCAAATGGAATAAAAAAATGAAAGAAATCTTTACAGGTGATCGGGCAATAATAGTAAGTTCAAATTCAAAACAATTAAATCCATATAATGAAGACACTATATAAATCAGTCCAAAAATAAAGCCTGAATTAAACACTACCTTAGGCTCTTGCGCCTACACCTGACATTTGGTATGATTCTCCTCCCTGTTGCCATTGTGATCCTCATCACCTAGTATATCTCTTAGAGTTGCAACATTTGTGTTTTAGAAAATGCAATTATGTAAACTACGAGATCCTTTGCATTAAAAAACTGACTTATCGTAAAAGAGAACATATAATATTTGGAAGGCACTGAGATGATTCTCGTGGTATAAAAGTAATTTGGTTTTCAGCGGATAAGAATTTTCATTGTTTAGAAGTTTTGTTTAAAATGTATTGAGATTCCAGTGCCTTCACGTATTAGGTTCATGGCTCTTCTTTTTCTATAGCCGTATGTATATCATTGTTGATTATGCTCTTGTTCAGCTTTGAAGATCATTTTCTTAGTTTGAAATTTGTGGTAAAGTAGCAGTATTATTGTTTTCTTTTTGTTCTTTCAATTATTGGAGGAATCGAAGCTGCCTTGGTTGTTAATCCACTTATAGTTTATGTCTTTTCTTTGGTACAGTTGAAGCCGCCCCTGATGTTGATGTTGAAGGTCTTGAGGTTGCTAAGGAATGTTTGGCAGAGGTTTTTCAGATTGATCCATCTTCTGTTGATAGTCTGCCAAAAGTTGATTCACTGATTGACATATTCAGTACACCAGAAGCAACTGAGTGGCATGAGATCAAATCTGATCTTAGTCATGATTGTCAGGGATTTTCAGCAGATGCTCCTTGTTCTTCCTCAACACAAAATGCTATCGATGCTGGCTTTGCAGAGGCACCAAAACCTATGGTTCATGCTTCAGCCACCCCTCTTTCTCTTTATAATTCCTCCAATCTGCTGTTATATTTCCATTACTTGGTTTTCTTTGTAATCCTTAAAACTTACAGTTATTAATCCTTATAAACAGTTCCACATCTTGATGACATTATCTGTTGTCTGATGCTATTGCTCTGGCATTGAATATATGTCAACTAATATAGATTTGTTGTTTGGTTCTTGGTTTGTAAATACTTTCTTTGTGACAATGTAGTTCTGTTTTTTATTGTCATTTATGAAAGTTTTGTGCTGTTTAGTTGACGTCAATGTGTTTTGGAATGTAAAAATATAGATTCTTATACACCATTTTGTGTTTTCTGGAAACAAATTGAATAACAACATTCATTTCTTTGTCATCCACCATGACCAGTTCGCCTTTTTCTACAGACTTGGGTGGCTTACAGGAGATGCACAGGAAGATTCAAAATCTTCAAATGATTGAAGTTTTGAAACTAACTAAAATTAATCATGCAAGGTTTCTTAAAAGCTAGGTCAGCCTTTGCATAAAAGTGGTTTCTAAGTAGACACAAAGTTCATTTAGAAAAGTGAATAGAAGTACAACCATGACATTTTGTTTATCTACTTAACATTAGATTTTTAATTCATTGCTTTTGTTACTATGTGGTTGTGACCAAAGACTATAAACCAAGGTTCCAACTGTATGTGTTGTTTAGGTATACGAGTTAGGTTTGGGGAAGATTATATTTATCACTTGTAATGTATGCCACTATGCCGGCATTTCTATGTGGTCCTTGAAGTTCCGATTACCATAATCTAATCCCTTAAGTTTGGCATATGTTTCAATTATGTCCCTCCATCCTAATTTGTTATAATTTTGTTATGGAAAGCCTACTCATGATGCACAAGTGACCAAGCCATGGGGGTAATTTTAACCAAACAGAAATTTCTTTATACCCAATCAACAAAAACACCAAATTGTGCTAGGACAAAAAAACCTAGCTACCAAACAAGGCCTACCCCTATTTATAATTAAGATTCTCTCTCATTCTTGTAGCCACCTCCATCGCACCCCACCTACCCTCCAACTACATCAATCCTCCACCATCACAAACATAAAGACACATATCCCCTCACCCTTTAGCAAGTCCCCGACTCGTTGGACACCTTGTGCTCTCTCTAATTTGCTCTGCGCAACCCCTACTTTGATTTTTTGCCCACTTCTCCACTCCACCTCCATTTTCCCTTGCCAATCCTTCTCAATCTACCCCACAAACCTGCCCTAACACTTGATCCCCTCCGCACCACAACAACCACAAAACTTGCTCTCCCCAGCCCCTAGTATCCCCTCATAAGGCACCCTAGAGCCCAATTATTCAGCGATTGAACATAGTGAGTCGACTCAATAATTCGCCTACCCAACAACCCTATTCATTAATTAAACCCATCTCCGACCCAACTCATCAATTTAACCATGTTCAACACGTATACATTTAGACATATATGCATGAATATACGTACCACAAAAAGACATAGAAAGATCAGACAGATAGAGATAGAGTTGTTGTCCTTGCACCGATGCCATTATCCCATAGACTAGAGGAAGGTTTGTCTGCCTCTTTCTTCTCAGCTTGTGGTCTAATCTCTCTCTTGTACATATATGTATCATTAAATGTATATGTTTGTGTGCGCTTTGACAGAGAGAAGTGAGACAATGAGGAGGAAGGTTGAGGCAGTGAGGGAGGATGGGTGGAGGGCAAAAAGCTGATGTGATAGAGGTGGGGGGATTGTAGTAGACTGGTGTTGGGGTCAATGTTTGCATTGTGTGTGCAGGTGTGAATGGTGGAGGTGACTCCAAGAGAGAACAAAATAATCGGTATAGTTTGGCAACATCACAATTTTGGTCATATAATAGGTTTAGGTATGATTGGCAATTGGGCTGAAAATTTTCTTGGTTAGAAAGACCCTCATTGGTTGGTCATATATATGCAAGTCAAATGCAGTTAGTTCCCAACAAATTTTTGATAGAAGCAGACTGAGTGGCTTGATTGAAGCATAAATCAAACTTTGATTGTTGCAATTGGAACAATGGGAACTAAATAGAAATGAGTGGTATACTTCGAGTGGGTAAAAGGTAATTGACTCTTAGTTTTTTCGCTAAACATTATTGAAATCACAGTCATGTTTTATCATTGAAATTTATCACCACTAGAATGCTTTTTGATATGATAGTTCTTTTAGTATGATGGTTTTGTGCTATGAATTTGTTTTCATTTCGTTTCTTGTTACCCCACATTATCAGGGTGAGGATTGGACAACAGAAGAAGCTCACAATCAAGGTAGAGTTCCACTCTTTCTTGTCTTGGTGTTTTATTTGTACTAGTAAATGGACTCCTTTGATGATGTTGTAACCTGATTTTTTTTATGATGTTAGGGTTGGAGCTTTTTAAGTAAATTAAGTTATTGCTCCCTTTGTCACATGTCTGGGCTTGTTTATGCTTCTTGGATATTGGTCTCATTTCTTTCATGTTGACTATTTGTGTTTTGGAACCTACCATGCTTTAAAAACTCCATATATTTTCTTCCATTAGCTGTTTCCAACTACATTTCATCGGCGCTTTTTTGTATCTTAGGTTGGTAAATGATAGTCTCTGAAGTATTTGAACATTTTTCTAATATGGTTGCATATCCTTCAGTTTTGTGTTTGTTAATTTGAAGGCACCTCATCTTTCTCTTGCTCTTCTTTTTCCCCTCTTCAGATAGTTTTTGGCTTCCTATTAAAAGAGGAAGAGAAGGAGAAGGGTGATAGTTCTCAAGTTGAGAGGATTGTAAATTATAGTTGAGTGAGTGGCATGCGTGGAGAGGAGAAGTTAATGTTTTGCTTGCATAGAAGAGCAAGGCCAAATATATTGCAGCCTATGAAGTTTTCCCTATTTGTTAGGACAAGGTTTGATGGTCTGGATTCTTTGAATCTGTGGTCGTTTGAAAATGAAAACGATAGGGATAGATAGGCGAAGAAACTTCTTTTGAAATAGTGATAGAAATATTTCACCTTATATGCTTTTGTTTTCAAACCATCATTCTTTATGATATCCAGGTGTCATATTGGTCTATTACGTATTACAATTATTGACTATTGATTATCCATTTTTATAATTAAATTGTTCATCATGCTATTGGCAGGGATTTCTAAGGATGAACTCTTTGGTCAATTATTTGATGCACTTGAAAAAATCCACTATTTTAAGACTACATCTGATGGAAATGACGACCAGGTTCAGCTGGATAGGGTGACAAATTTATTTCATAATGCTCTAGAGGTATGATTTATACTATAAAAGATTTACTTTTGTTGCACCATGAAAAACGAAATCCTGATAAATTTAGTTACATGAGAAATTGCAAAACTAAACTTCATGCATTCATGCTCGTTAGTATTCAGTTTTTGACCAGTTCCGTTTCAGTGTTCAGTGTTGCAAATTCAGCGTGCGTACTATCAGAGAATGCCTTGTTTGATCCATTAAATGACTATTTAAATTTTGGTGTTGCATTTCCTAGTATCCTTATTTTTTCAGAAAAAAAAACAAAAGATACGTGCAGCTTGCAGCTCTTCCATCTGACATCTCACGCATGCTGATGTTTAGTTTTGCAAAATTTTTCTACTGTTAGATTGAGTTATGCTGCTCATTACAAGCTTTCAATTATATCCAAGAGTTTTGAACAATAATTCTCCTTTAGCTCTTGTGGATTATTCATTTCATGTTATTTCATGCTAAAGTTGAGAGAAAACGACGTCGGAAGAGTTAAATACTATCAATATTCTGAATTTATTGCCAGAAAACTCTTCTTTTGTACCATCGCTGTCCATTTCTAATTGCTTTTTGTGAAGACACAATTAGTAAGATAAGGGGAAAAGGCTAAGTTTCTAGTTTTTCACTCCTGCTCTCAGCCATATTCTGTGGTACAAGAGTTACCTGCTCTCTGGGTGGTTGATTAGCATGCTGTGAAATAATAGTTTTACAATATTATCGCGGTTCTGACTGCTGCCATTGTTCTTTCAAGTAGATCTACATCTACTTAAATGACAGGTGGCATACAACTTGATATGCCTCTTTTGAACTTAATATCTTCCGGGAGGTGAAGTTCATATATTTATCTTATGTTATTAATATTATTTTTTAGTCAATTAGTACCTTTAGCTGCGCAAGGAGTGATGCTTGTTTTAGTCCATTTTATTGGCCTAGATACATTCTAGTCAATGATTGAGGTAAAATAAAACATAACTCCATAACCAATACATACAATTTACTATTAGGCATCATAATTAACGCACAGGCATTGCTGTATGGCCATGTAACATTAGCCCCCAATGGAATCATTCAAGCAATGGAGACATAGCTATATTCAGAATATTTTTGGGGGATAAAATGAGTCTGAAAATTGCTTGAATGCCTATCATTGGTTGTCAAGAAAGGGGCTGCAGTTAATGTTAGATACATTATACTGGTTAGTTTGATGGGGGTGTATATAAGTTGATAATTAAGGTGCTTTTTTTGCTTTTTCTTGTGGCATAAACCATGTAGAGAGGACGGATTTGTGTGGGTGATTCTGCTGGATGTTCGTATGTTTTTATGGCATTGGGAAAACAAAAGGCCTTTAATTTTGTGGGCATCTGCTTTTATGGCTGTATTTTAGGTAGTGTGAATGGAAAGATTTTGCAGAATTTTTGAGGAAAAGGTTGAGGAAGTGTAGTTGTTTAGAGCATCTCTAGCCCTTACCCACTTGTAGACCCAAATTTAAATTTGAGTAAAAAACCTCAAAAATCCATCTCCAACCCTTTACCCAAAACCATACCAAATCAAAGAAAACTCTAACCTAGACCCAAATCAAGAGAGACTCAAATCCTTTACCCAAAAAGCAACGGCCACATTCCTAGCTCAAAACCCTCCCTGAAAACAAATCTCAAAAGCCACAGCAAGCCTTCTCACTCTGCCTCCCTCCCTTCACATACCCTGTTTTTCTCTTTTCTACAAACACCACAACATCAAGCTGTCGGAATACCCTCAGTATAATGGTGGGATGGCTTGTGAAGAAATCAACTCAATTTTGGACTCCACCGATTTCACCGTTCCTATTTTTCTTTTTCACTTTTTGCTGTACTGTGCATTACACTGGGAGGGAAGGGACTATTGAGATGGAAGGTAGTTTTTGGGGGGAAATAAGTTAAAAAAAAAAAGAGGGAAAACAAATTTTAATGAAAAAAATTGAAGAAATGAGATTTTAGGACAATATGGGAATTTTTTAAATGATCCGAGTATAAATTTGGATTTGTCCATTGGAGTGGTTCACATCAAATCATGCTTTTCACATAAATTTTTACTCAAATATGAGTAAGGGTTTGAGTGGTGATTGGAGATGGTCTTAGGGGATCGAGTTATGTTTCTGACATATTTTTGGGTAGTGCTGACTAATGAGTTTCCAGACTTCCCATGCTCGAAATCTGTCCCTTCAGGTTTGTAGCAAGGCGATCCACACGATCACTAGTTTGCTCTTGTCGAGCCTCTTCGACGACACTAGCCTACAGGTTCTTCACACTAGCCAGGTCTTTGCCTAACCTTTGGCTCTGATACCACTTGGCACAGCACTAAGCTCTTCAAGCCTACAAACCGTGGCACCTTACTAACAGTCCGTTGTAGCAGAGTAAGCTTAAAAAACCCTTACTATCTTATTAGTAAAGCCTACACGTCCTTCCTTAGTGAAAATTAAAGCGCTAACGTGCATCCAACATAATCATTTTGTGATTGAGGGAGGTTCTTTTTTTTTTTTTTTCATTTCCTGTTGCTTTTTTTTTGATTTCTGTTGTATTGGGTGGATATCTTATCCACCATTTTTGTACTGTCCCTACTTGCTATGGGATGAAAGTGTTGCTTCTTATCAAAAAGGGAAAAAAAGGTGCTCTCATTGAGGCTTCAAATGGTGTAGGCAATTTTTGAGATCTGTAATGCATTTGTGGTAGACACATAGATTCTTGATACTGTCTTTGTCACCATTTGTCTTATTCTAGAGTTAGATGGTGAGCCTGGCTTATTTTGCAAGTGGATTTCAAGGTGGTGTACGATCATGTTAATGGTAGTTTTCTTCTTTTAGGAGTTTTCTTCTCAGTTTTGAAGTGGATAAGTTTGGGGGCTAGATAGAGGAAGTGCACGAAAGGTTCCATCTCATCAGTCAGGTTCTCAGTCATCAAGTACTCCAGAATCTTCTCCAGCTTGAGACTAGGGGATTCCCTTTCACCTTTTCTCTTTCTCAGTGTGATGGAGGCGATAAGCTGATGTCCTCAGGAGCTGACTCTGGTGTATTGATAAGGAGTTTTAGGGTGGGTGGGAAATTGAATGAGAGCAAAAGTGGAGGGGTTCTAAGTGCTTGGCACTGGCCATGCTGTTAGTACCTTTCAGCAACATATGTACCTGAGAATTTGCCTTCTGGAACCTAGTTTCCCCAAAACCTAATACCTTTATGATTTACGTCAATGTTCAATAGAATTCTTACGGAACCCATTGTTCTGGAACACTGAAGTTATTGTTCACATGTATTATTCTTGTTTCTTTCGTTAGTCTTGGTGTTAGGACAAGAATAAAGGAAAAGTAACAAGCTTTTGCCAGTAAATAAGCTTGTGCATTACAATGTTTAAAGGAACGACCATTGTGACTAGAACTACCTAAAACATTGTAATGATTTTGGTCTATTTTTTCTCTCTCATGATATTATTATTTATTTCTTGCACCAGCTATGGGTGCTAGTTCTTGCTTTTTTTCATTCTTCCCTCCAAATTTCTTGACAAGCTAAACACATTATTTGTGACATCAGGAAATGCAAAAATCTGGATGCCAGAGATTTGATCGCAAAAACCTGGCTGAGACTTTGAAATCACAAGGTATTTTCCTGCGGCTAGCTTTCGCATGAGTTAAGAGTTATGGGTATTAAAATTTATAATAGCATCATCATATTTTCTGACATGTTCGAGAAAATCTTACTCCATTTATTCCTCGGAGTACGTCATTATAATCCCAGCACATTGTTTTGGAAAGCTTAAATGAATACAATTATGAGCTTGTCATTACTACTATTGCAAAAGTATTCTGTTGAAAAACCAAAGGTTATTGAAGAACTGGGTTTGATTTCTTCTTGGACTTTTGATATTGGACAATATTTAGGGACACCAATCTCTCTCTCTGTGCACACACATACGTGTGTGTAAAATTGTATTTTTGGACAAGCTCTTCCGAAAATATTCTTCAGCAGTGGCTATGTTTCTCTTTCACTTCTTTATTATTCATGCAGTTGTCTTATTGGGTGCTCATGCACAGAGTAACTCTATTGCATCTGCATATCATGCTCAGTTAATTTTGCTTTCAATATAATGCAAATCTGAATTTCCTTTTTGCAGGTAACAAGGCCATGCAGTCGAAGCTATATTCCGATGCAATTGAGCTGTATACTTTTGCAATTGCACTGAGAGAAGATAATGCTGTTTACTATTGTAACAGGTGCAATACTTACTGAAAAATTCATGATATATGTTGAATGTGAAGCCTTATTGGTTGCAACTTAACGAATTTGCTCAAATTTTCAGCACGAATAAGAGTGGGGGAGTGCTTTTCAAATGATAAATAACTACCATGATAACCATCATTTTACCGATTGTTTTCTTTCCTCCAATTGTTTATAATCATTCTCAACTTATGTTTTTTTTTTAGGGTGAGCAGGTGGGGAAAGGGAGGTGGTTAAGGGTTTGAAGTTTGTATTCAAGTCCTACATGAGTGTAGTGCTATGCTAATCAATTTCAAATTCCTGAATGATACAAACAATTTATTTCTTTCGTAGAAGAAGTAACTATTAGCTAAGCAAAGGGCTCTGGATGGTCATAATTATCATATCATATAGAATTCTGAAACCACCCTTCATATATTTTCTTTTGTCAACCAATTTTTAGCATATCAGATACTATGGAAGTAAAAATAGAATTCTGTTGGATGATTTTTTTAATAAATGAGAATTTGAACAATTTGGGGAGTCCTGTTGGCATTTTCTGCTTATGATAAGTCACTTAGTTGAGCTTTTGGAGCAAGCCCCTTTATGTTTTTTGTGCTGAGGTCAAGGGTTCAAGTCCCCTCTCCCAAAAAAAAAAAAATGTTTTTTGTTCTTTTTTTTCCAAGTTAATTTTAAGCTTTTCGGATTTCTGTTGGAAAATTCAAGTGATTATTCTGACATCCACTTGTCAGGGCAGCTGCTTACACACAGATCCAGCAATATACAGAAGCAATTAGTGACTGTCTTAAATCCATTGACATTGATCCAAATTATAGCAAGGCATATAGTCGTTTGGGATTTTCTTATTATGCGCAAGGGAGGTACAGGGATGCCATTGATAAAGGTTTTTTGAAAGGTTGGTGAGATCATTTTTAAGAACTGATATTTCCTTGAAAACAACATAGTGAATTCATAGCCTGAACAATGTATCCATTGGAATAGCCAATGCACTGCATGTCCATTCATTTTTTTCTCTACAATGTTGGCATGACCTTGACTATTGTTCTGTTCTAAATAATATCTTTTTGAAGTAGTCTAGATAGATATATGCACTTATGTTGGAAAAATGGTGGTAAATATTGTTGATGCAATAATAAGGTCCAACAACAGCAATGTTACGTTGACCTACATGGTGTTGATGGCATAATACATGCTATCCCCAATTAAATAGTTGGTTTTGGACCTAACAATAACGAGGAAAAATGGAGGGAAGTTGCAGTTACCCACCCCCTGCAACAAACACAAAAGAAACTCTGTTGTTTCTGTTATACCAATATTAATTCTTGCCAATTCCTTCAGTTGATTGGTTGGGGTGGCATTTAAATGAACGGTTGCTGACCTAGTTACCATATGCCAATTAGCAGACAATGTGACAACAAACCAAACGACAATTTGAGGGTGCATAGTATAGTAGGAACCTAAGTATGAGTTGTATTTCTTGTCATTGTTATCAACCTAAGAACTTAAGAGCACTTTAGAAATGGAATGGAAATAGTATAAACCTCTTCTCGACTAGGTAAATCATGTTTGATAATGAATTAAAGCATTCAAGGAGCTTTAACTTTAACATTCAGTAATAAATCTGATGGTCATGGCTAATATATTACCATTCTATGCATGCAAAGGTGCACACACTGACGACTTGCATTTTTAGTAGAAAAGCATTATATAACTAAAACAGATCTCATTTAGACACAACCACATTTGCAGTACGGTGTAGGTCGAATATCTTAACTCTTACCTATGTTCTTGGCTTCACCCGCGTCTTGACTAGGCTGTTGCCCCTCCTTCTACGCGTAGAGAGAGCCGGAGTTACGCCTTTGTATGACAGGCCAAGCATTCTGCCAGACATCCTGGCCTGGGAGCCCCATATGGAAAGAAGTCTATTGCATGCCTAATCCCATGATATATTCTGCCAAGAATTATTCTGTGAATCAATGCAGAATGCAGATATCTGGAAATTCTTTTCATTGAAGATGTATTATATAGTTCATTAGTTTCCTAATTTGGTATTTGATTTATGCAGCCTTGGAATTGGATCCCAATAATGATTCCATCAAAGAAAATATTCGGGTTAGTTCATTTGTGTAATTATGATCGTAAATGTTAGTGTTAATATAATAAATTTCCTTGTGAAACCTAGGTGGCAGAGCAAAAAATGAAAGAAGAGCAGCAAAGGACAGAAAATGATCAGGTATTATTTTTTGTGTTAATAAAAAGAAATGGTGAGATTTTCTTTTAAATGATACAGAATCCACGAGTGATTAATGCAACTCAAGACAACTAAGTAATGGAATTCCCTTGAAGGAAGTCCGAAATAGTTCTCAAGCTGCATAACAATATGTCCTCCTGACAAATTGTTGGTCAGACACTATTCACACACTTCTATGAAGTGGAGAGGCCATCAGTTTTTGTAAATCTTCTACCCTACAAAAAAGGGATCAATATGTTCGCTGCTGGTTTTGCACTCATAGTGGCTTCCATCTGAACACCAGTATATGAATTCGTTTCTCACTACTGTTTGCTTGACTCACCTGACGTGTTGTGAAACATATCAAAGGGGCCATTTTGTTCATTGCAGTTGATTATATTCATTTGTTCCAATTAAATCACTGGAATTCATTTGGACTTTTCTTTCAACTGATCAGCAGATTGATGGGTATATATTGAGGATTATCCCATATTGTTTCTTGAATGCATGAACACGCATTGGGATGATTACTTACACATCTGGTGTCCAATCTCTGATAGAGGAGGCAGGACATGACACAACTTTCTATGGGTTTTGAACTCTTGATTTCTTTGGAATGTTTCTTATTTGACAAATATAACCATAAATACTATCATGCTTTGCATGTTTAGGGAAGAACCAAGCTTCCTACAACTCCTTGGTTGAACTAAAACATAGCTTCTTCAGTTGTGTTTAAAAGCATGTTTATCCCGACATGAGGTTGCTGCTTCTGTGCCTTATTTTGCATATTGCACAATCAACAGGTGGACTGCACATTTTAACCTTTTATTTTCTGGAAGCCCAAATTTTTTTTAGTGGTCATTCAGCATTCAAATATTTTATTTTACTGTCTCTTGGAATGTAGGCAAATTCATAAGAAGAATCTCTCTTTCACGTATGCAGAATTTTCATTCAGCGAGCCATGGCAGAGAAACAAATAACCAATCTGATGGGGGGTCAACAAGCCATGCCACACCGCCTCCGTTTACATCCATGCCATTCAGTGCTAATGGTCTACCTGCTGATGTTGCAAACATGTTTATGAATATGGCTGCAAATGTATACCAAGGACAGCATCCACAAGATAGGCCAGGAGGAGGTAGCAACACCGACACATCTAATGAGCCGGAAATAAGACTAGGCGGTGGGAGCATTAATATCAATTTAGGAGAACAAATGCCTGAAGAATTAACTGGGGCCTTGAGATCTGTGATGGAGATGTTCTCAGGAGCAGTCCCGCGCCAAAGTCCACAAGACAACCTGAATGGGAGATCACCACCAAGTTGATTCACCATGTTAAACTTGTTACATAGATATATATTTGTTCCTTTCCTTTTAAGTTGTACAATAGTCAATTACATAGGCATGGACTGATGGACTTGACCTGAAACAGAAGCTGACCTAGACAGCTGTGTGAAAACACAAGAAGATTGGGTAGTTCTCATTGAACCTGATACATATTTTCACTTCCCTTGTATGATAAGCCTAAGAGGACCAAAACTACAATTCAGAGGTGGAAGTACTGAACCTAGCAACAGAAAGCAACCACGTATGAGGATCGAAAGCAGTTGGCTATGTAAGCCTCACCGAAAACCAGCAAAAGATGTATGAGCTTTAAATGTGAGTTATGTGCCAAGTGAACCTCCTCTCAGGACACTTTTAGGACCCGGCAGAAGGATGGGTTGCTGAAGAACATGTATGTGAGGCTATTTTATGGAGGACACGGTAATAAGAATGTTGCACAACCCATCCGACAAGTAGATATCCCAGGGCCTCTGTGTTGTATTAAGCCCATCGAAAAACTTTGGTTCACAAGCTTTCTTGTATTGTAACTGATCTAAAGATGATGTTTTGAATTGCGTTAATGCTTGGCATGCGTTGGTAGAGAGTTAGAATAGAATTGGATGAGTTTGAAGAATTAGAGACCCCGGAACTCGATTTGGCAGTATGGATTGGTCACCATCTGCAGATTGCAAGTCGGTTTTCTGTCTAAAACGGTTCAAATCTTGGCCAATCACCTAGTAATGCTTGATAATCAAGTTTAATATGCTGAGTTGCATTCATATTACGTAATTTTTTTTACTTTACTTAGACGTGTTGGTAATTTCTCTCAAAAAAGATGGTAGACTCTTGTGATAGGAACAAGGACGATGGGAAATAATTTAAACAGTTGAAGGCTCAATGTAAAAAAATTCAATAATTTAGGGGATAAAGTAAAATCAAGTTCATAGTTTAGGAGGTCAAAGTGTAATTTCTCTTTACTCTTCCAACCTTTATGGTCCGTTTGGTAGGAGGAATGGAAAGTTGGAGGGATGAAAAAGTAGGAGGGATAGATTTTTCATCCTTAAAGGAAGAGAAGAGGTTTTCCATATTTTGTGTTTGGTAAAAAGGATGGAAAAATGGAAGGAATAATTTTTTTATTATTTTATTTGGTATGAAAAAAAAAATAGAATATTATTATTTATGAAATATCAAAAATATCCTTAATAGAATATGAATAATTTATTGAGAGATGAGTTTTTTTTGGAGTAGATGGTAATTAACTATTGCATAAAAGCTGTGACCCATCTTGACCAACTTGTCTGTCACTTTTCGCCCAAAAATGGAGGGATAAAAAATGATGGGCAGAATGGATTTTTTTTCCTCCATCTTTTTTTTCCCTCCATCTTTTCTTTCCCTCCATCTTTCCCTTTTAACCAAAGAAAGAAAAATTACATTTTCTATCGTACTTTCCATTCACCATTTTCCATCCATCCTATTTTCATTCGTACCAAACATGCCATTAGTGTTGCAACAAAAAATACAAAATACATAAATAAAATAAAAAACCAACGACAAAAAATACAACAGTTCACTTCTGAAAACTCCAACTTCCGAGCTCTTGATCTCTCCGCCAAACCCATTTGCACTAAGCTTCTTTGAGTTATCGATGACTCCCTATGATCTCTGGAAAATCCCAAGTTTTAACTCATTATTGAGTTCCAGTAATGCTGATGAAGAAGGCATGTTTTTCAACCATTTACTTGCTTCTCAAAACGTTACTTATATTTGTTTCTTTATCATTGCTATTGTTTCAATTTGTTCTCTTGCTTCTTCTTTTTTTTTTCGATTTTTCAGGTTATAAATTGCTTAGTTTGTTGTAGTCTAATTGAATATTCTTTTATATGCATTTATTGGAGTTAGGAAAGTGAATTTGATTCAATACATACATGGTTTCATGTTTTGAACTTTATGTTGTCTAATGTGATAGTGAGAGCCTAAATCATTTATTCTTACATTGTGGTATAACACTCTCACTATGGAACAAATTATTTAGCTATGTCGGTCTTTGTTGGGTGGCACCAAGAATTATGTTATCTATGATTGGCATTGATGTTATGAGTAGGGGTGGAAATAGGAGGTGGAAGACTCTTTGCCTTTGCGCTTGTTTTGCTATTGTTTGGGTTATTTGGTTGAAAATGAATGAGAGAATTTTTTAAAATAAATGTGAGGAGGTCGAAGGTTTATGAGATCAGATTAGCTTTTGGCCTCATTTTGGACATAAGTGTCTAAAGAGTTTGAAAATGTTCCTCTTTTTTGCATCATCTCAAATCGGACAGATTCCTGTAGAATGTAGTTTTCGTTTTTTTGATGTTGTATTGTCTTTGCTTTCGTTTGGACGTCTTATCCATCTTTGACTTGTTTTTAATGTAATACCTTGTAGTTTTATAATTAATGTTATCATTGTTTTTTATCAAAAAAAAGTTGACATTGTGCAGCAGCATAGTAATGTATATTGACAACTGATATTGTCAAGAAGGTTATGTCGGGGAATTAAATACGTAGTTCACCGTGTTTGGTCCATAAAAATGTATGTTATATACTTTTCTTAGTTGGTATTGATGCTTTTGTTTATGTGTTATGAAGCAAAGATATTTTGTTAAAAAAATCTCCGGATACTTCGCTTATACATATCCACAATGCATATGCATTGGATATGAAAGTGCACTGAGAAATATTTATAATTTATAATTATAATATTTGTTTTTCCCCTCAAATTCACACATAAACAAAAATTCGTATGACTTTGAGGACATGTTGGTTATTTTTAACCAATTTAAACTATAACATACCAATAAGGTATGAAATGAGCTATTCAAACCATCTCTCTTTGCAACAAGACTTTGTAAGTAAACCAACTAGTTAAATCTTAATTTTGATTTCTTTAATTAGTCATGTTCACGTTATAGATATACTATAATAAGAGTATCTTGGACGAATCCGTATCTTAAATATTTAGGTTTTGTCGTGTCGCTATATACGTATCGTACCTTACCCGTATCTCATTTTCGTATCCGTACTTCCTACTGTATACGCGATTCATAATGTCAACTTTGGTGTCTTTTGATTGTTATCTTTGTTCTCTGATGATCATCATTAACCTTTTGATGCATTTGTTGCATGTTTGAATTTCAGTCCCTATGTGTTTCACAGATATGAGAAAGTGGCATCACTGCATTATTTTGTGGATTTAGGGGGTAATCATGGAACGATGATTTAGTGAGAGTTTGTGTCATTGATTTGACACATAGCCATAACCTATAAAAGATTGCATATAGATGTTACATCAATAGAAAAATGTGAGGTCTCTTCTATTAATAGCGAGTTTTATAAGTCTATGCTCACATTGTTCCATGCTGCTTTTTATTCTATTTCCCTTTGTGAGTGGTTATGTCACACATACTTATGCAGTTTCTTTTTGTCTTCTATATACCCAAGTAGCAAAAAAATGAGTTTACAAACCAACATACCAAAACATTGGCTTTCTGTAGGAGAGTAGTTTTATGGTAAGGCATTTGCCAAAGTTATTACCTGTGTTATTGGAAAAACCACGCGGATTTATGAATTGTGGTCAATATGTGAGCCAAAAACCACTTTCCAAGATTTCAAGAAACATGACTTCATTATGATGAATGATAGATTTGTTGTGCCTTTTTCCCTCTTTGGAAGTGGGGGAGGGAGACTCCTATAGTGAACTGAAATAGCATATGTTCTATACATTGGTTATCCATGCCTATCATAGCGTAGATTTCTTCATACATGAATTGGTGATTTTATCAATTGTTCTTGTTGTGGCATGAAACTGAGTTTGAAATCTATTGTTCTTTTTGCAACTGGGCACAATTACCACCAATTGATCTGATTTTGTGTTTAGATGCATTTTCTGTGGGACCTTGCTTTTGCTGTTGATCATATGCATCAGTGAAATTGACTGTTCACACTTTTTCTGTAATTAGGATTTAAATTAGTTGATTCTGGTGGGGGCTCTGGCACTATAGTCCTCGGAAGATGCGTGCTTATATGGTTGGCTTGCTTGTCCCTCTTTTACTTACTCTTTTATTTCGGAATTCCAAGAATAGAAAAAAGCGAGGGTTGCCTGTTGACATTGGTGGGCATTCTGGGTATGGAATCCGAAACTATCGGTTTGCTTCTCCAGTAGAAACAGCATGGGCAGGTATCACGACACTTGCAGAACTCTTTGAGCACTCATGCAAGCTGCACAAAGACAAGAGACTGCTTGGAACTCGGAGATTGATTTCGAGGAAGATGGAAATATCCGAAAATGGAAGGTCCTTTGAGAAGCTTCATTTGGGTGATTATGAGTGGTCAAGCTATGGAAAAGTGTTTGAAGCTGTGTGCAATTTTGCTTCTGGTTTAGCAAAACTTGGGCATAAAAAGGAAGAACATGTAGCAATTTTTGCTGATACAAGGGAAGAATGGTTTATTGCATTGCAGGTGCTTATCTTTTTAGTCCTGTTTTTTTTTGTGATAAGAAACAAAAATTCATTAATAACTAGATAATATAATCCGAGCAAAGGTGGACAAGTAGTCCAACCCTATTACAATGAAAACAAGGTACAATAAAGGTAACCACAAAAAATCAAAGTCATCTTCCACACAATGCCATCCAACTCGATGCAATACAAAACAGAGGGATATTCTCAAATTCCTTAGACACCGAAGCCCAAAAAGAAGCTAGAAAAAAGACCCAGTCCCACAAATCTTTTTAGTCCTGTTGTGTTAGAATACATCACTTTTGTCTTGTTTAAACATCTAATTTCCTTGATTTTTATATTTAAGCTCTCTTAAAAAAGATAATAATGATTTACTATACCATTATTTGATTCAGTTTGAGCCCTTAGTTTTGGCAGAGTATCCTTTTCCTATAATTCTGTGATGTACAGATGTCGCAATTGATTACCATCAGAACATATTCAGAGAGAGAATTAGGTTCTCTGGTTCACTTATCACCTAAGATGTAAATTTAAACTTGCCAATGCCTATCATAGTCATTTATCATTATAATTTGGTTTTCCTGGAACAGGGTTGTTTCAGGCGCAATGCCACTGTTGTGACCATATACGCATCATTGGGGGAGGATGCTTTGTGTCACTCGTTAAATGAGGTCCGTATCTCCTCTCTGTCTTCTCATTCACCCACACACACGCGTGTATCAAAATGCATGTTTGCATAAGTTTTGTACGGAATGTAGTGCTCTAACTTTAGGGTAAGACTGTCAGTTTTTTAAGTGCAATTAATTGCAAAGACTCTTATCATGGAGAGAACAAGGGGAGTAGATGTTTTATTGGCTAATATTGGTTAAAGATTTGTTTGGTTAACATCATTTATTTGAGTCTAAGTTTATAAAAACATGATCTGTTCCAAACTTAAGACTTTATATTGCCATGATTGGGTACCTTTATAAGGCACATTTTTAGGCTTTACAGTTCAGTATGAAGTCTTTTATTATATGTAGACACATACCGTAATATTGCTAAATCAGCTTAACTTCGAAAATGAGATAATAAGAAAATCAATTCAGTGATAACGGCAACTAGATAAAATTGAAATTTCAATCTCACCTGAAGCGCTGTTTATGTTATAACTGCGGTTAGAATGTTATCATCCCCTTGTCCCAACTTTGTAATTCGTACACCATCACTAAATTGATGCTGCTCCTAAGCATTGCCTAACTCAATTTTTCAGTATGTGGGTTTAAGTGTAGTTATTTGTTCAATTTGGACAGGACCCACTTGACTGGCTTCTTTGTCATTAATGATGTGATCATGACATGGCCAACTATCTAGATAGTTGAACTTCATGTTCAAGAACTTCCTGGATATTTTTGTTGGATAAAAGCTCAAGATGTTTAACCGAAAAAGTTGATGCTTCATGTTTAAGAAGAGGGAATTCAGCATAAGTATTGGGTGGATCGTTTTTATTATCTCAAACTTCTCATTTCATTTAGATAATACTTGCATGATTGCATGAGTCACAGATTAGTTGAACTGACTGGGTGGAGGTGAACTGAGCATGCCATGCATCTTATGTAGTTGGAGAAAGAACGTACTGTTTTTTTTTCTTTTCAGTCAACCCATGAAAGAAAATGTATCAGGTTTCTTAGTTAATTATGTCATTATGTGATCCTTTTTGTTTTCTCTCTTATGCTTTTTGATACTATGAATTTATGAGTCATCTCAATCTAGATTTCACGATGCATGCTGCAGGTTACTTTCTGTCTAGAATGCTACATTTTACTATAAAAAAAATGTTGTCCTTTATTTCTAATATCGGTTTTTATAACAAAGAAGTCTTATAAAAAAACTGAGGTGGCATATTCTTTTTGCTTGTAAGATTGTCTTTCTACTGTTATGTGGAAATCAAATGTTGCATTTGGAATCAGGGTCTCAATTCCAGTTAAATAAATCTAAATTTGAATCTATTTAAGCACACCCACCTGACCACCTGGTCAGAATATGCCAATAATTTATCATCTGTATAAAATTTCTCAAAGCGGTAGATATTTGAATTTTAAAACAAAACTGCTATCTTAACTGGGGAAAAGATACGAGTACATGAAAGTGGCTTAATTTCTTGATGAATGGATTTGGTGAAGAGTACTTGATGGTGAAGAAGAGAAGGGGTCACCTTTGCAGTAAGGAACTGCTCCAGTTGACTGCTGAAGTTTTGAGGTTCTAGGAAATGTAGGTCTCTTGCCCAAGCTCTGTGGAGCAGCATGCATTGACATGATGCTTCTTCTGATGCGAATATGGGCTTGGATGGTTTCATAATGATTAAGGGCTGATACAGAGCAGAGGAAGGAGGAAGAGAGACAATAATAGAAGGTGGGGCTTGGGAGATAATGTCCAAAGTGGAGTGGGAGTCCTCATATTGAAATATGTTTTAGTGGTTGAGAAGAATCATCCTCAGGAAGAAACACATATTTATGTTCTATGTACTTTCACCATGATTTTGGTATCAAAACCGACCATGAGAACTATTTCATTTGAATAAACATCTTGCTGAAGGACAAAGAATATATTTGGTTCCTTCGTTAAGTACTTTCACTAACCTTTTATCTTTGCCATCTGTATGCTTCTTGTACATTATTCTTTGCTGTCGTGTTTAATTTGATACTTGTGACTTCAAACAAGAAGTTTCAGACAGAGGTTTTGCTGTTTGACATCTATGTGCTTCTTGTACAAATCCCACATATTTTCTCATTTCATATTCCAATCTGTTCTTCAGACAGAGGTTACAACTGTGATTTGTGGGCACAAAGAACTGAAGAAACTTATAGAGCTAAGTGGACAACTTGACACAGTAAAACGTGTAATATGTATGGATGACGAGATCCAATCAAATGGAACGACAGTTGAGAGGAACAGTAGTTGGACAATCACTTCCTTTACTGATGTGGAGAAACTTGGCCAAGAGAATCCTGCTGATGCAGATTTACCTCTTTCAGCTGATATTGCTGTGATAATGTACACAAGTGGGAGTACTGGTTTGCCTAAGGTTAGTAGAAGATTTTTTCCTTACGTCAGATGCGTTATTGTCCGGTTTGATTCTTTAACTTCTTCTTTTTTCCCCTCAAAGTAGGTTGTTTGATTCTTTACTTCACTTTAGGTGATGGAGGTGTTCTATATCTGATCCATATGGGTGCATTTGACTTCTAAGTGAATCGTGCTTATTTGCACGTGCCAGTATTCCTTCTTTTTGAGCCCTAAACACTAATGGGAAAAGAGATAAAGTATATTTCACAATTCCAAAAAATAATATTATTTTGAGAATGATTGATAAAAGAAAAGAAGATGCTGGAAAGTTATATTGTTCTATGTTTTTTGCCTTGGCTGAGGGTTCGGGGTTAGAACGTGAAAATGGTGGGAGGACATGAACCCATGCCTTTGGAGTGACATTTAAGAGGCCTTAACAACTAGCTATTGGCACCTCCAGAGGCTCTGGAAAATACTGGTGACTGTTTTCCTTTATCATCCCCCCTCTTTTAATATATTAGATACCTCAACAACTAGCTGTTAGCATTTTGGGGTTGGTTGCTGTTGCAATGTTGGATTGGGAGTGTCGAAAGTATAAAATGGAAATCAGGAACTAAGGTCCTAATAATTTTCAGGGGTTGGTAAGCTGTTGGAACTTTTGTATACCTTTATTGGTACACTCATATAAAAATATATATAATTATACATTAAAATTCACATAAACTACCTACGTCTAGATGTTGCTCTGTTAAGCCAGTGCTAGTTTGTAATTTAACCATTATTTAACTTGAAAACAACAATTCATTAATGCTATTACCACAGTGAATTAACAAATCAACTATATATAAATCAAAATTGATGTTGTGACTGAACTACGTCATAACATCATGCATTCAGCATCATGATTTACGACCATCAAAATGTCTCGAAGAGTATTTTTCCTCGATCAAAGTAAAAACAGTTTTATGGATTGGTAAGACTTGTTATCTAATCTCCATGAACAGTCTAATTCCTTGGAAGTACAATCAATCTAAATTAAGCTTGTATCGACTCTTGTGTCCCACAAAGCATTTTGAATTGGGGACTACGGCGAATTGTGGCTATTACTCTACATGGATCCTGCTGTGAGAGGTAAATTGGATATAGACAAAAGCTTTGGCCAATGTTTACGCAAAGTGGTGGCTCTCAAACTGGAACCCACATTCTCATGCATGATGCCTTGAGTTTGATTAAGTATTTTAGATCAATCTTCTCTTCTGACTCCAGATGTGTATGTATAAAATGAGAAAACTAGCAAGAAAATTTTGGGAAAGATGGTTTCCAAGCCACCTTTGTATCAGTGCATTGTTTCACATGATGTAATGGGCTATTATGGTTTATGTCATGTATGATCACTGATACTGTAGCATAGAGGTTCTAAAAGCTGTTTTCTTGCTGCTGCAATAATTCTATAATTTTTTTTGATGAACAGAAAAATTTATAAATTATGGAATACAGAAAAGCAAAAAAAGGAAAAGTGATTATGGCAAGACTTGTTTCCTAATGAAAGCACCAATACAGGAAAGCGAAAAAAACAAAAGAAAATTACATATCACATATGGATTTTGAATCTGCCCTAGTAAAAAATAAAGGAATTCCCTTAAAATCAAGAGACGCTGAAACCTAAAAAGATTCCAGGAAACAAACTCTTTCCAAAAGACCTTCTACATCCTCCACCTTGTCTTGAAAGATTCTTGTATTCATTTCTAATCATACAGCCCAGAAGATTGCTAACATTGCACATCTCCAAAGAAAAAGAGCTTTCTTAGTCTCCCAAACTTCTAAACTCAATCGCATTGCGTTGGAATAAAAGGGTGATGCCTAATACTTTTCTATCAACAAAAATAATCTTCTCCATAATGCTGAAGCAACCGAAAAATGTAGGAATGAATGATTAGGATTCCCCTCACTCATCCCATGTATAATACACATCTGTCAATGAGGGGAACAATGAGGCCTCTGCCTTTGAAGCGCTTGGTAGTGTTGAGTCTCTTATAAGCAACAGTCCATGTGAGTACTTGATCTTTAAGAGATACTTTGCTTTCCAAATCATCTTAGAGGGATCAAATTGTGGTATACTAGAATCATCAATTAGGGAATCAAAGAACAATTTACAAGAAAACTCCCCAGAAGGGACAATAGACCAATACCTTCTATCAAAAACTGATGGTCTTGGAATTATCCCACCTAACTGAGATAAAAGATAAGAAAACTCATCAACCTCCCACTCATTTAGATTTGAAATTGAAATACCAGCAGGTAGGATAAGAAAAGGAAAACACCAAAGAAAGTCTGTAGTCTATTGGTACAAAACAGTTTTGGTCAATTTTGAGGACCTTGTTGCTTAGTTTTCACAGTTTGAGAAGCTAGTCTATTTTGGTTTAGAAAACAATGGCATTCAGTTATTGGAGCGGCAACCGGCTCTGGTTTGATACCCAGTAACAGTAGTGGACACTGTATTGGTCTAGAACATGGTCACCGAGTCCACCATTATTCACGCTTGAACAGTTGATTACTCAGCTCTATCGGCTCACTTATACCTTTAAATCCATGACTGCCTCTGTCCAGCCAACTTAAGAAAGCATCGTCTAAAAATGAAGACATAAAGAAATGGAACTTCATAGGTTATTAAGTTTTGGGGCAGCGAGGGGCACTGACAGGACACCTTAAGATACTCATTTATGGTTAAGTTGTGGCACTTCATACAGACATGCTCTCACAGTGAAATGACTAACACAAGTTGATATTTTATGCGCCGAATTTGACTAATAGTGTCTTTTATTATCTTGTCACATTTCATGTTCTGATAAGTGGTCCATTAAAAGTAGACAGGCCCATAAGTATCACATCTCTCTCTCTCTCTCTCTGATTGAGTTTGAAAGCAAAATTTGTCGGTATACCATACTAGTGAACACAAGCATTGTTGTAAAAATATTTCCTGTGTGCTTTCTTCTCTCTATCAAAGTCCATAGTTATGCATGCTTTGTAGAATCATTTTGAGACATTTGATTTGCCATGGCACAAGTATGGTTTGGTTGAACTTGTATGCATTGTCTGGACCCAAGAGAGTGAGAGAATTGGGTTGAATTTATTTACGTTGGGGTGCGGATATGATTTCCTTTTGTTTTTCCATTTCAAAAATCTTAGAAGTTGATTGCTAATGGCAGATTATCATTTTAGTGTAGTTTTAACCTATGTGCGGAACTTCTGCTTCATACAGGGTGTGATGATGACACATGGCAATGTTTTAGCCACCGTTTCTGCTGTTATGACAATTGTGCCTGGCCTTGGATGCAAGGATGTTTATTTAGCATACCTTCCCCTGGCCCATATTCTTGAATTAGCAGCAGAGGTATTGTACATCTTGGAAACTGCATGATTGCCCTAACAGGATATGTGTGGTTGACATTCTTTTCTCATTTCTTTATCACTTGCCTCTGCGGAGTATTTTGACAAATTTGTATTTATAATGTAGAATGTCATTGCTGCTGTTGGAAGTTCTATTGGATATGGATCCCCTTTGACTCTCACTGATATTTCGAACAAGATAAAGAGGGGGACAAAGGGGGATGCCTCTATGTTAAGGCCCACATTAATGACAGCAGTCCCAGCAATTCTTGATCGTATTCGACAGAGTGTGCGTAAGAAGGTTTGTGAAATCTTTCATGCACATATTCACACATACTTGTGATTGTATTTTTTCCTATGTCTTTTGAAATTTAATTTTTCTAGACACGGTATATTACAAAAATAGTGATATCTTTTAAACTTCAGGTGGATGGAACAGGTGGACTGTCAAAGAGATTGTTTGATTTGGCATATGCTCGTCGATTGTTTGCAATAAACGGCAGTTGGTTTGGGGCATGGGGCCTAGAAAAGCTTCTGTGGAACTTTCTAGTGTTTAGAAAGGTTCAGGCAATTTTGGGTGGTCACATCCGTTTTGTATTGTGTGGAGGCGCTCCTCTTTCTGGTGACACTCAAAGATTCATCAACGTTTGTCTTGGGTAAAGTATCTTTCAAAAGTTTTGGTCGATCCTTATATGCAAGAAAAGTTAGCAACCCCGCAGTCCATATACTGTAACTTTGAAAGTTGTTTGCATCCTTAAATTTTAATGGTTACGAACGACCAGCATTGGGCAGCAAACAACTGAACAAAATAAGGTATCTATAAGACGCCATTTTTAGAGTCATTGATTCAAATGAACATGGCGACTTGGTTGTACTGGTACTAGATTCTGCCTATGAAGCACAGACACGCTTTTTTGCCTCACGTATCTATGTCCAAACACGTCTGGGACATGGACATGTCCCGGATACATGAAAAAGAATGTCCTAATATAATTTTTTAAATGTCCGACACATCTCGGGCACTCCAGAAGATGCTCCTGACATGTCGGGACATGTTTCTTGTAACTAATTTCAATGTAACCCACCTGATTTGCATTGTTTGTTGGATCGAAGAGTCCCAAATAAAGTCGACGGTGATGATGAAAAGGAAGACAAAGACAAAGGGCATGCCGCGTAGAATCGACGGGGACGAAAAATAAAAAAAGACATGATGTTGCAGATGAGGAGAAAGAAAGAGAGAATTTTGGCTACTATTTATGAAGATTTGGTCCAAATTGTTAGTCAATTTTTACAGTAAAGAAACCTGTGGACTATAATATAAATTGGACTAAGTATGTGATATGTGAAGCCATGGTTGTAAGAAATATTAAGTGGGCTTAATTTAAGAACCCATGGTTATTAGAAAATACAAATTCGATCAAATCTATAAACTCAGAATCTTAAAAATAATATATATATGGATATTTTATTTAACGTATCCTCAATGTGTCTGTGTCTTAATGTTTTAGAGAAATGACGTGTATGTGTCATGTCAAAGCTGTGTCCATATCCATGCTTCTTAGGATTTTGCTTATTGTGCACATGAGTGCTCATTTTCTCAATGTTCAATGGATCAGTTTTCTTTCTCTCTGGTGTTCTTACAAATGTTAAAGAGTAGTATCTTGTTGGATGAAAAATGAAAGTAATATATTTGAAGCAAGTGAAGTAGTACTATTTTCCCCCTTTTTCCCTAATAAACGTTAATGATTATGATTCTGTCCCATGCTCTGACACTCTATCTTGTAAGATTCAGTTTCTATTTTTCATTTGTTCTTTTGTTTTTTGTTTGAATGGTTATCATTCATTCTCTCAGGATTTTCTTTTTCCCTATTGGTGGATTTCTCACCCCATGTAATATTTGTAAATGTATTAATAAACTTTTCTCGTTCCTGATAAAAAAAAAAAAAAAATTCATTCTATCTGGATTATTGTTTCCAGTGCTCCAATAGGTCAAGGGTATGGTCTCACTGAGACTTGCGCCGGTGGGACGTTTTCTGAATACGATGATACATCTGTTGGTTGTGTTGGTGCTCCACTTCCTTGCTCATTTATTAAGGTAAATTATTGGTGGAGGTGTTCCATCTCCTTTCTTCATCATGTATATTTTGAGCAAACATTCACCCCGCTATAAGCGCAGATGGAATTTCAGGGAAGCTCTTCTCTAAGGATAAATCGTTTATTAGGTGTTCTGTTATTATGTTAACCATCACTATAATTTCTTATAAAATTTTCATATCCGAAATGTCGATCATCCCATGTGGTATCCATTAACCCATCTGTTCTGTGTGCTCGTCTCCATATGTCAGTAAATTGGCATTTTATCCTTATGGGGATAACCTTTGTTTGGGTGGCTTGTAAAATGTCATCTTGGGGATTTATGCATTCCTTGTGATTGGGTTCCACAGAAAGATCATAGTAAGGAATATGGATTGTATTCACAAAATTAAGAAAATTATTTCCAGATGAAAGATCACTATTCTACATTTCATTTCATCTCTCTCTCTCTCCCCTCACCCCTTCTGTATGCAGCTTCTGAAGTTATCTTTCTCCCCTTATCATTGTCCATTTGTTTTTAGAAATTGATATGACCATTCAGAAGTAATCTTTCTCCCCTTATCATTATCGGTTTGTCTTATAATATTGATATGACCATCCTGTAATGATGGTTTAATTGTCATTACTTCGATGAGAAGATATATCACCTCTGCCTCATGGTAACTCGCATTTTCTGCATTTTAGTTGATAGATTGGCCTGGGGGTGGGTACTTAACAAGTGATTCTCCAATGCCTCGGGGAGAAGTAGTTGTTGGTGGGCCGAATGTTACTGTTGGATATTTCAAAAACGAAGAGAAAACAAAGGAAGCATACACGGTACTGGTTTAAACCTTTATATTATCTTATGTCCAAAAGCAAAATGTTTGCTGGGATTAAGGAACTGTCACTCTTCTATTCCAAAAGGTTGATGAGAGAGGAATGAGATGGTTCCACACGGGTGACATTGGGCGGTTTCATGCCAATGGCTGCCTTGAGATAATCGACCGGAAAAAGGACATAGTTAAACTTCAGCATGGAGAATATGTCTCTCTAGGGAAGGTAATCCTTCTAGGCGTATTTCAGTCTTATTCAGTAGTTATATGGTTGTTGATCGGATTTTCACCAGGATAGATATGTTTTTTGCAGGTTGAGACTGCTCTCATTGTTAGCCCCTATGTTGACAATATTATGCTGCATGCTGATCCTTTTCGTAGTTACTCTGTGGCTCTTGTGGTGGCTTCACAGCCTATGATGGAAGACTGGGCTTCGAAGCAAGAAATCAAATATGTCGATTTTTCAGAATTATGCCTAAAAGAAGAAACTGTGAAGGAAGTTTTTGGTTCACTGGTAAAGGTAATTTTATATTATTTGTGCACTCGTAGGATTTCACTTTCAGCATAATGGCGGAGAATAGATTTTATACCCGACCAAAAGCAGCTGGGAAGGCACATGAGTATGCTTGTTATGAGCTCCCCTTTAATTTAAATATTTTCCTAGACATTTCTCAATTTGGAGATTACATGCTGGTCCCTCCACGAAAATTTCTTTTTTATAGTTATGCATTTGCTCGCATACAAGGTCAAGAGTTACAGATGACAATTGCTAACTTTACCAGAGGAGTAGTTTAAAGCAACAATTATGTGGCAAATTATTTTGAGCAATATTTGGTGCTAGAGTTCACATGTGGCCTACCTAGTAATGGTTGGAGTCGTCGGACACTTGACATCATGTTTTATTGTGAAAATGCACTTGGAGATTAAAGGAGATCGTATAATTTGAATTTATGATTTATTATGATTTTTTCTTGCCGAGTTTACTCATATTAGCTGGCCCATCTGTAGTTTTGCTATAATTATTCATATTTCTAGCAATGATGGATCTAGGGGGGAGGGCAAGAGCTTTGTAAAAAACCCTTTTCCATGCCATTATCAGCTGTGAATATCCCCAAATTAGATAGGTTTGCCACCTCTAGATTTTGTAAAGAATTAAGGAGGTAGCCTCTCACATAAGAGTACAATTGGTCAAGTACATTTATTATCATATATCCAAATATAAAGTTCTTGTCATGTTTAAAGTTTTATGTATTGTGATAGACATTGTGGAAACGCCAATGGTCTTTGCCGCACTTTGCAACGTAAATCCTAAGGTACATTGTCCACGACAAAAGCATTAGTTCACAAATTTAGAGAAGATGGATGAAAAATTATTCTGCGAGAAAATATGAGGCAGATATTCCTGGTATGACTGTTTGTTATCTGTGGGTTGAGGTCATTCTCGTTATGAAATACATCAGATTACTGTCAAAAATCATTTTCAGGTTGATGTTCTCACATTTACAATTGATTCTTAGTTGCTAGAATTGAAGAACAGGTTTAACTAGGATAGGATGGTATTTCTCTTTTTTCTTATCTCAACTTCAGCTTCTGGGATGGTTAGAGATCATTCAAAGTTGAAGATATTTGATAGCTTGCTAATAAATTGTAGTTGCAAAACTATAAGCTTGATATTGTCAAATATACTGAGTCTGAAAAGTTGCTGATAATCTCTAAGTTGAGCCAGGTGAAGGCGAAAACAAGAAAATCAACAGTTTATCCTCTTACCCATAGAATGATTCGTCTTGTGGTTATTAACTTCACATGCCTCCACAGCTGCAACTGAACGTTCATCTTCATTTGTGAAAATTGTCAATATTTACTGTGCAACAGGACATAAGATGATTTTCAAGCAAGTTACCAGATTATATACATTCTGAAAGACATTACTTGAGATTTTGATACAAACTCTTTCATTGACGCGTTACATCTCACAAACTGATGTTGACAACTTGTCTGATTTTAGAAGACTGATAGAATAAGGGTTGCTATTTTTGTAGATCAGTGTTATTCATATGGACATGCTCAGTTGTGTTTTGATCATAGTTTTTACAATTGTACATTTTGACTAGAATATCTCATTATCTATTTTGGTGCTATTTTTCACACATGATGGACTAAAGTATATAGAAAAGATAGGCCTTGCTTCTCTCTCTCTCTCTTTCTTCTTGAGTTCTTTTTTTCTTTCCTCTCATCTTTTCCCGTTTCTTGTACAGGCAGCAAAGGCGGCACGCCTGGAAAAGTTTGAGATCCCTGCAAAGATCAAATTGCTTTCTGAACCATGGACTCCCGAATCTGGCCTTGTCACTGCAGCTCTCAAGATCAAGAGAGAGGCTATAAGGAAGGCATTCTCTCAGGACCTTGATAAACTATACTCATCATGATCATCGAGAAAAGCCAACCTATTTGGATGCTGTGCAGAATCTCGATTAATGGATAACCCGTGTAAGGTGCTACTCTTCATTTACATACAAGTTTTTGTAACATCCATTAAAACAAAAAGTGGACCGATACTCGAGATTCTCTCCACTCCAATGCAGGGTCTGTGTAGGATTACATATACAGTCTTACTCCCTCATGTGAAGAGAGAAATTAGTCGTGATGCGAACACGTAAAGCTCATGTTACAATTGAGCAACATTATCTTTGTGTGAAGGTTAATCCTGAAAGAATTATACTTCACTAGAAAATTGAATGTTTTGTATAAATCTGCACGGGTTGGTTTGAACAAGGAGCGAGGTGTAACCCACACATATCTTAATTCGAATACATCATATAAACCCGAGTTTAGCATGTGATTCAAGATGTCAACATTATGAACAAACAAAATTAGGGATGTTCACCCTATCCTACGAGTAGGAATTATGGTATTCCATTTTCCTATCCGATACTTTGCGGAAGAATTTTTTCTTGGCTTATCCTACCCGATCATGTATATTATTCCTACCCGAATTTCGTCAAAAACAATCGGATAGGAAATCGGGTGAACACATATTTTTTAGTTATTAATTTTTGGATCATTTTAACAATTTAATTAAGTAACATGCACCAATTAATTAACACAATAAATCAATAATACTAAAGAAAACATAATAAATTCAATAATACATAAACAATTATAATAAAACACAATAAGAAAGTCATAAACATCAATATATCATATATAAGAAAGTCATAAACATCAATTCACTGTAGCTATTCTACATTTATACTCGATTTTTTGCGGAATACTAAAAGATCTTCCATTGGCCTACCTGATTCTTTCGAGTGGCCGATCAGTAAGGTCGGGTAGGGTAGGGTAAGATCGAAATTTGCGGGTAATCAGAAATTTGAACACCCCTAAACAAAATTTTGTCTTGGCCTACAAATTGAGCATTTATCTAATGAGTTTTTGTTCATCAATCAACATGCACAGAAAAGTTCTTGAAATAATTCTACCTGAATAAATTCCATCCATTGAGCTCATCAATGGTCGCCAGATCATTAAATATAAAGAAGAAATCCATTTTGGCGTCAAGAGGAAGGTGAGAAACTTCTTAGTTTAGAAGTATCATATCTTAGTGTAATTGGTGAACTAATGTATCTAGCAAATTATACGATATCAAACATATCATTTGCAGTTAACCTACTAACAAGTAGTGCCAGCTCAATAGTAGAAGAAAAAAAACGTGGACTTTAAGTCTTAGATATAAATAAGGCCCAAATTTAAGAGGTCGATAATATAGTATAGGTCAAAAATTAAAATTCAATATAATTTTTTTCAACAAAAAAGTCTAAACCAACAAAAATAATTTTAAAATTTGGGCCCAAAAATCCAACTCATTTGTTGAAAGACAAAAAAAAATTAACAAAAAAGTCTGATATCATCAAAAAAATTTTGACTTTATCTTATGAAAAAGAATATAATAAGTATCAATATTTTTCTCTCTTATACAAAAACAAAAACAAAAACAAATCCAACACATTTTATATTTTTCTCAAACTTGATTTTGTTGTCATTTAAGCACAAAATACAAAATAAAAATTGATTTAAGATTTAAGAATATTAATATAAATAAAAAAGTCTCATTAACACTTATCGCTTTAGGCCTCACATGTTCTTGAGCCGCCCCTGCTGACAAGATACAACTCAACATCAACTCGAAGACATTGGACTAGGATCAATCATGTATTGCGGTTTTTTTGCGGAATAGTGGATATGAGGTTATTTTATACGAATGACCAAAGTCTGCAGTTAATTGGATGTGCAGATGTCAGTTATCTTTCGGAACCACACAAGTCTCGATCACAAACTAGATATGTGTTCAGGGGCGGAGCCAGGCTTCTCCCACAGTGGGAGCAACATAAAATTCAATAAGAATGTTAATATTTATTTTTGTAAAAATAATTGCATAAAAGAGCAATGTAAAAAAAAAAAAAACTCCCAATTAAGATCATACGAGTAAACTCATTTCTTAAATTGAACTTTCATTATTATCCAATTTTCTAAGAGATCTATCATTGTACATAATATTCCAAAGAGATCAATACACTCAATTCAAATTCAAATGATCATAGCTGTTAACTGTTAGCCAAAAAAAGAAGAAGTAATAATAACGTAACTCTAATTATGCATTATCACTCAATGTACTAACTAAACGCTAATAGAATCAAAGATAAAAGATAAAAGGGAGAAAAAAGAGTAAGGGGATACCAAAAGAGAAAAATTATGAGAAAATAATGTTTATAATCATGTATAGTTATGCTAATCTCTTATTGGGTTTGCACTATGTATCAGTTATGTTTAATAAGAATGCGTTGTGTTTATCTATGTTCGTGTCGAATCATTTATTTGAGAGATCTAATAGGTCCATTCATTATCACCCAAATCTATTAAGATTAAACCATCCTAATTCTGAGTTAATTTTGTGACATGTTCATGAGTCACATTAAAATTGTTAGCATTATAATACTTAATTAAAATTATTCAAATAAAGAAAATTGGATGCCACTGGCCTATAGAGATCGAGTGTGACGCAAAATAAATGCAAATCCGTTAGAATTTTTATTAAATGTTTGTTTCATTTGGAATCATTAGATCTAAAAGTGAGGATATATACGGTTTGGATCACTTTCTATTTTTGTTGGAGACTTGTTTTTTTTTTTTTTGGATCAGATTTTACTAGAGTGATAACAAATTTGTATTTTTGATGTTTTATTTTAGCTCTATAGTCCCCAAATACATAGAGCCGACACATGAACCCTAGTTAACACGTAAGTCTATCAAATTTGTAGAAATCCACATTTAAAATACATAAATACCCCTAACTTTTTTAAAATATTTCAATGGGGCAAGATCCTAAAATCTTGAAATACTAAATGTATCCCAATTTTTTTTCAAAATTGCAGTGGGGGCAACTGCCCCCACTGCCCTCACTGTGGCTCCGTCCCTGTATGTGTTTACTTATGGTGGTACGACTATATCATGAAAATCAATTAAGCAAATAATGATTGCTACATCATCCAATCATTCTGAAATATTAGTCATACATGAAACAAGTCGATGATGCATTTGGTTAATATTCATGGTCCAACATATTCAAGAACAAAGTGGACTATCTTCAATCAAAGGCATTCCAACAACATTATATGAGGACGGTACACCTTGTATCACACAGCTCAAAGAATGATATATCAAAGGCGATAAAACGAAACATATATCATCAAAGTTCTTTTACACTCGTGAGCTGGAGAATAATGGTGATATTTGATAAGGGTGGAATTCTGGGCATGGGCCGCCATGGCATCGGAGCCCAATATACCTTGAGAACCCAGAAGGTGGGCTTATTAGCCCAAAGGAAGAGCCTCCAATTAGCCCACAGTAAAGAACAGGAAGGGCCCAAAGATCAAGCCCAACGGCTCCAGAAGACCAGCAACCCAGGCCCGGCTAAATCCAGTAGCAGTCAAAAGACAATCTGGGAACAAGAAATCACCCTCTTGTCCTGGAAAGGATCCCGTCGCGCCACGTGTCTAAAGGGCAAGGGGACCATCTCTGAAACCTAAGACAACTACGCCTCCCCGGAGGCAGGAGGAGGTGGTGTGTAACGATCCAGAGATCGTGGGCACAGGGGCGCCGACTAGTGTAAGCTTTTGCAGAAGAAGGACTGGAGGTCCCCACAAGATCAGGAAAAGGGTGGGAGGAGCCACCGGGAACCCTAGGACGAATGACCCTTATAAATAGAACAGTGCTATGTAGCTGGAAGGCTTGGAGAAAAACTTCCTCTGAGAATCACTGCTTTCGCCTCCCCCATTGTCTTGTCTATTCCTGGATATTCAGCTAGATAGGGCATATACGTTTGTAAAAGCCCAGTGCTTGTAACCGACTGATACTCACCTGAAATCAATACACGACTTCAAGGGGCAAGAGACTTCATTGTAGTGGACGTAGCTTTAATCCATCGACTAAGGTGAACCACCTATATCCCGTGTCCTTCACTCTAGATAAATAGACTTCTCACTCCAACAAACCTACTAAAACTCGTTAGAGTCCCATCGGTTGGGCTTGGGCTGTATTTTTCGAGCACAATCAATATTAATGTTCAGTATATTTGTTCAACTGAAATATGACAGATTTGTTCACTAAAACACTCACACCGATTATATTTCAAAAATTGGTGAACCAAATCAGAATGCAGCCTCTCAAAGATAACAATCATCATTTTGATCGGATGTATTCAACAGGAGGACTCTTTTTCCCTTCACTAAGGTTTTTTCCCACTGTATTTTACTTAGCAAGATTTTTAACGAAACAGTGCTTAGAATCCCAACAATTTTATTAAAATTGGATTTTTGAAACTAATGTTATTTAAATAGTCATCCAATGGGAAATGTTATAAATACTGTGTGGATTACTAGTGATACAAAACAAATAGTGTTAGACGTGACATTACCATACATAAATAGTAATAGTATTTAATAGGGTAGTTGTAAAATTAAATCTTCAATCTTCTATCCTTTCGCCTATAAACATATAAAAAAGAAGAGTGGCCAAAAATATTCTCTAAAACCTCTCTCTCTCTCTCGGACGTCAAATAGTCGTCTCTAGTGGGTGTGTCAAAACTATTTTTTTTGACGATCTAACGAGTCCCCTCATTTATTACTCGAAACCGTTAATTTCTTATCTGTTTCGGATTGAGTTTAAAATTACCTACTAAAAATCAATAATGGTCGAAACACCCAAAAGAGGGGGTGTCCACAATTGAAAGATACTCTAAGCAAACAACCTCGTCTCCATAAGAAAGAGCTCTCACGGCTCGAGATTAGATTTACAAATCACAAGGGACACTAACAAGATAAGAGAAACGATGGATCCATACTAAATAGTGATGCAATTTTTTGCTTTATTAATAAAGTTTTTCCCTCGCCCTGACGAGATTTAATTACAAAAAAAAAAAAATTAAATGGTGATGATTTCACTTTCCAAATAACAACTTAACCTTTCTTTAAGTTCAAGGGACTTATGAAGTCTTATGGGTATGGTTATTCATTGCTTTTAGAAGCATTTTTTAAAAAAAAAAAGTAATTTTAGAAATTTATAGAAGATAGATGTCACGTTTTTACGCATGTCACATTTTTGTAAATAAAAAAAAAAATATGATACTAAAAAATTATTTTTCAGCATCACAGTTAAACCTTATATTAAATCGAAAAAAAAAAAACAAAAGAAGAAAAATTCTCAATCTGCCAAAAGATGTCAAATCACCTTAATATGACATTATCTATGTTGCTTTCTTGATTCATCGGTGGAACACAAGGGCCCAAAAAAATTTTGAGAAAAGAAAGCAAGATTAAAAAAAGCATAGACATAAAATGTATAGAGGATTTTTAGTTGGTTGAAAAGGGGGTAGGTTTGGAGAAGACTACACAAACAAAGTGATGTGAGGAGACCCACCTCCAACTTTGATCCATGATGTGAACTTGACCACAAGCCTACCAAAATGGAAGCACCACCCCCTTTCTCCATGTGCCCTTATGTTTGTCTACTTCACTTTTTAGCCTTCCAGGATGTTTCATGGACACTCCATTACATCTTTTTCTTCTTTCCTTTTTTCCCTACTTATGCTACTCTCTCTCTCTCTCTCCACGGCCACACACGTCTGCATGCCCGCGTACGCATACAAAATGTGTTTGTATTATTAGGCGTGGCTTGACGACGAATTTGTGTGGTGCACGAGCACACAAAAATCGGATATTGAACATAGTATTGAACTCTTTCTTCATTTGATTGTCATAAGAATTGAATCGTTTTATCCTATCATAATGATATCATCCGTGGTGAGATTTAAACCTTGACGTTCGTTCTTCGTGGACTGCTTTTGTCATTGGTCAAGACCATTTAAAGGCTACTATTGAGGATTCTAGAATTTGGGCAACACAAAGACATGCATCATCATCAATCAGTTGAGATAGTTGAGTTCACATTCCAGAGACTTTTTTGAAATACAGTGGTTTAACAATCCTTTTCTCAATTATATTCAACCCCAATTTGAAAAATTCTGACACCGATTTGATTTAATTTTTTTTAATTATATAGTTCTTTTTAAGGGAGTCCTTTTTTTAAAAAATAAAAATAAAAATTGACAAATACTTGTCCAAAGGGTTTGTCTCGGAATACTCCATCCCTGTATGTATACAAAGATAATGGAATCCAAACTGAAGGCAGGTGGTACATTAAAAACCCTAATAGAGAGATATTTTGCAAACATTAAAAGTAGGGAGTTAATCAGTGTTGTATCATGTCGTCTTGTTATTTTTGGGTTATATCATTGTAATTCGTAGCAATACTCACAAAAAAATTATTTAATATGTTAGAAGTATCAAATTTAATCCAACTCATTTATTATTTGTATTTATCAATCGTGTCAATTTTAAAGTCATATCGGATTCGTATCGTATTTGTGTTGATGGTTCTAAATGACACCCCTAATTAAAAGGTATTTTTAAGATATTAACCAACAAAGAAATTGTTCTATGTTTTCTATTGTCTACCCAAGGGAAGTGAAGAGAATACAAAATTTCAAGATAAGTCTATGGTATTGGAAGTTTTTTCGTACTATATCTCAAAAATACAACTTTTTAGGGTCTAATTATAATTTATTGGGTATTTGTACGCTCCTAAATTCTTAAAATTGATCATAGATATTGTGATAGATCTTAAATTTTTAAGATGGATCATGAAAATGACATAAGGTTCCTCCAAAACTGTATTTTTTAGAATCAATCATAAAATGCTATGCCTATTGATGGGCCCGGCCCACACCAGACCCAAAATTACAGACTAGACCCAGCTCAGAGGCCAAATTTAGGAGTGCAAGACCGGGCCCACCACATGAGGGAGGAAGTTAGGTTAGGTCACCCGCGCCATCTTGAGAGAGTCAGGTCAGCCGTGACAGACTCGGTCCACAACTGACATGCGAGGAGATATCCTTGGAACACTCATGTCACCACCTCCACAGAATTGTCTCGCCTGTTATGAAAAAGACGCCTCAATTTGTTAGGAAACTAAATTGTGTTTTGCTTGTGTTGACTCTCATCATTTATTACTGTATTAAATATTTGACAGGTGGTACATAAACACGTTTTGTACATCATCACCTATAACCAATACTAATTTCTTTTTTTTGTAACATATCCCCAAAAAATTATATTTTGAACTAAAAATATGGACCTTAAACTATGTCATCTATGTCAGTTAAGTTCTTAAATTAATTTTTGTGTTAATTAAACCCATTAACTATTCAATCTAACTCAATGTGACACTTTTGTCCAAATTAGCTATTAACTTTAACGGCAAGCCTCATGTGTATGATCTTAACTACCCTAATTTGTGACTTACGCGATGTGCATGTAAGACTTTTCGTAAAAAAATAATAATTGTGATTTTGGACGAAATAGTCACATTGAGCCAAATTGTATAGTTGAGTGATTAAATTGATATAAAATTTAGTTCAAAGACTTAATTAACACAAATAACATAATTTAGGGGTCTGTGTAGTTTTACTTTATGTAATATTATTGGGAAGGATAGGCTACATACAGATGTAATATTTTTGATGACCTAATTTAAGAATCTAATCATTTACAGCTGTGTTGGATTGAAAGTGAGTTCCATCAAACCTTGTAACTTACAACTAATCTAATGACGGTAATAAATTAGGTCCCTATAATATTGCTCGAGGTCATTATTGATAACGGGTAATGTTATTTGGACCTAATTTACTGATCTAATCATTCATAATCATTGGATTGATTTAACAGTGGACCCCAGTATTTATTAGGACTCACAATCAATTCAATGGTTATGATGAATTAGAGATCAGCAAATTAGAATTTTTTTTTTTTTTTTAATTATTGATAACTCTTTGTCTAGTATCTTCTAATTCCTGGTCCTCTCAAGTTGACCCAGCAATGGCCTAACTTGACTGCTTTACTGATTTTCAAAAACACTAAGATACTCATTTACCTACTGTGGCGACGCTGATAATTAAGCATTCAATTACAATACAAATCTGGTTGACCACCCTACAATAATGGGTCAAGACCGTTACAGTGACAGAATAGGTTGGTTTGGTGGCCAATATTTGTTGACCATATGGGTTTACTAAATTCGATATTATACCGAAAAAAAAAATTAAAAATTATAATTTAATCAAATTAAGTTTTAATTAAAACCAGTCAAGTTCACAACTAAATCACTTTTCGGAAGAATAAAAAATGTACAATTGAATAAGGTTCTAAAAAGTTTGGATTGATCCAATTTTTTTTGAGTTGTATGCATGTAATTTGACACGACTGGATTGTAACTTTCGGAATAATACTGGAAAAACAAATTTAGTTACCGTGGTGTTAATGGGTCAGCAAATCATGGAGAGCAAATCATGGAGTTGGAACTGGTCCAAGCAGTACAGATGTGTCCAGTTGCCCATTCAAAGCATTACCAGTTTAAAAAAAATAATAATAATTCAAAGCATTACACACACATACATCTTGTATGTATTGAGTAAATGCTGGTGGACCATGCTTTATAACATACCCTATATCTTTCTATGATTATATATAACACCATATAAATATTACATTCACACACTCTTTCATCTTTTGTACTCTCTCTCTCTCTCTCTCTCTCTCTCTCTCTCTTGTGATTGACATGAAGGACTGCAGAGAAGATGAGCCATGCTGTTACTTCCATCCCAAAGAGGTGGTTGTAGGGGTGTGTGCTCTGTGCTTGAATGAGAGGCTTCTCATATTAGCTGCAAAGCAAGGCCAACTTCACCAAACCAAAAGCATCCTTAGAAGTTACAGTTTCACAAACAGGAAGTCCTCCATCACCATCCCCAAGATCTTTGCTCTGAGTTCCTTGCTCAATCGCCTCGATATCCGGCACCGGAAATCGGAGGAGAACGACGACACTGATGCCTCTGCCAGTCATGAAGGTAACAAAAGTTATTCTAATATTCTCCTTATGGAGTTCAATTTTTCTGTTTTTGAAACTTCCATTCATAAGTAGAAATGTTTTGCAAAGTTTTTTTTTTTCCATTTTTTGGTGATAAAGGAACTAATTAAATCAGCATTTGTGAATGAAATTGAGAAAGAATTCAAGAACAACCGAGTTGTGAGAAGTATATAATCCAAGTGATAAAAGTATATGTACAAGGATGAAATAAATAATTTGAGTTAGTTGGTATGGGGGAAACTAGAAGGGCCCATCAAAGGATGCCCCGATATTCATATTTAGAACTCAAATCAATCTTAAATCTTAAATTCATATAGGTAATACGATAATTTATATTATACCCAGATTGTTTATGTTCTTTTTTCTTCGGAAGTGAGACCCACGTGAAGTATATCAACAGTTGGGATTTTTTTTTAAAATGTAAGTTTATTTACAGACAACTCGATATCTAAGAAAATCTTGAAACAAAACTATTCATAATAACCACCCAGAAAAAAAAGAAAGAAAGAAAGAAGTGTACATGATGGATGAGGCAGTTACAAATCACAAAGAGATCATCCATAAAATTTGTCAAAGTAAGTAACAGTGCTTTCTTTGACCTTTATTATAAAGATTATGCAGGTCAGTGCTGTGAGAAATCTAAAAGGGACCCCTTTGGCCCATTATCAAGTCCACTTTAATGTCATCTTCTCATTAGTCACTTAGCTTATGTCTACATTGTTTAAAAAAACCTTAGTAATAAGAATACTTTTATCAATAATAACATAGTAGGCATGTAAATCAAAACATTTTAACATTTTTTGGTGATTTTTTATTAAATTCCCCCCCCCCCCAAAAAAAAAAAAAACCCTAAAAAAATGAGTTGGGATCATATATAATTACCTTTTCATATGACAAAAAGTATGTTTTTTTCTTGGAAATTTATGATTAAATTCCAAAATTTGGCTTTTTAGATTCCTTTATATCAATCAAATTTGAAGATAATGGTGCTGCCTCATGGGAGAAGGGGACAGTCTCTAAGGTCTCCCTTGAGCACTGCAACAACATGACTTGGAATCACAGCTTAAGCAAGGAGGCCAAAGGGGCCAAGAGTGTAG
The DNA here is from genome assembly GCA_951799425.1 of Ilex aquifolium. Lineage (NCBI taxonomy): Eukaryota > Viridiplantae > Streptophyta > Magnoliopsida > Aquifoliales > Aquifoliaceae > Ilex > Ilex aquifolium. The sequence goes on from OX637402.1 coordinate 23,480,628, forward strand.
TAGAGCATGCGAAACCACGGGCGTCGCTTAGGTGGCGAAAGCGGATTGGTCACCTGTTCCAGCTCATCAGATGGAAGAGGCAGTCCAGTAGTAAAGGAAATGTGTGTCATGTGGGTGGCAAGCTGGAAAGAGTGAAGGGGAGATATGGGTGGATAAGAACTCTGACAAAGAGGAGGACCAAAGAATAAAGGGGTTTGTATTTGTATAGAAAAGAGACATTCTAGCTTTTTATCTTCCACCACCCCCCCCCCCCCCCCCCCCCCCCCCCCCCACATTTGTGAGTGGATCCTCATTGTGAATAGATAATTATATCTTATTGAGACTGCATAGTCAAAACAATATTATCTTGATCATCAATCAACTCATAAAATGTTGTTTGGAAGACTATTTTGTGTCCTCGAGTGTATCATTCTTGCAAAACTTACAGAATGGATGTGCAAAGGAGCCTAAAATTGTTTGGCACCTCTCTCTCTCTCTCTCTCTCTCTCTCTGTGCGCACACACGCGCTATAAGTAAGCAGTTGTAAACAATAAGCGTAACAAAAATAAGAAAAAAAACTGACAAACAACATTACATAGTTAAGCTCTCTTTCTCTCTCTCTCCCCCCTCCCCTTTCAACCCCAACCCATGTTAGGCACTTATTTAACAGAAACATGGCACAGAAGCTTGTCTTCTAGTTGTCTTCGTTGAGGAATATCTTCCTTGCTTTTTCATAAGCAAAAAAGGTTCAATCAAATTGTAATGATTCTAGATGCTTTGGATCTTAAGAATATTTTTTTTCAATTTAAAAATTTATAATTATTTTCAATTTTATCCTCACATATGCACATTGGCTTGCATGTGCAAATGGCCTAAGGGACCATTGTTTAGTTGTGTCATTCAAACTGTAACAGAGGGGCTTTGTAGGGCTGTTTGTCCCCTGTGTTGGCTCTAGCTAAGGGACCATTATCAAAAGGACCACCATGGATGTTGAGAAAAGCTTCTAATGGGGTGGATGAAAATGACAAGACTTAAATCCCACCCAACTCGAACACCCCCAAAGAAGAAGAAAAAATTGAAAATAAGTTAGGTTCGGTTTTATTTCGGTCTCTAAGGCAACATATAACCTTAATGACTGTGACAGGATGACGAGATTGAGGCTGATTAGAGAAGAAAGCAACGGTGTCGGTTGATTTGTTTCTCCATGATTGAAACAAAACATACGACCCAAATTAAAATGTAATCTTCCTATGCAGAAAGAAATTCAATATCTTGGGAAGAAATAACCCTTTGAAAGTATTGTTTTTTTTTTTTCTTTGTTTCATCAAATTGACAATGAGAACAATATTTGATGTATTATCAAAAAATTTGATTAAATGGTACTGTTTTCATTTAATTCTAGCTTTGTCGATCCTATCTCCATGGAATATGTTGAAAATGGTATGAAGTGACATCCTTCTCATTGCATTATTATTGATTAAAAATGTTGTTATCATAATGTGACATACAATGGAAAAAGATTTAAATAATGGCCAAAAGCATGATAATGTATCATGAGTCAAGCTGGTCTTGTGCAAACCTCGTAAATGGTTTGTTTGAGTCTTTTGTAAGTATTGAAAATATGTAGTTGTAGTTTTTACTTGTATTCCACCCCCCCCCCCCCCCCCCCCCCCCCCCCCCACCCCCAAAAAATAAAAACAACATCTTTCTAATAGTTATTATTCCTCCATGTTTCAAGTTTTTTGTGCAAACTCTTTTTCTTTTTTTGTTGTACAAGCTTTTTCAACATCGATAATGCTGGTCGTACTTAATTTTGAGACTAAATCCATTGCTGTCATTGAACCCCATTAACATTGGCATTCATTATCAACCCAACAACAATGATAAATTAGATCCTCAAATTAAGTTCAAGTATCAAAACTATGTAGATGTTAGATTAAGAAATAAAAAACAAGATAATAAAATATATAAGGGTAATTTATACCCTTACCCTTAAAGTATGCATATAATTTCTATTTGTTCCCTGAAATTTTCATCCCTAAAGTTTTAATCAAGTTTTAATTCAGTCCTTCCATCCAAATTTAGTAATTTGTTCCAACAGAAAGACATGACAACACCTGCCCATAAGGGTATATTTGTCCAAAAAAATATATTTCTAAAATATACTAGTATTTTTCTTTGTGTCTCATAGTATCTCTCAATTTCTCACTCTCTATCTTTTTTGGATTTATTATCTTATTTTTTTTTCAAATTTAGGCAAATAAAATAATATTTTCATCCTATATTTAAAAGATTTTTCACTGGACAAATATAACACTTCGCCCAAGCAATGTATTGGTCATGGAAAGGCAATCCGTCATAATAAATTAGTAAATTTTGATGTAAAGACTAAATTGGAACTCAATTAAAACTCGAAGGATTTGATAGTTACAATTGGAACTCCAAGAACTAAATAGGAATTAGTTGCATATTTTAAATGTATAAATTGTAATTTACCCAATATGTAAAAAGGTTTAATTACACTTTTTTTCCCTAAAACTATGAGGTTTGTGTCACTTTGCCTCTTGAACTATGTGATTTTGTTTTATATTGCTCCAATGATCAACTTCCGTTAAGAATTTAAGGGAAAGTTATTTCAAAACTTTGTCCATTGAATTACGTAATTTTATTCACTTTGTCTCATCAGGTAATCTTTTGTCCAAACGATGACGGACATTTATATTTCAGGAAATATAAAACCAATTCACATAGTTTGTGGGAGAAATGTGAGAAATTTTGTAATTGACGAGGAAAAGTGACACATACCTCATAGTTTGAGGGGGCGAAGTGTAATCAACTGTAAAATATGTGGAGAGAGAAAAAGAAAAAGAGAAAAGGAAAAAGATTAGGAAGAGAGGACCCCTAAACCCTATCTCTCCCTCCAGGAATCAAGATACCAATGTAGCTAAAACAATAAAGGGCAGCAGCTTTAAAGGGCTCCTCTTGCAAGCCTAAGTCAAACAACTTTTAAGAAGCACATTGTTTTGTCACACTTTGATGGTGTTGGAATTTCTCTGTCCAGACTTCCAAAGCAAAAGATAAATGATTCTGACAAGACTTTAGACACATTTGGTAGGCCTATGCTTGAAGCTTTTCCTCCATTCTTTTCTCACCTTTCTGCTCCTTTCATTTCTAGCTAGAACAGTCCACATGGCATGATTCTTTTGGGTCCATCTTTAACACTGGATTGCACTATCTTCTGTTTAATGGGTTGCTGAGAATCTAGACATACTTCTTTTTTTCTGTTTTTTTTTTTCTCAGCAACTAAAAAATCTGAGAGAAACTTATACTTAATCACACCAAAGTTGCAACTTAATAGAGATTAGTTATTATTCAATTAGAATTACGTTATGGCTCAAAAGGGTCACTTACAACAACAAAGAGTTGCATCATAACTACACATCCGATCAAAAACTACTTCATTTGATCATAATCACATTTGGTTGAGTCGAAACTTGAAATAGTCTATTGGTACCGTCATCTTTCCCTTCCTTTATAAGTTCCATACTTATCATGCCTTAATCGGGATCATATTAAACATTAATCCAGCATTTAAAAAAAATTAGATTCCATTTTTTTCGGAGTATGTAAATTGGATTTCCTTTTGCTCCACCTTATAGTGAATAGGCCAGTATACAATCCAAAAAAGAAAAAGAAAAAGCAAATATCTAGTTTAATTGTAAAATATACTATAGTCTACAACTACTTGGATTGTTTGCAGTAATGAGGTTTTGTATACTTTATCAGTGGCAAGCTCTTCAGTTTCCCACTTGACTCCCTAGCAGGATATTGTCATGCACCAATCTCTACACCTACATTCCCTAGCAGGCTATGAATATCAGCAAAACTTCACCAAACAAACGCAATGGGAAAAAAAAAAAACAAAAGTTAGTGGGAATACTTGTCAAAGAAATTACTAAAAGTTCATTTCATGGAAATGAATAAAAGTAGTGGTTACATAACGTACTGCAAATATAGAGGGGAACGGTTGAAGCACGTTTTCGCATTTTTTAGGGTTAAAAAAACAGGGTCTAGCTCCTCTGCTGTTTTGTTTAGAGGGGTAGATGTTGTATCATTCATAGAAAGGGATTATAAGATTTTGTTATAGGGACATTATCCTCTAATGTGCACCAGAGGATCAGTAGCCCAAACAAAAATGCCTCGGATCTCCTGCTTTTGGTAAAAAGTATCTCCTTGGCCAAAAGTTTGGACTCTTGATCAAATTCTCAAGCATTTTCTACATCCAATTCTTCTTTTTTCTTTACAATCGAACGGTATTGTCAATAACCAAGTAGCTAATTATTTTACAGGAAAATGACTTACAAGCATAGTATTTAAAAAGAGGGCACTGATTACCTTTCTCTTTCAGAGTACACACCTGTTAAGCAAAGAACATATATATGACTACAGGTAAATGGGACTGTGAGGCAACTTGCTCTCTGTACATATTTTGCCATTAAGCACTTTCATAATTCCAGATGAACAGAGCACATTGCCAAAATTCCCCAATTTGGTAGAAGTCCTTTTCCACCTAACAGTAGTAACAAATCAGAGCATCAGGTAAACCATGGTGATTAAGTTTAGTAATGCCTTAAGTGGTGGCACCGCGATGAATTGAAGCTTATGATTTCATAAACAAAGAGAATGTCATAAAGATTTCACTCAAAAAACCCTGCTCAGCTATCAGATACCTTCCGAAACAGACAATGCTGTTTTTTTGGTTTCCAGTTTCTGGGAATCTGCATCAAGTGAAAGATAAATAAATAACATCCAGTTTAGTCTCCACTAATAAGGGTCTAGGAACGATAAATTAGGTACAAACCTAATGTTTGACTTTATTTGCCCAAAATGGCTGCGCTAAGTCTGCTTATTAATTCATCACCCTTCAGAACTCACACAACTTCATTCAAAACTCTGTTTTTGGGAACTGCCTCTGTACAATTGGACATTCGGTTACATATACAGACAGATACATGAAAATAAATAGCAAAGGGGGAGGATCAAGTCAAGTTACATAGAGGGCTGCTGTACACAAGTCTCCAAGTGAAATTTCTGTCTCGTTGCTTTTATTTGCACAACAGATCAAAAAGGACTTGCAAAATCGATATATATAGCCACTCAAAACAAATTTTGACTTGGATGTTGATGCTACGAAATGATCACACACTGAAAGTGCAGGCCAAGGGCTATTCACAGGACACATACAAAGCACACTTGAACGTTACACGACGAGTGGAAGGCCAAATTCCACAGAAGAGGAAGGTTGCAAGGCGCGGATTCTGACATCATATTTTCTGTGAGTAGAGATTTCACTGCCCGAGGCTGAATCTGATCCATCTGTTACAAGTGGGTAAGATGTATCATCATCATAAGCATTTCCAATATGGTTACCACACTTCCGACACAAAAGTTTGGTTCTGCGGCGGAACAAACCACGCAAGTGCTTGGAGATGAAGGATGGTACACATTGGAACTCTTCAGCCTGAGTAAATCTGCTCTCATCAATGTAGAGGAATGATATGATCCCTTTCTTCATTGATTTTCCATATTTCGAACCAATAGTGGAGGTGTTGCGAGTAGAGGAGTTCAGGTTTAAGTCATATCCGCAAGCACCACAACTGCATGAAAGAGAATAATATGTAGTTGAAGAATAAAGGAGTAGAGAACCGATCATGTCACTGTAAACCACCAAAAAGTAAAACAAAAGAACCAGAAGTGCATGATCATAATATCCTAACTGGTATGTTCATAACCCACCTAAAACCACGGATCTCATTCAATTACTAAGAGCAGTTAGCATGAATCAATTATGCTTATTTTAGCCTTTAGCTCGAGTGCATTTGTCATTCAAAGCAAAGTATGTTGGTAATACCAAAACCTATTTAGGAATAAATCTGATCGAGTAGTTCTAAACTTCTAACTACGTTCAACACACTCATTTTGTTTCAAAAATGAAATGGCCTACGGAGGAGTCATTCAGCTGATCTATTTCAAATCAGACTAGTTGTCCACATCATACTAGAACTATAAACCTATCAAGACCAAGAGGAAATGTCATGAAAATAACAAAGTGAATGCTGTCTTCCAGCTCAAAATGCAGAACCTGGTCGAACATCCCATCAACGAACAAGTTGGTGTTGCAGCATGAAGATCTCACCATGATTGTCGCACTGAATCATCTTAAACATTCTAATATACTCACTGAGACAAGATTTGGGATACAGAATTTAGGTGAAAACAAACAAAATAAAAAATCTCTGTTGAAAGATACAAATAGCATAGGCTTGTCCGATTGTAATTTTCAACACATGGCCTTGTGTTCCTTGTAAGCTAAAACATCGAGAAAACTATGAATGGGGGAATGTAAGTTCTCCAGAGCAACACAAACATAAAGAGTGGAAAAGAGACGTGAATTTGTGAGGATTGTAACCAAGATTATTGCAGAAAAGGAAGATTTATGAAAGGCTACCAAATGGTTCCTCAAGCACAATTGAAGGGATGATGAACTCATTTAGGCACAAGTCATACACATGGTCTGGTCCACCAATTTCAATGGAACAAAACCAGCCCAACAATCTGTGTATTGACCAACTACAGTCCAAAAAAAGGAGAAATTATGTTCACAAGAAAGAGCGCCAAAAAGATGGCTGTTGAACGATTAAGTCATATCTCTGTTCCTTGGCCAAGGGTTAAAGGCTGGTCCATGAAACCAATTATAAACTTTCAAACAAGCAAGAAAATTCGTATATACTACATATTAGAAAAGCCTAAATGTCCTTCGCCGATAAAACAAAAGGTATGATCAACTTCGCATGCTTCAGCATATGTTTAATGCAGCACGAGGCAAACTCTAGAAGAAGAGAAGTAGAATGTTGGCAACCTTAAACGCCTAAAAAGTACTCATGGACCTTGATTTTTGGCCATTTGGAGTCCTTTTGGTGAGCTACAACAGAATAATTGAAAGGGTAGTAAACTAGATTTGTTCACTAAGTTTTTAAGGGAAACCAGAAATGCATTCGGTTTGATCATAGGCTTAAAAGAGACCTATAAAGGGCTGGAAATTGAAAACAAAGAAAACATAGATGAAGAGAAGAAAGCCAAAGGCCCCACCCTAGATTCTTCGGTAATTCACTAGGACATAGAAAGAAAAAGTCTAGGCTTATCCCACATTCGAAGAGAAAGATGAAAGAGTAGGTAGTGAGAGTGTACCTGTGTCACATTTGTTGTTTGCTGATGACACTATTTTTCCTAGTCATATAAAAGGGAGTGTTTTCAGAATGTCCTTTCTCTGATTGAAATCTTTGACAAACTCTCAGGTTTGAAAGTGAATATCTCTAAAAGCAGAGTTATAGGCATTAATTTGGAGGAGGAGGTTATCAAAGAATTTGAGTCAGATGAAGATTGTGTTGTTCATGAATGGCCTTTGCTTTATTTAGGGTAACCATTGGAGGGAAACTCGAGATCATTGTCTTTTTGGGATCTGGTAGTTGAAAGAATTAGCAAAAGATTGGATGTTGGAAGAGTACATATTTTTCTCTTGAAAGATGGATTACTTTGGTAAAAGCTTGATCCCCTTATAATATTTGTCTCTATTTAGAATCCCCGTTGCAGTAGCTAGGAAATTAGAAAAGATAAAGAGGGATTTTTTTTTGTTTGGGATGGGAGATGACAAGCATCTCATTTAGTGTGTTGGGAGACAGTTTGTAAGTCGATAGACAAAGGGAGATTGGGATTCAGTAATTTGGTGTTTAAAAACATTTCCCTAATAGGTAAATGGTTATGAAGGTTCCCGTTAAAACCTAACTCCCTCTGGCATAAAGTAATTAGGAGTAAGTATGACCTTTAGAGGAATGGGTGAGATACTAAATGAGGATATAATGTAACTCATATGAGTTATTGGAAATTCATTTCATAGATTAACCCTTGTTTTCTTCCTTTGACTCGGTATAAAGTTAGAGATAGTTCTAAAGTTCTATTTTGGAAGGATATATGGGTTGGGGATTTATATTTTAATAATATTTTTCCATGCCTTCATCGTTTGTCCTAGCACACGAGGTTCCTATATCTGCTTTTCTTGTTGTGGGGACAGATTCTCACTCTTGGGATTTTCATTTCTTTAAAAATCTCAATGATCGGGAAGCAGTTGATTTGACTTCTTTGCTCCACCTTCTTCATAATTTCCACCCTTGTTTTTCTTATGATCATAGAATTTGGACTAAGGATAATTCAAGCATTTTCTCTGATAGATCTTTTTATTCATATCTTGTTAGCCCTAAAAAAGAAGGGTATTTCTCCTTAGCCAAATTTATTTGAAAAGTCAAATTCCCCTAAAAAATCAAGGCTTTTGTTTGGTCTATCGTTTTTAATCGAGTGAACACTAATGATTTGTTGCGGGTACGAAAGCCCTATAAATATTTGAGCCTCCATATTTATCTTACTTGTTTCAGCAGTGGCGCGTCAAATGCTCATCTTTTTAGTTTGTGCTCATTTGCATGGGGTTTGTGGAATACTTTATTTCAAGTGACTGGTGAGGCTTGGATTTGTCCTTTTACTGTGAAAAAGATGTGGCAAATTAAGTTTTGAGGTTTTTGGAACTAAAGAGGAAGCAAAGGTACTATGAAATTGTGTGTTCGTGGAAATTATTTGGTATTATGGAGAGAAATGCAAGAATTTTCAATAACCGATATCTTTCTTCCGAATTAATATGGGAAATAATTTTTTTCATGACTTCACTTTGGACCAAAGTCACAAAAAGTTTTAGAGGCTTGCCTTTGTCAAATCTCCAACGAATTGGAAGGCGATGTTAACTCTGTTCCTTACGACTTTTCTTTGATATGTATTTTGCTATTATTCTTTTTTGAGGATATCTTGTCCTCAAGATTGTCACTCGCTCTTCTTTTATCTAAAAGAAACGAGAGAGAGAGAGAGAGAGAGAGAGATGGCTAAGGACCAAAAAACACTTAAAGATCAATTAAACTTGGTGACTAGTAGTCTTAGTCCAAGTTTGGCTTAAAAAACTGGGACAAACTGGAATATAAGCATAAATGACAATTTAAAGTCACACAACTTATTAAAAATTTCTAAAAAATTGAAAAATGATACAAGTCAGTCCCACTTTGAAACCAAGCCAAGTCATGCATAATTTGCGCTCGTTGTGTTTATTATTTTTGTGCCTTTGTCCTAATTATATTAAAGTTTCATATTGATAAAGACTTCATGTACAACAAGACCGGAGGTGGCAAAAGACTTCACAGAATAATTTTTTTTTATAGAAGGCAACAATTTTACTAATGTAAATGAAATATATAAAACATAATGGTAATACGGACAAGACATTCATACACCAACCACAAAACAACGACACTACTAAGAGTTACAATCTGGTAAAAAAAAACAAGATCATTCACAAGCCGCATGCCAACTTGCTACAATATCGAAGAGAGGAATTGAACCAAAATCCTTCGAGATTGATGCCCATAAAGATGCCAAGAAGTAGATATGATTCCATAAACCATCAACCCCCTCATAGGCTCATACTTATTTTCAAACATTCTTGCATTCCTTTCTAATCAAATCACCCGAATAATAATTAGCTCTTCAAATCCCACAAGACACCAGAAAAAACAAGTGTCCTCGAAGTAGAACTATTGCAATCTGATTGAAAATGCGGTGACCGCCAAAAGCCATCACTTAGCCAATGACATTTCACCTTTGTTCCAAATTTCTTCGTTTAAGTGGTCAAATATGCAAATTTTGTTTATGCAAAAATTTTAGTTAGACCACTGTCTGTTTTGCCTTGATTATAGGTGTTAATATTAAAAGCATCCATATTTAATTTGAATTTTGCAATTTTTTGGTAATTTTTTTTCTTCTACTTAATTGTGTGTTTTATAAGAATGAGGGTTAGTTCTTCATAAAGAAGACAGTAAGCCACAAAAGAGAGTTAACTTTTGATTAATAAAATTTGTATTTGGCCTCTCTTAAGAGCTTCTTTCATTATGGTGGATTATAGCTCGTGTGGATATCTTTGGACCGATAAATATTATGGTTAATGTGAATGAGGCCATTATCAAGAAGGTAAAAGATGTAGAATGGTGAGACCGAGGAAGCTTGAGTTGAAGCGTAAACCAAGGAAAACTTGATAGCAAGATAGAGATGGAATTTGAGGGCCCTAAGAACAGTGCCACGACTTCAACTTACCTTTTAAGATGCAAATATACCATATAAAGTTTTGTATTCGAGTTTTGTTAATATATTCTTTTCAATGGATAATATAGCTAGTTGTTCAAATGTTAATAGCTAATATATTGATAAGTCTAATATAATGGTAATATAAAAAATTATTAGATTTTATGTTAGTACAGACATTGAAAATAAATTATTCATCGATGACAAACCTTAACCCTAAAAACAAAAGTGGGGCCTTAATTGAACATTGATATATAATTATGGTTTGCAATTTTAAAAACAAAATTAAGCTTGATTGAACCTTGGCCTACAATTTTTTCTTGGGGCCATGAAAATAAAAGTGGACTTAACTGAACAAGGATTTAAAATTTTAGTTGAGACATGCGAACTAAATTCGGTTTAATTGGACTTGGGTCTAAAAGTTTTATTCGAATTACTAAAAATAGAATCAGACTCGATAAAACAGTGGTTCAAAATTTTTATTTGGGACCCTTCAAGTAAAATTAAACTTAATTGAATCTGCACCTAAAAACTTTATTTGAGACTATAAAAATTTGGGGCCCTAGGCAGTGGCTTCAATGGCATACCATTGAGCCGGCCATCTTAGATGAAGCATGGGTAACCTCTATTTATAAGAGGCACATTTAGGAGAAAAATGATCACTGAGAGGAGCGGCTATGTACATAACATTAGCCTCTCCATGGACCCAAAATCTCATAGCTCAATGGTGGATAGAATCTAAGAAGGGTTCATGACATGGAGAGATTGCGCCATGAACATACAATAGGTTGCCCACGGTAGCCCCCCAGTACGCCCCTAGATTTCAACCAATGTTCTTCCACACACGGCTTTTCCATTATAACTTCGATGAACATCCTTCATGATTTTATTGTCTGGCCATCTGAAAATTGTTTTCGTATATACCTTTAGCCAAATGATTGTAGGCCTAATTTATTGTAAGGATCACTTAATATCTTATATTCCCTACAAAGGAATTATCATATCGCTTTGCTCCCCCAAGATTCATAGTTGGCCATCATGTCTGACCACTCATGCGAAGACACATTAAAATGTAGGATGTAACATTATAGAGATGCTTCAAAAAATGCAAAAATTTACAAGAATAATAATAAGCACTTATATGGAATGAGACCAAAGCAGACTAGTTTTCATAGCTTGACTAGCCCAAACTTCTTTTAGCAGGTCGAGGTATAATAGTCGAGGTATAATAGTCTAATCCCAACGCCCATGACGTGAAGCCCATGGCATAACCTAGAAGTTTTCACCAGCTCCCAATATGGCATACTTCAGAAAAGTTAGCCACTTTACAAGTCCAAGTCGTAGCTTGAACTTACTTGTAGGAGGGGGGCCGCTCAATGTCATATCATCTTTTGAAGTAGCAAAATCTCTAGTTTTCGAATGTGATGCCAACATCTAGTGGATTGATTCCTTCTTCACTAGATGTTATTCATAGTAATGCCTAGATGTGATTCCTATGGTTATCTTACCTTCCCTGTTTCTGTATATTCATCTTATTCCTTCAACAATTTTTAAGCTTGTTCAGAATCAGAGCCCTATCCCACATTCTTTGATATCGAAGCCCAGAGCCCTCTTTGCTGCATTATAATCATTTATAACCTTCATGGAACAAATGGCTGACATCTCAAGCATTATGCTTAAAATATTACATTTTATAGAAACATTTTATAGAACCTAAAAATGCTTACATATTATGAAACATGGGAAAATCATAAATTCATCAATTGCCTATTTTTGAGAGGGATTCACCTTCAATAAAATTGAATTGCAAGAAGGCCCGCCGAATTTGAGTAGTGCTAAATGTGTATAACAGTTCACGCTAGCTACGTACACAGGCGTACTTATCCTACATGGCAAGAAAATGAGTCTTTCCTCTAGTTGGTTTAGTTGTTAGATATGAGAGACCGTACCTCTTTTTTTGGTTGGTGAAGCTCAGGACTGGGATATGGGTGCTATCACTAGTTCTGGAGTTCATCACATAGCATCTAGTATGGTCAAATTTTTTATGTTTATACTTTCTGTTTACTGTTTAGTTATTGTTGTGCATTTTGATTTTCGGTGCCATTGATCTGGTTGGGAGCATAATCTTGAGAATCCGTTTGTTCTGAATATAAGCTATTGCAATATAAATATACTAGTCATAACCCGTGCCTAAAGGCACGATGAAATATAAAATTCGAGTGCCCAAAAAATCGATCCCACTATATTAAATTTTTTCAATATGTGTATATTATCGTATATGGATAATGATTGAAAGAAAAATTATGTTAAACTACAAATTAATTAAATATTAAATGATTGAACATGTGATAGAAATTAGTGATGTGATGTTTTTAAGAGGGAAAATATGTAGGGGATAAAAATTCAAATTGATATGTGTTTTATTATATAGATAATAAGATTCCATGTTTTAATCCAATTACTCTGCAAACAAACTTCTCCAGACACTAAGACAACTTTGGGATTGAATGCATACCGAACTCACCTGAAGAATTTTCCAAACAGCCCCAAACCAAACCACGCAATTTATCAAGAACAACCAAAATCTTCCCTAATTAGTTACCAATTATCTTCAAAGATGAAACAAAAAACAAGATAAACACCAAAGACAAAAGCATAATCAGTACTATCGAAACTTAATCCAGTGGTCAAGATCAGATTCCTTTCCCTGGCCCCACGATCATTCAACTGCAAAACTACCACAACACCTATAATACACACACACACACACACACACATAAATCAAGGGCATGACAATTAAAATTATTGATTAAATGAAGAGAAAAGTTGCGTAGTGAGAGAGAGTGGACCTGTAAATGACGTCTCTCTGAGAAGCAAAAGAAGTGTAGTGGAGATTGTTGTTGAGATGACCGTTTGAAGTCTCCATCTGGGGTTTATCTTGCCTAGCCTGAAACACCGTCCACCGTGGCGCCGAAGGATGATGGCGGCGGAGATATTGAGGGCGTGAGATGATATTGGAAAAGTAAAAAAGTGACAGTTGAGTGACTAACTGACGACGACTGATCAATAACAGGACAAAGTGGCTTGAAGAATGAACGTGGAGCCTGGAATTTGTTGACCGTTACCGAAAACCTAGCGTTAGATCGAAAACGATGCAGTTGAGAGAGGTGTTTGTTACGAGATTGCTGAGAAGGAGAGAGAGAGAGAGAACAGATGGATATGGGAATCTACGACAGTGGAGGCTAAAATGACAGTGGGTTGACCTTGACGTCATGTCTATATTTTTAGTAATTTTTTCTAGTGGTTAATTGCATTTAGGTTCCTCAAGTTTTCCATATAATCAGATAGACCCCTCTAGTTTGATAGCTAATACCAGCTTTTAGTTAACAGCTAACCCATTATACCCAACTCCCACCCCCAACCCTTTACTCAACTAGAAAATTGAAATTCTACAGACAAAATACCAATCTACGTACGAGAAACTAACAAACATACCATAAGATATATAATTATTCAAAATCAATCGTTCCAAGCTTTCGTACCAATAATTAAAACCATAATTTGGACAGATGTAAAATTTGAATCACCATCTGACTTTATCACCACTACATAGACACTACATTATCATGTTATTACCATCCAAACCTCGCACAATTCACAAAGCCACCACCGTCTAAGCCTTATCACTAGAATCGATAATTTTCTATCATCATACATGCATAGCACCTCGATACCACTACAATCATCATCGTTGTGCACATACCATACACCACCAGCATCCATATCTACCCCACACCCAATTTCCCAAGTTCCCACCAAATTTGAAACAACTTAAATTGACCACAATCCAAAATTTCTAAGTTACCAAAATTGAGAGAGAGAGAGAGAGAAGGTGGTGGTGTGTTTGACAAGAGTTATGGGTAGGTGGTGTGAAATGCACAGATATCTCCCAAGCTCCCACCAAATTTGAAACAACTTAAATCGACCACAACCCAAAATTTCTAAGTTACCAAAGCAGAGAGAGAGAGAGAGGGTGGTGGTGGTGGTGGTGTGTTTGGCAAGAGTTATGGGTAGGTGGTGTGAAATGCACAGATTTTGTCTTCCTAAAAATTATGAGCAAATCAGTGTTTTTGGCCTTTCTGTTACAGGCCTTTCCTGGTGGGGCATATCTTGCAAACAAGACAGCATCCATTTGATTAAGTGACAAATTTAAAGGGATGTAAGTATAATTTAACCCTTTGGGATGTTGTCGGTGGCCCAAACACACAGAGACCATGAAATCATTGATATTTTTATAAAATGTTTAATAATGAGAGTGAATTAGAGGGGTCAGGAACATGGTGGGTGCTGTGGGTTACGAGACACGTGTCCTTTCTCAGGTGATTGTCTATCCAAAACTTTAATCGTGGATGGGCTTGATTGCTTTCTTCCTCCCATGGCTTTTAATTATGGATAATTATTATGTTATGACATTATGGTATAAAAAGAGAATTATGATCAAATAAAAAATAATAATTCTCTGCTAGAGATTTTAATTTTTTTTTTTTATTAATACTAGGGGCTTGCACACACATTATTAAAAAGAAAAAGATGTGGAAGATAGAAGATATTGAAATAGATAATTTTAAATTGTTAAATAAATATTATTAATCATTTATAAATAATTGTAAATGATCATTTAGAAATATATAAAGGATAAAAGTAATATTTTGTTAAAAAACAGTTAACTACAATAGAAGAGGAAGTTCTAGATGGTTATTATAAATAAGCTATAATGGGGTATTCCAGTTGTAAATGGATACTCTTCTTTTAAGTAATACTATAGATTCATTGCTTATTAAAATAAATAAAATAACAAAACTTCTTATTTCTCCTCTCTTGATTGGATGGGAAAAAATATATAATTTTGATACTAATGGCCAATTCTTTCTGGTTACGATGGAGCGAAAGGAAAAGGAAAAGGAACAGGAAAAGGAAAAGGAAAAAGAAAAAGAAAAGGAATATAATTTTTGAGAGAAAAGGAGGTTGGGAGATAAACCTTGCTCTTTCTTAATACATGTTAGTGTTTAGCCTAAAAAAAAAAAAGAATTTATCCCCCTTCCTATTCATCAAAATAAGGAGAATGTTATGATATGAAAAAAAAAATTTGGTATTGCAATACTAAATGCAACATTTTTAGGATTTTTTTTTGTTAGGGGATCATATACAAATTTTTGAAGTTGTTGGAATGATTTTAGAATTTTGGGATTATTCTAAAAAAATTTTAAAATTATAATTTGACCTTCAAAAAATTATAACTAGAACTCTAAAAGTTATAATATGACCCAAAAAGTTATAAATTTGTTTATGATTGATCTTAATATTTTTTGATCTATCCTAAATTTTTTTGATATAAATCCATCCCAAAATCTTATATTTTAATCCATAAAAATTATAAATTTTGATTTTGTACCTCATTTGGTGTCTAAATGTCAGTGTCACACACTCAACCTTAGAGCATGGAGTTCATAATTCGTCTCAGGGCAGAGAAAATTACACAAACACCCCTTATAGTTATTGATAATTTAGATTTTTTTATTTTTTTTTTGCATTTTTTGATATGATAATATCATTTTGTATCAGATTTATCCCCAATAGAGATAACAGAATATGTGCTTTCCAATTCATCCTTAGACCTTATTTTTGCATTCAAATAACTTTTTTTTTTTTTTTGTTCAATAGTCAAGAGTGTCTGAGCTAACTTACGTGCACCTCGATTAATTTCCTCTTCGGTCCGTTCAAAGGCAGGCTATTCACGTTGGGATTAGGATATTTATGATGGATAAATTCTTCATAGCACATTATGGTTTTTCTTATCCCCCTCTTTCTCTCTCTCACTCCGGGCTCAGCTTACCACCTCCTCCTCCACCCCACCCACACCCCATCCCCCACTCACTCCTCGGCCCGCCCTGCTCCATTCTGATAGCCAGTTTGATACATAAAACCTCCCTCTCCTCCCCTCTGTTGATCTCAGATTCTCTTCCTTCTTTTCCTGCAGTCGCGGTGCAAACGCTTGAATTCTTCCTCTCTTGATATCATTTGCCAACATGATCTCTATTTTTGTTTTTTGTTTTTATGTAGCCAACACGATCTCTTAAACCTTCGTCCCATCTTGCAATTTGATCATCTTCTAATGCTTATGCATTGGATTGTTCTATGAAGCACATAAAACAAAACATGGAAGCACACAGATTGAGAGAGAGATGGGTTATTATGGGAAAGCAGATGAAAGAGAAAGAGGTCATGGGGAACCAAATCAAAGAGTAAAATCATGGGTTGAGTAATTTGCAAATTATTACATCTTACATGAAAAAACTACAAGTGGACACAAACCCTAATGAGTTCCACAGAAACATATTTACTCTTCTTCCTCATCTGTCACAAATTTGCCAGTCCCTGGATTAATGGCTGCAAGGAAGAAGAAGACAACATTTAACAGAACAAGAGGTTCAATATCAGTGATTGGAACACCAGTCTCGATATTTAGTTGTGCCAAAGCTCCCTTTCCTGTAATAATTTCTCCAATCAGAGAGAAAGCAAAGCCCAACTGAGCCAATCTTCCCACGAAGAGCTCATTCGACTTTGTGAATCCAAAGAGTGGACCTGACAAACAAATAGTAGCATTGTTAGAATATGCTTCCACATCATCCTATGTGCACATATACACACATTGTTTTTGTGTTTGGTTGCTCCTCTATGACTTGGGCATCACGGTTTGAGTCAAAGAAACAATCTCCACACATGGGATCATAACCAATTTAGGCTCTGCAATGGCCGAGCCGCGTACATCATGCTACTCTTTACATGAATATTTGGTTCCTTGTGGCTTTGAAAGTTGTCTCCTTCAGCTAATCATGTGAGAGATATATCTGAAAATTACCTAACTAGAACACAGTACTTTTGCGCCGGGGGGAAGGGGGGTTGGGAATTTGTAGAGGCTGAAATAAACATGGGAGCATTTTTGGAAGTGAAGAAATTAGCAACTTGTGATAAAAACCCAACTTTGGTGAAAAAATCCCTGCAAACTTGTTCTTATACTCTCCATTGGTCAAAAATCTGTTCAAATGTAAGTCAACCTTCTTTGAAGTTGCTTTTGGACATACTTGTAATAGGATTATCAATATGTAATAACTAGGCTGCAGTATGGAAATGAAGTTTACCTCCTTCTTTAAGGCCCAATGCTGTTCTGAATCCTTTGCCAGGAGGGATGACAGCCCTCTCAAGTCCAGCGGGGTCATCGACAAAACGTCCCCGGTCACCCAAAGCTCCAATAGCTCCAAGCAGAGTGAAGAGGATGAAGAAGAGTAGAAGGGGCTCAGCCTCATAAATCGGAATCCCAGTTTCCAGATTCAGTTGCGATAGGATTCCCTTCCCTGTTATTGCTTCTCCCAATATGGATGCCTGCAGAGCTTGTATTAATTATTGACTTCAATATCAATGAACTATGCGATTCTTACCTTGGTTGATAGATCGAATTCATGGAGGATCAATCCTCATTTTTCATGACCATCAACCAATATGATTTGGAATGTGAGAGAATAGATCATGACTACAAGGTTCTAACTCAATTTGACCTTTTCTTTTTGCCTTTCATTGGTTTCCTTTTTTATACAAAAAAAAAAAAAAAACTTTCAGGAAGGCCTACCATCTCATTGCTAAAATGACTGCTTTTTGATTGTGTTTTCCTATTCTAAATTGGAAAGTAAGAGGTCGGACTTATAGCGTTGATGAGTACTCATCTACCGAAAAGCCATGCTGTGGGTTTGAGTCTGGCAACTAGTCTCTTCAAAATGGGGTAAAGCTGCCTACTACATCTCTCATACGTAAATGGAGAGAGTAGTCAACACAATGGTGATACCAAGTCATCATTTGACCCATTGTATTGCCAACCACTTATAATTCACTACATAAACCTAGTGAATCCCACCGAATTCAATAATCACCACTAACAACCATAACCTAACTACCACATTGGATTAATGGGTTTTTCACTAGTTCAATGTGGTATTTTATAATTACTTGGTGATATCATATACCAATGATGACATAATATTACTGTTGTATTGAATATTTACTCCTATAAATGGAAGTTATGTTCACTAGGTACGACCTTTTTCATAATTGAGAAGGAGAAGACATTAGGCTTTTTTCAGCTGAATAAAATACAAGAACTTGGAGTTTGCAAAGCTAAGACCTTAAATTTGACAATGTATCAGTCGAAAAAACTTATTTTCTTTTTAATCAGGGACTTAACAGTGGCAATAAACTGACAAATAAATTCATTCAGCCTTATAGACAAAACAAATTCTAATTATAATCTAAGAATCAATCCAAAAGAACAATTACTCACAGCAAAGCCAAGCATGGCCACACGCCCCACAAAGAGCTCATTCTCCTTGGTAAAACCAATGCCTCCAGAGGTGCCAAATATACCATCTTCAACCTTTGGCTTAGGAACAACAGCCTATTGCCCAAAAAAAAACCCACAAAAAATAAATAAAAAATATTGAGGAATTTGTTTCAATTTCAGAACAAACAAATGCAAACCTGCTTCTTGGGAGTGGCTTTGGGTTTTGATTTGAAGAGAGCCACAGTTCTGATTGCTGAAGATGAAGATGACCCAAAAGAAGTGGGAAGAGGGGGAAGTAAGAGGAGAGAGAATGGTTTGGGTTTTAATCTTTGAAGCAATGGCTCTCTCTTAAAATCAAGTGCAGCGCCAGAAACATTGGCAGTGAGCAGCATTGTTTGAGCCATGGCTTTTGCTTGGCACTTGCAGATTTTCTATGGAGAAAGCAAAAATATATATTTGAAATTGTAGTGTGGTTTTTGGAAAACAGATGTGTGTATGAGAGAGTTTTATCCATAGGTGTGGATAGGATGTGAGCATGGTGATGGGCAAATAGAGTGACCACGTCTCTCTCTGTATGTACTAAGGAAACAGCCTGAAATCATAAGGGGATATGGTAACGGTTTTATTTTCGCGTTTTTAAAAAAATAAAAAATAGAGATAATTTTTATCTTTGTTTTGTAATAAACAGTAAAATAAAAAACACGTTTGAGGAGTGTCATTTGAATCTTGTCTCCAATTTTTTTCCCTATTTGTTCTTGTTATAGCACTCATCATGCTTTAGAGGAATCCACTCATGTATTTAAATTTTTTTCTAATATTTTTATAATTTTTTTAAACATAGATAACCAACCATTAATTCATGTAAGACCTATTATCTATTAGTGGGTTCTCCAACTAGGGAAATTCTACGGTATTGGAAAAAACAAACTCGGTACCATATTGACGATTATCACTTCTTATGGATAAAATTACAACTTTGAAAGAAAAAGTTACAATTGATCAAGAGAATGTAATAATTGATCACAGACACCCATAATCGATCATGCAAATTTGGGTATCGATTCGTACATTTCATGATCGATCATGTCTTTTAAACTTGTAATTTACACCTCAAAAAAATTATAATTTAACTTTAAAATATTGTAATTATCGGTTTGATACCATAACTTTTCCCTTCCAAGTATATATTAGTAGGAATTCTACTGTTGAATGAAATTGAAGAAGAATATATTATGGGAGATCTTGCTCTGTAAACAAAAATCCCACTTGAACTCATTTGTAAATGATCTACTAAGAAAAAAAAAAGTTAAAAAAATATATATTAGAAGAGATCTTCTTCCAGTGTATTGAGTTCTTGATCAACTCATCAAAGGTATCCAGCGTCATGCCACATGAAATTTTTTTTTTTTTTTTTGTTTAAACAAGGAAAAATGAACTTGCACTTACATTTTTTTTTTTTCCTATTTTACCCCTTTTTTTTTTATATATCATCAAATACATGACATAATATAAATATTTGTATAGTTAATGCATCCTCACGTGTGGGCCAGGTAGACATTAGGCCAAATATGTGGGAGCATTATCACTATCAAGGTGATGACGAAATTCAAGCATATGATTTTTTTTTATTTCTTATCTTATTAAACAATTATCTCATCTAAAATCTTGAATTAGACAAAAAAAAATTACATTATGAATGTTTATATATTTCAAAAAAAAAAGTATATGTTTTTATATATATATATGTATACTTACATTATGATTATTTGTTTTTTCTTGTTCGATTTTGTGTCTGATGCTTTTTTTTTTTTTTCATATTCGATTTTACGTTTTGTAGTTTTGCTTGTTCCTTTAATTTTTACTTGGTTTTTTTTCCTTCTTGTTTTGGTTTGTTTCTTTTTTTCTATTTTTTCCTTATTTCGTTATTTTCTTTTTTCTTGTTTCAGTATGCGTCTTTTTTTTTTTTTCTTGTTTCATTCTTTTCTTTTTTCTTATTTCAGCATACTTGGTTTTTTTACTTGTTTCTTTTTTTATTCTTTTTTTTTCTTATTTCGTAAATATATTTATGCATTCAAACTAATTATCTTCTTTCATTATTTTTTTCTTACAATGACTTTTTTCATTAAAGGGGTGTACATAGATTCATAGAATGAATGAGTTTAACTATTAATGAGGTGTATGTAGTATGTGGTAGACTTAGTTACTAATGTGGTAGGTATAGAATGTGTGGACTTAGTAGTTTGAGAATGAAAAATTAAAAATGATGGGAATAGAGATTTGTGGGGTGAAAATAGCTCCACCCAAATTTTATTGCTTCAACGAACTTAACACTATACTTAAAGAATTCCTTCTAATATTACAATTCCTCGTACTTAATATATAATAATAATAATAATAATAATAATTGCAACGTATGCTATACAATGCTAATATACAATAATATTGGGTGTAACGGTTACACCACGTCATCACGTTGATATGGTGTAACCGTCCACTAATAAAATAACAAGTGGATCCCACGTAACTATATTATTTAATTATGTGGGATCCACAAGTTCACTTGTTGTCTTACATTATATCAACGTGGTATAACTGTTACACTCAATATTTTTTAGAGCAATGTGCAATCAATTAAAGTAGTTAAGAGAACAATGGGAGAGACTTAATAGTAGAGAGAATAAATTGAGATCGGATAAATTGAGATGGCGGACATAGTTTAAAGGTACAAAGTGTAATTTATTCCAAAAGATACTATGATGGCAAATGTAGAGAATGTGGACAAAAGACTAGAAACATCCTCTCTCTTGGATTTTTCTCTTGGGTTCAGATTTCAGACAAGGCTCAACAAGGTCCAACCAATTGTTAAGGAATGTGCACCACACACTCACATATGTCCACTTTCGGTAGGCACACACACAGCGGCGGCTCAAGGTAATTTGAGGTTTTTAAAACAGAAATATTAAATTTTTTTTTTTTTATTTTTAGTATTATTTTAAAAAAATAATTTATTTTTAATTTTTTATGTGAGAGGGAGACAAAAAAATTATGTGCTAATGTTGTCAAGAAAGATGTTTCAACTTTTGCTTTTATTTTTTACCACTGAGAGGGAGAGAGAGAATATTTAATTTCAATTTTTATTTATGTTTTTTTTAACCAGAGAGAGAGAGAAAAAAAAAATGAGAGTAAATATGAGTTGACTTTTGAGTATTTTTTATTTTTTTAATTTCTAAGTTTTTAATATTATGAATTGAATCATGCGTCTAAATTATTGCAATAAAAATTTTAATTGGACTTAATTTTTTATGGCTTTTTTTAGGGCTTAAAATTTAATAGATTTAATTTTTGCGTTTTTTAGGTGTGGGTACAATTTTTTAGACTTATTTAGGCAAAAGTGTATGGATAAGTTGTTTTTTCTATTAAGTACAATTTTTTTTAAAAACATTGTGTTTAGGTACAAAATTCAAATGAATTAAAATCCTTTTTACTTAAACACCCTTCCTTAATTTATGCTGCCATCATTGCCAGTTATTTGAGGAAACAAATATGTAAAAATTACATATTTATTATCTTTAATTTTTGAATTTTAAATGAGCAGTTTTTGTGGGATATATGCAATAAACGTTGTGTTAAACTGATTTATCCAGTAAGACAAAAAGTCTATGCAGTAACACAAAAATTCTTCAAACGTCTATGCAGTTTGTTCAAAAAAAATACTGATCTCTGCATTAAGAGTCTTCAAATGTCTATGTTCAACTGAAAGAGTCTTATTCAACATCTGTGTTCAACTGATCTCGGCAGTAAGAGTCTTATTCAACGGTCGATTTACTTCTCCGGTGGTAGATTTATTCGAAAAAAGGAACTGTAAATACCAATCACCGTCATCGGCTTAAAGGTAAGTTGTTAATAATTATATTTCTTCTTTTATTTTGTCATTTTTTTTTGGGAAATTCCTATGTTTGATTTTGTATTATGTTTGTTCGTTGTTGGAATGAAGGGAAAAAAAAACTGTTTTGGTTTTAATGGGTGTAACTATTTTTTCGTATAGACATAATAAGTATAATTCTTCTTTTATTCGGTCACTGATTTGGAAAATTCCTATGTTCGATTTTCTTTTATGTTTGCTCGATGTTTGTAATCTTTGATGGTGGTTTCCCTTCATTTAGAGCCATTAATGCATTTTGAGCCATGTAAGAAATCTGAAGTGCAGGGTTGGGTCAAGGGTTCATTTCTGTTGTCACTGTCATCAATCAAAGAGCATTATCCAAAGAAAAATTAATATCTCTACATTTCAAGATTTGTGGTTTCCATTTTAAATACCCTTTGTTTAACAATTGGTTGCTTCGCAACTGGTTATATTTTACTGGCTTATTTGCATTACTCAAAAATGATCACTCTCGTATTGATTTAGGAGGCTTGTATTAATGAGTGTAACTGTTTTTTAATGGGTGTAACTATTTTTTTGGTATAGACATTAATGAACGTTTTCGAAAAAATGTTATTATGTCACTGTTGTTAATTAATTTATTTTATCCTCAGTTTTTGAAGCAAAGATTGTTTTATGTTGTTCGTTGTTCGGTTGAACGGGGAAAAAAAACTGTTTTGGTTTTTAATGGGTATAACTGTTTTTGAATCAGAATTATGTTTTAGTGTAACTGCTCTTGTATGCAATTTTTCAGCCAATATCTATTTTGGCAAATCTTGTATATTGTAACTATTTTTTGTTTTATTTTTTCTCCCTGTATGTCACTAATTAATTCAGTCATTTGAATTAAAATTTTAAAGTAACTGTTTTGTATAAATATTATTCTTTCGTTTTGAATTGATACAATGTCATTTCTTTTAATATCTTAATCAGGAATGGAGGGATTAGTGTTGCTTGTATGCAAATATGATGTCGACAACTTTATTATCAGATGTTCTGTTCGTGCTACATTCGATTTCATTTATGGTAGGCTTTGCGAAAAATAGGAGGAATTGGAGAATTTGTCTGTTGTCATGTCATATTCTATTCTAGGTCACCCAAAATGTTGTTTGCAAAATGATGAGGACTTGCGTAATATGTTTGATATAATGCGTTTGATAAATGTCAATCATGTTGAGGCCATGGTAACTGGGCAAGATAAAGAGTCACGTGTGGTGGTTGATGATAATTTGCTTGAAGATGTTCATATTTGCGATGATGGTGTCGAGTCTGATGATGATTTGCTCCCTCGCTTTTGCTCACATACGGAAAAAGTATTGTTGACAGCTGAGTGGTCAAATGAAATAAGACATGTAGGCCAAAAGTTTGAAGGTGGTGTCACACATTTCCGGAAAGCTCTGTGCAAATACTCAATCGAGGTTGGGTTTAAGTTTAATTATGTGAGGAATTGTAGGGATAGTGTTATTGCTGAGTGCGCGTCGAAGTATGATAAAGGGTGTGGATGGCATGTCAATGCTACTATTCAGAATCTTAATGGTTTCTTTTACATACGAAAAATGAATAATGAACACACATGTGGAGTAGCATTGCGTACCACAAAGAACAAGAGATTGTCTTGCAATATGATTGCAGATTTGATTGTTGATAATGTCCGTGACCAGACGTCCACTCGTCCAGTCAACGTGGTTAGTGATTTCCTTACATCTTATGGTCTTGACGTATCTTATCAGCAAGCATGGATGGGGGTGGAAAAAGCAAAGGGTATGCTATTTGGGGATCATACGTTGTCGTACAAACAGTTACGTTGGTATGTGGATGCTGCAAATAATACAAACCTCGGAAGCCATATAGTTTTGCATTGTGATGAGGAGACTAACCGATTCCATAGATTGTTTGTGTCCTTCAAGGCTTGCATCGAATGTTTCAATTATTGTCGTCCAATTTTATTCATTGATGGGACATTCATTAAAGGAAAGTACAAAGGATGCATTCTTTCGGCAATTGGGAAGGATGGTAATCAGGGTATAAGTCTTTTAACTTCTTTTTGTATGTGCATGTTGATTTTATATTTTCTTTGTCGTATTTGGTCATTTTACTTTTTCTTAGTGTTTGATTTTTCATAGGTACTGTATGATGTGGTTTGTATTTTCATTTTTATGCTTAATAAAAAATGGTGCTTATGCATTTTTTTTTTAACTGTATACTGTAATCGTATAATGTCTGTATTATGTGATACTTAAGTAGTGTAACTGTATGTGTTTATTGTTAATATTTTTTAATGTAACATGTTGTTGTATATTGTTGTCATGATGTGAATTTGTAGGCTATTGTTTTAATATTTTACTTAACTATATACATTTATCTTTGTGTTTCAGGATTATACCCACTAGCGTTTACAATTGTTGACTCGGAAAATGAGGCAAATTAGTTATGATTCTTACAACAACTGTCAGAGATTTTGGATCCGAATAGAGAAATTACATTTGTCTCTCATCGTAATGTTGGTTTGTTGTAAGCCATGCCAAAGATTTTTTTCAATGTGTCACCACACTTTCTGTTTGCAGCACTTGAAGGCGAACTTGAGAGACAAGTTCAGCGATAGTCGGTATTCAAATGGATTTAGGGAGCATATGGTGGTGTTGTTGCGTGAGTGTGCTTATGCCCCCACCATTTCATTGTTTACCCAAAAAATTGAAGCTTTCCGACGTGAGGGTGGATACATTGTCGAACGTTTTTTGGAAAATCTTCCATATGAGTATTGGGCAAATGCATACTTTAGAGGTAGACGTTACGGCGAGATGAACTGTAACGCAGTGGAGTCGTTCAATTCGTGGATTATGAAAGCATGACATTTACCCAATACGAGCATGGTTGACACTATCAGGTGTCAAATTATGAATCAAATGGGTGCTAGGATGAACACTGCGTGTACATAGAATGAATTTATGTCCTGAGATGGATTCAAGATTACAAGTTGCATTTGTCGAAAGTAGATCTTGGTCTATTAATGTTTCGAACAATGATGTGTTTGAAGTTAATTCAAATCCTTCTGTTTCAGTCGACATTCAGAATGACACATGTTCATGCTTTCAATGTCAGATTAATGGGTTCCCTTGTTCTCAAGCAATAGCGGCGATACGGAAGAGTGAGAGAAATATGAACGAGTTCGTTGATTATTATTATCATGTTAGTACATACAAGAAATCATACGCTCAACCTATACTCCCAATCCCGACTCTTGGTCTTTCGGACTTCAATGTTGACGAAGCTGAAATTTTGCCACCGTCAACAAAGAAGCAGCCGAGCCAACCAAAAAAATGTAGAATTAGGTCAAGGGGAGAACTTATTAGACGAATTCGATGTTGTCGTTGTGGACGGTTAGGTAGTCACAACAAGAAAACTTGTAAAGAACCCTTGTGATTAGATTACTATTTTTAATTAATAAATTTGTTATTTGAATATTATTTCTTTTTCAGTTGCTGTTTTATTTTGTAGTCATTATTTTATGGATATGTTAATATGGATGTTATAATATGGGTGTAACAATTTGTAAACTGAGTATTTTTTTGTGGGATGACTGAACATTGTAGCAGAACATGAATATATCAATAATTTTTGTATTATACAATTGGGGTGAAGGCAATAATAATAATATTGGAAACTAGTTAATTGTACTTTTAAAACTTTCTTAATGTCATGTAAATGTCTAAAATCACAACTGGAAAGAGTTACACCAAACTTTACTAAGTGATCAGCTGATATAAATTGAAGATCAACTGGATTAAAAGAGCTGGGGCAGTCGTGCATTAACAAACTCCAGTTGAAAGAGAAGATCAGCTGGTCAGTTAAGACATCGGCTGACAGACTCATATTAGAAAGATTCCAGCTGAATCCAAAAGTCCTGAAACAGCTGGAGCTTAGTTGAATTCCATTTGAAGCAAAAATCTAGCTGAAGCAGCTGAAGTAACTTGATTTAAGGCAGCTGAATACGGAATGCAGATGAAGTAACTTGATCTTAATGGGTGTAACTGTTTCTTATGGGTGTAACTATTTTTAGTATAGACAAAATAATTATATTTCTTCTTTTATTTGATCATTTTTTTGGGGAAATTCATATGTTCGATTTTGTGTATGTTTGGTCGTTGTTGGAATGAATGGGGAAAAAAAACTGTTTTGGGTTTAATCGGTGTAACTGTTTTTAAAATTGGTGTAACTATTTTTTCATATTGACATTAATGTACGTTTTCGAAAAAATGTTACTATGTTTTATTTTTTTCTCAGATTATTAATCAAATATTGTTTTATGTTGTTCGTTTTTTGGGATGAACGGGAAAAAAATTGTTCGAGATGAAGCAAAGGAGACCAGCTGAACAGGGCAAACAACAACTGAAGGAGAAGCAGCTGCCAACTAGAATAATCAACATACAGAAAAACCAGCTGAACAGTCACGTGAACAGTGGGATTTTCTGTCTGCTGCAATTTGAAGAACATTCCAGCCAGTGTGAATTCCTGATGAGTTCCTTTGCGTGCAAAATTACATGTTCGAATAGCTATTTTATCTATAACCCGTTTTCTGGCCAAACAATGTGTATATCAGGGATACCTGTTGGACTTCTGGGACATGGTCACTGTTTACTAGACTGTTCAGATGGATTCTTCTTGCAACTGGAGTCTTGTCTCTATTATCTATTGCAGCTGGTTTTTTTTTTTTTTTTTTTCTGAGTTACTGTTCACGTCACTGTTTTAGCTGGACTGTTTTGGACTGTTTTTTTGGATTGTTTACTGCTGGACTATTTTTTTGGACTAGAATTTTTTCTGAGTTATTATTCACGTCACTGTTTCAGCTGGACTGTTCTGGAATGTTTTTTTGGACTGTTTACTAGACTGTTCTGGACTGTTTTGGACTGTTTTTTGGATTATTTTTTTGAATGTTTAATGGTCTGCTTTAGTTCACGGTGGCTCACCTTTGTTCTAAATCAAAGACCTCTTCATCTTCCATTGTCTGAACATCAATTGCCTCACAATATCGTCAGAAATCTTGGAAGTTCTCACTTCAATGATGGACTCTTGCTGGATATTCATCTTCTTTACTCACAGTAGGAGGAGTTTGTCTGTAACTCTACTGACAAACATGATATTAGGCAGAGTTCTTCTTTCTCTCAAATTATTCTGAAGAAAATGATTCATGCTCCTGTTTCTTTGCTGCAACGTAATCCTCATACTGGACATGATCAGATGCTTTCAGGATCTATATGAAAAAGAAAACTCATTGTAACATTGCTCTGTATATGCTTGTAGACAGAAGATTTCTCACATGCTTCAAAAAAAATGTTATACCAAACAGTTACATCAAACAATTAGAGCAAAATAATGGGTAAGATTTCATCATGAATATGTTCACAAAATACTGGAAATCATTTGAGGCAACCAATGTTTATCATATGATTTTGAAATTCCATATGATAAACAATATCCATTACACACACCATACAAAGTGTTCATTTAATGATCCCCAAAAAATGCAACAAGATCTCAAATATGACTATTTATATAATTCCTTCAACTTCATCCTTTCGTGGAA
The DNA here is from genome assembly GCA_951799425.1 of Ilex aquifolium. Classification (NCBI taxonomy): domain Eukaryota; kingdom Viridiplantae; phylum Streptophyta; class Magnoliopsida; order Aquifoliales; family Aquifoliaceae; genus Ilex; species Ilex aquifolium. Next base: position 23,508,726 of record OX637402.1, read on the forward strand.
ATTATTTAGTGTCCAAGAATTGGAATGGTTGAAGAACATTTCCATCATTTATGTCCGAAATTTTTTTACTTGTGCAGCTGTCAACTTTTCTTGTATGTCTTCATCCTTTGCAAGCTGTCTCATTACGTAGCAAACGAACAGTCCACAATCGACCCTGCAATATAGGTTTAGTTACTATCATTTCTTCGAATTTGTATTAATTAAAGTTACAAAGTAATACGTACGAATTTGCCCTTTGTTGTGGACTTTTCTCACACGATGTCATTGGAAGAACATTGTCTGAGGGGTCAATGTCAATTCCATCGGCTGCTTGCATTTCAATAATTTTCTATTCAACATAATCTTTCTGCATTTTTTCAATGATAGATGTTAGTGATAGATATGATATTGCAAGCTATCACAAAAAAAAAAAAAAAAAGGGTTTCAGTTGTTTTTTACCAATATTCTTGCATCCTCCAGCCACACGTTCCTCCTCACATTTCGTGGTTTCATAGAATTGTAGTGTGTCCAAGATCCAGCATCAGTATCCAACACTAAGACTGTCCAATGCCAAGGTTCCACAAGATTATTTTGACTATTGGAATTCATGGGAAATACAAAGAATTGACGATCTCTTCCCAATATGAGGTTTTTGTCAATTTGGTCGTTGCATGAATCCATGTTTTTTGTAATGAACGTCTACAAATATTTCATTTTATGGACAATTAAAATGAAATATAATGATACTGAAATTAAAAAAAAAAAAACCTGTCAATAAATTTTAATGTACCCAACATAGACTGTTGAAGAAGAAACAACGTATTTTATACGTTGACTGCTCGTTATTTGCATCAAGTTCATGCAGCATATCTCCCCAACAATCTATAATCTGTTACAATGTATAAAACAACGTCCCATCAACAATCTATAATCTGTTTTGTATAACTGTTTTTTTAAATTCGCTACAAGATGCAAACTATTAAGTGTAATACATACACTATTGTACAATGCACATCCTCCCATCAGTTTCAATGCGTCTTCAACATTTATGTAGCTTCCAATTGAAACACCAGACCAAATGAGTGTCCTACATGATCATCACACAGTCATATAAAGTAAGTTCATAATTTTTATAAAAGTACATTGAGTAAATCCACAGATTTTAACGAAATAACTATAGCGTAATACGTAAATGTTAGAATATACTTACGTAGGTCCTTTTTTATCATTTATTTGTTTTAATTGATCATAGATAGACGGATTTGATTTCTAACAAATCTTCCACAACTTTGCAATTTCTTTATCGTGTCTCTTTTTCTTTCGCTGCATTGATCTTTTCTGCTTCATCCGCAAGGGTGATAATTGAATGTGAAGCCTCAATGTGTCCCTTGTCTCTTTTCTTATTGCTATACTCGTAATCGTCATATCTTTTTCTCTTCCTCTTCTTAGTCTTCAGCTTTCGGACCATTGACGTTTGACCAATATCTACACTGTCATTAGGCTTGGTGGTATGCAACATCTGAGTGATGTTGTGCATTGTCAACTCATTTATTTGATCTACTAACTCTGCATTTTCAGCTTCTAATATTTTGACATTTTCTTTTAATGTCACATTTTCGGCATCAAGCTGCACGAGTTTTGTGTGAACATTATCATCAGATGGAATGTCTTGTTGCACTTCAGTTTGTCGTATGAAATCATCATGAAATCGTCATGAAAATATCAGTTAACCTATACTGTAAACAATTACCAAAAACAGTTACATCACAAAGTTACAAACAAAACAGTTACAACATGAAGTTACAACATATTAGATAGTACAACAGTTACCCCAAGACAGACCATCAAGAATAACAAACAGATATTCAAATATGTACCAATAAGATTGCATGCACCACATAGTTAACTATCTGGAAAAAAAAAAACTTACATCCAACAGGTACCAAAATTGTTGAACGATACAGTTAACATGTTAAACCAAAAACAGTTACACAAACAAACATTGCTGAAATAGTTACACAATAATAAGTAACAAATAGATGAACTTAATAGGTAACTAACAATACAGAAACAGTTATACCAATCAGGTATAATATAGTTACACACAACAGGAATCACAAAAACTATGCAACAAATTCTCATAGAGCTACAACAATAAAATGTATGAATATTAAACAAATATATGTTGTTATAACAGTTAATTTTATATATATCTTGTGATGCCACATGTAATCAGTGTCTTGCATGCGTCTTTTCAACGCTTGATTCTCATTGGACAATTCGACAATCTTTTCTTGGTTGAATTTATCATTTATCATTAACTCAGAGACAATCCTTTGAGCTTCATCTCTCTCTCTTATAATGTTGTCATTTTCATTGTCATTCCAAACATTATTTTCTATTGATTGCCTTTCCGTTGGTTGGGTAACATTCACTTCAACTAGCTCAACCAATTGTCTAATTTCATTTGACCATTCATTATCACCACTTGATGGTTTGCCAACACTATTTCCCCCTGTGTCAAGTTGTTCATTGTCATCTAACTCCTTCTCCATTGCTTTTTTCGTCTTTTTTCTGCGTTCTTCTTTGATGAGATAAACATCATTTCTTCCTTAGTTCTCTTCAATTTTTGTTTCATAATCTGAGGGTAAAATAATTTTAATTGACAAACAGTTACATAGTAACCTTTTTAAAAACAGTTACAAGTTATAGGGATAACTATATATGAATTGAGACTTACATCATTTGCCATGATGCTTGACAAACATTTTTGCTTGATTGCCCTATTCAGACTTGGTAAGTTCCATTTTAGGAACCGAGGAAACGGCCTTTCAATGATGGGAGTCATCATGGAGGTGTGTTCACACAACCAGTACTGAAACATACAAGATTACGGTAATCAGATCATATTGGGTTATATCAAAGTAATTTCAATTCTCTAATTAGCATATTACTTTTATTAAAACACTAACCGGTATTAGGAGGACGCATCCATTGATAGCCGTCGGCGTTTCCTTCTTCTTCTTCAATGATGAAAACAGAGTATCAATTATAGCTTCGGACCAATTGTATTTTCTACATGCATCCAAATTTTCAATATATTGTACCAACACCCAACTCATTGTGTTTCCCGTTACTGGGAAAACAGTGTTGCCAACAGATACATACATAATAATCTTGCCAAATCATCATAACCAGCCTCACTATCCAATTCAGACGCTTGTTTCAGCTTGCTTCTTATCAACATTGTTGTTAACCTCCGATCCTTTTTGAACCAGCGTTCAGTAAAGGGTGTAAACGATTTTTCATGTATTGTACAATCAATCTTTTCACACCCATCTTGTATCCCAAATATTAGAGTCACATCACTAGGCTGCAACCTCAGTTTTTTGCTTCCGATATTGAATTTTGAAGTATCAGAATTGAAACATAATAGTATTTCAAGAATGCAGCTGTCACTTTTACGACACCATGTTTTGTCTATAGTTTTGTCAATGATACATTCAAAAATCAACCAGAACGGAGTTTTTTGCAACGCTATCTTGTGATACTCATTTAACTGAAATTCTTCAATTGCCCTGATAATGGCAAGCATATTTGATCTGTATTGAGGCTTGTACCTTGCACCAGTGATGTATAATTTACTTTGATTGTCATTTATATCAACATTTGTCTTTGTAGCTTCTGACTCCTGATGTGGAATTTCTTTGATACACCTTATAGCATGTCTTTTTTTTGAAGCTTGTTTCTTCGCCATGACCTGTTTAATGCATCAACTATGATAGGGTATCATACATTAATATATGGTGTATCTATATTAACCTAATCAGTAGTCCACACATTCGTAACTGTTTAACTCGTCATAATGGGAGTGACCTAAATTTTTAGGAGCATTATAACTCAATTGCACATAGTAACTATTTTTAGGGACACAATTACTGATTATGAATCAATGTAATCTTTAACTAATGTTTTCAAACCATGAATATATACATGTAACTTACAATTCGACATAAAAGATACTCAACACAGTTACAACATTTTAGTAACAGATACTCAACACAACAACTCAATAGATACACATTACAGTTACCAAGAACATATATAATAATGAACTACCTAAACTCACAAAAAAATTAAACAATACAATTACAACCATTAAATTTTTGCATATGAGCTGTTTATAATTTGTGATCAAATAAACTCAATATAGGAACTATTTATTCAATACAAAAAGACTTTGAGTTATTTTAGTTTCATCCATGAAAATATGGTTTTATAATTATGTTTTTGGATTTACAAACTACGCTAATATATGGTGTATCTATATTAACCTAACCATTAGTTCAGACATTGGTAACTGTTTAATTCATTAGAATGAGATTCATTCAAATTTTTAATGAGTAGTGTAACTCAACTGCACATACTAACTATTTTCAAGGACACAATTATTAGTTACAAGCAGGGCTTGTTACAGCCCCAAGAGCTTTCAGCTATAAATAGCTCAAGACAGCCACAAAATGCATTTGGTACTGTTTACATAGCATTTAACACTGTTTACTAAGCCTTTTTTCATAGAATCAGGAACTGTTATTGCAGTGAAAAGATCAAAAACATTCCCATGAAGGTAAAACTGATTTTTTAGATGAATTGTCCATTATTGCTTGTTTGAGGCACAACTATATTTATTTCAGCTCCAATGTTGGTGTGTTGAGAAAGGTGTATTGCTACTTGTGTATGAGTTTATGTCCAATGAGAGTCTTGATAAGGTATTATACCCAAAATCTGAATTGGGTAACCCATTGAAATGGCCATACAGATACAACATTGCAATTGGTTTGACCTATGTTCTGATTTACCTCCATTAAGAATGTGAACAACAAGTAATCCACAGAGACATAAAGACCGTTAACATTATGCTTGATTCAGTAACAGATACTTAAGACAGTTACAAGAAAAATAAGATATAAATATTCAACAGATAATCAATACAGTTACTAATAACAGACATAAGAATTGAATCCTTAAAATCAGAAAAATAGTTACGCAACACAGTTACACCCATTAAGAATATTTTAAGAAACCAAAGCTAATTTATCTACGACAATGAATTCAGTACTTGGGTCCCCACCATTAGCATTGCTCTATAATATACAAAACCAACCCTTAGAATTGGTACCACAAAACTATCTACACAGTTATTTTCACCTCCAACTCATCCAGGGCTATTTTGTTGAAATGATTGTAATCTACATCCTGATTTTAAATGGATACATGATCTATTCACAGGAAATGATTTTCAATTCAGGTCATCAAACTACCAGAAAATATTAAATCCTCTACGGAATACTGGAGTAAACTTAGGACTGAATTCGAAATGCATAAAAGCCAACAAGAAAAAGCATTGATCAAAACATTAGAAATATTTTGTTCTTTTTTCACTCTCAAGCAACATAATGAGATTAAAACTTTAATTGGACAAATTTTTTTCCAACCTAAGGGAAAAAAGTCTTGCCCACTCAAGGAAGCATACATATGATAGTCCCAAAACTTATCCAGGTAGCATCACTGCCTAAGCCACAAGCGTGCAGTGGTAGACTCACTAATGTTTATAATTTTTGCATACAGTTACACCCAAATAGTTACTTAAAACAGTTACATAACTATTTTTAATCAAAAAATCATGTTCCAAAGTGTTTTTTTCATATACATATGCTTTAACAGAACTGCAAATTTTTACTATAATTTCAAGAAATTAGGGTTTTACGATTTGGGTTATTTCTTTTTTCAGATTCAACTTACACAGGATTATGAAAAAAAAAAAAAACTAAATAATCAATGAATGAAAACAAAATGGAACTTGAATGTCACCTGAAATTTCCGGTGAAGAATTTGTCAGAGAAGATGAATAGGTTTTGCACATTGTCAGCGACAATGAACAGTCGAATTTGGAACTATTGTACTCCTCTTTTTTTTTTGTGTGGAATATTCAGTGTGTGATCACATATAAACAGTTATGTCATTCTATGGATATCCCATTGCCATAGAATGAGGATGTCGAAGATCAAGAGTTTAGATAATTAAATCCCCTTTTTTTCCTTCAATTAACTGATTGTAGCCATAATATATGTTGGAATACAAATGGGCTCTACGTCTCCGTTGTTTACCGAATGGCAATTATTGTATTTTTTAAAAATATGCACTTTACCCTAAATAAGTTTTTGAGTTGTATTTTTGCCCAAATAAGTCTAAAAAATTGTACCGGCTTCTAAATTCCCCTTAATTTTTTTTGTGAGCTAGTAATGTACCTAAAATTATGAGACCTTCTAAAAATTTGGAATCTAAATCTCATACTTTTTTTTCCATACTGTTGGGCTGACCCTGCACACACACCAATGGCTTTTCCTTGGTTTGGGAAAAACTATCATAGGCCTTGTGAAACAAGGAGAGTTTCTCAAATTACAACATAAGCACTCTAAACAAAGAAGCTAAGGACTTAGTGTTTTTTTTTGGGGGGGGGGTTAAGTGACTTTGTATTAGTTTAACCCAACACAAGTTCTTTTTTTTTATGTAAAACCCAAAAAAATATAACAATCGAATTGAAAGTGTGGACCCTGATATTGACTACCAAGCATACAATTTTATATAGGGGTTTGCAACTATTTAAAAATTCGACACCGACTCCGATTTCAGACCAATTCCGCCTCCGTCGGAGTCGAAGTCCAAAGCCTATTCTGAAAAATATTCGACTCCTAATTCGACTATTTATTAATAATTTTATTTTAATTATTATATATATATACTCATATTATTATCAAACCCTAACGTGTGTTACACGTCTCCATACACTACACCTCTTTCTCACTTCACGCTTGTCGCCTCCATACACCATATCTCCTCTGACTCTCAACTCTCAAGTCTCACTCTCGCTCTCATCTCTGTCGTCTAGAGAAGAAGAACTGTGAAGGCTGAAGCCTTTGTCATCGACGGTGAAGCTTGAACAGAGGACTCGACGTTGAAGCATGAAGTCTTTCTAGTAAGCCCTTTTCTATCTCACTCTCTATCGTCTCGTTCTTTCTCTCACGTTATCTGCCTATCTTCCTCTCTCTCTTTCTCTCCCTTTCTCTCGTTCTTATCTTCTACAACTGTTAGCCGAAATCCCCAATTGAGGAACCCTAAATCGCCAATTTTATGTTTCAAATTTTGGACCCTTAATCGCTAAATATCAGCAAAGAGTAAAAATTGGCCCAATTTTGACCCAAATTCAAAACTTTGGTCCAACTTCGCCAATCGGAATCGGAGTGGAGTCCGAGCCAGAGGCAATATACGTCAGAGTCGGAGGCAAAAAATTACTCCGACAACAGTCAAAGTCGAAAGTCAAAATTCATGATTCTGACTCCGTCGGAGTTGGTGCCCACTCCTAACTATATGGTAAGGGTTTAATCCTCAAGGAGTAAGAAACATTTTTCTTTTCGTGACTTTGGCCATCATTGTCAACCAGCCAGAGCCTTGAATTAGTTCATCAGATAGTAGGGTTTTAAGGGTCAACACTCCGAGGTCAAAATTTGAGCCTCACAATAGATGTTATAATTAACTCAATATGATAGTTTATGAAAGATTGCATGTATTCTAAATTTACGTAACAGTAATGACTTTAAATCTTATATAATTGAGATAATTATCGATTATAAAATAATTTGTGTTGGTGGGAGCGAAGTATGGTATGGGCCCGGTGGACAAAGTACTGGGCCTTCCCACATAACTTCTAAATTTCATAGTTCATCATTTCATTAAATGTATTTTTATGCAAATTGATGGTTTATCACACGTTGCTTCAAAATACGACTAAATTAAGTATATTAAGAAAAACTGTACTATGGCTGTTTTTAATTTTATTTACAAGTTTATCATTGTTTTAAATTTATTTAACAAATTCTCATATTTTCTAAAATCGTGTTTTTAACTCACGTTTTTTACAATAAAAGCATGAGTTAAATGCACACTTTTTATGCAAACTAAATAACGTACGCTCAAAAACCACGCTTTTTTTTATAAAATACGTATTTTTAAAGCACACTTTACATGAAAATTCTATTTTCTCCCTATTAGCACATTATGGTTACATGCTTTTCCAGCATTATTAACCTTCACAACATCATATTACAAGTTACAGCAATCATTATATCAACTCATGCAATCATTTGTAGAGGCCCAATTCTTTTTTTTTTAAAAGCACTTCACTTTATACAATCTTTATTTCTCCTATGCTAGGTAAAATAACCCTTCATACCGCCTTTTGGCCCCCTTTTTTAACCATGGTTGAAGGGTTTTACTTAGAATATTGTCAATTCAATCATTTTCATCTGTTAACTTACTTTGTTTTTTTTTTGTTTGATGGTTAGGTGTGTTCGAGTCAGTTTACGCACACTTTGACTAATTTTCTTTTTAGTCCAGTCAAAAACAGGTCATCCACACCAGAACTACGGTATTCACGAGGGATAATTTTTTTATAACTTGACCCCAAGAGATTGTCAACATTTAAATTCAGGACATCTGAATTTATAACTCATGTTTGTTACCACTTGTGTTCTATTGAAACTTTGAAGGAAAAAACTATTGAAATTTAAACTATAGGGAATTGATTGCAAAACCATACAAACTTGGAGAGAGGGCCAATCGGTAATTCAACCTAATATGAAAATGACTTCAATATAATTTTTTTTTTTAACTTATTGTACGGACGGGAATCTGCTACCAAGACTTAAAAGTTAAAACTCAAGATGGTTCAACATAATTTATAGAATATTGGGGTTTCTAGGTAATTTAGCAATAACCCCTAGGGCCCGTTCGCTTCGAGTATTAAATTTGGGTGGTATTAGACATCATTTCCATTCCACTCCTATCCAATGGTATATTATACCCGGTCTTAAACTATAATCCCATCATTCCCCTTATTTGTTTGTCACAAACATTATTTGTGTAATACCTATTTAAAAAAGTCAACAATTGCAACTATTCTATAAAAAAAATAATTTTAACCTTATAATCCAAAGTCTACAATTTCGGCTTCAGTATAAATGCATTGTAGATGAGGGCATTTGGGTCTTTTTATACTTTAATACCTCCTTCAAATTTGTACCGAGATATTATACCACCGGGTAGGTGGTATTGAACAGCACCTTGTACAAGGGATTATTGACACTGTTCATGTCGGGTCAGTATTATGACCCGAAAATTAATACCGACTAAAAAAAGTCAATCAAACAAGGTATAATGTAGGCCCCACGTACTATTTTCTTTATACCACCCCTTATACTCCTACCAAACATGCCCCTATGGTGTTAATGTAATTTGGCCTTCTTTTTTTTGGCCCTTTATTTCGGGATTCTTTGCACGTGAGGCGCGATTCCCTACAAACACAATTGATCTCTCCACTAGTTCCCCATCATGACTTCACCAACAAACCACTCCTGCCGTTGATCTGATCTCACCTTTTAACTCCTTGTCACAATCTTGGGATATTCTTCAATCAAACGGCTAGGAAGAAGAATTCATGATAAGGCCGCCACTCTTTATTAAACTCCTTGTCCAGAAGCCAGGACAACACAAGTAATAAGGGCTTGTTTGTTATGGGGGTTTGGAGAGGTTTTGGAACATGGGTTAGGGTATAAACCTCCATAAACCCATGTTTGGCAACAATAAAGTAGGGATAGGATTTGAAACCCGGCCCGGTCTTGGCCCGGTCATGAAACCCACATACATGGGTTTCATGAAACCCAAGGGGGGGTGGGTTTCATATGGGGGTTAAGGGGGTTTAAAATACAAATGACATTTATACCCTCATATATCCTATATATTTCATATATACAAATTAGTTAAAGGACAAAATAGTCATTTATATACAAATATATTATCACAATAATTATATACCCCTGCGCATACCAAACGTTGGTATGGACAGCATTGAATGTTGAATCTCATCTTTAGGTCAAACCCGGGTTTAGACAAGCCAATCCAAACCCATCCCAAAAAACATACCAAATATGCCCTAAAAGGTAGAGATAAAGCTGGCATGCATTATCTATCACTCAACATAGAGTTCTGCATAACAGCACTATTAGTACCCAATTTTTTTTTTGTTATATCAAAAAAATTTTGTTTTATTATATCAATAAATTATTTTTAACTATAAATTTTAGCTTGAATTATTTGCTAAAATAATAAGATATAATAAAATAATAAGATAATAAAATAATATAAATACCAACATGTTATTTTGTGATTAAATAAAAAGTACATATTAAAAAATTGTTTTTTTGTACCAAGTCTAAGAAAATCCCTGATAGTACCTTCTCTTTTGTTATAAATTATTTAAAATATATTTATTAAAATAGTTAAAATTGAGAGCAAATTTTTTGTTTTTATCAACTTTAGTAGCACAAACTCTCTATTTTAGTAAAATAATAGCCTCCAAAGTCAAAACATTTCATAAAAAAGGCATATTTGAATTTTTTTTCATTTATCAATGATGCAATAGAGAGTAGAACTTGAATTTAACTCTTCAAATCTTCTCGTTCTCTATTTTAACTTTTGTGAGCAAAGAGTTTAATATTTAGTGGTTATTTGACTCTCTGAAATAGATTGTTGAATAAGAATAGAGAGTCTATTAATTAAATAATTCCAATGAATAATAATATTACCATGAAAGTTATTGTTTTATTAGAATGTAGAGCTGTACCAAGGGTTTCAATTAATGTCATGTTCTGTCAATTTCAATCAATTTCAAATCGTGTCATCGTTTTCGTGTTAGCATTTGTGTTAATAAAAAAATTTATTTAATTTTAAAACAACTCATGGTACTATGTAAAAAAATTAAAAAATATAAAAAACTTATTTTCTATTTACAAAACTAACTAATCAAGTTATTCGTGTCTAATATTTAATATGATTAATTTATTATTCGTATTTATCGGTAATGTCATTTTTGATTTTATATTGTGTCGGGTTTGTCTTAATGGGTTAAATTGACACTCCTAATTTTATTAGAGTTGTATACAAAATATCACTCTATTTTAGATTTAATTCCAATTTTTAAAAAAATATCTATCTAATATTATAACTATAAAATTAAAATTTTAACTTATATAAACATAATAATAGTCAAGATTAATTAATTTTTTATTTATTTTTATTCAATAATACAAAATTCTATCTGTTATTTCTTTTTTGTTCACTTTAATTTTAAATTATATAATTTAAAAAAAAAAATTATTTAAAATATAAATATTAAATGTTCGGTTTTTAGTGTTATAGAGTGTATTCCGACATGGATTATTAGTGGTGTAGATATGTGAGAAGTGAGAACTTTAACCCTGCAAATATAAATGAACAGTAATCTGTCAGCATCCATGGGCGGGAATGGCTCCAGGCTCCGCTCCAACTCGATTTCAAAATCATAAAAAATTGAAAAATTAAATGATAATAAATTAAAATGGAAAAAAAGCTGAAAAAGTTGTATTAAAAGTCTCATTCTTCACTTTCGAAAACATCATATTCATAATCACATGCTCTGGCTGCTTTTTATATTTCAAACAAAATCAACAGAAAAACCTCACTATCTGTTATCTTGTGGGTTGTTGTCTGAATTTTCACTGACATTCCACAGATCTTTGGCAGAATGGCTTTTTATTTTTTTAAATGATTCGTTTATGTTCTGTTCTGCAATCTGAAATCTGAAAACTCCAACCCATCTTTTGCTTTCACATTTATTACTAGTTTTCCCATCAGATTTCTGGGTTGGTATTTTTGTCTCCAGTCAAAGGTATGTTTGATTTGGGTTTTGTTTGTTTCTAAATGTTTCCTTTTTCGTCTGCTTCATTCTTAAATGCAAAAATTTCTATAGTTACAAGTGTATCTCTTTTGCATTCTTGCAATTCGTAAAGTATTTGGGAACTAAGGATGGTATTTTGCTGTTTATCTTTGGTGGGTAGCTGAAAGCTTGGATCTTTTGCATTGGACAGTCCTGAATCTTCAGCTCGGGTCTCATATTTTTTGTTTTTGTTTTTGTTTTTTTTTTTTGTGGCCACTGTTCTATCGATTTAGATTGCATCATCTTTTTGAGTTTGGGGTTTTTGGAAATTTTGGGTCATTTTCATCAGATGGGTTTTTTTTTTTTTTAACTTTATGATTTAATTATTGGGTCTTTCGTGATTCAAAGTTCAATGCGGGGTTTCTGAAATAATTTATGGCGTTGATTGGAGCTTGCCGTCCCATTGCCTTGGATGTGTGCATATATTTTGTTTTTTTTATCCTATTTTTGTAAAATTTAACTTATTTATTCCACTTCTTCTACTATTAGTTTAGAATGATATGGCCTGCGGTTGGGGTTAGATTGTCAGTGAGGTGGATTTAAAGCAAAGCTGAAAGAATGAGAAGCCAAGTTACCTTTATTGTTGAATGGCTAAGATTGTAGAGGACGAGATGTCTTTTGTCTGCTTTCCACTATCGGTTGTGATTCTGTTAACAAGCAACCTGTTGATTGGAGAGCATGAATTGATTAAGGATAGCCCTTTTATGCTTATAATTCGATTGTTACTGCAATTTTAATAATACTTTATGGTTGCATCTCAGTGGCTTTCCGAAGAATGATGTGGATGTACGTGCAGGAATTTTTCTAATGTGCTAGTGGAGATTTTAGTTGGACAATAAGATGGAAAAAAGGAAATGGTTGTGGAAGAAGAAATCATATGAGAAGAGCCCTGGTGAAACAGAAAGTTCCGGGTCAATATCTTCACATTCTGAGAGATATTCTGATGAGCAGGTAGGTGAATGAGCCTTCCCTTCAACATTATATCCAGATAATCCTTTTACAGTTTTCTGATTTTTTTTTTCTAATGTGCAAACCTGGTAGTGTTATGCTTTGAGAAACCTCTTGGTGAAAAATGATCTGTAGTGCACATTTTGAGCAGTCATACTTGTTTATGTTTGGAAGAGCATTCATACATCTGTTTCTTTTCCCTTTTTCTACAACCAATTGCCCAATCACACAAGTTTTTGTATTTCAACCATGAAAAAATTGACTATGCCCTATTAATCATTTCCATTGTAAAAATTTCAACTGAATCCGAAATTAAATGCATATTGTTATAAATAATGTTTTTGACTGCATTATATAGAAGTTTTGGATTATTTTTATATGAAGTGGTCTTAGGTGGTTTTATACATGCTTCGGCACAAAGTTCTAATGCTTATGCTCTGGAGTGATTATTTGTGTTTTTTGCCAACTCAAAGAAACAACTAATATGGTTGAAGCATGCACGACAAATAATGGACTATTTCTTATCCAAAAGAATGAGCTGTTTCTATATCATTAGCAAAGAACTTGCTTTTGCAAGTTGGTAAGAGTTTTGTGTTTGAGTTATGGATTAATTCCAGTGTTTTTTTTTTATTTTGTTTTCTTCTTTACAAAAAGGATGCTCACTCCCCTATAGAAAAATGGTATATCTTCACTACAACACACTTATCAACTTTCACCAAACAAAAAAACTATGGTTGTCCTCATTGATTAGCTGATTGAAATTAGAAATGAGGATCACTTAGCAGTCAGCAAACAATAATATGGAGCCGAGTTAATGAAGAGTTTCCAACAATGTGGTCAGGTTAGGCTTGCCCTTATGTTACATGGACTGGGACGTCCTTGGCGCAATCTTAGTCATATGGGGTGTCGATGCTTCCGATTCATCTGGTTTCCAAATCTTTGCACATGAATTCTTAGCTTGACTGTTAGAGTATTTGATTGCTCATCCCTATGTTGGGGCAGATTGTTGTGGTATAAGATGAAGATTGGTGGATAAGGTACTTGACTCCTTTAGAAATGTTCATATTACATGAAGTTTTCTTAGGACATTTAAACTTCAAATGAGAATTCTGTTCCTCATTTCGGTGGTGAGACACATTGGTTGTGTGTGCACCTGCCATTTTTGTGAGTTGGACACATATTCTTACTGTAAGATTATCTAAGTAGTACGTGTTTGATAACGATAAGTAAACTGATCTAGTGATACACTGAGTGTTTTTAAGCATGAAAGGCACTTCTATCGTCTCTAGATTTGGAAGGCACCGGCCTAGTTACAGTTCATGTCAAGTCTCTTCAGCTAGAAGCGGGCTGTTGTTTTGCATCTCCATCAAGTTGGTTCTTGAAATTGACAACAATGGAACATGACTGTGCAATGTTGTAACACTCAACTCAAAGCCAATTGACAACGAGTGAATAAGCCCACATTAGTCAGATGCTAGTTTGGAAGCCTCTGAATTCCTGAGGTGAGTAAAACTCTAACATGCAATGAGAGGCTTTTTGTGTCATTACAGATTCCTCTGAAAACAAATCCACTTGTTATTGTTGGCATTTGTAAGATGGGGAAAAAAATATCAATATACATGCAGTTGGATTAGCAAAATCAAACTCCCCAGGTCACCTGCCCAGACTTAACAAATGAACATAATGTGTCTGTGAGTTTTATGCAAGGCACGATGACATAAAAATATGCTCTACAACAGCAAATTTCTAAACAAACGCATACCTACCTACCACCTACCTTGCACATTACAGAATAAATATGCAAAACTGCAAAACTGCATTTTCACATTGTCTAAAATTATCATTATTTTATGTCATCTTCCAACATAAATATTTATCTATTCATATCGCATGCAAGACAATATCAACACGCTGAGAATGCTTTGACATTGATTTTAACTAATTATTGGCAAAATATCACAGCCCTTTAAAAACTGGGAAACTAGTTGGTGAAACACCCTTGTGGTCACCTTGAATTGTGATGGGATGAAGCACTGTTATTTAATGCGTAATGCAAATCGAAGCGAGACTAGTTGGTGAACAAGTCGCTTCTCACCTTGAATTTAGGCGAGAAGCGAGAGTCGAAGTGAGCGCTTCATCGAAGCGAAGTGAACAATAAAGAAATAAGAAAATATTTTAGTTTAATTACTTCTAAATATCCAAGTTCTAATTTTACAAATACTAATTATTTTAATGCAACTAAAACCATAAATATTTAAATTCAAACAAACACTAATAATATTTCAAATCTTCACAACAACTATAACAAAGTAGAAATACAGTCATAACAAAGTAGAAAACCAGCACAACAAAGCAAAAAAAGAATTTAAGCATAACTGGATAACATAGCATCACAGCAGAAGTAGAGGGGAAGGTTCCAGCAGAACCAGAAACAGAATAGGCAGCAAAAAAAATAGAAACAGAGTAGAAGAGGAGGAGGAGGTTTAAACAAAACCTGAAAATCAGAAGAAGAGAGGAAGAATTAGAGGAGGAAGAGGAGAAGAGAAGAAGAAAAAGAGGAGAATTGGCATACCTTCGCGCAAGCGGCATAAGAAGAGGAGAAGAGGCTTCCCGTTATTTGTTAGCTCAAATCAATTTGGTGATTAGGGTGAGTATACGTATATATAGATGAGGCTCAATCGGCTGTGATTGACATCTAATTTTTGATCCCCAGTAATAGTTTAAGACGGAAAATTAAAAAGTTCATTAAAGTGATCGCTTATTCGCTTTTTTTGCTTCTTCGCCTTTGCTCGCTTTTCTCTCGTCTCGCCTACGTTCGCTTTGCATGACATGTTCAAGGCTACATAGGGTCGCCTCACTTCGCTTTTCGCCTATTCTCGCTTTGCACAACACTGGAATGAAGTACATTCTCATATTTTGGCCTTTACCAATTTTTTTCCCATAAATCTTAGACAGTGTTACTCTGACTGAGTAATCTGACCAAGACTCCCTTACCAAATTATGTGGACTCTGGCACATTAGTGGGCCCCTACAGACTGTGATGGTTGTAAATGTGCTATGTCAGTTGGTATGCTAAAGTTCGTAGTGGTACCTCTTTAGTCCATAATTGCTGGTTGGGCTAAATAGCTTCCCAGGGGTGTAATGGTTAATTTTTCCTTGCATGGTGCCTTTAAAATCTTGTTGATCCATGTGAGTTCACAACTAATGTAACCTTTCTTTTTCCTTTTTCTTCTGGGAGCAGGAGTCATTGAAGGTGTCTCCTAATCATAGCTTTCAATCACCAGAGGTCACCTCAAAAGCTGCAATCATTAATGACGACCTTGATGATACTGTTAAGAGTCTGAAAGAAAAGTTATCAGCTGCTCTTGTCAATGTTAGTGCCAAAGAAGAGTTGGTTAAGCAGCATGCCAAAGTGGCTGAAGAAGCTGTTGCAGGTATTAGTTTCCCTCCATCGGATCTCAGTTCTCATGAGCAACAATTATAGAATGCCACATTTCTGCATCCTGGGGCTGTTTCAGTCTTATATCTTTCTGCATAAGTAAATTTGTTCATGATAGAGTTCGGAAATTTTTAAGTGGAATAATTGCGCACAATTACTTGTAGAGGATAGGGTTCGCATTGAATGGAATATCAAAGGCAAATAGAGGTCTAGACAAGGCATAGTTTTGTCGCCTATTCTTCCATTCTTCAATTGTAAGTTACTATCTATTTTTGAATGTGTCAGGCTGGGAAAAAGTGGAAAATGAAGCAGCAGTTTTAAAGCAGCAACTTGAGGCTGCAGTTCAGCAGAACTTGGCTCTGGAAGTTCGGGTGAGCCATCTTGATGGTGCCCTTAAGGAATGTGTCAGGCAGCTGAGAAATGCAAGAGAGGAGCACGAGCAAAAGATTCATGATGCTATTGCAGAAAAAACCCATGAATGGGAATCCACCAGAGTTGAGCTAGAGAGTCAGCTTTTTCAGCTTCAGAGTGAAGCAGAGGCTGCCAAAGCTGAAAGTCTCGCTTCTGTTGATCCTGATGTTTCCTTTAAACTTGAGTCTTTAGAGAAAGA
This sequence comes from Ilex aquifolium, assembly GCA_951799425.1. Taxonomy (NCBI): domain Eukaryota; kingdom Viridiplantae; phylum Streptophyta; class Magnoliopsida; order Aquifoliales; family Aquifoliaceae; genus Ilex; species Ilex aquifolium. Next base: position 23,525,571 of record OX637402.1, read on the forward strand.
GAACTCAGCCCTCAAGCTTGAGCTCCTTTCTCTGTCTGAGGAATTAGAAGTCAGGACTATAGAGCGGGACTTGAGCACCCAAGCAGCTGAAACAGCTAGCAAGCAGCAGTTAGGAAGCATAAAGAAGGTGGCCAAGCTTGAGGCTGAGTGCCGAAAGCTACAAGCAATGGCTCGTAAATCGTCCTCACTCAATGATCATAAGTCCCTTGCTGCTTCATCGCAGTATGTCGAGTCTCTCACAGATAGTCAGTCAGACAGTGGGGAGCAGTTGAATGCTGTAGAGATTCATACCCAAAAGATGACTAGATTGGAGCAGAATGAGTCTGAAACAAGTTGCTCAGATTCATGGGCATCAGCACTAATTGCTGAGCTTGAACAATTCAAGAATGGAAAGAACATGACTAAAAATATAAAAACCTGTTCTGTTGAAATGGATATCATGGATGATTTTCTGGAAATGGAGCGACTTGCTGCATTACCTGAGAGTGAGAATAAATCCTGTTCTGTTCAATCACAATATGTTGGCAGTAAATCCACTAATGTAGAGAATCAACTAAAAACAGAGCTTGAAACCATGGTTCATCGGGTGGCTGAATTGGAAGAGAAGTTAGAAAAGATGGAAGCAGAGAAGGCTGAACTTGAGAATGCCTTGACTGCGACTCAGGATTTTCTCAAGGCATCACAAACTCAGCTGACTGAGGCTGAAATAAGGTTGGAGGAGCTGCAGCGTGAGCTAAATGTGTTGAATGAAGCAAAGCAGTTGCTAGAGTTTCAACTTATTGGTGTGGAAGTAGAGGCGCGGACAACGTCTGCAAATGTTGATTTGTTAAAGGCAGAGGTTGAAAAGGAACGGAGTTTTTCAGCTGAAGTGGCAGTGAAGTGTCAGGAATTGGAAGATAAGCTAACAAGTAAAATCCAGGAAGCTGAGCTTCAGCAGACTGCAAGTTCAAATAGTGAATTGAAAATAAAGCAGGTGGGTTCCCTCTAACTTTTGATAATGCTTAGAATTTATTATTTCTATAGTCTTTGTTGTGCACACAAATGAGAGGAAAAATAGACAATAGTAATAAATTTTATAAATTGTGTGTTACAGGAGGACATAGACGTAGCAGCTGGTAAACTTGCAGAGTGCCAGAGAACGATAGCATCTCTTGGGCGGCAGCTCAAGTCTCTAGCAACACTGGAAGACTTCTTGATTGACAATGCGAACCTTCCCGGGTTTTCTGAAGGTGGATCACTTATTCCAAAAGCTGCTGAAGAGCCATGGAAGTTGCATTCTAACGGGACCTTTATGCCTAAAAGTGATTCAAATCCTCCAAAAATGCCTGGAGAGAATGCTGTTCCTTGCATGAATGGTAATGATGGGGAATCAACATCATCTTCATTGTCATCAACTTCGTCTGCTAATCATGGGAGTTCTGGAAAGAGTCGAAGTGGTTTTGGGAAGTTGTTCTCACGAAGTAAGAGTGGGATTCAAGTTGAAAGTCATCAAGGATAGACAAAAGATACTTTAGGGGAAGGTTGAAAAGGATTTTTTTTTTTAGCAGTTGTAAAACATGGGACTTTGTGTTGGACAATTGAGAGAATTGCTGATTAAATTCTGTTTAATTGGCATTCATGTTACTTGGATGGTTGTGTTTCAAAAATTTTGAAACCTCCTAGGATTTCAGCTTTCAAGGGCTCTTCTTGTGCTTACCATGTTCGGTCTTTTGTAATGATATTGTTTTAGAGCTTTATAATGATGTTGTTTTAGAGTGACTTATTGCACGTCGAATAATTAAGATTACTAAGTTTCGTTTGGTACAATGAAAAATGGAAATGATAGAAAGTTGGGGGATTGATAAAATATTATGTTTGATAAGAAAAGAAAATAAGAAGGATGAAAAAGTAGATAAATTTTTTTTTTTTCAACTCACTAAAATCAATTTTTCTAAAATTGGGAGGAAAAGTGGATGAAAAATTAATTATTTGTTTTGAAATGTATGTCATTTGTATCTATATCTTTTGATATATATATATATATATATATATATATATATATATATATATTTTAAAATAAAAATTAATTAAAATAAAAATTAAAAAAATTTCATCTTACCAAATACAAAAAAATCATCTTTTTAACTTTTCATCCCTCTTATCAAACACAAAGGAGGGAAGAAAGGATTCATCTCTTAAATGATATAAAGTGTATTACTCCCACTTTTCATTCTTCTATTTTTTCATCCACCCTATTAAATGGATCATAAGATTAGTTTATATATTTAAAAAGATTATTTTACTCATTGTCAATTGGTTTCGAATTAGATATTCTAATACGATATTAGAACTGGAAGGTGTTAGGTGGTTAATGAGTTAAGTTTTTTATCTAGTTAAATTTTTCAATATGGGAAAGAGAGGAATAGGGAGGAAAAAGAGGTTGAGGAAGTTTTCCCAAAAAAAGAGGGCTTGAACTTGATTCTGCCCTAATGCTAATCTGTGGATATTGTGGCTTGCCATTGGAATTGATTTTTAATAATAATAATAATAATATGCAGGTATGAGAAAATAAGTAAAAGAGATTTGGGGTGAGAGAGGCTCGAACTCTCGACCTCAGGATAACTCAGAAGCTATGAGACCTACGCGCTAGCCAACTGCGCCACCACCCCATGTGTTCTCTTATGTGTCACTATTATATTTAAAGTTTAAGTAATAACCTCATCTCCATTACACAATCTTCCGACCTCGTAAGTGGAAAGAGATTGGTTATTATTAAGAGTCATGCATGCTTATTGTAAGCGATGAAAAAAGTTACATCTTGCAAAATTATTTGGTTGGTAACGAACTAATGATATTTTGCACCACTTTTCTTGTAAAATGAATAAATTAGCAAAGATCAGAGCGGGGTGGTTGAAGACACTCTAATACTTAAATCAACAAATGATTGAAATAAAAGTAATTGCAGTGATTATTGTGCATACCACTTGGGCATAGAGCTTTGAAACATGAACATAGTACCTAGCTCTGTAACGTGACTCTGCTTCCGTGGGTTAGTCTAAAGTTGCCGACGAAAAGCACTAGTACTCGAAGCCAGCTAATGGTTTTGCAAGAGCGCTACGGAGAAGTGGGTGGGTGTGATCACGATCGACTAACGTGGAAGTCACCTGAAAGAGAGGGAGAATATTGGTTTGAATCCAATTTGTGAGAAGAATCCAAACGAGAGACTCGTGTGCATACATAGGTTCACTTAAACCTTATGGGTCCCTTTTATAGGATGCCTTGGTTTTCGTCATTTAGGGTTTTCACTGTTAGCAAGGCGAGGTGGTACACCCTGTTACTTCGGATTTCAGGTTATTTTCACTGAAATTTCTCCAACGTTCTCAAATTAACTAGTTCTTTGAAATTATTGACGATGTTCACCATAATTCTAGTAACTTACTTATCTTATCCCTTTATTTGGATTTTACGACATCACCTATTCCTTCCCTTATCCTAGATAGTAGGTGACCACTTCCTTTGCTCGGCCCGAGCTTTTCCGAACATCAAGGAAGCTCGACCTAATTGATCGAGTATACTTACAAAGGTCAATTAGTCTTAGTCCCACCTCAATTACTTCGGTTCGTTCTTGGCATTATTTCACACTGTTTTTATTCTAGACGTACACATGTCCTTGTCACATGCATGAATCATCATATTAAGTCACGTGTCGTAATTTCGTGTCCCTTCACTTATATATTAGAGTGTTAATTACTACATGTCATATGCCTCGGTTTTGTGGCAGAGTCAAGAAGATAATTTAGGGTGGACATATTTTAATTATAAATTTTATTTTATTATCTAATAGATAAAAATAATGTGATATATTTATATTTTTTACATCACATTCGATATTTAAATATTCATTAAACATAAAAGGGCCTAAAGTCAGTATATATATTCTATGCAAACAAAAAATAACTAAAAGCAATAACATAACTTAGACATGAATAACATTATAAATCACATTTTACTATACTAACCAAATAGATTTCGGGAAAAAAACAAAAGAATAAAAGCACTAATTTTTATAAAAGGGTTAGACTTAAGGTTAATTTTTTTGAAACAATTAAAAGGGGCCAATAAAATACAAAAAATTTACAACCTAATTCATAGCTTAACAAGCCACAAAAGTGCAATTGTACCCTATGTCAAACAATGAATTTAAAAAAGAAATGATATTTTTCTAAAAATAAAGACTTATAATAGGAGAGTCACAATAATCCGACAATCGAAAGATGCAACGAGGAGAGAAAATGAAATACTTTCTTCTTTTCTTGATCACCAAGTCTTTAACGTGATGTTTCTGGTGCAGTAGTAGTGTAGGAGGCGCCGTTCATTTCTTTTACACTTTGCTTGTCTTTGGAAAGAAGATGACAAATGACAAAAGACAAAAGAGTGGACCAAAGACTTTTGTGACTCAACATTTTTTTTTTTTTTTTTGGGTTTATTGACTTCAAGATTGGTTATGAAGTTGGGCCTTGTTTTTTTTTTTTTTAAATTCCTGTATTCTGTACCTAATTTTTTTGATCTAATTAATTTATTTTATTTAACTCATTAGGAGGAGTCCAATGGAATTATCAAAAAAATTATATAACACATATATAAGTAAAAAAAAAAATCAGGGTGGGCCCAGGCCCCCCTGCGCCGCCCTACCTCCCTCCGCCACTGGTTTGGTTGGTAAATATAGATGGTAGTTACCTTGACATCCGAAGTTAGACTCTCACCAAATACCTTGAGAATCTAATTATTTAATTTGCTAGTGATTGCACACATTCTGAGTTCATATTAAAATCACGAGTTTAAAAAAATGTGATTGAGACGATTATCGGTTGTTATGAAAAAATTTTTGTTATGAAATGAATGTTGTAACATGATTAGTAAAATGAGATGAAAATACAATTTTCTCAATAACTTTTCGTGAACCACATTAATTGCAGACTTTTACTTGTTTTTACTTATCTAAAACAATGCCCGATTATGAGTTTTTCAACATTTAATCAACTAATTTGGTCTATTGCTCAACACAATGCACACAAAAAAAAAAAAAAAATACAAAAAAAAGTTTTTATGATGAATGGTTTTCCTACCCGATAGATATAAAATACATTAATCTGTAATTAGTTTTATCATCCAATTTGAGGATCTAATTCATAATACGTTTGATGAAAAGTGGGTTTTATTCAACTTTGAGACTCACTGTTAATTTAAAGGTTACAATAAATTAAATCCTTCAATTAATTCCAAGTAATATTGCTCAAAACAGAAATTAAAAAAAAAAAGAAAAGAAAAAAGAAATGGCTGTGTTCATAAGAATCCATAGACCTGAACGATGACTCAATGGTAAGCCAGTTTCTCGCAATTTGTGATTCAATTCGTCTTAGAACATAGTCTTCATCAGTAACCAATCGTATATTTGCTTTTTTTGCCTTTTTGTTTTTTTGGGTTCAACGGTCGGGATGTTCGAGCTAGCTTAACGCACACCTCGATTAATCCTCTCTCCAGTCCGGTCAAAGACAGGTTATTCACGTCAAGACTAAAATATTCATGAGGAATAATTCTCTCGTGGTCTGACCGCAATCTTATATTTGCAAATTGCAACACGATTGTATCAGTCCACCAAAGCCCCCCCGGGGGGCTTCACTCGCTTGGTCTCTCTTCTCTTTTAGAGGAAAGATCGCCTTGTGAACGATAGGATGCTCTGATGATCAGGACATCCCAGTTTTTTTGGAGGTAGGTTTGGGGGTGCGAATGTTAGGAATTTGTCTGTATCCTTCCTACAATAAGCTAGGAGTGTCAGGTGCAGGTTATGGAGAGATGCTGTGAATCAGGGAGCTAAGCAATTACCCTTCGGCTAAATCAACGTAAAACCTAATCCAAGGACGTATTTTCTTCTGGTGCACCTTTGTTAACCTTCCATTCCTGTACAAAACTGCCAATGATGAACAACTCCTAACAATTTGCAGGAGTTCTTCACCAAAATACCGTCATTTTACAACTACCTCAACTTTTTGCGATAGTTTTCAACTTATTTTCCATTCATTGGTAGTTTTCATAAAAGCGGCATTTAAACCCATACTTTTCAATCTCTGAAATGAAAAACAACGGTCGAGAAATAAGTTGAAAGCACCTGAGTGTGGGTTCAAAGCACCTGTTTTTTTTTTTCTTTTTATGAAAAACACGGTACATTGAGAAATAAGTTGAAAATTACTTTGAAGATGTAAAATTATACACCGACTATCAACTATCTATCTAACGCAACCCTCTTCCTTTATGCAGGCTTGGTATCGACTATGTATAGAGAAGCTCTACAACATGACATGTATATTTGAACACAGTATCAAATCGCAGAATAGAGAACATTTTCTCATCCACCTCAAATCAGCAAGAGTGCTAAGCCCATAAAAAAGTTGCATTACATTCACAAAAGTACACTCACAGGCTTGCAGCTGATGTTAATGTCTTATTTCAAAAACTAAACGTTTCCAATACTTTTAGCACCCTAGTATCTTTTACCCATATTTATATGCACATATATACATTAACATTTAACAATACCTGATGCAGGAAACTTTCTCCATGATGATTTATGCCAGTTTCCAACCTGTAAGCACTTCTTGGAACATTTCCAGCATTAGTTCTCTGTCTGCCTGCCTGAAGAAGTTATTTATTTCATCTCTAACATCATAAATCTTGCCAAAATCAAACAAGTACATCAAACATCCTTTCTTCAACCTTTTCAGCTGGTAAAGCCAGGCCTCTTGCAGCCTCTCAAGGACATTCCCTGAGTTGATATCTTCCAAGAGGCTATCCTCACAAGCATCTGTCAAATCCGCTATGTCATATTTGTTTGCAGCACCCAGCAATGTCAATCGATGCTTCCAGAAATCCTCTTGTTTTATGGTACCATATAAGTAGCTGAGAAGGGCTGTGCAAGACTCTAATGACATGTCTTCTATGTTGATTGTAGAGGACTCTTTCTCCTTAAGGTTGTGCAGGAACATGCTGTGGAACACTGGAGAACTTGCTGAAAGAATCGCCTTATGGGCCCTCAGTGTTCCATCAGCAGCATTAATGGTGACATCAGCATGAATAGACTCATCAAGCATACGCGAGAGGCATCGGAGAGTGCTTTTAGTGGCAAGAGATTGCATCATACAATCACTGGGCCATATGGAATTGCCTTCTCCACCCTAAAATTTATATGAAAGAAAAAAAATAATTAAAGACCAAACAGCAACAGGACTCAAAATAAACTGCTATTAGTCGTAGTCTTTCTTAAATTGTGTAAAAGAAAATTTTTGGTAAATGCTTAGCCGACAAAGAAACTGCTTTTAACAAAAGAGTGATTCAAAATCTGCGTCATTTCTAATTGACCTTTGGTTGACAAAAATACCATATAAAACAAACCAAAAAAAAAAAAAAAGTCTGGCAGCAATTTTTTGACGTCCAAGCTAAAAATGCCGGCCTGCTCCAATGCGACTGCAATGCAATTTGTTGCAATGTGCTTTACAAAGAGAGAAGCCAAAAAATATTACATGTAACCTATTCTGTGTTGACTTTGTTAAACAACCATCTATTCCAACAGCTTAAACTGTTAAAGAGGGTGTAACTTAAGTATTTATATTTCAACACACCTCCTCACCTACAGATTAATTTTTGACCCTAGCATGTGAAAATCTTTTAATAAATAAGGTGACGGCGAGATTCGAATACAGGACCTTAACAATCTACTCTAAAAGCTTAAGTTACTAGAGATGATGTACTTAAGTATTTATACTTCAACTGATTCAAAACTACCCAACAATATTTTGTATAACATATTCTAAAAATAATCTAGTGTGCATTGCAAGACACCAGATAACTTTAAGTGGCTCACATTTAATGAGTAGATCTTCAGGTCCAGAAACTCGACATCAATGATGAAGCGACCTTGAAAGTTGGAATCAACAGGCCAGACAAAGTCATCACTGGTTCGAAGAAGTCTCTCATGAACTGCAGCATCAAGCAATACAACGTTAGGTGGCATCCATCATAAAAGTGTTGTAAACCAGTTGCACGTACAGGATTTATTTTAACTCAGAGGGTGGCATTAGTGGTGCAAGAGAGAGAGAGAAAGGCAAGTTAGGAGAAATAAATCATGACAATAGGGATTGCGGGGGTTTCTTTCTTTTGTTGGATTGACAATAATTACAGACACTTTATTAATTCATGCGTGTATTTTCATAGTATGTTTTATGGTTGACAGATCACTATGCTCAAATGTCGACCGAACATTTATTTTGCAATTCGTTGACAGATCACTATGCTCAAATGTCGACCGAACATTTATTTTGCAATTCCCCCACTGTAAAAGAACATCAATAATACACACACAGAGTTACATTGCAGGTCAAAAGGACTTGGTCTGATAGCAACATACCCCTTGCCTAAGTAAGAGCAACTCCAAACCCCTAAACAAATCGGTTCATTACTACCCTGCAAGTTGCAACAGGTCCATCATCGCATCCAACAGAACGAAGACCCGTTGGTTTAGGTAATGATATAATCTATCTTCATGTTTAAGAAAATCTAATGGTATGACAAGAAATCTTTTTCTGGCAATGACAAGGAAAGGAAAAGTAACATGACCTTTTGTAAGTAAATCAAGGCATTTACATGTAATCAACAGAACCAACATCTGAACAGAAAATTAACGGATCCAGACAAAGGATGGAAAGACAGAGCAACATCCAACAAACCACATGCTTCCAAAATCCAACTCAAACCCCAACCCCTCTCCATACTCACTGCTACCCCACACCAAAAGAAAAAAAGAAAAATAAAAAAGGAAAAGGAAAAATCACTTAGTTTGGGGATCAAGGGGAAAAGGGTCTTAAAACTGATGGAGGGGTTCATTACTTTAAAACCTAAGCTTTCCGAAAGAGTTAGTGGTAATAGAAAAGATTATCCATTGCAGGTACTACTTACTCGGTTAAGGCCGAGTGGAAATCATAAGAAGCTTAGCTGGTATTAGGATCTAAGGTCCAAAAGCCTTTCAACATCTTCTTCAGCTAAATGAGGTGGTATCTACTTACACAGGGAAGAATGGCCGCATAAGTACGATTAGTAGGGGAAAAGGTGTTATTCTGAGCATTTCCATGGATTCCACGACAATCCATATTAAAGGTGATGTCCTTGAAAATATGTGGTAATTTTCTTGGAGGAGACACAGACCTGATTGATAGGGACACACATAATTGGAATGAATATTTGGTAAGAGCAGTATGTTCCCCTCCGCAAATTGCTACGAAATTGGACTGACTCATTAGATCTTCAAGTGATGAAACCAAACAGAAATGGCTGAATGTTGAATCTGGTGCCTTTGCTTGAAAGTCAGGTCATATGTGGAAAAAATGGTTGCTTCAAAGGAACAACGGAAGAGAGAGAAGCAATGTGCAACAACGAAGAATCTACCCATGTGCCTCCATTCATATCACAAATTACTGATGAAGATTTGCCAGGATAATATAACTAACAGATGAAAACTCCTGCTTGGTGAAGGGCGAAAAAAAAAAAAAAATCCAAAGATTCCAAACTTACCCAGAGGAACTCCCTGAAACAGTTTTCTCCAGTTTTGTGAATACAGGCTTGCTAAAGCGATATCATCAATGCATTGGCAAACCCCTTGGCTCGCCCCACCCAGAAAAAAAAAAAAGACACAAAGCACAAAGCATCCACACGCACCACTGCACCAGAGTGCATGCTCGGAGTTTTGGAGTTATTATAAGTGCAGCTGCAGCATAATATAAGCCTATGATTCGGGGCAAAATTGTCATAGAAATACAAAATTGCAAAGTGCTTGGATTAACACCCACAAGGTTGTGAATACCAATCTGAGAACATCTATTTTGTGAATACAATTCCAAATATTAGGTGCCAAAGATTGGGCCCATAACCGGTCTTCCAATACCCTCCGAGTTATTAGGAACACACTGGGTTATGTTTTTATTTTTTCTTCAAAGAATCCTTGAAAATCCAATATGCTTGTTCTCTCTCTCCCCCCCCCCCCCCCCCTTCAATGTCACAAAATATGACAATTCCTACCCTAATAAATCCCTCATACAAATATTCTTCCCATTTTATGGAAGTCTGGCCACAACACAAATGCACAAAAATGATCATAAAACAGTAACAAGCAAAGCATAAATTTTTTAGCACCTCTATAATTTATAAAGGCACATAATTAATATAAAGCCTACTTGGGGAGATGTACGGTCTGCGGTTAGTCCCAGTTGTGGTGACTCGGAGAACAAATCGAGCAACCGGAGGCTGCTCTTTGGACACCCGAGAAGGCTCCGGAAACAGCCGAATGTACAGATACCGATTCTTCTCTATTGACAAATACCTATAAACGATTCCAAATCAGTATAGACTACTCAAATTTTGTGTGTGTGTGTGTGAGAGAGAGAGAGAGCAGGGTGTCAGTGTACCAGTTCCAAAAGCCGATTTTGAAAGGATCGGACCGTTTGTAAGTGGAGGATCCGAAGTTTTCGACTCTCCATTGAGCCAACCGAGATATTGTCTCCACCTTCGAGTCCACCATTTCTCTCTGACCCTGCAACTCCGTGGTTCAACTTTGAGAGAGAGAGAGAGAGAGAGAGTGGTGGTAGTGATAATTGAGAGAAGATCCCAATCAAGAGAGAGAGGAAGAAGAGAAAGACTTCTTTTTAACGCATTTTACAAAAAGCTAACAGGAACACAAACAGAAACCAAAACTGCAATTTACAAAATATGCCCTTAATGTTTTTTTTTTTTTTTTTAATATCCCCGCCAGTTTTGCCTGTAGATGTAGTACCGTCCACGTACCGAACTAATGTCTGACATTTCAGAAGTTGCACTATTTTCACTCATTGGCATTCCATTAGTAGAATTTAACATATTTGGAAGGAATGACAATGTTGAAACCTACCTTTCCAAAAAAAGACAATGTTGAAATCTAATCACAACTGTAAGAATTTAATTGTTTAAATTAAAATTTTAGGGACCAAATAAAAATTAAAGCTAAACTTTGAGGGTATGTTTTGTAAATTGTCCAAAAGAAAAGGAGAGAGAGAACTTTTGGAGTAAAATAATGAAGGATGGTAGTAAAATATAATTACACTAAGAGGTAGCCAATGGAGAAGTGATGGATTTGGGGGTCTGAATGGTTTTAAGAGGAATGTTGGTGGCTGTTAGATGAGTTTATTTGAGATTATCGGATGAGTTTATTAAAACTGTCATGTTTTATATTGTAAACTAGGGATAATTCGTGTCTGAAGGTATGATACAATGTAATGTTGGATGAGTCTTTACTCAAATAGAAAAAAAGTTTTATAGTTAATAACATTTAATGAAGAATAGATATGTGTCATCTTTTCATTCATTAAAAAAAAGGAAAAGAGAGTGAGTTGACCTCTTTTGCTGCAGTGTGTTTAGGTTTACGCCGACTACTCCCTCAAGCTTTGGACTAGACACCAAACTAGTTTAAGAACATGTCGCTTGAGTAATAAAGGGAACTGACCCTTAGGGAGTGTGAGAAATATCGAATCTGAGACATCCTTCTTGTAATAGAGCATACTTGACTACTGGACCACCCTTAAGAGTTATGGTTACTCTATATCAAGGAATAATTACAAAAAGAAAATAACTTTTGGGGTATTCTTTTCATCTTTAGTGAATTACACATTATCACATTCAATTTAGGTGTCTGTTCCAATAACCCATACGATTTCAATCGTAACAAATTACCACTAAAGTTTAGTGTGACATAAAGTGATTTAACATATTGGGTGGGAACTTTCAAATTGCAATTTTACCCTTACTCAGTCTTTCGTGGTATTGACATGTTTAAGGAGAGAGATATGCATAATGAAAAGGGTGTTAATGACTTTGTCTACCGCGAAGAATCAGATGATAGGAGTGTCGATTGGACATTGATGGAGTTGTGGGGTTATGATGCTGCGAACGGGCTTACAACATTGGTGGAAGGGTAATGGTTCAATGGAAAGAGCCAGAGGCAGGGCAAGGGTGTCGTCGTGGGGTGGGGAAGAAGGAAGGTTTCTTGGGCGAGGTTTAGAAGGGAAGGGTGTCGTCGGCCGCCTGGAGGCGGCATGTGACGGCAGCAACTTATATTAGTGTATCCAAAATCTTAAGAAAGGATGTTAGTGTAATTTCACGTCCAATATAAAAAAAAAAAGAACATCCTTTAGTACTTGACCAAAAGATTTGAGATCTCATGGAAGATTCTACCTAAAATACCTAATTTGCCTTTTGTTCTTTTCTCTACATCTTTCTCATTTTCTTCATCTTCTTCTTCTTTTTCTTCATTTGCTTCTTTTTCTTTGCTTTTCACTCACTCACGTGCATGCACTACCATGTAATTGCGGGTATCAACATCATTTCGAAAAAACCCGGATAAATTGTATTTTGACTCCCGCAACTATAGTTCTCGATTCAAGTGCCCTTTTACTTATGATGGTTTTCCATACTGCACCTTTAACTATAACTGTTAGTTTTACACTATCTTTAATACTTAACATTGGTTACAGATTTGGTAAAAAAATTATCTCACTTTGACCCTAAATTATAAAATTATGTTTTACTTTGACTCGATATTCGGACATTATCTTTCTTAAAGATTACAAGAGTTTGCTCTTAGGGTAATGTGAAACCAATAAAAATAGTTGAGGGAGTGATGTGATAAATTCAATAGTCAAAGGGACAAATCGATATCATATCATAGTTGAGGGTGACCAAGTGTAATTTGTCCAAAAAACATAAAAGATGCCACTGAAATTATGTATCTACAAAAAGTATAACTTTTTTTTTTAATTTTTTATTATAGGGTATATATGTTTGCGTCGACTATTCCCTCAATCTAAAATACTGATCACTGTAGTCTGACCGAGTTTAGAACATGTCATCTGAAAAATAAGGATGACCGACTCTTAAAAAATATAAAAAGTGTTGAACGTGAACCTCTAAACTATGGGAGATCAAATTCAATTAATAAAGCACTCCTGAAGTGTTTGATTTTTTTTATTTATTTTGATAATGACTAGATATCAACTTCAACTCGGCTACAAAAGCACAACCGACCACATTTTAAGTAGTATTTCACTTGGGACAAGCCTTTTCTATGAAGACAACCGACCACATTTTAATTAATGTTTGATCTGATTGTGCAGGTGTCACAAGCTTCTTTTTTTCCCTTACCTTTTTTCACTTCAAAAATTGACAACAAATGTTTTTTTTTTTTAAACCCGTAACAACAAATGTTGATTCAACAAGAATATCGATTGGTTAAAAATGTCAAAACCCGTAAGTTTGTCAATTGTGTCGAAATTTATGTCACATTTTAGTAGATTCTTGTCAAAAAATACTTCACTCATACTTAATTTATTTATTAATTTATATGTAACGAACGTGTCATATCGAGTTCGTTTAGTGTAAGAATCTGATATATAAACGAGTCGTATTATGTATTAAAACTTAAAAACCTAATATAATTTATTGATATATCCCATTGAAAAAGTTCAAGAATTATATCCATAATAACACTATTGAATCACATTATTTTTACATCATTAAATTAACAAATTTGATTAATTTTTTAGGCTTACTTCAAAACATTAACTTTAGAAGGACCAAAGAAAAAAAACACAAAATTCAAGGTTAAAACTCTGAACATTGGAGACATGGAAAGCCATGCCCTATAGACCCACATAACTTCGCCCCGATGCATGACAATTGATACAAGATACAATCATTTGAAGAGGTGTCGGTAAACCAATTCGTCATCACTAAATGCCTTATGGAAGATGCATGGCTTTTTTTTCTTTTGTTGCCGCGTATTTAGATTTGTGTCAATTATTTTTTCGAGTTTAACAACTAACCGCTGTTACTTGAGTTAAATTATAACATATCTTTAAAATGATAAGGATGACTAACCCTTAGAATTAGAAGATGCATGACTTGAACTGGGTTAAAAGATGCATTGTTTCTAAACTCACTAGATCAGGGGCGGCGCTAGAAAATTGTGTCAAGGTGGACACAAAGATTTCAACAAATTATTATTTTTTTCTTACAATTGATAGAAATAGGATAATAATTTATTTAATTACATCCTATTTAATACTTAAAAGTTCATTAAACCCACCATACCGAAATTTGGTAAGCTTAGTATATACAAACAATAACATTTTTTTTTACAAAATATTAACTAACTAAAATTATTTAAAATTGACTTTAGTGAATTTTTGTACTTTTAAAACGTTGCATAACAATTTTATTATTCTTTAGATATATAATCATGTTATCACTTTGGTATTTATAAATCATTTGATCGATTATGCAGTTTAATGTACACTCTATAATTTTTACCATAATTAGCAAAAATAAATGTCAAAATCACAAGTAAACTAGCGAATATGTATATCGTGTCTTTTTTAGTCTTAGAAAATATAAAATAATTCTAATATATTCAAAATTTATCTAGATAGGTACATAACCAACCCAAAATGTGTCAAAAAATTCATATTCATTTGATATAAATATACACTAATTGATGTGCCAAAAAAATAGAAAGGACATAATTAAAATTATTCATTTGATATAAGTGTATATTAATATTTTTGTCTTTGATTTTGGTTGGGCACAAATAATATATTATATAAATATACAATGTACATACCTAAGTCATAAAAAAACAAAAAAAAATTGAGGGGGGCACTTGCCCACCCTGGAACAGGGTTGCCTCCGCCCTTGCACTAGATATTTACCTATTGTCCTCTCTCTCTCTCTTAGTAAATATTGAGTGTAATGATTATACTACGTCAATATTGTCATGTAATATAACATCTAATAATAAATAAACAAGAGAACCTCACCTTTTGAATATGTACGATTACTATCTCTCGTCTTAGTTTTTTTAGAATATTTGTTTATTTTAATTATAACACAAGTTTTTATCCAATTATATTATGCTACATATTTCATGTAACTACCACTCCACTCTACTAATTAACTACCAATCATTCTAATTTTATTTATAAAAACTATTTTTATAACCTTATAACTTATTATAATTTCATTCAATCCTCCGGTGGAAAAATATAATAGGGTCAAGCCGTTATGCTCCGTTTGGTAGGAATGCTGGAAAATAAAAATGATAGAAAGTAGGAGAGATATACTTTCTATCCTTCAAGGAAGGAAAATATGAATGATACACTTTCCTTCTTTTGTGTTTGGTTGGATGGATGAAAAATAAAAATGACTAATTTTTTTTTTTTGTATTGGCTAAGATTAGGGGTGACAATCTGTTGTTTGAGGTATTCCAAATCCAAATATAGTAAAATCATTTATTGAAATTTCTGATTTGAAACATGTAATGTAAATCAAAACAATAACAATCAAGTGCGAAACAGTTACACAAAAATAGTCTTACACGAAAGAGTTACATGAAAGAGTTACACGTAACTGTTTGTATAACCAATATAAATACTAACCCGATTGCAGAACAGGAACTGTTATTGAACTTTAGGTAGATCAAGGCTAGTGTTTGATACTATATCCTTAAGACATATTTCGTCCCCACACACGATGCTTATGGAATATCAAGCGTCTGCCTCCCAAGATACAATGATCTTTACACGAGTTGAAATAGCAATCCAATCTATTCGTCCAGCGAACCAAAAATTGTATTGTGTACTCTCCAAATGCAGACTTCCTTAATGATGTATGAGACTGGCTTAATGACTAAGAATGTACTGGATGAATTAATCAATGCAGAATGGTAATGAACCTGGGTATTTATAGACACTTTGGTGACTTTTCGGACATGCGTCATACTAAAAGACACAACCCATAAGACAAATGCAAGCCAGAAGATACCACTTGTAACTGTTCTCTGTGAATAACCATAACTCGGCTAGAGGGAAACAACAAATCCGAACCAGTGGGATCCAACGGATACCGAAAATTAATTTCGGATTAAGAAATTCTCGCTCAATTAATTAAATGAATTTTCTCCAAAAAGATAGGGTTTGGTCTAAAACACACCCATACCCACACCCACACCCGACCCCCTGTCGGGTCGGGTCGGGTCGTGCGCGGGCGGCGCGCATGTGTGGTAGAACCGAAGGCATGTAGGTGCTCGCTCCGCTCATAAAATTGTGGTACCTCCTTGGGGCCCAATCCCATAGAGCAAACTTGACATTTATTGTCCATGTAGAACTTCTTTCTCAACCAATGTGAGATTGGTGTCAAATCCCACATTGCACAACCTTTATTTTCACATTTCAAGAGGGTCACTTTGGAGCCTATTTTCTCATTCATTTCTTACTCGATTTGAGCAAGTGAATATACTATATTATTCTCCTCACAGAATAGAATATGAACCCACGAAATTTTATTCAAAATAGCGATCGGGTCCTATATTAATTTAGACTCAAAGGCGACCAAAAATTCAATTTTTACACTTAAAAAATTGTTTTGGTCCAACACAATTGAGTTGTGTAGTGTCAGATTCGTGTTGAGTCATTACGGGTTTATGTCGAGCATTAATCAAACCTAACTCAACTCATTTAACTATTTGTATCGTGTCGAGTTGCTAATTGACCTGTTTATTTTCGTGTCGTGTTCGTGTTCGTATTCGTATTGATCCACATAAAATTTGAATAAAAAATTTAACGCTAATATTATATTTTCACTTAATTGAATTCATGTTAATATTTTTTCTACAAGCTAAAAATTAACTTAAATAAATATAATAATAATAAGTAAAAATATTTTTTTTATATAATAATTATGTCAGTGCTTAATAAATAATTACAAATAATTAACATTTTATATCTATAATACTAGTTAAACATATTAGTTTCGTGTTAATTTCCTGTTACCATACAAATAAGAAAATAAAGAAAGTGTTTATTTTTAAATAAATGGATTGATGGTGTCAAGTTTGAGTTTGACTGATTGAACTGAATATGAGTCTTTTATATATATTGTTCGCGTGTCCGGTCATTTTTAAGTTCGTGTCATAAAATTCGTGTCGAGTTCGAGTCGTGTTATCGTGTTGAATCGAAAATTTTCACCCCTAGTTAAGATGGAAAAAATAAATTTTTTAATTTATTTTTTTAATTTTTTAATTTTTTTAAATATATATA
Organism: Ilex aquifolium; assembly: GCA_951799425.1. NCBI lineage: Eukaryota > Viridiplantae > Streptophyta > Magnoliopsida > Aquifoliales > Aquifoliaceae > Ilex > Ilex aquifolium. The sequence goes on from OX637402.1 coordinate 23,542,772, forward strand.
TATATATATTTAAATACATATTTTATCATTATATTTTTATATGAAATTAATGTATACATAATATATGTATATATTAAAAGATATATAGATAAATAAGATACATCTCAACACAAATAATTAACTTTCCATCAACTTTCTTCCCGATTTTCGAGGGATTGAGTTTGGTGAGTTGGAAGGAAAGTTAATCCATCCACTTTTTTATCCTTCCTATTTTCCTTCCTTATCGAACATGATATTTTATTTGTCCCTCCAACTTTCCATCATTTCAATTTTTCATCCTTCCAATTTTCCATCATACCAAACGGATCATTAGTTCCACGCATTGTGACACTCTCCCGTCTTCCTTATGTTAGATTGCCAATCTCCGACACTCCATCGCCTAGGTCAAAACTTGGAAAAAATATTCATCGTAAATCGCGATATCATGTCAGTATTGATGACATGATCATATCACCAATTAATAATATATAAAAAAATAAAAAAAATGGGCCTCACACAAGTTAATAAATATATGTCTATGTAAGCCAATAACTACCAACTCTGCTTCCATATAAATTAATAACTATCCAAATAGAATTCACTTTGTTTATTTAAGATTTTATTATTGGTTGGTAATACCATGTCATCGTTACATTGAATATTTTCAACTTGGTGGGGAACTACAATTTTTCCCAAGTTAACAAAATCACCTTCATATCTCCGTTCACATGGTTTTCATTTGAGCCCTATTGTAATTTTAAAAACTATTGGGACCTAATTAGAATGTAAGAAAATTTAGAAAAACTTAAAAATTGCCCCCATTGAAAGTTTAGAAAACATTTGGTGTTAGTTTTTAGGGTTAATCGCAAATTAATCGCATTTGGTGGTGATTCTGTATGTACACCTCGTTGTCGCTCTTCTTCTTCCATTACTTTAGATCAATTTATTTATTGGTGGTTTGACATTTTATGATCTTTTTACATGCTGTTTACTTTTATTGTACTATATTTGAATTTGCATTGTCCATGCTTTTCTAATTTTATGTGTGTGAATACTTGGGAATTACTTTCATAGTTTGTGACCATCATGCTATTGCTTTGTGTTAATTATAGTAAATTGCATTACATGTGTACCACATTCAATATTGACTTTATTATTGTACATGAAAATGCAAGGGCGTTGAGGTGGTAAAATGTCAAATCGTATTGATGACATTGCTGGATTGATTGTTGTATTAGATAGGACGAGAAGAGAGATGATAGTGAAGTTCTATTTGTTTGTGGTCCTTATAGTAGTGTTGTGAGAAATAGAGAGACAATTAAAATCACAACCATCAAGGTCATTGTCTAGAAATTGATTGCAAGTTGAACACTTGCAAAACATCATCAATTGCATAGAACAACTTAGGATGGATAGCGAGGAATGTTCAACTTTCTTAGATTTGGCGAAATTGTAAGCAGATATTTCAATTCTATGTTGCAGTCAGTTATAAAGTTACATCGTCTACAATTAAAGAGACCCGACCTTGTCACTGACGATTGTACATATAACAAGTAGAAGTGGTTTAAGGTAACGAAACTATACAATTGTTTCGTATGTGATTGGATAGAATTTAATGTAGGTAACAAATTTAATTATGTTTCGTTATGTTTGAGTTGTAGAATTGCGTAGGAGCACTAGATGACACACACGTTAGAGCGAGGGTACCAATGCTTCACCAAGCAAGATATAGGAGTAGACACGGTGACATTTTAATAAATGTCCTTGGTGTGTGCTCCCAAGATATGAAATTCATTTATGTCTTGGCCGGTTGGAAAGGGTCGGCTGCTAATTATAGGATACTACGAGATGCGGTAATGAGGTGAAATGGATTTAAAGTGGCTCGGTGGTAAGTTATATTTGACCACTAACCTCATGTGTCTCACAGTTATCAACTATTAAGAGATAGCCTAGCAATGTTCTTATGACAAAAAAAATTACACAGACACTTACTACCTAATGGATGTCATTTACACAAATGGGGAAGGGTTCTTAACTCCATATAGGGGCCAAAGATACCATGTGCAACAGTGGGCCGAGGGCAGCACTTTGTAATATGTTGAGGAACTCTTAAACCTTAGGCATGCGATGGCGAGGAATGTTATAGAACGTTGTTTTGCCTTACTTAAAAATCGTTGGGCAATTCTAAGGACTCATTGTCACTACCTTGTACGCACACACAATCGAATCATTGATGTATGTTGTTTGTTGCATAATTTGGTTAAAAATGAAATAGCGTTCGACCTAGTGGAAGATGAGTTGTCAGAAGATGGTCCGGCCGATGGTCATGGTGATGTAGAGTCGGATGTGATCGACATGATCGACACATCTAATGAATGGACTGTGTTTAGAAACTAATTAGTCAACGATATGAACAATGAATGGGGTGAAAGTAGGGGTGACTAAATGTTTTACCACATATTGAGTAACAAAGCAATTATGTAGTATGCATTTAATGGGTTAAATTTATGGGCAACATTTGTGTTTTGTTATAATTTCTTAAGTCAACTGATATATATTCATATGTTTGTTACTAAGTTAATGGTATGTGGCATGTACGTATGTAAATAAGTCATATCAAGTGTTGGTGCCAGCAGCCAAATAGAGTGTGGTCCACGGCGAACATAGATTGCCGCGGAGGAGGCCATTCTCATTCACGCATTGAAAGAACTGTGTGAATGGATGGAAATGTCAAAATGACACGTTTAGACCGGGTTATCTTCAAATCTTAGAGAACAACTTAAAGGATGCATTCCCAACTACCGACCTTCTGGCTTCACGACATATTGAGTCGAAAATCAAAGGGCGAAAAAAATAGTACAACTTATTATTTTCAATGCTAAGCACATCCGGTTTCAGATGGAATGATTGCGACAAGAAAATGGATATCTGTGGTGAAGATATATAGGTGAAGTACTTCTTACTAATCCCTTCTATCCATTAATAATATTGAACTAATATAACTTGTTTATATTATGCTCTAGTAATTTTACTATTTAAAATGTAGAAAGACAAGAATGCGAAGGGGAAGCGTGGTAGATTATGGCCATTGTATGATGATTGAGTGATTATCTTTGGGAGAGATAGGATAGCAGACGAGTTTCTCCTGGGACTTGAGGAAATGATCGATGATAATTTCGCTACTAGAGATGTGCCTGCTGACAACAATGTAGAGGCAATGCCAACCAGGGGAATGGATGATGTTGGCCATTCTCAAAGTGTAGCACAGGGCAAGGAGGATGTGAATGTCACCCCACAGACACGTAAGCCAAAAAAAGAAAAAGGCTAATGCTTTAGGCGATGCAATGGCAACAAGTCTTTCCTAGATATCTAAGGTCTTTGGTGATTACGTTGTTTCAAGTGAAAACCAACTAGCAAACATTGCACAATGAGTAGGGTACGAGCAAGATGCATCTACATCTAGACGTGCGATCCTTGCAGAGTTGTCAAACTTAGAAGGCCTTACAATGGCACATCGCCACGAGGTAACATACAAAATTCCATCATAAAGGTTGACATTTTTTTAGCTTGCCAGTGAAAGAGAGAGTTCTTTGAGTTGGTAGCATACTGTGGTCTGATTTAGATGTTTATCAAGGTCGTATGTAATGTAATTAAACAATACTTTTGTCCTAAACTTTTAGTTGACGCGTGTGTCACATTTCCTTTTGTAATGTCGTTAACACTGCATTTAGAAAACACCACATTGGTGTAAGGTGCATGTTATTTGATGATGCACAAATTGGCTTTGCACACCACCTGTCAAGTATGAATAATAAATGCAGTAATTAAAGTAGAGGGAGAGAGAAGACAAGAATTATAGTAGTTCGGTCAATGCGACCTACGTCCCCTTTTGAATGGCTAGAGTTGCCGGATTATTTTATTAACTCCGGTGAGTAGAGAGAACGGAGAGTTACAGACTTAGAGATAGAGAGGAGTTTTTGTGCTCAGTAGAGTGTGATGCCTCCCAAGTGTTGGTGGGGCTTTACAATTTATAGTCGTTCCCCAACAAACTGGGGCGACTTAATAGTAACTAAATAGCTATTGTGGTGGAGCTGACGACTTTTTCTCAACGGGCGAGACAGTTGCGGTGCTCTCCATGAGACTCGGTCAAAGGACGAGGTGAGGGGTTGACTCTTTCCAAGGCGGCTTGGATGAGGCTCTTGGGATGTCCCTTATTCCAGGGTGGCAAGGAGGAGGGCTGGACGCTTGATAAGGAGACCTGGGGGCCTGAGGAGGAGAACTGGGCGCCTAAGAGTGTCTGGGCGCCTGGTGTGATGGCCTGGGCGCCCAGTTTGGACGCCAGGGGGTCCTTGGATAACCTTGTGTGCTTCCTGCTAATGTAGCTCCTTGAGCTTGATGAGCTCGACCGGGTTGGACCACTTTGGGCTTGGCTAGCTGGACCTCTTGAAGTTGGGCCCTTGGGCTTGTAACATGAGTTGGGCCATTGGGCTTGGCCCATCATTTGCCCCCCAATGCCCTGTGTCCAATGGAACTTGGAGAGGAGGGCATTCGGTTTGAATTTGAATTTTCGGCTGACCGGCATAACTAGAAAAACTTCGGGAGGCCAAAACCTATGCTTTTAGGCATTTTTTGAGCTTTCAACAGCATCACTTATAGCCTAAGGCTGTGATTCTTGTAGGACTCGTCGAGAGCTTCGATTTGATATATTATAAGCCTCATTTCGAGTAACAGGGCAAAAGTTACGGTTAAAACTTCGAGCAGAGAGCTGGGTGCATGGTTTTGGGCGACCAGACAGCTTTTGGGCGAGCTGGAAATGTCCTAGGCGAGCAGAATTTTTTTTGAAAAAATTTCGGGAGGCCAAAACAGCTGTTTCTGAGCTTTTTTTGGACTGTTTATAGCATCAGTCATAGTCAAAGGCTATGAGTCTTGTAGAGCTCGTTGAGAGCTTCGATTTGATATATTATAAGCCTCATTTCGAGCACCTTGGGCGAGCCGGAGTTGCCCTGGGCGAGCCTGGGGGGTCTGGACGCCTGAGAGGTACTGGGCGCCTGTGCTGGGCGCCTAAGACGTGTTGGGGGCCTGTGCTGGGCGCCAAAGAGGTGCTGGGTGCCTGAGAGGTATCAAAAAAACAATGTTATTCCAAACATTAAAATATTTAACATGATTACCTGGAGAGAGATAGGCTGTTTGCGCGAGAGCAAATACAGAGTTTGAAGTTACTCGTGAGAGAGTTGTGCCTCTTGAGACCGAGCTTTTGGCGACCCATGAGAGAGTCCTTAAGCTTGAGGTATAGACTGCCTGTTTGAGAACAGTGTAGAGGTAGGTGGGCTGCCTGCTTGAGAACAGTACAGAGGTAGGCTGCCTGCTTAAGAGCAGAGCAGAGATATGCCAGACTTTTTGGCGACCCTCGAGAGAGCCGCTAAGCTGGAGATAGGCTGCCTGTTTGAGAATAGTGCAGAGGCCAAGCTTTTTGGCGACCAGCGAGAGAGCCGCTAAGCTGGAGATATGCTGCCTGTTTGAGAACAGTACAGAGGCAGGTCAATCTTTTGACGATTCGCGAGATGATTCACCTCGCCTAGACTTGTTGATTTCCTCAGCATTCATATATTTTTGAGCTTTTGCCAATAGTTCTGGCATGCTCTTTGGTAGTCGCTTCATTACTGAAAAGAGGAAACTCGATGAACAGAGGCCTCCCAGGAAGGCGGTAATGGTGACTTTGTCATTGGACTCCTCAATTTAGAGGACCTCCTCGTTAAAACGAGTGAGGTAACTCCTTAGACTCTCATCTCGATCTTGTTTTATGCTGAGCAGATGGGTGACAGGCTTCTGCTGGCGGCGTCCACCAATGAACTGTGTCATAAATGATCTGTTCAGTTCAGCGAAGGAGCCTATGGAGGCCGGGGTGAGTTTGGCAAACCATTGTCGCGCTGATCCCTTCAAGGTAGTTGGGAATGCTCTGCACATGATTTCGTCGGGGACGTTGTACAGCTGCATTAGAGTTTTGTAAGTTTCAAGGTGGTCTAGTGAATCCTTCGTTCCGTCAAAGGTCTTCACGAATGACATTTTAAACTTTTGAGGAAGGGGGTAGTTCGTCACGTCTGGCTTGAAAGGTGTGTCTGTTCGCCTTACGAGGTAGTCCACTGTCTCGGGTCCCTGCGCCTTCATGGCGTTGAAGATGTCACCCAATTGATTTTATACCTCCTTAATTTTCTCATCCCAATGGTTGAGAGCTCCTCTGGAATGATCATGAAAATGACTCCCATGCTCCATGTTTTGGTTTTCACCCTCATCATCTTGGAGACAAGGGTCTTCACCATGTGGTGCAGGAGCTGGAGGAGGAGGTGGAGGTCGCTCATGGGGAGCTCTCCCATGCTGGGCGCCCAAGGGGGCTCCCATGAGTGGGGCGCCCAAATGGGCTCCAAAGGTGGCGCCCAGAGGGGGAGCACCCATGTGGGGAGCTCCTTGACACGCAAGGCGTGGAGCTCCTCTCACTGGAGGTCCAGGTTGTACTCCTCCTTGCGCAACGAGCATTAGTTGAAGGATCTGCGGGTTCTGGGCCACAAGCTCCTGCATGGTCTCCAGCATATGCTGTGTACTTAGGACATGATTTGGGGGAGGAGTAACCTCCTCTTCTCTTGGTTGGTTATCCGCAGGCTGGTTCATCGATCGGGTAGTGATCGTCATTGATTCAACAGAGAAAGTGTTTAGAAATGAGAATTTTGTCGATTCCCACAGACGACGCCAAACTGATGATGCACAAATTGGCTTTGCACACCACCTGTTAAGTATGAATAATAAATGTGATTAAGGCTGAATAATCACATTTATTATTAGGAAAGATTGATTATTTAACTATAAAAGTGTGATAAATATAAAAGTTTATCCAAGTTTGGGTGTTATGCTATCAAATGTTGATTTGTGTTAAATTGCAGGACAAAAGCATAATTTTGGAGTTAAATTATGGGAAGACGAAACATAACTCAAAGGAAAACACACTGGATCACGCGTCCGGACGGAAGAAGAACATGCGTCCGGACGCGAGTGGCAGAAAGGCGATCAGAAGAAGAACAAACTCACTGGAAGTTGCGTCCGGACGGAAGATGAACACGCGTCCGGACGCGTGTCAAGGATCTGCTGATGCCAGACTTAGAATTCTGACGGAAATCAATCTCTTTCCTAGGGGGTTATAAATACAAATTGAAGACTTTGTAATGGGTATCTTGGGATCTTTTTGGCTCACGAATTCTTCAGTGTACTTTGCAATTCTTTTATTATGTCCGGCTAGAAGGTTAAGCTAGGGCTAGGGAAAACCTCTCAGTGAAGTACGGTATTTTTATTGACTTTGTACTTAATAATTTATGATATTGTGTTAATCTAGTTTCTAATCTTTTAGTAAATTTTTTATTCTGTAAAAACTCCTGAGTTGTTGTGCCACGTACATCGATTGCTTGAGTTTCCCTGCGAATAAATAACTGGTTATTCCACGCTTGAAGCGTTAGCATTGTTTTATAAAATATTATGATTGATTTATTATTCAGGTTTCTGAATAATCTTTTGGTTATAACTTTTGGTTTCATCACTTGATTTGTTATCTGGATTAACCGACATTTAATTCCTGTTTCAAATTAAGCCGTGAGTCTTTAATTATTACCGTATGACATTGAGAGGGAGTACCTGATGCTCTAGTATTTTTATTACTGTTTTAATTATTAAAGTCAGTTGTTTTCAATCATCAACTCCTCAAACAAACTGTCTCCTTTTTAATTTATTAGTGTTAGTGTGATTGTTGACTTGTTACAATTCCCTGTGGATTCGACCTCGGGCTTCCGAGAATATATTACTTTGCTCAACCTACGCTTGGGTTTACACTTCTAAAGTTGAAGCAAAATGCAGTAATTAAAGTAGAGGGAGAGAGAAGACAAGAATTATAGTGGTTCGGTCAATGCGACCTACGTCCACTTTTGAATGGCTAGAGCTGCCGGATTATTTTATTAACTCCGGTGAGCAGAGAGAACGGAGAGTTACAGGCTTAGAGATAGAGAGGAGTTTTTGTGCTCAGTAGAGTGTGATGCCTCCCAAGTGTTGGTGGGGCTTTACAATTTATAGTCGTTCCCCAACAGACTGGGGCGACTTAATAGTAACTAAATAGCTATTGTGGTGGAGCTGGCGACTTTTTCTCAACGGGCGAGACAGTTGCGGTGCTCTCCGTGAGACTCGGTCAAAGGACGAGGTGAGGGGTTGACTCTTTCCAAGGCGGCTTGGATGAGGCTCTTGGGATATCCCTTATTCCAGGGTGGCGAGGAGGAGGGCTGGGCGCTTGATGAGGAGACCTGGGCGCCTGAGGAGGAGGGCTGGGCGCCTGAGGAGGAGAACCGGGCGCCTGAGAGTGTCTGGGCGCCCAGTTTGGACACCAGGGGGTCCTTGGATGATCTTGTGTGCTTCTTGGTAATGTAGCTCCTTGAGCTTTATGAGCTTGACCGGGTTGGACCACTCTGGGCTTGACTAGCTGGATCTCTTGAAGTTGGGTCCTTAGGCTTGTAACATGAGTTGGGCCCTTGGGCTTGGCTCATCATTATTAACCATGTAAAGTCTCATGATGATACATGTTAATTTTGGGGTTATCTATGATTATGTATTATGTAGATGCTTTCAACAACGCTTATGCGTGTATGACTTAGGAATGAATTTTCCTTTTTTGTTGGATGTTTTTCTATAATGTTATTTTCTTATTATATTATATGACTATTTTATTTTCAGTGAAAATTGTAATGGCAAGATGACAACGTTTCTACGTTGTCTTTATTGTTGTAATGTTAGTTAAGAATGAAACTTCTAGATGTTAATGAGGATGAAGTTGACGTGATGCTACACTTATTGGTTGACTTTAAGCATTGAGGGAAATTACCTTTAGTTAGGTAGGTATTCAGAAAGACTGCTTGATGCACTATTAACATGTTTGCGTCGAAAGATGCCAATGTTTCATCTTTATATGATTGAGGTGTTGAGGGTAATCATTTTCTGGGAGCGCCAGTATAATACCATTACTGAGATGTTGAACAGTGGCATGTTTGCTTGGGACACACAGAGATAGTGTGTAGTTGAAGGCACAATGTCGGGTGGTTTGAATTCTATACAAGTAAGTGGTTTCAGTTAATTGGTTTCATGTTCGTCTCGATAGAAAGTGTAATATTATTTATACATGTTGCTCATGGTATAATTCTATATTTTTCACTTCAAATTGTTGTAGGATGATGGCTTTACTTGTAACTATTGTTTGGATCTTTGTCCAAACTTTCAATTCTTGGAAGTGATTTTCAAGAACGATGTATCAAGCTCAAGCCAACAACACATTGATAGTAGTGTTGGATCAAGCCTATCAGTGAATTCGAGGAGGAGGGAAGCGGGTGTCATAGTTATTGATGATGATTGACCTGGTTGGTTATCATGTAACAAAAATGTGTATTTAGGTTGGCTACGTATGGTAGTGTGTAATGTTGCCTCATTTTGTTATGTATTATATAAGGCAACATTAATTTCACTTATTATTGTTGATGAATATTAAAAATGTTGCCTTATGTTTTTGTGTAAGGCAACATTTTATTACAATAGTTACATTTTATTACAATTCCAAGTATATAGTAATGTGTTACTAGCAACACTCGATTCCATCAATCTCAAAGAGCTCTACTAACATACATTAATACCCAATACTTACATATTAAACATATGTAAATGTAATTAAATGTTGCCTTATACAAAAATATACAAAAACATAAGGCAACATGGTTAATATTTGCCAACAATAACAATTGAAATTAATGTTGCCTTATATAATACATAACAAAATGACGCAACATTACACACTACCATATGTAGTCAACCTAAATACACCCTTACTAACATTCAAATTTTTGTTACATGATGAGTAACAAGGTTAATCATCATCAATAACTATGACATCCACTTTCCTCCTCCTCGAATTTATTGATGCGCTTGATGCAACACTACTGTTATCAATGTGTTGTTGGCTTGAACTTGGTACATCGTTCTTGAAAATCACTTCCAAGAATTGAAAGTTTGGACAAGGATCCAAACAATAGTTACAAATAAAGTCATCATCCTGCAACAATTTGAAGTGAAAAATATAGAACCATAGCATGATCAATATGTATGACTAATATTGTATTTTCTATCGAGACGAACGTGAAACAAATTAACTGAAACCATTTACTTGTATGGAATCCAAACCACTAGGCATTGTGCCTTCAACTACACACTAATCCGTGTGTCCCAAGCAAATATGTCACTGTTTAACATCTCAGTAATGGTATTACACTGGCGCTTCCAGAAAATGATTACCCTCAACACCTCATTCATAGAAAGATGAAACCTTGGCATCCTTCAACACAAACGTGTTAACAGTGCATCAAGCAGTCTTTCAAAATACCTGCCTACTAAAAGTAATTTCTCTCGATGCTTATAGTCAACTAATAAGTCTAGCATCACATCAATTCATCCTTAGGAATGTCTGGAAGTTTTATTCTTAATTAACATCACAAAAATAAAGACAACGTATAATCGTTCTCGCCTTGTCATTATAATTTTCACTGAAAATAAAATAGTCATATGATCATAATAAGAAAACAGCATTACAGAAAAACATCCAATAAAAAAAGAAAATTCATTCCTAAGTCTACACTCATAAGTGTTGTCGAAAGCATCCACATAATATATAATCATACATAACCTCAAAATTAACATGTACCACCATGAGACTTTGCGTGGTTAATAACATGTACCTTGCGTCAATGTGGTGTTAACAATATTACAAAAGGAAATGTGACACACGCATCAACCAAAAGTTTAGTAGAAAAACATTGCTTAATTACATTACATACGACCTAATAAACATCTAAATTAGGCCACCGTATGCTACCGACCCAGAGAGCTCTCTCTTCCACAGGCAAGCTAAAAAAAATGTCAACATTTATGTTGTTTAAAACAATTTTGTATGCCGCCTCGTGGCGGTGTGTCATTGTAAGGCCTTCTAGTTTTGACAACTCTGCAAGAATCGCATGTCTAGCTATAGATGCATCTTTCTCATACCCTACTAGTACTCATTGTGCAATGCCTGTTAATTGGTTTCCACTTCAAACAACATAATCATCAAAGACCTTAGATATTTGGGAAAGACTTGTTGCCATTGCATCGCTTAGAGCGTTAGCCTTTTTCTTTTTTGGCTTATGTGTCTGTGGGGTGACCTTCACATCTTCCCTACCTTGTGCTACACTTTAAGAGTGGCCAACATCATCCATTCCCCAGGTTGGCATTGCCTCTACATTTTTGTCAACAGGCACATTCCTAGCAGCTGAATTATCATCAATCATTTTCTCAAGTCCCTAGGCAAACTCGTTTGTTGCCCTATCTATCCCAAAGATAATCATCCAATCGTCATAAAATGGCCGTGATCTACCACGCATCTCCTTTGCATTCTTGTCTTTCTACATTGTAAATAGTAAAATTATTAGGGCATAATATAAACAAGTTATATTAGTTCAATATTATATTGAATGCAAGGGATTAGTAAGACCTTCAGGTACTCCACTCATATATCTTCATCATAGACATCCACTTTCTTGTCACGATCATTCTATCCAAAACCGGATGTGCTTATCATTGAAAACAATGAGTTGTACTATTTTTTCATGCCTTTGATTTTCATCTGAAGGTCAGTAATTGGGAATGCATCCTTTATGTTTTTCTCTAAGGTTTGAAGATAACCTGGTCGAAACGTGTCGTTCTGACACTTCCATCCGTTCACACAAAGTTCTTTCAATGCGTGAATGAGAATGACCTCCTCCATGTTCGCCCTGGACCACGCTCTATTTGTCCGCTGCACCAACACTTGACATGACCTACTTGCATATGTACATGCCACATACCATTAATTTAACAACAAACATATGAATATATATCAGTTGGCTTAAGAAATTATAATAAAACACAAATGTTGCCCATAAATTTAACTCATTAACTACATACTACATAATTGTTCCATTATTCAATATGTGGTAAAACATTTAGCCACCCCTACTTTCACGCCATTCATTGTACATATCGTTGGCTAGTTCGTTTCAAAACGCAGTCTATTCATTAGATATATTGACCATGTCAATCACATCCGGCTTTAGATCACCATGACTATCCACCGGACCATCTTCTGGCAACTCATCTTCCATTGGGTCGAACGCCATTTCATTTCTAACCAAATTATGCAACATGCAACAATGATTCGATTGTGTGTGCGTATAGAATAGTGATAAGGAGTCCTTAGAATAGCCCATCGATTTTTAAGTATGGCAAAACAACGTTTTATAACATTCTTTGCCATCGCATGCCTAAGGTTGAAGAGCTCCTCAATATTACGAGGTGTAGCTGCCCCATTGGCCCACTATTGCACATAGTATCTTTGGCCCCTATATGGAGCTAAGAACCCTTCCTATTTGTGTAATCGACATCCACTAGGTAATAAGTGCTTGCGTAATATTTTGTTGTCATAAGAACATTGTTAGACTATCTTATAAAAACTGATAACTGTCAGACATATGAGGTTAGTGGTCAAATATAACTTACCACGAGCCACTTTAAATCCATTCCGCCTCGTTACCTCATCTTATAGTATCTTAGAATCGGCAATTGACCCTTCCCAATCGGGCAAGACATAAATGAATTTCATATCTTGGGAGTACACACCAAGGACATTTGTTGAAATGTCACCGTGTCTACTCCTATATCTTGCTTGGTGAAGCATTGATACCCTCGCTCTAACATGTGTTCCATTTAGTGCTCCTACGCAATTCTACAACTCAAACATAACTAAACATAATTAATTTGGTTATGTACATCAAATTCTACCCAATCACATGTGAAACAATTATATATTTTCCATTACCTTAAACCACTTCTACTTTTTATCTGTATAGTCATCAGTAACAAGGTCAGGTCTCTCAATAGTAGACAATGTAACTTAATAACTGACTTCAACACAACATTAAAATGCCTTATTGCAGTTTTGCCAGAACTAAGAAAGTTGAACATTCCTCACTATCTATTCTAAATTGTTTTATGCAATTTATGTCACTCTCATCAATTAGACGGTGCAAATGTTCAACTTGCAATCAATTTCTAGACAATGATCGTGATGGTTGTGATTTTGATTGTCTCTCAATTTCCCACAACACTACTATAAGGACCACAAACAAATAGAACATTGTTATCATCTCTCTTCTTGTCCTATCCAATACAACAATCAATCCCGAGAAGTCATCAATACGGATTGACATTTTGTCACACCTCAACGCCCTCGCATTTTCATGTACAATAATGAAGTCAATACTGAATGCGGTATGCATGTAATGCAATTTACTATAATTAACACAAATCAATAGCATGATGGTCACAAACTAAGAAAGCAATTTCCAAGTATTCACACACATAAAATTAGAAAACCATGGATAATGCAAATTTGAATATATTACAATGAAAGTAAATAACATGTAAAAAGATCATAAAATGTCGAACCACCAATAGATAAATTGATCTAAAGTATTGGAAGAAGAAGAGCGACAATAAGGTGTACATAGAGAACCACCACTAATAAATAAATTAATAGGTCAGTGTTTTTGCTCTCTTTTATGGAACCAGATCTGTGTGGGTCGATGGAGTGACAACGAGAGAGAGAAAGAGCGATCGATGGTCAGATGGAACCAAATCAGATTTCCATGGAACCAGATCTGTCTCAAAGATGGTTAGATTTCCTCGTTCAGTCCAAAGAGAGAAAGAGAAAAATGTGTTTCCATGTAAAAAAACAAACTTGTTGGGGATGCCCGAAGAAGCAGATCCAACCACAGGAGGAGCAACACAATCACCAAAACATCACCAACAACTGAAGCTGTGGCTTTCCTCGAAAACCGAGAGGAAGAAAAATCGTTAGCTAGATATTTAGGTAATGGGTTTTTGTTGGTCCAGAGACCCACATAGTGCATTTGATGGTTAGATTTAAGCAGATCTGGATCTCCACAGTGAGCCAAATCTTTGGGTAATGGGTTTTCGTTCGGTCTAGAGAAGGAGAGAGAGAGAGAGAGAGAGAGACGCTTACCTCCAACCAACCCAGTCGTCTTCTTCGCGGTGTTCTTCGTTGCCTTTACATAGAGAGCACCTCTCAACCACAAGCCTTGAACGAGAAACCATATACTCTCATCTTGAGGCTCCGATGAAGACTTGATAGTTGATTCAGATTCTTTGGGTGCAATGGTCTTATCTATCGCCTTATCACTTCTCAATGTGGTAATTGCTTGAACATGACTCAGATGTTGAAGAGGCATTAGCCTAAAATTTACCTTGTGGTAGTCTAGGTTGAGAGGAAAACTTGCCCTTCTCTGAGATGCTTAATGATTAGGTCAATTTAACTATATGACTCTTGATGTCTTCAATTGATTGTGAAGTTTGTGACTTGAAGTCATTTAGAGACTGAGTCGATTAAGTATTGAAACTTATTTGACTTTGCATGAAGTGGTTAAGAGTATCCTCAGGACTCCTCTTATGTGGTGGTTGGTATGGTTGATACACAGAAAGGCCTTGAGGTAGTGGTGGTGGACCTTGTGGTTGATGATTGACAAGGGATTGTTGTGTGCTTCTCCAACTGAAATTAGGGTGGTTCTTCCACCCTGTATTGTAGATTTCAAAATATGGGTTAGAGTAAGGCTTATTAAAATTAGGGATTGCATTGGATTGTTCCAACAAAACCTCTTTGAACACTAAAATGGTGGGGCATTCCCTCGTAGGATACCCCGACAAAGCACAAATTTCACACACTTGTTTTGTGAGAGGCACAACAATGACTTCATTCACCTTCCTCATCTCCAAAGCCTTGTGCTTTCGGGAGAAAGTGGTTATCATCCTCCTTCAACATGTATTTTCCCCATTGGAAAGTGGAAGCCCTGGTATCTGAGCCGAGTCCCACATTTGGGAACTCACAGCTAAGGTATCAAAAAAATTGAAAGTCTCATCTGGATTCTTTCTCACGAATTCTCCTTGAGCTATCATCTCTACAAACTAACTTAAACTAGTGGGGAGAGTATTATAGAAAAATCATACCAAAGTCCAACTCTCAAAATTACGGTGGGGGCAAGTTTGGAGAAAATCCTTAAATCTTTCCCAACACTGATAGACTATTTATTCTTTAACAACAAATTCATTATTTAACGTTTAAGTGCATTAGTGTGGTTGAGGGGGGAAAATTTCTTAAAAAATTATGTTTGAAGGGCTTGTCAATTTGGTATAGAATGTGACTTTAATGAATTTAACCACTATTTAGTTTTATTTTTTAGTGTAAAAGGTAAAAGCTTCAACCGAGCAAGCTTTGAATCATCTTTGAAAGTCTCATAGACTGGCTCAAAATCTTTCATGTGGAATATGGGTTTTCAAAATCGAGGCCATGTAATTGAGGCAACAATTGGATTGTGCCGAAGGGGGCACTATTTCTTGTAGGATGTAAATAGTCCCAAGTGTTCGAACATTTGGGCCTACCACCTCCTCATCTCTTAGATTAGGGTTTTTAATTGTTCGAGGCATTGAAGGACTTGATTGATTTACAAATCCAACTGATTCGTCAGGCCTATGTTGAGTGTGAGGAGTCTTACCAGACAAAAAAAAAATAAAAAAATCAATTAAACCAAGAACAAGAAATAATCATAAAACAAATGAATGGTATATACAAAGGAATAGTAGTCTCTTCACCTGGTTTCAAAATCAACTGTAGTTCCCCGGCAACTGTGCCAAAAACTTGACTTGATCCGAAATGTGTACACCCAAGTATAAGCTGTCAAGTTGTACCCGGTAAAGTTCGGGGTTTTATCCGCAAGGAACTATGTGGTGCTTTGGAATGTAGAATAGAGACAAGTGTAAAAGAAAATATTGAAATAAGGAGTTGTGATGGTGGATATTTTCTAGCCAAAAAATAAGATTCTCAAAGAGGAAAAACTACTCTCTAGTAAAGGATCTGGTTATTCTTATATGTACTAATGTAAATCTATGCAACTGTATAACTCAGTTAATCCCCATATCAGTGGAAGATTAACCGGAAGATATCCCCATAAACTACCAAGTATGTTTCGGTGATTGAATGTGAAACTATAAAGACCGTGTTCCAATATTTGTAGGGAATCGTAAGTACTATAACCAAATGGTTGAACACGGCGGCATTGTTGCAGCCAATTAGAAATTTGTAGTCACTTCCACTACGAATTAGTGGTGCCTATACAGTCAATCAAATTGGTAAGACCACAAAGCAGTAGCTGCAACCCTAAGGCTGAGGGAGTCGAACTTTATTAGTACACAAGCCAATGTAGATGCACACAAAACATATATGCTTGGAAACAAAATAGAATACTAAGTATGCTGTGGAATCTCAATTAGAACAAGAGAAATGAGTACGGGTAACTTTTCTTCAAAGTTACGGGGATGAAAAAGTGGGAAGACGTGAAACACCGAAACCCACAAATACGTGATGATGCAAGCAGTTGCCTGAGGTTCTTGGAGGCTAACTAGGAGGAAGATGTGAAGACAAGGGGTAGAAGACTGGTTTTGACTGAAGCAAGAGAGTGTGTCTTTAACATAGTACGAGACTGGGTTTTCAATATGAGCAACGGTTGTCCCATGAGGTTCGAAACCTATATTTTATTGTTCCACCTCATTATCTTGTAGTTTAGCTTTCACATACTTTAATCACTATACAATCACAGAATCGAAGATTTATAATGAATTGCACGTCTTTATTGTTAAGAAATTTGCACGAAATTTCTGAATTTACGAGGAACAAAAATAGAGAAAACACACGTAAAAAAAAAACAATCACACACACAAAAGACAGTATTTACGTGGTTAGGCAATTTGCCTACATCCACGAAGTTGTAGGGATTTCACTATTGAAAAGAAGGAATACAGAGGGCGACTGTACAATACCGATCCAACCCTAATCACAAAAATAATAGTTTTTATATGTCCTGTGCACCGGACTACAAAACAAGCCCAAAAAAATTTCGCAATATTATTTCGGGTCGGGTCATCATCCGGATCAGCACAAACTAGACTCCAAAAAAAAAAAAAAACCCAACATTTATCTTACAGATCATGATGTACCCAATTTCTTTTTAATTGTGCTTTGCTTGTCAATTCAGAGTCCCAAAAAATGAGCATCTCATGCAGATTATTTGTTTGCGCTTTTATTGTTTGATGTAAGCTGATTGTTTCAACTAATTTTGGAAGTCATATAATAATGGGTGTCGGATGATCAAAAACCAAATTGACTAAATATAGGCAACCTGAGGAACCCAAGGAATTTCCATTGTCCAAGCATGAGCAGACGCCCATGGGTTTCTTGAGTTCCCCAGGCACCAAACCAACATTAGACAACATAAATTGTCCCACCCAGTCATGTCCACTATTGTAACTTGGATAAGGTTTTTGCTAGATTGAGGTGTTTGCTTACTGTCATATTTTTTTCCCTTGAATGCAGCTTTCGATTTGAAGGGGAGTGCAGCTACACTTATTCGAGCTCTTTCTTTTGCTTCGCTACCGCCCACAAAGAGCTCTCCGTCGCTTCGCTATGAGAAAAGAGCCGTAACTGAGTGAGAAGGGGGTATCTGGGGGGGAGAGGTCTTTCTTTCCTTGTGGGTGGTTCGGGTTATCGTGTCATAATATTCTTAAATCTGGAAATGATTTATTTTAGTTAACGTATCAACCCAAGTGACCTATTTAATGATGTTATCAAAATATATGACACAAACCAATTTGAATCATGTTTAATTTTAGTGAGAAATATGTGGAGTGGAATTGGACACAATTGTATTGCCAAATTCTCAAAAGGCTTTTTTCTCCAAGGCCTATTCAATGCTGAATAAAAAGTAGATGAGCATTGGGCCCTTGCTGACCCCCTATGAAATAGTTGTTCCAAACTTGTGCAATGCAGGCTCATCATAGTACCGGATCGAAAAAGACTCTTAATAGTTATTGTCCGAAATGGCAACCTCGGAACATGGTCTTGTCGATTTTGAAAATCCATTCAACTACAGCTATTTCAACAATGACTTCTCTCTTTCTCTATTTCCCTCTCTTAATGAAATGGTCCATTATGTGCCGAATTTCATAAAATTCTAGTTCCGTCTCTGATTCATAATTTAAAAAAAAAAAAAACATCACGTTGATGTTAGGTTAGTCCCTACAAAGGACATTGTTGTTGATTGGTGCTACCTTTGGACAGAGATTGGTCCTAGAATTCTATGGTAGAAAATGTCTAAGAGTCAATTCATATAATTTGTATTGAGAGTTGGATGTTAGGTCATTCTCAAAAAAAAATTATAACGTTTTTTTAGAATAATTGATGTCCTGATAAGGTACCAGAACTTTGGTTGCTTGAGGTCTTGGCTTCAAGTATCTTTGTTCGGATATGGTTCTCATTTTGTACTCGTATACAACAATTAGATCTGTTTGTGAGTAGCAACGTGTGTTTGGATATAAAATATTAAAATTTATTAATATTTAATGTATTGACATCTAACAATTTGAATGCACGAAAAGGATGTCCGTGACAAAATCTAAAGAAATGCGGGAGATGATCACCCACAATCACATTTGAAAAGAAAAGTAACAAACTGTAAGGTACCATCCAGTAACTGTCGATGGAACCAAAATCGTCGAAGATAATGGTTATAAATTGGCATGTAGTAGAAAAAATAAAAGATATACTTAAACTCCTACAAAACTTACGATCTGGGCATTTTAGAAGTAATTTTAGATTAATTTTATGAAGCAATTACTGCTGCAATCAAGATTGTTTATTCAGTCATTTTCTGTAACCGAAGTCCCTTCGATTGAATTAATAAAAGAATCATCTTTTATTAGTTTCTTGTACTATGTGTTTATCTATTAATTTTATCCAAAGAAGTCCTCAAACAAAGTATTTGAATTCCTCACAAACAATCGCCTAATTATATGTCGATTGAGATTTTTCTGTCGATTTTAACCGATTTTAGAGCAATACAATATACTTGGTTTGATGGGTTCACGTGTGATCGGAGGTTAAACGTGGGTGGAGGATGGTGGAGAGAGGATGCCGAGAGCTTTTGATAGGTATCGTTGAACTTCTTCTCTGCTTTTAGTACAACGGGTTAGTCCTATTAACTCGCACGAATTCACATCTTGTTCTTCTTCCATTGCAATACGGAACTATGCAAAGTTCCTTGGCAATAAGGACATGAGTATGACTATTTTAGCTGGTCCACCATTTTTGGATGTTGACTGCCGCAAACCAATTGACCTAATCCATCTCCATGCCCCAAAATTATGATTTCTACAGTCTGATTTTAGACTTCATTATACAGAAATTTTGAGAGTTTTTCTGTTAAGAAACTACTTATTTTAGGATTTTTTACCTAAGTTTTAATTATTTTTTTTTACTAAAATTTAATCTCGGATTTAGCTACAATCCTCACAAGCTTCTGCTAAGCACGTCTTTAGTAAGAACTTACGAGTAGTCGAGTCGAGCTTGATCGGCTATTACCAAGCCAAATTTAAATATGTTGAAGTCCGATGAGAATCTCAGTGGTAACTCAAGTGGTAAGAGGGACGAGCTGTAAATTCAAACGTTTTGAATTCGAATTTTGACAACTCTTTGATATAAGAATATGAAAGATTTATCCTTCATGAATATCTTAATCCCGACATAAATAGTCTAATTTTGATCAGACAAGAGAAATGATTAATTGAGATATCTATAAACTGACTTAGACACTCTGACTTTTAACAAAAAAAAAAAAACCTCATTAAATTGATTCGATTAATACCACAATGTTGGTTGTTTCGTTTGAACAGACATTTATTGTCCACATGCAGGAATTGCGTCATTGCGTGCATGTGCATGAGAGAGAGAGAGAGAGAGAGAGAGAGAGAGATGAATTATACTACATGATGCATTGATGGAGTTGGAAGTGGGGCATCCAGAGTTCCATCCAACAAAAGAAAGAAATGGCCTTATTCTCCATCACTTATTACTTTATTTTAGTTGGACTTAAACAACCTCGAAGGCAAGCAAGTTGTCAAGACCCAAGAGGGGGATGGCCATGAGATGGGACAAGACTCAGTCCACTTGAAAACGAAGTCAATGAGTATAACCATTACATCTTTGAAAATGTTATTATATACTAATATACTATTACATATGAGTTTATTGTTTTTTTTTTTTCTAAATTGAATAAATCCAATGCTTTTAATGAAATCTATCAACTTGTAATATTTATAATATTATATCATATTAATACATAAAAATTTATTAAACACAAAAGATCCAAAAGTCAATGATAAATAATAATTTTATTGTTAATATCATCGAATAAGGGTGGTAATCATCTCGTGTCGAGTCGTATTCATGACGTGTCATTTCGGGTTTATTTCGTATCATCGGATGTAAGGGTAGTAATCATCCCGTGTCGAGTCGTATTCGTGACGTGTCATTTCGGGTTTATGTCGAGTACTAGTCAATTCTAACTCAACTCATTTAACTAATCGTGTCGTGTTCGTGCTCGTGTTGACTCATACAACCCTTGAATAAAAAATTTAATGTTCAATTTTATGTCTAAAATTCCATTATCACTTAATCAGTTAATCGAACTTATGCTCATACTTTTTCTATAAACTAAAAATTAACTTAATAAATATAATAACAAAAATGAGAAAAAAGATCCTTTTTTTGTGCAAGAATTAGGTCACTACTTAATAAAATATACTAAAAAATGACATTTTATTCTAATAATATTACTTAAATGTGTTAATCGTGTCAATGTGTTGTTCGTATTTGACTTAACCCAACCCATTTATTATTCGTGTTAACGGATTGTGTCATATACGGGTTCGTGTCGAGAAATGACTAACTCTAACCTGTTAATTTCATGTTAATTTCAAGTCGTGTTCTTGTGTTATATCAGAAATTGTAACCCCTAATCGAAGATATCTTATATATATGTAATCAAGTTATCATTCATCCATTGATATCCAGTCGATTATGTAACGAAATTCTCTCAATTTTCGCTTTTAATTTATCAAACAAAAGCTAGTAACTTTAAGAAAAATAAAAAAGTTTATGGAAAAATAAAAACAGCAAGTATTCGAAAAATAAAGTTTAATTGTTGACTAATTTCAAGTAATTAAAATATTAACTTAAATCCAAAAAACTCATAAATATGTAATTAAAGTCCAATTGAAAAAAGCCCCAAAATTATAAACCTAACTAAATATAGAATTATAGATCAATCACAACCCTCGTACTCATAAAATATGGTTGAAGATAAAAGTAATATGGTGGACACCACAAAATATATTTGAATATATATATATATCTCAATACATATAAAAAATTCAAAATTTTTTTTAAGGGCCCCTTACTAGCTCCGCACATGGGTGAAACAATCGGACAATTTTGTTTTCAAGGACTCTTGAATCACAACACATCAATTTTATCAATTTCGGTATAGTATCAAAATTTATTATATTTATAGGTATTTTTATTATTGTTGTGAGTGTTTTTATAACTATTTTAATACTCAAAAAAGTAATAAAAATAATTACCATAACAGTAGTAAAACACCCACAACAATAGTAAAAAGATCCACAAAAATAGTAATTTTTTTTTGTATCGAAAAAAATTGGCAAAAATATTTACCACAATAATGGTAAAAACACCCACAAAAGTGGTAAATCAACTACAAAAAGTGATAAGTTTTTTTTTTTGTAAAATAACCCACAAAAGTTATAAAAATACAATTTAAAATAATAAATTTTGAAGGTATAGTACCAAACTTTTTTTAATGAGAGAACACGTGTATGTATAAGATTTCCACTATGATGCCAAAAAATTATCGAATCTCGATATGATATAAAAAATAATTTTTAAATATAATACTTTTTTTAGGGGATCCAATAAAAATGTGGCAGGAGTAAAGCTTCTTCTTTATACAAAACTCATGGCAATTTTTTTTATGTTAGTAGAAGGTGAGATGGAGGCCCATCGAAAATGACTACAAAAAAATTATCCGACAAAATGACTCAGACTCGAACTTGTCGCAATCCAAATAGTAGGCCTTCACTCTAAAGGGTTGTTTGGTAAAAAGGTATGGGGGTTTGGTAAGATGTGTTTGAAAAAAATAGTTTAAAGGACTCTCAAATCTCATGTTTGTATGAAAAATTCAGTCCCGAATTTTCAAACCCAACTCATAGCTGGCCTGAAGACTAAACCCATGATTACAAGTTTCGTCAAACCTAAGGGAGAAATGGGTTTGGGAAGATGGGTAAAGAGTTAAGGATCACCCACGGGGGCTTAGCAGAGTTGGTAAGGGGCTCTGCTAGCTTAACCAAAGGTCTCGGTTTCGAGCCTTTGGGAACGCAGCAGCCTTAAAACCTGTGAGGGAGAGCTTTGCCACCCGAAAGGGTCCTACCCGGCTCGAATCCGGATTTAGTCGGGGCCCAATGTGGTCTCCGGATACCGGATGGTCAGACCAAAAAAAAAAAAAAAGAGTTAAGGATCCAAAAGACAATTGTATCCTTTAACATGGATATGAATTGGATTGATCAAGAGTAAAATAGTCATTTATATGACAAATAATTATTAAAAATTATGATATACTCATGGGTCTTACATGTATATGTGTTGCATACCAAACATGGGTATGAACTTGATTGAATGTTGAATCTCATCTTTACAAATAGGGGTGTCAAACGTATCGGGTTAAACGGTTACGTGTCGGGTTAAATGGGTAACGGGTGAAAAATATGTAAACCCGTACACAACACGTTTAATAAACGGGTGAAAAATCTCAACACGAACACGACCCGTTTAATAAACAGGTAACACGACACGACTCGTTTAACCCGTTTAATTTTAAAAAAATTCAACAAATTTTAATACTCAACTTTTTTTTACTATCAATTGTACTTACCTCACAAAAGAAGAATTTTTAGTCAAATCTTATAAAAATCAGACTTGAAGGCTTAAAAAAAAAAAAAAACAAAGAGGGCATTGTCTTTTATAGGCAACTCACCCCTCCCCATCTCCCCTCATTTGCCAATGTGGGACAAAAGCAAAAGACATTAGTTTGTCTTTGTCTTTGAAGTGCTCCCCATCTCCCCTCCTTTATCTTTGAACTACTACTTTACTTTTTTTTTTTGTATTGATTTTTGTATTTCTTTTTTTCTTGCTAATTAATTATTAAGTTATTATTATATTAAATTTATTTAAACGGGTAAACGTGTGATAAACGGTTTTGGCAGGTCTCACCCGAACACGACTCATTTATTAAACGCGTTTAGCGTGTCAACCCGTTTATCACTCAAACCCGTTAAGATTTCATCTAAACTCGCTTAATTCGTGTCGATTCGTGTCGGTTAATCGTATCGTGTTGGATTTTGACAGCCCTATTTACAAATAGGGGTTTGAGTTTGGAGAAGTCAATACAAACTCCTCCTCAAAAGTCATCCAAACAAACCCTAAGGGATCAACAACCATAATTTTAAGTGTTATCGTTGCCCTTTTTTCCTCCTTAGATGGTCCTTTTAGGGATCAACAACCACATGACTTGAATTTGTCACAATCCTCCTTTAGAGGCATTATAATTTATAAGAACTAGGAGTTGTCTATGATACCTAAAAAAAATTAAATTCGGTACTATATTTTTATTATTATTGTGGTATCTAAAAAAATGATAAAAATAGTTACCACAAATATGATAAATCACCCACAAAAATAATAAATTTTTTTGTATCGCAAAAAACTAATAAAAATAATTATCACAATAATAATAAAAACATCCAAAAAATGGTAAATCACCAACAAAAATAGTAAAAATTTTGGTTGTAAAATGATTTACGGAAGTTGTAAAAACAACCATTAATAGTAAATTTTGGATTTATGGTATCAATTTTTTTTGGTACCGTAATCAAGTCCTAAAAACTATGTTGAGTCCGGTCACTTTTGCTCATTAGTTAGAAATAAATATTTGAACTGAAATCGATAAACAAACGGAAAAAAATATATTATTGTTTAAGAATTAACTCAAATATAATATACAATTAAACATCAAATCTGTAATCGCAATCATCTAATTGTAACAAATGAGCTATATCTCCCGAGCCAAGTGGAGCATGAAAATTTGAAAATTAGAAGGCACATTGTTGTGGACCACGTATTGTTGTGAATTATTGGAAGGTTATAGAATACGACAAAAATCATTTCCAATTTAGGAACAAACATATGACAATATAAAATGTAGAATAAAAAACAAAACTATTTGTGAGGCAGCATGTGCTAGTGACATGGGATATATATAATAGTAATATAATATTGCTTTAGTATATTGTTTGTGACAAAGAAATGACTATTAAATTTTAGTGATTAAATATAGTTTTTTTTTGCCCTTTTGCCATCTTTGTTTCTCCTCTATTGCTAAAAAACTAGCCCGTTTAGTAATGTTTTTGTTTTTGTGTTTTCAAAAGACAAGAAAACAGATATAATTTTTGTCTTTATTTTGTCGTAAACACCGAAAACAAAAAACATGTTTGAGAGTCTTTAGGTGCCAAGATAACCCACTCACTCTCACACACATACACACGCACATAGAAATCACACACACTGAAAATCAGGCATACACACACAGAGACAAATCGCACACACACACAAACTGAAATCAGGTATACACACACATTAAAATCAGGCATACACACACAAAGAGACAAATTGCACACACACACACACACACAGAAATCATGCACACACATACACACAGAAAATCAGGCGCACACACACACTGAAATCACATAGAAATTAGGCACACACACACACTGAAATCACGCATACACACACTGACATCACGAAGAAAGAGGGTTTCAAAGTGACAAAAAAAGTGGGATCGATCTTTGTCTGAGTTATGAGTTCTTCGTCTTCATCGTCTTTGTCTGAGGAATCGATCTTCGTCTAAGGGATCGATCTTCGTGAGATCGATCTTCGTCTTCATGGATTCGTTCTTCGTGAGATTGACCTTCGTCGTCTGTGAGAGAGAGAGAGAGAGAGAGAGAGAGAGTGAGTGAGTGACGAAAAAAGAAAAAAGAAAGAGGCAACGAGTTTTTATAGCAAGTACAAAAAAAATCTTCTTTTTTTTGCTAATGAGATTCGAATGGGGGATCTCATTAACTATGGTTGTGGAGTGCGCGTGTTTCCTGTTTCCTTGTTTCCTAGAACATTTTTTTTTTGTTCCTTGTTTTTGGGCCTTGTTTTCGAAACAATCTTTTTTATATAAAACAAAAACAAAAACACAAATGCAAATATGTTTTTGTTTTTGTTTTGTCCAAAAAAAACGAAAACAAAAACATGAAACACAAAACAAAAACGCGAACCAAACAACCCCTAGGTTCCTTAGCTTCTTACTTTCTAGGACTCTTGAGTTTTGAAAAGAGCAATGCTACCCACTTATATTGTGAATGTCGATCTGATTTGTTAATCTAATTGATTATTGTAATTGATTTAATTATGTATCTCAGTATTTGTTATAACACATTATCAATTCAATCAGTATTTTAAGTTTAAATAATATTTTTCTTTCAAAATTATACTTTGACTTCTTAAATTCAGAATTTGATTTCACTTTGCCCCTTGTATTATCACATTTTTTCACATTGTCCCCTCAATTACTTGATTTTTTTTACATTGTCTTAATCTCAAACATTCGCTATTTTTTTGAACGAAAATTGACAACGTGTCAGAACAAAGTAAAACAATTATAATAATTAGGGCGCTTTGAAACAAATTACATATTTAAGGGTGCAATATGAAAAATATGATAATGGTGGTGGTCGTTCCAAGTGATGTAATCGAATTAATCACATCTTCATGTATGATAAATATAAATGTAAATTTCTTCCAACATTATCATACATTAATTTTCTTGTCAGCACCGAAAGGTTGGGCCTCATTTTTCAAAGTTTTTTTTTTTTTTTTCAAAGATAGATATCGACTTGTCTACAGAAAGAGAGTATAGAAGTCTCTAAATAGATTTTTGAGATCGAATTCATCACCATTATCACCGTCACCGTCACCACCACCATCACGTAGTGTCAAAAAAGCGGCCGCCACGAAAGACTTTAACTCTTCCTTATTTTTTTTTTGAATTGACCACCATCACACACTTGAATTGAAAAATGCATGTCAAAGATATATGACTTTGAAAACCCATCATCAATAAAAACAAGACAAGAAATTAGTACCTAATTTGACTTTATTACCTAATTTCTGATTAAGATCCCCTAGTTTGAAATTTTATGTACGCTCAAAAATATAGATTTTTTTCTTGAACAGGTCGGATCTAGAAGGACGACAAGTGTTCTATATCTAAATAATATATTGTAGTTGTCGAATTTAAAAATCAATCTCTTTAATGTGGAGGTAATATTGTTCATCACTATCTCTCATATATTGCATTATAGGCCGGAGTTTTTTACACTGCCTACTTTCTTTTTAGATTCTCTTTCTTTACAATAAAAGTTGTGTTCTTTCTGATTTTTTTTTATGGATTTGTGCAAGTTTTTTGTTTTTTTTTTTTGATAACTCGGGAACTCCTCACCAACTGAACTCATTTGGAACCTGGGTTATCAAAAAAATAAAAATAAAAATAAAAATAAAAATAAAAATTGGGAAGATTATTCGAAGCTAAAATTCAAAGTAAAATACAACAAAAAGATAGCCTCCACATGTTGCAATCTGTATGGTAGGGTAAGGGAAAGAGATTGAAAGAGACTTTTAAATTTCTATTCTTGGATCTCTTTTTTTTGGTTATATCTTAAGTATTAAATAAAAATTCTAAGTTTTTTTTTTGTTATATCTCTATACTATTTCTATGCTTAGACTTCGGCTTATGTTTTTGTTGGCTCTTGTGACTATTAGGTAAAGTTTGTTCAAAATTTACATTTACCTCTTGTGTGTGTCCATTAAAAAAAGATTAATTGAAATTATACATCGATTTTCAAGTTGATTGATAAATTTTCATCCACTTCTCAAAAAGTTAGGCTCTTTTAGACGTGGTATTTGGACTTAGATTTATTAGTTTTCTTGAACTCTTGTAACAATAGTACGTTATTGGATAAAATATGTTCAAAATTTTCATGTATCACTTATCTGTGTTCCAAAAAATAGAAGAAGATAGAATTAGAACATGGGCACTTGATCCTTAATAAAAGTTACATTTTCAGCTCAAGTTATAATTTTTTGAGAGTCTAAGTTATAATTCAAAAAATCACGACTGGCTATAAAATGTCTATCATAAATACTTATTAATTGTATTGTATAAAGTATATTTTAACCTTTAAAGGCATTTTGATTTAGGTATTAAGATATGAGATTAAATTAATTTAATTCAGTAATGATGTAATACTAAGTTTAGATTGGATTAAAGCAATTCAGCTTGTTATTGTCATTTAACACTTAATATTAGATATTAATGAATATCATAACAATGATTTTATTATCTTTACAAATTTAGATCTACACTTTTGTATAAAAGTTACAGATTATACAAACTCTTATCCTTTTGATATCTTTAATTTAATAACATACATTGTTACCTAATTCAAACATAAATTTAATATTATAATTATAGATTTATATATATGTTATCCCAACATTGATTCAAACTTATTACACAAAAGATATGATCAAATAATACTCTTATTAATACCATTTATATAAATTCGATGAGAATTAATTACCAAATCTCATCTTTTATTTATATGGATTGAATGTTTTGTTAGTTACTAAAAAAAAACTTGTTTTAATACGTTAGTCTTACCTTTTAAATTCTAGGTTGTAAAAAGAAACACGGAAAGCTCCCGACCAACTTTTTAAATCACACATTCTATAGACCCACGATTTTAGTACATTGGATTCAAACGAAGTGAGTTCGCAATTCAGATCATTAAAATATACGACTTTAAATTATAATACTAACCATAAATCAATTTGTTTTAGAATATGTAATACAAATATACAATATATATTAATTGACTACGTTTATATAGATTTATAATTATATGTTATTTTAGATAACAGAAAATTGTACACAAATGTAAGATTAATAGTAATTGACTTAGTATTTATTGATGTTCTATGGTATATAGTGTTGCATAATAGTGAAAATAATCTAGAAAAGAGTTTCAAAACGAATTGCAATACAACATACCATACCAACTAAGTATATCCTAATTGTACTGTGTATTTAAGAAAGTATCATATTGTGTATTCGTACTCGTACTAGTACCACATATCAAAGTGATCTACAATCCAAATAATATTGTTGTCTTCTTCATTCTCAAAGATAGTCCTTTGAGGTCAGTGTTTGGCTTAATAATCATCGCTTTTATTGTTGGATCTTAAAATAGCAGGTTTGAACCTCATTGTCCCTCTCCTTACAATAATGTTTTGCCAAAAAAAAAAAACAGTCTTCATCCTACGTACTAGATCATGATTTTTAAGGAGAACACCCGTCACCAAACCCTAACTCACCACACACTTGATTATTCATCAATGTTATTGAATTGCATCTATGTATATGCGATTGGTCCAGGTGGTAAGAAATTGGAATTTTTTGCTCAACATAAAAAAATTTAAAATTTTTTGTGCAATATAAATATTTCAAATGAATAATTTATTTTTCCTTCGTTTTCTTAAATTACACAATTTCAAATAAATCATGTTCCTTTATTTCATTTTCTCTAATTTTTCATCTCAATCTAAAACTCAATAGTGATCCAACAATTAGAGAAGTATTTCTTCTTTATGATTAATTATGACCCATAATTTAATTTTTCAGTAAAAGTACCAATTTTTCATACTAATTTTGGGTTTTACTAACTAAAATTTTATCATAAAGAATTCAATCCAAAAAATATAAACATATATATATCGTGACCCAAACTAGAAAATGCATGTTCAAATCTTAAGCAAACAACACAAACCACAAACATATTAATAAAACAAAAAATAATCACATATTGTATGCCACTGTGAAGTGCTGGAAGGAATAGATGAGCCATGCCACCCAAAACCAACAACAGACATATATTCCATCATAACATATACGCACCCAAAACAAACCACAAACATATATTCCATGAATTCACACCCAAAACCAACCACAAATTATAATAACTAATCAAAGAAATCAATTCAAAAAAAAAAAATCAAAAAATATAATTTTTTTATGTGGCAGTGTGTAGGGCTGTTCACCAAAGCTGATAGGTAAAATTTTTTGGATTTCATGTTCCGAGTCGATGAGTTGTAGAAGACTATTTCTTTGGGCGACCCTACCCGATTGAAGGTAATGTTCCGGACCGAATTTCATCCAAAAAATCGGCTCGGAAGATCGGGTAGAAATGCGAAATGCCTCACAAATTTTTAAACTTTAAGTTATTATTTTTTGAGTAATTTTAACAACTCAATTACCAAATTTTTGGGCTACTTTTACAACTAGATTGTTAAAATATAATATAAAGATATGTAAATTACAATAAATTTGATTAATATGTTCTCTAATAGTCTAAAACACTATAAATAAAACTCAATTACAAGTCATATACTTCCTAAACAACGTTGTTTTATGACAAACAAAATGACATCGTTTTATAACACGCATTATTTTTTAAGAAAAAATAAATATGCAAGCGGGTCGATAGGAATGCAAAAATTTTATGATTATTGCGCATTCCTACCCGATATTTATGAAATACTAAAAAAACCTTACATTAGCCGGCCGAAAAAATACAGAAGCCCAATTATAGATAGAGTAGAGTTAGAATACTGTGGAATGAGTCGGATGGGCAGAATTTTGAACACCCCTAGTAGAGAGAGAGTGTGTGTGTGAAGAGTAGGTGCCTCTATGTGTGTGAAGAGTGTGTGTGTGTAAATTATTACAATTAATCAAAGAAATTAATTCAAAATACATAAATTCTTAATATTGCACAAGTATTTTTTTTAGCTTCGACAGTTCGGTGGGGGTTAAATTTGCTCTTTACCGTTCAGAGTACGTAATGGGATCTTAGTTTCGATTCTGACGTAAATGTGATGGAATCTCTTGTAAATAGTTATGTAGTGTTAAGGGATAGGGGTGTCAAACGTGTCGGGTTGGGTCATTTCGTGTCGGATTGATTTCGAGTTTGTGTCGAAAATCGCAAAACACGAACCTGACCTGTTTAATAATCGTGTCGAGATGTGTAAACAATAACCTGACCTGACTATTAAACGAGTTACCCGAATCTGACCTGTTTGACATGTTTAATAAATAGGTCGTTTTCGGGTTAACACACATAATATGACATGTTTAACACACATAACTTGTTACCACACCTATTCATTACTATTAAATACACCATTCAATTATTCATCCAAAATTTCAAATAATTTTTTCACTAATAATATATCACATCTCATCAATGAAATTAACTAAAATGCATTCAGGTTTCAACCCAAAAATTAAAGTAAGAACTATAATATTATAATGTCATAATAATATTAAGAACTATACTATCAATTACCATAGTAGAAGTAATAACTAATAAGTAATAATGTTAATATCACATCAATCATACATAATAGGTAAATTATGTTGTCATAAACAGGTTAAACGGATCTATAATGGATTAGGTCGGGTTCGTGTCCAAATCATGTCAACCAGTTTAAAATATACGGGTTAATCAGGTCAAAATCAGATTGACCTAATTTTGACATGAACCCAACATGATTTTTTTCGTGTTTAAGCTTGTTGACTCGTTTTTACCCATTCACCCATTTAATTTCGTGTTCGATTCGTATCGTATTGAAAATTGATACCCTTACTAAGGACAATACTCGCTAACAAACATATAGAGTGGTCTATTTGTGTATTATTTTTTTACCAAATAATATATAAAGTTAACCTTAACACAAATATAGAAAAAAAAAAATTTAAAAGTGCAAAAAAAAAAAAAAAATATCTGCGAGATTTACCTGCAAATATGTTTCACGTGCACTATAATCCTGCGGTCAGTTTTCGAAGCCAAAATATACCAACCGACAAGATTTGGTACAGTAATATGGGGACCACCGTTGTACTCCCTAACTTAAGGTTGTCTCACATTATCCTCTCAATTAAAGTTATCGGAATTGTGAGTTGATTTAGCACATGGTACCCATACAAGTATGAGATACTATATTTTGTTTAGATAGGGGGTGAGATGGAAGTAGATCTAGTTAGTACGATGTCTGGGGTTTACTCCTCCAATACTTGATGCTCTCACGTTATACTCTTAATCAAAGTTGACGGAATTATTTCTTTTGTAATTTTTCGTTTTATTTTTTAAAAAAAAAGTTGAAGCAATTGTGAGTTGTTTTAGGTACATGATACCTATATGAATATGTGATATTATAATTTTTGATACGCAGTATGATGAAAATAGACTTAATTAAGATATTATTTTGAATCATAATTCAATTTGAAATATTTGTTCGGATCACTTTCACTACATTAGGAAATTATATATAATTACACATCAATGCATTCTAAGTCAATTGATATCTATCCTACATAGTGAAAGCAATCATTACACATGTATGCATTAGGAGGTTGAAAGTTTGAATGTTGAAGTTCATATTGGAATTTTGTAGTTGACCGCTATGATAGCCTAATTAGGTTCGTTCTAGAGAGGAATAACGGACGCGGTCATGGGCTTGATGATTCTACCAGGGCCTATCGGAGTGGTCTGTGGACACTCTCATTTATCCCCACTTTTTTTTTAAATAGCAAAAAAAAAAAAAATCATTATACAGTTGCCAATTTATATTTATTTTATATTTGAAACAAGGAACCCCAAACAAAACGTAAATAAAAACAGCGCATCGGTTAATGTCATGAACAATAAGAATGAGTTGTCTTACAAATCACAACATATTAAAGTATAAGTTTAAAGATTACTAAAATATCAAAGAAATTTAATAAATTATAAACTTGAAAGTCCCATGTTCAATTCTCATTATGATTAGCCGGAGATTATAGGTAGTCGGGATTTATCTTATAGAGGTCGGTTCAAATCTTAGAGGGGTTCCTTGTTATAAAAAAAAGTCAGAAACAAAGAAAACAACTTTAACCCGAAATAGTAAAAATAAAAAATAAAACGAAAAAATTTGCAAGTTTTACTTGTAGAAACATTTCACTTGCTTGAAATCCTATAAGTGGTAACAGAGACGGACTGTAAACTCATACGTTTTGGTTTTGAATTTTGACAATCTCACGAGATCAGACCATAAGAGATTTATTCCTCATGAATATCCTAATCTTAGTGTGGATGACCTGCTTTTGACCCGGATCGGAGAAGAAGACTAGTCGAGATGTGCATAAATTAGTCCGGACACATCTAACCATTAAACCAAAAAAAGAAAAAAAACAAAAAAAAAAATCCTGGGATAGTTTTGGAAGTCAAAATATCCCAACTGAAAAGATTTGGTTATGTAATATATGTGACCACTGCCATACCACACCGCAACTCGAAGCGTCCGATTCATCACAGGATAATCCCACTTGGCCCCCAAAAGTTTTGTAAAATCTTAATTCACACCCCAAAACTTAAGGTTACCTCACGTTATCAATGTTTATTGGATTGTAGGTCGATTTGAGAAACACCTATGTGGGTATGTGATGCTAAACTTTTTTGTATGGGCAGTGCAATATGGGTAGACTTAATCCATATATTGTTTTGGGATACCACTATACGATCCCAATGTTCCGTTCTCAATGTTCATTTTTTTTTTCTAATTTGTGATATCAATTTAAAAATTAGAGGTGTATAAGGAGCCAAAATAGACATTGACTGTGCAAGCAATAGTGAGAGAGCTCAGCTCTAGTCTTGACTTGAATGATCTATTTTTAATCAGATCTAAGAGATAATTAGTTAAGGTGTGTTTAAATTGATTCGAACACCTTTGACCATTGAACCCAAAAAAATGAGACCTTAGCTCAACAAAGACCAATGCCCATGGGAGATAAGCCATCAAACCATTTTTAAAAGAGTGGTCATTTTTACAAGTTATTATTATTGTTTTTTAATCGATAAAAAGAAGATGATCTATCTCTGTTTATTGAAATATATTTGATAATTAAAAATAAAATTTAACATAATACGACCAAAAATTAATATACATAGTGTGTACAAACAATAACAAAAAAAATAAAATTAATTGTAATTTTTTTTTTTTTACCAAAAATTAGGTTAATTATAGATATTTATAATTGACCCGACGAATTTTCATTCTTTAAAAGCGTTGCTTAATAATTTTCCTATTTTTGTCATCCACAACAGTGTTATCAAAATCGGACCAACCGGTCGGACCGGTTTAACCGTGACCCGGGACCTTAACCGGTCTGGTTGGCTAGTTAAACAGCATAAGGAAGAGAACTGGATCAAAACCGTCAAACCGGCCGATTTTTGGAAAAAACCGTGAACTGGGCGGTTTGAAGTCCATAACAGAAAAACTGATTGAATCTTCTTTTTTGTATTTGGGCCATTTTGATTTTGCCCTAAATCGCAGAAGGCAGAGAACGAGAAGTGAGAAAAACACCAGTGATCACCAACGACAGCGAGGCAGTGATTAGTGCTCATGCGGCACTCAGGCGTCCATCGAGGCTGCTCAGGCGACCAAAGAAGCACCGATTATTGCTCTGCTCAGTTCTCAGGCAGAGGCGGCAACTCAGGCAAGCTCTCCGACGAAGAATAGTAGCTAAGGGAGGCGACTATTGTACTGTTACTTAGTCGATTGGTTCAACGCTAAGGGAGACGACGAATAGCAGCAGTCAATCGATCTCTCTCAGTCAGTCGATCAGTTCAACACTCCAGGAAGTAGTTGATCATTAATTTTATGGCAAATTGTATACATTTTAGGCATATTTTATATTTTTTTGGTAAATTATTTTATTTTATAGTTATTATATATATTTTTTTATTTTGTTATTATATGATCGGTCTGACTAGTTGACCCATCGACTGAATCAGTGAACCATTAACTCAATCCCCTTATCAATTCGATGACCGATCATATTCTGATAACATTGATCTAAACTGTCTTTTTATGTATGCATAACCATTCTATCGGTCACCCATTTATTATGCATTATTATATTGTCACTGACTATTTGGACCTTATATAAAAGAAGTCCCATCCATCTCACTAGTGAGAAGCATAATTGCTGACTAATTGTTCAAAGTCATATTCATATAGCCATCAATCGTCTCTCTCTCTCTCTCTCTCTCTCTCTCTATACACATACACATACACATACACATACACACGTGTGTGTGTGTAACGTTCCTTTTGGTCTCATAAGAATAATCGCATCATACAAATATCTATATAATAAAGTAGTTTACAATTCAAATCTCAAAAAATAAACAAAATGACTTTTGCTATTCGCGGTTGAGATTGCTTTAAATTTTACTTTAAAGTTAATCTAATGGCTAATATTAACACCCTAAATTTAATAGGAAAAATTGGCTCCTAAAGTTGTGTTTGGAGTGATTTTTTAAAAGTACTTTTAAAAATTATTTCTCATAAGTACTTTAAAAAAAATAATAGTGTTTGAAACCGCCCCACTACTACCTCTACCACCATCACTCCCACCACCGCCGTCGTCGCCACCACAACCGCCATCGCCGCCACCACCACCATCGTCGCCGCCACCACCACCGTCGCCGCCGCCATCACCGCCACCACAGTCATTGCCACTCACCACAACCGTCACCGTCTCCTACCACCACCACTGTCGTCCACCACCTCTTACCCCCACTACAAACCGATGCTTAAATTCTTATATCTCTTATCTATGTTTGTGATTTGATTTTGGATATGAATACAAATATGTTTATTGTTTATCATTTTTTATTACACTGTGCCCTCAGACACATACAATAACTAGTATATATAATAAAGTAGCTTACAATTCAAATCTCAAAAGATAAACAAAATGACTTTTGCTATTCGCGGTTGAAATCGCTTTAAATTTTACTTTCAAGTTAATCTAACGGCTAATATTAACACCCTAAATTTAATAGAAAAAATTGGGCACTAAGGGTGTGTTCGGAGTGATTTTTTAAAAGTACTTCTAAAAATTATTTCTCATAAATACTTTAAAAAAAATAATAGTGTTTGAAACCGCTCCACCACTACCTCTACCCCAGCACCACCACCACGGCCGCCGCCGCCACCACCACCGTGGCCGTCGAATCCGTCGCCACCATCGCCACCCCCCACCACCACTACCACCACCACCACCTCCGCCGCCACCACCACCACCACCATCATCGCCGCTGCCCTCGCTGCCATCACCGCCACCGCAGTCATTGCCACCCACCACAACCATCACCATCTCTTACTACCACCATTGCCGCCCACTACAAACCGATGTTTAAATTCTTTTATCTCTTCTCTATATTTGTGATTTGATTTTGGATATGAATACAAATATATTTATTATTTACCATTTTTTATTACACTGTGTTTTCAGGCACAGGCAATAACTAGTATATATATATCACTCCAAATGATTTTATAAGTTTCATTTGTAACTTTGACTTTTTAAAATATTGATAAAATGATCCCCGTATTTTATTAAACAACAACTTTAATTTCTATGCAAGAGCATAATAAGCCTACAAACCTTTTTTTATATCTAAAACTTATGTAGACATGTTTGAAATATATTTAAAAGTTAATAGCCATATAAGTCTGAATCCATTCAAGATTTCAAATTGATATCACATGAAAAAAAAAAAAAAATAAGGTGGGGATAATTATGTTTTGTTTAAAAAATATTAAAAATACACAATGTTTATTAAAAAAAAATTGAGGGTGGCCGTGTGCCTCCACTAGTCCAATAGTGGCTCCGCCACTGAGGTCCATTCCCCAGCAAATCACCCCATTATTTTATATTCTGATACTCCACTTTTTACTATGAACAAGTATAATGCACTTGAATCGAATGCAATAAGAAAAACTTTAGGACAATCCCTTGAGATAGATCGGATAACAAGATTTTATTACTACTCTCAAGGTTTGAAGTTCGTTTTTACAAGACAATTTTGATTTACTTGATACGCGTGGTTTATGAGAAAGTATGTGTATTTTGATTTATCTTGTAATCGGGAGTCTAAAAGATAAGTATGATTCTCGATTATAAAAAATAGAGAGCAAAATTGTAACTCTAGGACACAAATTGAAGGTTTTCAAAATTCTGTAGGAGGTAAAATACCATCAGTACCCTTACATCAAGGGGAAATTTTCTTCGTTTCAATCAATTTTAAGTCATTTATTTTTGAAATTAGTGAAGATCAATGAGAGACCTTTCAAATTGAGAGGATTAAAATTACTGTTGAAAGATTGATGACACCAACACCCTTAATCAATGATGACAATGACTTGCCACATTTTTCATGTCTTTTTTTGGTTTTTTGGGTTCGAAATGCGGAATTTATTTCTCGTTCAATGTTTGGGTTCAAGTTTACATAACTACGACAGCTCGTTAGGTTTAAACCTATTTTTCAGTGCTCAAAGTACGCGGTGAGTCCTTAGCTTCGGCCCCGAAATAGGTGCGGTGGGGTCCCTGGCCTGTAGATAACCCTGTTGTGCTGAGAGACAATACTCCCTGACAGATATGTGGAGTAACCTATCTACATATTCATTTCTTGTACTGAAAAAAAAAAAAAAATATGCGGTATCAAAAATAAAATTAAGATAAATTAATATAATAAAATAAAATTTTGAATCAATAAATTTTAAAAAATTTGAGATTAATCTTAAAGTTTTTTGGATTGATTATTACTTGACTAAATTGGATTGTTACTGATGATGCACAAATCGGTATTACGCAAAATCAACAGTCAAGTATATGAACAGGTGTAATTAATGAGCAACTAACAAGCAATCAATGACAGATCAATGATAAAACAGTAAATATAGAGTCAACACAAAGATTTATAGTGGTTCGGTCCGGGTGACCTACTCCACTCTCGGGAACGGCTGCAGTGGCCGGAGATCTTTATTGATGAACAATGTTACCGGGAGAATAACTCCGGGAGTATTACAATGCTTTGGGAGAGAGAAGCAATGTGTGTAGGGAGGTGTAGTGTGTGTAAGGATCTCAAGTTATAGAGGTCTCAAGGTCATAAGGTGATCTCCAGATCTCTCTCCTTGGGGAGAGAGCTTACATTATATAGGTTTGGTGAGGCGATGAGACGGTGACGTGAGGGAGAGGACTTCTACTATTTTGGTAAGTACAATTATGGTAGGATTTGATCTCCGCGCGTATCTCGATATTTTCTCCCTTGTGTCCCTATTCCATCGGAGGAGGACTCTGAGCTGGTTGGACTTTGGGTTAGAGTGGGCTGAACTTGAATCAGAGTAGTTCCAATGGTGCTGAGAAAGATTGAGGAGGAGAAAACGGAGGACGAAGGAGAGCAGGGAGCCAGCCCATGGGCGGCGCCCCTTGGGAGGCCCTATGGGCAGCGCCCTTTGGGGACCCTTGGGCGACGCCCCCTTGGTCCTCTAGGGGTGGCCTCTTTGTTTCTTCCGTGCTTTGGACTTCCTCTTGATGGGTCGACCCAGCTTTGATTAGGCTTTTCTTCAGGCTTTCTTGGTTTATTTAAATTGGGTTTGACCCAGTCAAATTCGGGCTCATCAATTACTTTGGATATAGAAAATTACTTGTATGTACATGTAAGTTGAGAATTGACTTTTGATGATGCACAAAACTGTCTCATGCAAAATCAACAGTCGAGTGTGTGAAAAAGTATAATTAATGGACAATAAATAAAACAATCAATGGTAGTAATGTAAATATTAAGTCAACACGCAGATATATAGTAGTTCGGTTCGGGTGACCTACTCCACTCTGAGAAACGACAACGGTGGTCGGGGAGTCTTTATTGATGAAGTAGGGTGAACGGGGAAGAGAGCAATGGTTAACTCCGGGAGAGATACATTAGCTAGGAGAGAGAAGTTATGTGTGTGTAGAGAGGTGTAGTGAGATGCCCTTCTCAATTGAGAGAGTTTACAATTTATAGGCATGGTGAGGCGGTGAGGTGAATGTGAGGGTATTAATTCTTCGGGGAGGATAGTTACAAAAGGTAAGTACAATTAAGATAGTCTTGATCTTCGAGAGTGGGTATCCCTATAATCTATCTCTTACGTGCTCTTATCTTCTTGGGCTCCTTGAATCTTGGACTGGATTGGATTGATGAATTGGGCTTGGCCTGTCTTCCTAATGGATCTGGGCTTGCTTGATTTATTGGGCCTGGCCCAGTTAGATTTGAGCTCGTCAGCTTTTTTTTTTTTTTTATCAATGGTCAGGGGTATCCGAGTCAACTTACGTATACCTCGACTAATCCCCACACAGTCCGGTCAAAGGCAGACCATCTACACGAGATTAGGGTGTCCAGACTAACTTACACACACCTTAACTAATCCCCTCCCTGATCCGGTTAAAGACAAACCATCAATGTCGAGACTAGGGTATTCATGAAGGATAACTCCCTCTTGACTTGACCTCTAAGAGTTGCCAAGATTCAAATTTAGAACATCTATATTTACAGGTAGTCTTTGTTATCACTTGAACTACCTCTTGAGGTTGAGATTTGAAAAAAAGAAATACAATACTAAAATTTAAAAGTAGATAATGATTAGATACCATTAATTTAAAGTAATTTATTACTCGATGGAGTTGTTTCCAAAAATAGAAAATCGATGTACATATTAGAATTGATCCTAAAATATCATGATCGATATAAACAAATTTATCCTATAGTAAATTCATAATATTACCCCTACTTCCAAAGATGAATACAAAATATTATTAATGTCTACTATGATTTGTGAGACATAAAAAAAAAGCAATGAATAAAACTCACACTCTGTTTGGTAGAAGGGAAAATGGAGTGGATGAAAAAAGAGTGAGTGAAAAATAGGAAGGAAGGAAACATTTTATCTTGTTTGGTTTGAATGGAAAATCAGGTGGAATGGAAAAATGGATGGATATGTAATCCATCCCGCCCACCAAAATAAATCCTCTCGGTCTTGGGGGGGAAAAGTGGAGAGAGAAAAGGACCACTTGAGTGCTGTTATGTTAATTTTGATGAGTCCAAAATCAACTGAGTCAGGCCCAATAAATCAAGAAGGCCCAAGACAACTAAATGGCGGGCCAGACCCGCTTTGTCAGTCCGACCCAGTTCAGGATCCAAGAAGCCCGGAGAGATAAGAGTACGTGGGTGAAACTATCAGGATACGCACTCATGGAAATTCAATCCTACCTTAATTGTACTTATCAAAATAGTAGTGTCATCTTTCTCACGTCACCGCCTCACCAAACCTATATAATGTAAGCCCTCTCCACATAGTGGAGCATCACCTTTTTGAGACCTTTACACCTTGAGACCTCTACATACACTACACCTAGAGTTATGTCTCTCTATACCAAGTTTCTCTCCCCTTGCTACTGTAATTTTCCCGGTTACTTTATTCATCAATAAAAACCTTCGGCCACCGCTGCCGTTTCCCGAGAGTGGATTAGGTCATCCGGACCGAACCACTATATATCTTTGTATTGACTCCATATTTACTATTTTGCCATTTATCTACCATTATTGCTTATTAATTACATTTGTTTATATACTTGACTGTTGATCTTGCACGAATATCAATTTGTGTATAATCAAATTTACTTCTATGCCCTTCAAACTTTTTTGTGTTTGTCCCAATGCATCCAAATTATGGTTGAAAAGTGAGACCAAAAAAAGCCACTTGTCAGGCAATGACATTGGTAGTTTCACTACTTCAGAGTTTTGACCGGGTGTAATTTTTTTTTTTTAAACATTTTTGTGTATAATGGACCTATTAAACAGAGGTAGTTAAAAAAAAAAAAGAGGAATAAATGTATGCAAAATGACGGCATTAGTAGAATTGGACATGTCATTTCAGTTGTCCGAAACAAATTACATCCATTTTTGAATAATTTTAAATCTTTAAAAATTTATTTGCATTAGAAAAAAAATTGATTTTTTGTGTGAAGGTATAATGGTAAATCAAGTTTGTATATGTTTTTTTTCCTTTCATTTTTCCTCTCATACCAAACAATGAAAAAATAATTCCTTCAATTTTCCATCAATCTTACCAAACAAAAAGGGGTGAAACCGTCTTTCCTTCCTCCAACGATAGAAAATCTTTTATTCTTATTTTTCCCTTCTTCTTACTTTTCACCACTCCTATGAAACGGACTATTATGATATCAAACAACCAATCCTTTAGGATGTGACTTTAGTGGTTTAAAAAAAAAATTGGTTAAGTCAGCATATGGGGTAAGTTAG
This sequence comes from Ilex aquifolium, assembly GCA_951799425.1. NCBI lineage: Eukaryota > Viridiplantae > Streptophyta > Magnoliopsida > Aquifoliales > Aquifoliaceae > Ilex > Ilex aquifolium. The sequence continues at coordinate 23,583,272 of OX637402.1, forward strand.
TGTGTCTCAATCATAGTAAATGGATAGGCAAAATGAGATATTTTTCCATAATTTTTTTACACCGCCTTGAGCTTTTATAAAATAACATGACAACCCCGAAACATTTTTAAAATGTTACGAAAAACCTTTTTTTCGAAGTTCTTAAGTGAAATGAATAAAAGAAATAACCATTGTGTTCTTATATGATTGACTAAGAAGGAGTAAAAATCAATAAATTAAAATAGAACCAAAAAAAAAAATTCTAATTTTAATTGTTGTTGATATTGACGAGTCCAAATTCAACTGGGCTAAGCCCGATGAAAATAAGTCGAGAAAGGCCCGAATACCAATGGGCCCCGGGATTAATCCAAGTCTCCAAAACCTATCAAGCCGGGTCACCCATCTAAGGAGAACGGAGAAGAGGCGAAGGAGTCGAGGGACAGTCGAAGCCCTATGGGCGCCGACTACGGGCGCCGACTATGGGCGCCGACTACGGGCGCCGACTATGGCAGCCCCCATGGGCGCCGACCCCTTGGTTGAGCTCCCCACTCATCATCTCAACTCCTCACTTGCCCTCTCCTCATACCATGATATCCCAAGGAAGAATGCACTAGAAGGTCAAGGCCTAAGAAGACACCAATGGGATGACCACCATTGGGCGCCGACCACTGGGCGTCTGCCCCCATGGTGCTCCCTTGCCTTGGTACTCCAGTACTCTTACTCCTATTCCAACTCAAGGTCCAAGCCTAAAGTCCAATCCAAGTCAAGAATCTCCTCCGACTGAATAGGAACACGAGGGAGAGAATGACGGGATGCGAAGATCTACTCTTACCTTACTTGTGCTTACCAAAGAGGTCTACTCCTACCATGATTGCACTTACCAAAATAGTGGAAGACCTCTTCCTCACGGCACCGCCTCACCGCCTCACCATTGCTATATAATGTAAGCCCTCTCAAGGGTAAAAGAAGGACGGAAAACATCTCCAACATACTTGCTCTCTCATTCTCTCTCTCTCTCTCTCTCAAAAGCTCTGTAACACTTCGTTGATTGTTATTCATCAATAAAGAACACCGGCAAACACTGCCATTCGAAAGAGTGGACGTAGGTCACCCGAGACCGAACCACTATAAATCTCTTGTGTTGACCCGTTATTTATTGTTTTACTCTTGATTGCCATTAATTACATGTTAATTGCTCATTAATCACACCCGTTGATATTCTTGACTGTTGATCTTGCACGAAGACAGTTTTGTGCATCATCAGATATCATCGAACGTGATAGGAATATTTTTGATACAATACGCAAAACTTCGGAAATAAATCAAGATTTATTATCAAGTTTTGCTTATTAAATCATGCTGAGTTATTAAATTAATGGGTCCTATTAACTTTTTTTATTAGACGCCGTTGATATAATTATCCAATAAACCATTGGGTATACACATTTTTAAATTTTTTTAATTTATTTTGTCACTCAAATTAAAATACTCAAACTTTTTGCTAAGATTGAATGAAAAATCTTATTTTGTTTCTTCTCCAAAAAAAAAAAAAAGAAGCTAAAGTAACATCCCACACCAAACTATTGAATCATGTTCCGAAACGTTGCTTATACTTCCAAAGCATATGTCACGTCACAAGTTTGAATTTGAGAATAAATTTTTCTAAAATTAAGAATAAGACTCAATTATCACTTATTTCTCTCACACCCCCGGAAATTTTGTCTGACGGGTAAGACTTTTTATTTTTATAATTTGTTAGTAATAAATAATCAATTAAACCACCGGGGACCAACAAGAAAGGCGTCTATCTATTCTTTCACAAGAAAACCTAATGATTCGTTTGTTTAACGGGAGAATGGTAGACAATGCAAGAAAGAGAAATTTTTTAAAATTTTTATGTGTTTGTTTAGCATGAAAAGGAAAATGATAGAAAAAATAAATTTCTTTCATGTTTGAATTTTCTTACAAATAACCAACTTTTTTTTTTTGTAAAAAATACAAGGAAATGCAAAAAAGTTGTGATCTATAACTAACTTTCAATTTTACCCTTATTTTTCTTAAAATATTTTATTAATTATTAATTTTAAAAATTTTTGCTATGAATTTAATTAATCATATAATTTAGCCTAAAGACTTTTGTTTTTGTAATTGTACTAGAATTAGGTTTTGAGTCACTTTTTTAAAATTTTTTAACTTTCAATTATAATTACATATTTTTTTTTTCCTTTTTAGACCGATTTAATATAATTAAGGGTAGTTTAGACAATTATAAAAAATTTCTTATAACTTTATTTTCTTTCAAACAATATAATGAAAGTTTTTTAAAACTTTCCCGTAAAATTTTCATTCTAACCAAATACATGCATCAAAATATATTTTCTATCATTTTTTTTTCTTTCACTTCACTTTCTATCATTTTCACTTTCCATCATTTTTTTCTTCCTAACCATACGGACCCTAAAGGAGTAGTTATCAAATTGGCATTCTCTTCCTAGTGACAACTATTTCTCGGTTATCTATACTATTTTTATATATCAAATTGATATAGACTTTTCATCATTATAAAATATATGTCACATTTGATCACAACCACATTTATTGAGACTCAATCCCTTCAAAAAAGTTATAATACTTTTTAAAAGAAAAATATGAACAAAAAATAGAAGAAGAAAACGATAGGCGAAAATCAACATCAATCCATGTGGGGGTGAAACTTAAACCCCACAATAAGGTAAGACTTCACTATCGAAAAATACTTTTTTGATATTGTACTTTTTTTTTTTTTTTGTAATTTCAATCACAAGATGATACATACAAAAATTTATTAATTATTTTTTTTTCTTTATTATTAAGTAATCAAATATTTTCAATATTTTTTAATAAAAATTAGTTATCAAAAATTAATTTTTGAACTGAATTTTTTTTTTTTTTGAGATACCATCGAGTTATATCCCCACAAAAGAACAAAAGAGGCGTAGACTCCTAGCCTACTTTGGTGGTCCCCCCGCCCACCTGCGATTCGACGCCTAAAATCTGCAAATAAATTTTCCAACAAATTCCACCACGTGACAGATATGCTATAATGCGCCTCATTATCCCCACGTGTTTATATTCCTCTCCCTCCCTCTCTCTCTCTCTCTCTCTCTCTCCATTTTGAGCTGCTTCTCCTCCTTTCCCCTCTCCATCTCTGAACCCACCTACTTCTCCCTCTCCCTCTCCCTCTCTCCCTCCAAGTTTATGAGGATGAATCCTCAGAAACCATCTTTTTTCTCATCAATCTCCATGTTTACAATCTTGTTCAATTGTATGATCAGCTTACTAGTTGTAGCTAAAACCACATCAGATCATGACTTTCCACACTTTGAATCATCAACCAGTTTAATCAAACCTCTAGATAACCCAAAAAACCAAACCCCATCACGGCCGCTACCACCACCAGCACCGCCCTTATCTACGCCGGACTGCACCGTGTGGACCAGTGCTTGTTCGGAGGAGGTCCTGAGGCTGGCAAAGAACCCAGAAAACACAGAGTGGTTAAAATCAATCAGAAGAAGGATTCATGAGAACCCAGAACTTGCTTTTGAAGAATTCGAGACGAGTAAGCTAATTCGCCATGAATTGGATAATATGGAAATCAGTTACAGGTTTCCACTGGCCAAGACAGGCATCAGAGCCATGGTCGGAACCGGTGGACCGCCTTTCGTCGCCGTCAGGGCTGATATGGATGCACTCCCAATTCAGGTCTATTTTCATTTCTCTCATATTTCGAGTTTGATTTGTGGTTCATAATTCATACTAGTTGCAATGTCACATCTATGTAAACTGTAAAATCTGATCTAATTCATTATAATCGATAAGTTAACACGTTGGTTAACCGTTTTTTCTGACATATTTGTACTTCCATTAATTGGTTAACTTTTGGGTTTGCGGACTTTGAAAAAGAAAAATATTAATAGGATTCATAATTGATAATGACATTTCATAAATGCATAGAAAAGCGTGATTGAAATTATTGCATTTATTTTTATTTTTATTTTTTGGTATAGGAAGCTGTTGAATGGGAGCACAAGAGCAAAAATTCAGGCAAAATGCATGCCTGCGGCCATGACGCCCATGTCACAATGCTTCTTGGCGCGGCCAAGATACTGAAAGCTCGAGAACATCATTTGAAGGTTTGTTCAACAACCCCATGTGCAAATTTGTGACTATGGAAAATAGCATAGTAAATGTGCCACTCCAATGAGTTCCCTAAGAATAAGTTTTGAAAAGGGATGCCCATTTTAGGTTCATTTTCATATAGAAATCATGACTCTATTATTCCTCTTAAAAGCACTGTGAAAAAAGTTCACTTTTTAGGGGTATAAGGTCCCATAGATTTGGTTATTATGACGCCTTTTATACTTGGAGGGGGTGTCTCATTTTGTTTGGAGTATAAGTAGGGTTGTTAAACAAATCAAGCTTGAACATTTTTTTAGGCTCGTTTATGTGTAAATAGTTAAATGAGTCAGCTCGTTTATGTGTAAATTAAGCTTGAATTTTGTTCAAATTCAGTTCAATTATCACCCCTAAGTATAAGGTTCCATAGCAAGGTATGGTCTGCATAAATTTTCTGCTTAAGCTAGATTTGGTCATTGTACCATATGCCTCTTGATTTGAGTTTTGTAATTGTTGGGGACTAGTATCATCATGTTGTGCTCATGCAAACACAAAGGCACCATTCAAAGCACCTATATAATTACCATCTTCTTTTGCTCTTTCTCTGATCATGACAACTGAATTATTAGAAAGGCATCCATTATTCGCCGTGTGATGAGGAATTCTCACATTGAGAGGAGGCAAAAATTATAAAATTTAAATCACAATCGAAATAATGAGTGGTGATTTCCATCAGGGCAGCCCAAGACTCGAACCCTTGCACATGCAGTTGTTTGTAAAATTGCAAGCCATCCATCTAAAGTTTTTTTTTTTTTTTTTTTTGGGGGGGGGGGGGGGTTGTTGTTGTTTACTGAGAGAACCAGAGGGTAAAGTTTAAAATATAAACTTTAAATTTTTTGAGTTTACCACAGGTTCTCTGTACTCTTGATGATGACCTTATATAAACCCAAAATTTTTTAGGGTCCTACATTGTTCTTAATACTTTGATGATGACCTGATATAGAAGTTTTTGAGGTTCACACAGTTTTTTGTGCTGCATGTTAGGCCCCTTTTGTTTGGTAACCATGAAAATGAAATGCTTTGGCGTCATTACAGTATTCACCTTCTGTGATGTCCTTGGTGGTTGTTTGATGACCAAGTATTTCATTTCTGTCTCCCTCACAAAGTAAAAAACTTCTTTAAGATTTGTGTACCACCACAGTGACCACACCCATGCTTTTGTGGGGGAAAAGCAAATTACTATGCACATGCAGAAACCCCATCTAGAAGCTATTTTTCATATTAGAATAAATTTTAAAATGTATTAATGAGGGCAAAATTCTTAATAGTATCTTAGTCAGCATGCGCCTTGTATACGGTGATATAATATAGAAATTGAATTTTATCGTGGTAAATTTCCAATTTTTTATGTTACTAAAAGCAATAACCAAATTGCTGGTGCTGAATAAGTCTTTTTGTTTGTTTGTTTGTTTATTCCTTTATTTGTTGTTTTTTTAATGGGATATTTGTCTATTTTACTCATTTTTGGGAAGAATATCCAGTAACTCCTAATATGGCCAGAGACTAAATTGTTTTGAATGTGTTTGATCTCCCTTTGCTTATTCTACATAATTGCCGCCACCCTATGAGCTTAGATCGTTCAAGTTCGGGTCCATATGCAGTGACAATTGCCCGGGAGGGTTAGTTGGTTACTCTGATAGACTCAGATACCTCCTAGTAAGAGAAAAAAAGTATGTACCCTATGGCTAAGTTTTCTATATGGTCCAGTCTGTTCTCCTTCACTAACTTGTTGATGCTACTGCTTTCACAGGGGACTGTGATACTGCTCTTTCAGCCAGCAGAGGAAGCAGGGAATGGTGCAAAAAGGATGATTGGAGACGGGGCTCTTGAAAACGTAGAGGCCATATTCGCACTTCATGTGTCACACCAGCATCCAACGGCTATCATTGGGTCGAGGTCTGGTCCTCTGCTTGCCGGCTGTGGCTTTTTCAGAGCTGTAATTACTGGAAAAGAAGGCGGGGCGGGGAATCCTCACCACTCTGTTGACCCTGTTTTAGCTGCCTCATCCGCTGTAATCAGCTTACAAGGGATTGTGTCTCGTGAAGCAAATCCATTGGACTCTCAGGTTTGTCTATCTTTAGAACAACCTCTTTTACTTGCACTAATTTTCTTGTGCTTTGAGTTTTAATTTCTGAGAATAATGAAAAGAGTACTAGACAAAAATGATTATAATTAGGAAGGACAATTGATAATGGAACCAGCCATTATGATTGCCCCCCTAACCACTAAAGTAATATTAAGTGCTAAGATTAGAAAGATTAGATGTTAGTGGAGCCAGAGACTTAACCACCAGGTACTCTGTTATACAGTATAATTATAATTATTAGACAGACTAAATGTCATGAAGGAAAATGATTACATCTCTCTCTCTCTCTCCGCCACAAATTATGTAGTAGTACAGTAGTACTACTACATATGGTTAGAGTTGGATATGAACAAAAGCAGGAGAGAGAAGAAATAGGGACCTGTTAAAGAAGCTATTGAGCATTTGCAGTGAGATCAAACATTGTCTGTTTAGTTTTGGCTCCATTGAGATTCTTGTTTTACAGTTGAGTTCTAAAACTATGCTGGTTTATTGGTTAGGTGGTGTCTGTGACTTCGTTCAATGGAGGAGATGATCTTGACATAATACCCGATAACGTCGTCCTTGGTGGCACCTTCAGGGCTTTCTCTAACACAAGTTTTTACCAAATTCTTCAAAGAATAGAGGAGGTATGTCATGGAACCACTGTCAAGCATAACTTTCAGAACTATATTCCATTATCCTATCAAAAACACTTAACTACTAGGAATTACGGATACAAAGCTACAGATACGTGATGCAAGTAAGATATGACACAGATACAACAATTTGACAAGACCAAAAAAATTAGAAAACAAATACTGTCAACTATGGTAAGGTGTTATCATTTTCAATGATACCAACTCTGTGGACCTTGGCTTAGCACTTCTTCGCTAAAATCAACAGATTAGGTTTGGAACCTTGTCGCAGCCCTCGAAAAGCTGAAAAGTACTCATGTGGCACACCATCCACAAGCACTCCAAAGTGTTCATTACATATTTCGGATGCTAGCAACGCCTTTCACTCTTTTACTTGTGGCTTCTGTATCAAATTTTTGGCAGATTGCTCCATCTGATCATTGCTAACCTGATCGTAGAACACCCTCACCCGATCATTGCTAACATGAGTATCTGATGTGTATCATATTCTATACGATATTCAATGAATAAATAAGAACACAAATACAGTCAAGATTTGGATACATGCGAACCGTATCCAATATGCTATATTGAATATCCAATAAGTATCATATATTTATATGGTTTTTGATACAGACTCTTCGACCTAAAAGAAATATCCTTACTTCATAGCTTAACTGCAACCACTACCCAAGCTGATGCTCTATTCTAAACACAAAAACTGAACTGCTGGAACCTTTGTCATCTTCAACAGGTTATTGTAGAACAGGCCAGGGTTTTCAGATGCTCTGCAACAGTCGACTTCTTCGAGAAAGAGTACACTATCTATCCACCAACGGTCAACGATGAAAAAATGTATGAACATATTAGAAGGGTGGCCATTGATTTGGTTGGTCCGACAAATTTCATAGTCGTACCACCAATGATGGGTGCAGAGGACTTCTCCTTTTATTCAGAAGTTGTCCCTGCAGGTTTCTTCTACATAGGCATAAGGAATGAAACCTTGGGTTCAACACACACAGGCCACTCTCCTCATTTCATGATAGATGAAGATGTTCTACCGATTGGCGCTGCCACTCACGCAACCATCGCTGAAAGATATCTCAATGAGCATGGTTGAACCGACAATTTTAACTGCACGGGTCATGAAATTTTGGTTCATCCGGTCACAGGGGATGGGCCGGATGGGTATATAGGGGAAAATTTTCACCTCAGTGGCGTAGAGGAAGTATTGGAATGCTATTTGTTAATGTAATTGAAATACTACCTCTAAATTATTCGGATGAAAGTAGTAGGTGTATATAGTTCATTCTGTTCCTTTGAGGCATAAAATTATATCTCCATAGGGTTGTCACATGCTGCTGGGGTACAAAAGATTCATTGGCTGAGCACAGCAGTCACTTGTGATGCATTCTTCTAGTATGTGCACCAAGTAAATATAATGTATGGCTTGCCACTGCAAGAATTTCTATTAATTGAGCATAAAAAATCTCGAGATTCCATAATTGGATTCAAGACATAAATGATTATATCAGAAAGAATCTAAATTTATTTCCAGTGTGGGTCAATTAGGCATACCTAATCTGTAAAGAATATAAAAATCATCATTTAGGGCAGTCATATCAAGATGGTAATACAGTATAAAGGAAGAGGAAATGATGACAAATCCAAAATGACTTTGTTTACCTCTATTCAAAACAAATGATTTCGATTCAACAAGAAGCAATGAACTCAAATACCATTTTGTTCAGCATAACAAATGTTGTTCAGCCAAGTACTAACTCCTGAGCAAACCCATTATCATTTTCTCTGGTAGAACATTACATAAATTCATCTTAGCATGTACATTTTTTTATTACAGCTTTAAGACAGTACGACCAGACAACAAATTGACACTCATAACCATTTTCCCCGATTAATTATCTTGTCACATATACATGAATCAAATACATTAAATTTCCGTGGAGGTTCACATCAGCAAAACCTGATTCTATCAATTACATCTCACCGCATAAACATCTACCTGCTTGTAAAGCAAAGTATGTAAGGATGACATCAGCACCTGCCCGTCGGAGACACATCAGCGACTCCATCATTACCCTTTCCTCGTCAATCATTTTAAGAACCCCACCAGCCTTGATCATTGAGTATTCTCCCGACACCTGGATCCAAGAAAATGAGCAAGGAAATTGAAAACAGGGGGAAGATATTACACTGAAACAGAATTAAACTGAATCATTTTGAGGATGAAAGGCAGCTATTCCAAAAAAAGAAAGAAAAACAACGAAATACAAGCGCTATCACAAGAAACAAAACCATCAGAAAAGGAAATCCCCCAAATTATAAGCACCATTTGTTTCATGACAGCTGCCCAACTTTCAGCAGAGCTTTTGGGTTCTCTACTTCATGATAGAATTCAAGAGAGCACAAATATATTCAACTATGTGCCTCCGTATAGTGTAGACAATGTACCACGCTGCCCCAGCTGTGAGAAATTTGAGCATTCCACTCTTAAGTATTGCTTTTGAACCTCATGTTCCAATTGGTACCAGATATGTATGCGTGAATCCAGAGCCAGAGGTTGCTTGGGAGTTTGACAAATATGTTTAGAAAGACTCTTCTCTACTTTTTGTTTTAACATTTATGTCTTTTCTATCGTTCACTGCTGAAGACATGGAATTATTTCTCTCTTTCAATCTTTGTTCATTGTTTGGTGGATTTCTGGTCTTTTCCAGCCATGAGTACTTAATGTCCTGAAGATCACGTTCTCTTATAGGAGGGAGGAATACTTGCGGGAACAATAAGTAGCCCAAAACACAAAAATCTGATCTGCATCTTAGGAACATCATGTCTCTATCATCAAAATTTCCTTAGAACTCTGGAGTTTGCGGCGTTAAAACAATTTCCGAAAAAATAGCTTACAAATCCGGAAAATGACTTACAGATGTTTTCACCACAAGTCATTTTCTGAGTGGACACTTGTAATGCCCAAAATAGGGGCCTGAATGCGCAGAAACTTATAGCACATTATCTACCGGAAAAAAAAAATATTTACAGCACATGCAGGTATAGACACCAAAGAAACCCCCACACCCACACACGTTCACATATACATGTACCTGTAAGTGCATATATCCAATTTATATGTATCCCTATAGCATTTACAAGCTTATATACATTTATAGGTGTATAAATTAAGCAATATGTTCGCACTGTAAGAAATGTGTGTACATGTCTGAACGCATGTTTATTTGTGCATTTGTGTGCATTCCACTCTAGAATGTACAGATGACATTAGAAAACCAGAATCAGAGGGCGCAGAAAAGCAAAAAAAAAATTTGAAAATACCTGATACGCAGCAATTGGTAAAGGAGAATTATCCCGAAGAAGCCTTATGATATCCAAGTAAGGCAGACCTGGTTTCACCTGGGACACAATTAAAGTAACTTCAGCAAAATATAAGGTTCCACCACCAAGCAAGCAACCAAATTAACTTGAAAAGTGATACCGACCAGAAGAATATCAGCTCCTTCAGACTCATCTTCGCGAACCTCAACAAGGGCCTCTCTATAATTGGCTGGGTTCATCTGATAACTTTTGTTACAAACCAAATTTCATCCAAACTGAGTTCCCGCAGTATTATGAACACTTGGCAATAAATATCAATTACAAGATTTAAAGATCAACATTGGTGAGATACATACGTTTTCTTGTCTCCAAAACGTGGATTTGAGTCTAATGCTTCTCGAAACGGACCATAAAATGAGCTTGCATACCTTGAGACATTATTCAAAAAATTGGAATGTTAAAGACAGCCGCCACCTTAACACTTGCATCAAGGTAATCAAAGACAAGTTCGTTCATAATAACACTTATCTAAGACATGTTCCTTATATGGAACTTCTACACGCCACAATTATCATCCAAACCAAAGGGTAGATGCATAGATAGGTCATCGGATATTAAAATACAAAGAATACCTTACCCACTCAATGTTTTTTTCTTCGGTGCGTTAAATGGATATGCAGATAGGCTACTCAACATATTCGTCAGGGAGCATTGTCCCTCAACATCACACAGTTATCATTGGGCCGAAGCTAAGCTCTAGACATTGAAGAGTAGGTTTACCCACCAATGTTAAAGGGTTACAAAGATTAGGCCCGATAAATGAACTCAGCTGCTTTGGCCAGCTCAATTTTTGTTTGTTTCAAGTTTGTTTGCATTAGAAAATGAACCTCTATGATCAAAGTTATAAGCTTGCTTAATATTCTAGTATAACCCAAGCAATGGGCCGCTCGGCTTGGTAGGCTCAAGATTGATTGCTTTATAATATACAAGTAATTCTTGTAGAAAAAAACAATAAAGGACTGCCCTTGGTTTTGATGCAGATCATATGCTTGAGTATGTCTCTGGGCTTGACTCTTTTTTGATTCCCCGACAATGATGCGTTGCATCTGCACCCGGGTGTTGCGAAAAATGGGCGAGGGGCGCCACATTTTAGTCGCTGGGATGCGGTTAAAAATTCACGAGGGATCTTGCGTTACTCTGGACAAGCGTAGTTTAAGAAGTTAGTCCAAAAAACTAAACTTAGGTTAAAAACTTGACATATAGGAACACCAACAAAGTAACACGTAAAACAATTGAGCTAGTTGAAACTATAATTAGAAGAAAAGTTAATATAGCGTGCCTCTAATAAACTAAGTGGGTAGGGACTACAACTAGAGAAGTAGAAAATACAGATTATAAACTTTAATATATAGGAAAAGATAGACATAAAAATGGAGTAGGAATAATAGTAGATTTGCATCTTCAACAAGAAGTGGTAACAGTTCTTAGGAAAGAAGATAGAATAGTATTAATTAAACTTGTAACAGAGGGAAGTATAATAAATATTATTAGTGAATATGTACCTCAAATAGGATTAGATTAACGCATTACAACCTATGAAGCATGGATACTCTGTTAAGGTAGATGTATCCGTATCGGATATCGTATCAAATACGATACTCGTCCAATACTCAAAGATACGTATCGAAGAAACACCAAATGTATCTATTAATAAATAAAATCTATGAATACTTTCTATATAAGGAGAAGCATGTATAATTTTAGTTTTAATCTTTAACTCCTCCTTTCAATTTGTCATACAATGCTTTTTTTGTAAGATTAAGATGTCGGAGGTAAAAGATGCATTAAAGAAAATAAAAACAGGAAACGCTTTAGGACCTACCTATTGAAGTTTGGAAATGTCTAGGGGATGTTGGGGTATCATGCTTAATTAATTTAATACAATTATAATCACCAAGCAATGCTTGATGAGTGGGGGAAGAGTATTTTAGTATCTATACACTATAAGGGAGATATAAAAAATTGCACAAACTATCGAGATATTAAACTACTAGGTCATACAATGAAACTCTAGGAGAGAGTGATCGAGTAAAGATTAAGGTTTGAAACAATGGTTTCTAAGAATCAATTTGAATTTATGCCTAGGAGATCAACAATGAAAGTTAAATTTACTTCGGAGACTAATGGAGAGGTATAGAGAGAAAAATAAGGACCTTCATAAGGGTTTTATAAACTTAGAGGGCATATGACATAGTTCCTAGAGATATATTATGGAGGGTTCTAGAGAAGAAAAATCATACTGTTAGTTATATTGATGTTATTAAGAATATGTATGATGATGCAGTGACTTTAATGAGACTAACAACAAAAGAGACTAATGAATTCCTAATTAATATAGACATACATCAAGTTCTGCTTTGAGTTCATATATTTTTGTGTTGATTTTGGATGAATTGCCTACACATGCATAATTTGTTGACGCTATCGTATTAGTTTCTTTGTTTTTTTTTTTTTTTAACAGTCAGGAGTATCCGAACTAACTTACGCACACCTCGATTAATCCCTTCCCCGGTACGGTTAAAGGCAAGTCATCCATGCCGGACTAGAGTATTCATAAGGGATAAATCCCTAATGGCATGACCTTAAAGGGTTGTCAAGGATAACTCAAGTGGTAATAGGGACGAGTTATAAACCTAAACATGATTAAAGTAAAAAATGAATTAATAACAAACTAGAAATATGGCAATAAGCTCTAGTAGTGTTATGAAAGTCGCATCTAGACAAGAGGCGAGCCCAGGTCTCCTGGCAAAGTCCAAGCAAAGTGAGCTTCAATGAGGCGAGATTAAATCGACCAAGGCAGTCGCTTTGTTGCATAAGCTCAAAGCGACCAGGCGAGCGATTTAGTGAAATTTTTTAAGTTGTTTCCTTTGTTTATTATTGACCGTTAGATTGATCAATTTGATTAAAATTTTGATTGTCCCTTTATCCCTATATATGTCTAACAGCTAAAACCTAATTGACCTTGAATTTGTTGTGGAGACTTGAAGTCACTGCTTCGACGGGCATGCTCTCTTCCTTTTCTTCTTTTTCTTTTGCTTCTTGTTCTTCTTGTTCTTCTTCTGTGACAAACAATTTATTAGGTCATCCATTCGACTCTGAATTCACTTCTAGATTGCATGATGCTACTGTTTCTTCTTCAGTCTTCCAGATTTGTTGTTGCTTCTCAGAAACGTCTCATTAATTGATCAATCGACCACAATATACCATCAATTATATCTTCAAATATAGGGCTAGAGCTCTAATTACCTCGAAAATAAATAAAAATAATCTCCAAAATATAAAAATTAATCTCCTCCAATAATAAAACTAAAAGTTATAAATCTTAAATTTTCTGATATCTCAATTCTAATCATTTCCTTCTAGATCATCCTCAAAAATATTAAAAACAAAAAAATATACAATACAACACGAAACAATATGCTCAACAATAAAAATGTGAATAATCAAATACCAAATAACTCGGATGATAAGAACCATGAACCGCGGAATCATCAATCAGATTAGACATCTCACATAGCTCAACTGCTATCAAACATAACCTCAAACTTGGTTCATCTTAGTGACACGGCAAGTGACACTTGGGCATATAAATCCATCCTCATGCCAATCAATCACCACCTCGCAAGACCATTATCACACCTCATACAACCACAATCACATTTCATAAACTATACTTCAAACTCACTTCATGCATATACTAATCAATCCTATAGTATACAAGTCGGCTCAACAAAAGTTTCAGAATTTTATATCAACTAAAAATAACCAATAAGAATACAAATTTCATATGATCAAAAGAACACTCTTTACAAAGAGATTGAAAGATTGAAGCATATTGTATACTACCTAGTACCTCAAATCACCATAAGATACCGATTTCATAAAATTTGATACTAAAATCACCATCTAATTTTGAACCAAAAACCTCATTATTTTATTTTTTTCATCTTTCTCCCTCTTTTTTTCATCTTCTTTCTCTCTTTTCCTCCTTTCTTACCTTATTTTTTCCTTTTTCTCCATGGTTTGTTGTTGCTACTGTTCAATGCCTTTTATAGCCAAAGATTGGCTTGGCCTCTAAGGTTATTACATCTCCCCCATGTATATATGCTTACATAGTAAGGCTTACATCAATGGACACTTGTCCCTTTATTTGTCATGTGTTATTTTTTTTTTTAAAAAAAAAAACACCAACACACTTGTCACACGCATATATATAGTTATTCCTTCCCAATGTGACACTTGTCATTTATATTTCTTCATTCCAAAGATGACATTTGTAATAATTATTTATGGGGCATATTTTTTTACACACCTTACATCGTTCAAACACTTTGAATATTTATTAAATATAATTAATATTGTAGTCATTTGACTCATTTTCACGCAATGAATCTATTTTTGAGGTTCATTTATTTATTTAGAAATTCTAAGAACAAACCTTGACAATATTGTATCATAGTCAGCACTCTATTAATGTATTAGTGATTGACTTTAATACGCGTCATTACATTCTCTTCTTCAACAGGCATGTTCGCTTCTTCATTTTCTTCTGTGATGGTCCTACTAGAACTCTGCATTTTTCTTTAGTTGGAACTTTGTTTTTCTATTTTATTTTTGCTAGAACTCCTTTTTTTTTTTTTGGCTAGAACTCTGTTTTTTTTTTTTCCAAGTCCTCAAGATTTGTGTAAGCATGGACTAAATGTTTAGTTACTTGAATTGTCTGTTTTACGTTTTCAAATATTAGGATTTGGGATATTATTAGTGTTTTTTTGGAATTTAAATATTTATGTTGTGATTGTCATTAAGATTTGAGATATTATTAGTGTATTTTAATGGTTTTGGTTATATTTGAATATTTAGAATTTGTGAAATTAGAACTTGAATATTTAAAAATAATTAAACTATAATATTTGCTTTCTTTTATACTATTTCCTTCACTTCAATGAAGCAATCGCTTTACAAACCTTAAATAATACCGAGTTCTAGAATCAAAAGAATTTAGGATAAGTATGAATAAAATTGAATATATGAAATGTAACGTTAGGAAAAGAAAGAATCGAAACTGGAAAAAATCAAAAGATATCAAGGAGTGAACACTTTAAATCTTTAGGATCTGTTATTAATAGAGAGTGAGGTTAGCGATGATGGTACTCATAGAATTGATGTAGAATGACCTAAATGGAAGAATGTATCATGTGTATTTCCCAATAGAAGTATACCCATTAAGCTAAGAGAAAAGTTCTATATAACGACTATAAAACCTGCTATACTTTATGGTATAGAGTGTTGGGCAACTAAGAAACAACATGTGCAAAAATTGAGTGTCGTGGAAATGACAATGTTAAAATGAATATGTAGTAAAACTAGGAAAGATAGAATTACAAACGAATATATCTGTGGGAAAGTAGATGCAACACATATAGAGGATCAGTTAAGAGATGATTGACTTAATTGGTTTAGACATATTTATAGACTGTCTACTACATTACCGGTGAGAAAGAGTGATATGATAACTATTGACAGCAAACGTAAGGGTAGAGGAAGATCAAAATTAACTTTAAATAAAATAGTAAAGAAAGATATGATAACTTATGGTTTAACTGAAAACATGATCCTTAATAGAGTTCAATGGCGAAACAGTATTTATGTAGTCAATCTCAAAAATGTTGGGATAAGGTTTTGTTCAGTTGTGTTGAGTTGAGTTGCATGAACACACATCGCCTGCAAATTTCTTGTTACACTCCATCAAAATGACTAGACAGTCTCCAAGCATCATGACACTAATGCATGAATTGCACACAAGGGCAGAGAACAAAGCTAGAAATATGCAACTGCAAATTATATCCATGAATCATAATGTTACGTGAAAAAAGTAATATTCATAAAACAGAAAACAAGTTCAGAATACAACAGAAACCGATAACAAGAAATATAGTTATACTAAAGAAATTACTTTGCTGTATAGGACATGATAGACACATGCTGAAAGCCTTCAGCATCGAGGGCTGCTCGAATAGCTCCTACACGACCATCCATCATGTCACTGGGACTGACAACATCTGCTCCTGCTCGTGCCTAGACATGGGAAAAAGAAACAAAAACCAATATTTAGCCTTGCAGTATGAACCTAATTCTTCCAAGACCTTAACCTAAAATTTCCTGAACTTGTTATAATTTGTCCTTTATTTGATATCCAGTTACTAGTCATGGATTGTTATGTTTTCAAGCTTGTTTATGAAGTTTTTCTTTTGATAGGTGCTTATTCATAAAATATGTAAAGACTTACATATGCATAAATATTTTCCAGCATATTTTCTATGTTTCTCTATTATCCATGCTAGCCTTTATCATAAATGATGGAGTGTTGAAACAATTTGGAAGACGTCATTCTCTTACACTTTGGCTCTCCAAACAAGGGCTTGAAAGTCTAGAATGCCTAGGTTGGACCAATAACCAAAAAATAGAATCACAAACTGGTTATTTATGTGTTGAACAAAATATTTACCAGAGCCAGAAAAGTTAAAAAATAAATTTTAAAGCTTAGACATTTCTGATGTATCAAAGGTGCCATCAAAGGAAATAATATCATCTACCTTTCATGGAAATTGGATTTGAGCTGGTAATAAATATTGAAAACATCATCGCACCCCTGATCCCACCCACCTTCTCCAATCTCATGTAATCATCATTAAAGTCAAGGTTATCTAATTGTACAACCACTTGAAGCAATTTTTCATATGCAAATAGACTCTATTTTTCATATAAAATCTAAAATTACCTGGGTAACAGCCTGTTTACACAACTGATGCACCGTCTCATCATTCATTATAACTCCTGCAGAATATCAACGTGTTATTGCAGATATAAGGTTATGCAAGAAACAGCCAATTAATTAGCCCTCCACTCATAGGATGCCAGAGGCAAGATACATGCCTCCAACAAGAATGGCCATGTAGCAACTTGATGAAATCCCATTTGCTCGTATGGGTTATATCACTTGCATCTTCGATGCAATTTAGCACATACTTTTGAAAACCTATTAAGGCTTGCTTCAACGTTCCTCGCAAGGTTAAAGCACCTCAAGCTGTAAAAATTAGCCAAGGGTCATGAAGGCATACACTTCATAGGCTTCCATGAACCAAGACGCAGTCGAGTGCACTTCTTTTGCTCTTTTACACCTCAATTTATGACCTTATCCTTATGGCTTACATGACCCAATTTGCTATTTCTATGTACAATCACAAGATAATAATCTTATAAATATGCCAATTTCCTTTACCTATGCTTTAAATCAAAACAAAGTTGATCACTCATTATCCACATTTCCAATAAATATTACATTTCGAACGATTTGTGCAATAAGCCTTCGGAGTTATGCCTGACTTTGCATCTAATTGCAGGGAGAACACACTTTGCCTCATCTTATCCCCATAAAGTAGGTTCCATTATATCCACTACAATTATCTGTTATTTTTATTTGATAAATAGTCAAAATTCAAAAAGCTAATGCCTCACACCTTGAGGCTGACGCAGGGCATCAAGGAAGGTAAAACACCTCCCTTTTGCTTTCACTCTCTTAAGGCCATAATGGATAAATATACATATACACACACCCACACATACCTAAGTATATATAACATGGACTAGTGGAAATAGTTTTAATGCCATTCTGGTGATGCATTTCCTGATTTTCAATCTGGCCTTACCATAAGGAGGAGGGTTATGTTTTATATTTCTTGCCATATTAAGTAAACAAGCAGAGAGTAATAGTTTCATGTGCTCCCTTCCTCCACCCCCTCAATCATCGTTCTCTCTCTCGCTCGCAAAAACAAAAAGTGCATGGAAAAGCCCTAAATGAACAAGGATTAAATTAATTTTACTTTGAATGTATAATTGTTTAAATTGAATATTCAAAATGTCCTCACACAACTGTAGACATAAATGTAGCACCAACTCAACACTAGATTAATCCTCAAACTTACAAGAGTAAGAAAATATGTCTTACCATCTTCTCTGACAATGCCATCATGCCCATCAGAGGAGTATGGATCTAAAGCAACATCAGTGTAGATAACCTATTGAGAGACATGTTACAGAATTAGAGAAAATGTCAAACTTCTCCTCATAAAGCACCCATCAACCTAGAAATCTCCATTACCCTCTCAAGTGAAACAAATTATTAAAAAATGTATATCAACTTACAAGATCAGGGTACTTGTCTTTGAGCAACCGTATGGCTCGAGGCACTAATCCATTCTCATTGTATGCTTCATCTCCGGTGGAACACTGAAGGGACAAGGACCGATTACATTGCATCATACTGGGAACTGGAGAAATTTAGGTGGTTTATAAGAACCTTTAAAGCATCTGGAACTTTAGGGAAGAGCACAACACTATTGACACCAACATCCCGGGCCTTTGACACCTGCACCAGGAAATTGTAACTCAAAAACTACTATGTCAACATTGGATGAATTACCTTCACATAATGCATACAAAGACATGAAGATAAGTTCCAACCCAGACTGTTTAACTAAATAACATCGAATTTAGTGGGCTAAATAAGGATACACTTGGAGCATATAATTACACAAGCTATGCTAAAGTAGAAAGTTACTTCATGGGGTATGGGATACATATATCTTTGTATGAAATTAAGAAAAACCCATAGTTTTCTCACAAAAACACTTCTTTTATGGTGCCAATTTGTTGATGACACCAGTGTTCCTATAAGCTCATAACATTGCCATCAGGAAAGGTGCTTGAAAGCCGATACTTAGGGGGTGGGATATTTTTTTTCCTTTCCTTGGCTAAGTAATTTAAAGCCTCAGACTTCAGCGGAACTCAATTTGAGTCTTAAAAGGTATAAAAAAAACTAGGTAGAGATTATGGACCTCTTCCACAAGTCCATGTCTCCATCCAAGCCTATAACATCCTGGCATAGCTCCAATTGGAGTGTCCTCTTCACCTGCAAGTCTTGTAAGATAAGACATATTTATCAATCAGATTGAGAGAGGTATGACTCATACAAACCAGAGAGAGAGAAAAAAAACTCTTTTGCATGATAAGCTGCCATATTGACAACAACCTTCATGAATAAAAAGTGGATATACAAAGTTTGCAGGGCTTAAGGTTGTTTCTTGGAATGCTGCTCTCAAAGCCTGTGATCTACGATTACGTCGAGGGCGCCGATTGAGTGGCTGATAGACACAACACCAATCATGCATATGAATAAGATCAGAATATTTAATGCAGATTAACACAATATTGGATGACTGAGGGAAATGCATAACAACTTTAACTTTTCATCATCATAACCTCGGCATTAATCAAATATTTAGGTGTTATAACCAAGTTCCTCATTAATCCAACACTGGCCCACTCAAGCCACGTAAAGTAAATACCTGAAGCTTGAGTTAGCCCAGTGATACAGAGTAGGGTACAGTGCTAAAAGTGACCTGTTAACTATTTATCCATCAATTGAGCTCATAAAATTCCTTAAGTAGAACTTACATATAACTTTTAATTTTAAGAAAATGACAGAGAAACCAAAATTTTTCGGTATCAACACAACAAAGTTCCTGCATCGTCATTGGTTTTGGAATTGCTACATAGTTAGTTCACTTTTTTTCTTTTTCTTTTTCTTTATTTCACCAACAAAGATGCATCCGCGCTGCGCCTCTTGAAGAGCTCGCTTACTGAGTTTCGGTCCCACATGCCCAGGTAATTACCGAGATTTTGACTAGTTATGTCATTAATTTCACGAAAGGGACACTCAAAGCCCCTGGAGTTGGAGCAGAACTTACGAGTGACGGCACCACAGGAGTCCCAACTGGCGCGGCTGGTTTCGGAGGCACTGGAGGCGCATCCGGCGGATTCCCGGCGACCACGGCAGCTTCGCAATCCTTATCACTCATGCCCATCTTTTTCATGGGCCCATCACGTGATTCACTGGCCCTCACAACTAATAAACGTCTCGTAGGGGTCTTATTGAAAAGTCGAACACATACAAAATTCTGATTCACTGATGGTCTCAAACCTAATTTCGTAATTAGCCCAACATTACAAGGCCGATTAACGATTGTTGAAGCCATGACTTTGACAGAGTACTCTCCAAGAATACAAGCTCTGCATAAAGATGGGACACTACATTAAATCAACGGAATGTTTTTTCTGATTTGAAGAAAAATTAGGTCATGTTCATTTGCGTAATAAAACCAAGAAATGTGGGATCTCGAAATAAAACGCAGATTTTCTAGAGAAACTGATGAAAGTATGCTGGAAATCTTACCTCGCTGGCTGCTAAGAGGTTGTCTGCCGTGCTGAGAGAGAGAGAGAGAGAGAGGGTTATCTGAAAAAATTTAGGGAAACCAATGGGAGAGGGGTTTGGGGGGGAAGAAGGACAAGGATTTTCCTGACAGGAGATGGGAAGGGGGTAGGTAGTCACAGTCTCAGCTGCTATTCCCGCTTAAAAAAAAAGGAAGTCAAAAAATAAAAAAAAACAGCCGCACTGCCATCCACCTATGACTAAGGTGATCGATATTATCTATTTAATAATAGTGGTTATTCTGTTTAGCATTTTTCTAATTTTATTTTATCATAAATTTTTCAACACTAAACTTGTTTTATAATAACTTTTATACAATTTTGGAAATTAATTCTTCATTTCTTTGACAGGACAAAAATTTCATGATAAAATTAAGGGTTAATTACAAAATGTCGAGTAGTTATTTCAACAAATAACACTTTTTAAGTTTGAATATTTTGTAATTAACTCTAATAGTTATTTGTAGACCATAAAAATTGATGAAAGTTAAGCATTTGAAATTTACGTGATCCCTACTTTATTGAAAATACATAATTACCTTTGCATCTACTTTTTCCCCTGTACCAAATTCTATACTTCCCCAACTAGACCCGTAACCACCATAGTTGTTAGTATCGTACGATACGCGATACGTATCGTACGATACGTTTCGATACAGAGGTAAAACGATACGGATCGTAGTTATGTATCGTTTTTGTGTCGTATCGTCCGATACACGATACGTTTTTACGATACGATACGTATCGGTACGATACGAACGATACGTGAAACTGCTGTTTAATTTTATTTTTTTTAATCAAACGGCGTCGTTTTGAGTTAATAGGAGGCTGATTTTTTATCTCTGCCACTAAAACGACGTCGTTTTGTGGCTAGGGTTTACAAAAAAAAATTCCTCTTTCCTCTCCTCTTCAATCGTTCGATGTTGATGTCTGCTTCCTCTGGCTCAAGAGTCTTCTTCAGTCTTCTGCCTCTGGCTCAATCGTCTTCAGACGACGTTCGACGAAGACCCAGCTGTTCTCGGTCTTCCTTCTTCAGACTTCACGACGAGCTTCGACGACCTTCAGACGACGTTCGACGAGGAACCCAGCTGTTCTCGGACTTCCTTCTTCAGACTTCACAACGAGCTTCGACGACCTTAGACGACAAACCCAGTTGTTCTCGGTATTCTCTCTGTTCTCGGTCTTCTTGGTCTTCTCTCTGTTCTCCGTCTTCTCTCTGTTCTAAGTCTTCTCTTTGTTCTGAGTTTTCTCTCTGCAGCCAAGCCATCAAAGTAAAATCTGAGAAGCCAAGCCAAACTTGTGCAGTTGCAGTGTAAGAAATTATGTTAATTTATTTACAAAGCCAAATAATTTTTTTTTTGTATAAAAATTTCTGAATCTTGATTAATTTTAATTTTGTGAAACAGTGTCATCACCTGTATCACCTGCATCCTATTTTCATATAAAAATGACTAAAAAACTTGCTAATGATCCAACATGGGAACATTGTGACAAAGTAGAAGGATCAAGGTTGAAATTGAAATGCATTCATTGTGCAAATGTCTATTGGGGAGGCATTTCAAGAATGAAAAATCATTTGGCAGGTAATCGTAAAGATGTAGCGGCATGTAAGCATTGCCCTGAGGAAGTAACTGAATTTTTTAAGCAATTGTTGGATGATAGGGCTTCTAGCAAAGATATGAGTCTTGTGGATTCAAAAAGCAGTGGTAGTGTGGGTAGTACTACTGTTGATAAAATACAACCAACCACCACTATTACTTTGAATACCATGTTGAAGAAAAAGGGTAGGGAATATGTATGCTTGGATATTTGTAGATGTTTTTATGCTAATGCCCTTCCTTTTAATTTGGTAAAGGATCCATATTTTGTAAGAATGTTAGAATATGTTGCATCGTTTGGCAAATGATTGAAACCTCCATCGTATCATGAGGTGAGATGTTCTTTTTTGAAAAAAGAAACAGATTTGATTAATGGTGGGTTGATGAAAAATTATAAAGCAGAGTGGAGAAAGACGGGTTGTACTCTTATGTCTGATGGATGGACTGATGGGAAACATCGCTCTATCACTAATTTTTTAGTGAATAGTCCTAGAGGAAGTGTGTTTCTTAAAAGTATTGATACGTCAGGCATTTGTAAGAATACGAATAATCTTTTTGAGCTTCTAGATTCAATGGTAGAAGATATTGGTGAGGACAATGTTGTTCAGGTCACAACTGATAGTGCATCGGCTTATGTAAAAGCTGGGGAGTTGTTAATGGCAAAGAGGAAAAAGTTGTTTTGGTCTCCTTGCGCTGCACATTGTCTAGATCTTATTTTGACAGATATTTGAGACCTTCCTCTACACAAGGATATAATGGCCAAGGCAAGGAAAATCACAATTTACATTAATAGACATTCTTGGGTGTTAAATCTTATGAGGAAGTTTACAAAGAAAAGGGATTTGGTGAGAGCTTGTGTGACCAGATTTGCCACCTCGTATTTAACTTTAAGGAGTTTATTTGAGAATAAAATTGGGCTTAGAGCAATGTTTACTTCTGAAGAATGGCAGAGAAGTCACTACTCTAAGAAGGGAGATGGTGTAAAAGTGATGGATATTATACTAGCTGACCAAAATTTTTGGGGATCAATCAAGTATTGCTTGAAGTGTGTGTTGCCATTGGTGAAGGTGTTGAGGCTTGTCGATGGGGATATAAAGCCGCCATGGGATATATTTACGAGGCAATGGACAAGGCAAAGGAACAAATCCAAAAGAATTTTCGTAATATGAAAAAGCACTATGAGCCCATATGGACTATTGTTGACACTAGATGGAACATGCAATTACACAGACCTCTTCATGCAGCTGCCTATTATCTCAATTCAGCGTAAGATTTAAGTTTATCAATTTTTATATTATTTTATATCTATATATTGTATACTGATCAATGATCATTGTAAATCAAAATAACTATTTCAGGTTTCATTACACCGGTAGTGCAGACTATGAGATAAAGATGGGACTTTATCAGACTATTCAGAGAATGTGCCCAAGTCCTATTGTGAGAGAAAAAGTTGATAAACAATTAGATATCTTTCACAATGTTGATTTAATGTTTGGAATGGACATGGCAATCCAGATGAGGAAGAAGAAACAACCTGGTTAGTGGTAACCTAACTTAAGTTAGTCATTTAATGCAATTGCTTAAGTTAGTTAATGCAGTATTCTATTGTAATTTTTATAGTCTTATGGTGGGAATCATTTGGAGGATGTTGTCCAGAGTTGCAACAACTTGCTATCTGCGTCCTTAGCTTAACTTGTAGTGCCACAGGATGTGAGAGGAATTGGAGTACATTTGACCAGGTGCACTCTAAGAGGAGAAATCGATTAGAGCAGCAAAGATTAAGTGCACTTGTGTTTGTGAAGTACAATCTTCGATTGGAGGCAAGACACCAAAAGAGAATACTAGAGGGTGATTCCTATGATCCTATTTCTCTCTCAGATATGGACTCTGATGATGAGTGGATCACCGAAAAAGAATATGCACTCCTTCCTGAGGACACTACTTGGATGAATGTTGGTGAATGTTTTGAGGTTCAAAAAGGGACTAGCAAAAAGAGAAAGAGAGGTAAATAGTATATAATTAAAATGAGCAATGCTATTGGGACATAATTATAGGACATAATTTGGGGAAATAATGAGTTGTCACCAATGAAATGATAATGAATTCATTTAATGCTACAATAGGACCCATCATTAAATATATTTTACTATCATTTCATTGGTGACAACTCATTATGTCCTCAAATTATGTCCTACAATTATGTCCCAATAGCATTAGTGAATTAAAATATAGTGGTTGTTTTTTCTTCTTCTCAATTACTTTGAATATTTTTTTTTATATTTTGTATTACTTGTTTTCTAGGGCCTAGAAATCTTTCTTTAAACAAGAAAAAAGGGAAGCAAATAGTTCAACTTGAAGATGAGGATGAGGATGAACAAATACAAGAAGTTGAAGATGATGAAGGAAGTGAAGACTTGTTGGCATCCGATCACAATGATGATGATGCATTTTCAATTGAAATTGAAGATTGAGTTCAAAATGGAAGTTAGAAATTTGGATTAGAAGTCTCTTTGGTGTTTAAAGTTTGAATTAGTGAACTATGGTTGTGAACTTTGCATTATAATATTAGTGGACTATGTTGATGACTTGAATAGTTGGTGAAGTATTAATGAAATGCTATGTTTGTATGAGTGTATGATTTTTTTTCAAAGGTATATATATTTTATTATTATTTATTTAAAATTGCACCGTATCTTACGATACACGATACGATACACTATTTTTAATTTACGATACGCCTTCCGATACACTATTTGATAACTATGGTAACCACACATACTCAAAACTCTTACATCATTTCTTATCTCGGACGGTTAACTCTCATTCCCTTCTTTTTTGCAGTAGAAACTCTATCTTTCCTATGATGAGGTGGAGATGAAGGTGAAGGTGAATATGGTGTTGTGTAATGTGCTGGTGTTAGACCAAACAGATGTAGTTTTTGTCTTAATTTTTCATTTCCTTATTTTTTAGGGATAAAATTTATATCTCAAGAAAAATATGGGGAATAATGTACAAGACGGAGGATGTAATGATTCTTTCAAGTGTTCAGCCACTATTGTTAGTCAATTTAATCAACTGAAAACTTAGAGAAGATAAATTAAAACATTTAAAACCACATGGAGCTGATTATAATAAGGGACATAGTTGGAGAGAGCAAATTAAAATTAACCCCAAAATCAAAGGTCATCTACTGTTTTTTTATGAATCTAGCATGTTGAGCAAAACTATGAGCTACACTATTGTCAATTCGGTGTACAACAGACACCTGAGACGATCGAAATTTTTGTATCTCTATCTTTATATCAGTTAATACAGTACCCAAAAGAAGAAAAATCTTTATTATGCCAGACGTATCCTGAAAAGCAGACCCCACACCAATGGCTTATTCCGACATAAAGTTTCCTCCATCTAATGTATTCAGTAGCATCCTCGCCTAAGGTTTGGCTTGACAGTGTTGGGGGTTGGGATACATCTATCCACCCAAACCTTTACTTTGTTACCATTCCCAACTCTCCACCTCCATCCAGCTAGCTACGATCATTTTTTGATCTTCCAGAATGCAATGCCAAGTGGAGGAAGGCCTATATTCCAGACCAGCTTCCACTAATGATGACTTTGGAAAATATCTACTCCTCATCATCTTATGTAAAAGTGTGCGAGTTTCTTGAAAAATTTGTTGGACTAAGACAAATTTTAGTAATTAAAATTTAATTTTTGGTTAATTTTGAGTTTAAATTAAAGTGAGACCTAGTCAATGTTTCGAGTAAATTTTCGTGGATTCATGTTCTATTCCGTGAGGAGAATAACGTATTATATTCACTTACTCAAATCGAGTAAAAAATGAATGAGAAAATAGGCTCCAAAGTAACTTTCTTGAAATGTGAAAAATAGAGGTTGTGCAATGTGGGGTATGACTAGGCCTGTCAAAATTTGTCACGACACGATTAATCGACACGAATTAAGCGGCTTTAGGTGAGATCTTAACGGGTTTGGGTGGTAAACGGGTTGACCCGTCAGACACGTTTAATAAATGGGTCGTGTTCGGGTGAGACCTGTCAAACCGTTTATCACACATTTACCCGTTTAAATAAAATTAATATAATAATAAATTAATAATTATTTTAAAAAATTAGCCAAAAAAAAAAAAAACAAAGAAATCAATACAAAAAAAGAAGTAAAGTAATAGTTCAAACACAAAGGAGGGGAGATGAGAGCAGTTCATGACATAGGCAAACCAACCCTTTTTGTTTTTGTCCCACATCCGCAAATGAGGGGAGATGGGGAGGGCTGCCTTGTCTATAAAAGGCAGTGGTCTCTTCCCTTTTTTTTTAGCCTTCAAATTTGATTTTTATGTGAAATTTAGCTAAATTTTTTTTTTTGAGATAAATACAATTGGCAGTAAAAAAAGTGGTGTATTAAAATTTGTTGATATAATTTTTTTTTAAATTAAACGGGTTAAACGAGTTGTGTCGTATTACCCGTTTATTAAACGGGTTGTGTTCGTGTTGAAATTTTTAACCCGCTTATTAAATGTGTCGTGTACGGGTTTTCATGTTTTTCACCCATCACCCGTTTAACCCGACACGTTTGACACTCCTAGGTATGACACAAATTTCATATTGGTTGAAAAAGAAGTTCTACATAAGTATATATAGGCCAAGTTTGCTCTATGGGATTGGACCCCAAGGGGTACCACAATTTTATGAGCGGAGCGAGCACCTACATGCCTTCAGTTCAACCACACACACATGTCGCCCGCCTTGCCTTGCCACGACCACGACCTAGCCAGAACATTCACCAGTTTGTCTATATGAATTCAGGCTCATTATCATTCTACATCAATCATTTTTCGGAGTTAAGACAGACATTAGTATATTACATTTCGTCATTAAGGCAGTTGGCATTTAGAGAGTACACAATATAATTTCTGATTTGCTGGGCGAGTAGATTGGAGTGCTACTTTTATTCACGTGAAGATCATTGTATCCTGTAAGTCAGATGCTTTGATTTCCATAAGCACCAAGTGTGGGGATACTTTAAAATTGTCTGTTTGCATGAAAGATATTACTTGACACTCACTTTTTGGGTAGGTCCCACATAACGTATTTTTGTGCAAATAAACAAGAGATAATATCATATAGTAAATTAGTACCGGTACAAATTTTTCATTGGGTAGGTATGGTATGGATTGTATTTTCCAATACCACCACACCATATCTAGTAAACAAAAATGCCCCGAGTGTATAGCATGATATATTTATTTTGACATGAAACATATATGTTGTTCTGGGAGGGGGAACCCGATGTGGATCTTTCCTCACAATTATATACGTGGAGCTAAAAACACTTACCTAGAGGAGGTGAATAGTTTTTTTAATTTAACACTCAATTGATTACAAATTAAAACCTAATTAACCACAATTATATCTTTCCACAAAGATATAGTCAATTAATGTGAGAATCTCTTTCAATCACCATAACCTAATACACCTATGAAGATTGAAGTTAATTAATGTTTAATTAATTCATTAAACACTCTCAATCTCACAGGGATCCTAATGCACGACTATGATTGATTTATATGTCAGCCATTCAAATCATCAAATATAGAGTGCGCGTGTGTACTAATAATCACAAGTGTATATGAAGAAATAAGAAATAACACAACTGATTTGTTGACGCGGAAACCCTTCTAGGAAAAAATGGTAGAAAACTTTCTCGATTCACAAAAACCTAATCTACTACTCACAAAGTCAACATACAAGTACTCGAGTCTTATACCTCAACTAATACCATGGTTAGATGCTCATTTTTTTGTTGTCTCTCCGCCAAAAGCCCTCATTTGACGTCTTGCGTAGCTTTACTTGGAGTTCTCGAATTATGAGCACGCCACCGATTCTCGGTAAGCACATACCAATGGGTTTGTCAAATCATCAAGATCTTCAACTCCAATTTGTGAAATTGAATAGAATCTCTAATGATAGCTTTGGATCTTAGCGATCTAGGTTAGTGGTGCAAGCTCTCTAGGTAGAAGATGAATTTTATCTCTTAGAAATCTCACAAGAGACTTAACTTAACCATGGGAAAGATTTTCCCTATTTATAGGTGCGGAATAAGGGTAGTTTTGGTCAGCAAGAAAATTCAGATTCACAAACAACTGCTCAATCGGTGGGAGGCGACTGTCACTGGAATGAAAATCACATTTCAATCCTGGTCGGGAGTACTGACCCGCTCGAGCAACCATGAAGGACTTCTCGCGCGAGCTCTGTACCCCCTCAGTGGCTTTTTTCCATTTTATTCTCTAAGTCATAAAAAGATGGCTCTAGTGAAGGCTAGCAAGCATAGATTGGTCCCTACCGATTTTTAAAGTATAAAACCAAGCAAAAAACTTGTCATCTTGAGCACTAAAGGATGTTGCTCAAACGGGATCCAATAATGACTCAATCTATATTTTCAAAACACAAAATTGTTTAGAAAATTTTTCTTTTCAAAACACCTAGGAGTCATGGTCGAATTGCTTCCAATCCATTTTATCCTAATCATCTTATGTTAAAATAACTAATGAGTTTCTGGGGCATTACCTTTGTTCTAAACATGAAGGTGCCTATAGAGTTTAAATGATTTAGTTTTGACGCTTGATCTCCTCCTTCAATTTCGCTTTCAGATCTTCAACTTGATAACATCATAACCATATTAAAGGTTGAGATTTATAATGGACTCCACGAAATTAACCAATTACTATATGTGATCTAACAATATCACATAGTATAGTCATTGAACTGTCTTTGCACAAGGAATTCATTTATATATTTAAAATATCCAAAAATAAATTATATTGATCACATAAAATTTAAATGTTCCACACAATTCTATCCTCAATTATAACTCTTATTTTATAAAAATTTAGAATCTTACAAACTAGACACTACACTGGACAAAGTGTTGAAAAAGGAACCAAGATATTAAAACAACTGAAGGGGTTGGACCCCAGCGTTACACGTGTCCTTACATTAAATGTGCTCACATGAGGTTGAAAAGACTGAGCACGTGCTTAAGAATCAAGAATCCGCTATTGCACCTCATCCGAGCCGAGCTCATCAAAGGCTCGGTATACAATACAATAATTCTGTTGTCGAAATCATCAAGCCTATCAAAGTGCGTCATCAGTGCAATGGAATAGCTCAGCTTGTACCCAGCCGAGTTCATGGATGAGATCGGCACGGCAAGAGAAGAGGTCGGTTGTGCCAAACCGAGCTCGTTAACGGATCGGCAAAAAGTGGAGATGCTCGGCATTAGGAAAGCCTGACCTTCTCAAAGGCGGTGGATACAGAAAGATTTGCCTAAAACTTAGGCAATCAGATAAACGAGATCTACGAGAATAAAGATATTCAGAGAAATTATTGGAGAAGAATCAGAAACTTCTCCAATTCAAACACTGAAAGAAAGGAAGGTGTGCCACCTTGCCTCTGAATTAACGGAAACCCTAAGGGGAATGCAAGTTATAAAAGGAACGCAAGACCAAGGTGAAAAGGGACGCTGAACTCTCCTCGTCTTCGTGCAATTCATATCATTCAGTTACTGACTTAAGCATCGGAGTGCCTTAGATCGAAGCACTTCGATCTTGGGCAGTTTGCTCGTTTTGCAGGAAGAGGGCTGGGAGATCAAGTTCGGAAATTGTTTCATAAATCATAATTCCAAACTTCATATTGTCAGGGGTAATCCCTATTTTTTGCCCCTACAACAACCTAGATCGAGAAAAGAATCATCAAACTTCAAGGCATGACTCAAGGTAAATCATGCATGAATTTTATAAGTTATTTTATTAGTTTTATGATGGCATAACCAAAAATGTAAGTCCAATTATTTGATCTTCTTGGACTAAATTTTATAATGTCCTCTATTTTTTATCCAATAAAAATGTGTCATGCATAAAAAAAAATTTATTTTATTATTTTTTCAATCAATAATTGTGAATTCTTCAAGTCATAATCATTGACTTGGATTCAATTTCAGCACAGTACCTCGTGGTACGCTAACCTTCTTTTTCTTCTTCTTCTTTTTATTTTATTTTATTTTTATTTTTTTTGTGATTTCTACAACAAATATTGGGCATGACCAAACATCAACTCTACATCTTTAATGCAAAAGTGCTCATTTATAGAGATCAAAAGCTCTTCCATTTATTTGGATAATTTTTCTATGCTTGTTTGGGAAGTCATTCTTGTTCTAAGACAATTTATTTTGTGCATGCGAAAATGGTATGACTAGATGAGCATCAAAATCCTATTAAGTTGGGTTGAATTTTATATACATCGTGAATCACGTGATTGAGATTTGGACATATAATCGTGAAATTTGGATACCGATGATACAATCCAATACCTATAACAATATCCTCTTTGTACAACGATATTAAACTAAATTTTATCTTCTCAAACTTGACACAACTTAAAAGATTCAAATTCAATTGCTTCTAGCAGGTTCGATTCGGAGAGTAGATTGCTGAGAGTTACTTCCTCTCCGTGTAGCCCTCTTTGTAAGGCTTGCCCAACGGGTATGGGCTGCTATTGCAGAGATTCCATGTCTAATCGCCCCTACCCTTTTTACACAGCAAAAAAGAAACAAAATCAATTGCTTTGATAGAAAACATTCTCGGATGCAAATGAGAAGATATCCTTTGGGCTTCTTCCTCTCCGTTACTGGTAACTTGGGCCACCATTCCATGAAATGCAATAGACCCATAATTGCTTTAAACTATCGTCACATGTTAGGAAGCCCATCCATATCTTGCAATGAGGAATCTGCTATAACTTGTGAAAGAGCTTTTTCCAAGCACTTTTATTTGAATTATTTGGATTATGCACATATGGTGGCCTTTTGGGCTGGTTCAATAAGATGAAGGATAATACGAAATCGAATTACGGCCCAAAGCCCAAAAATCAATATTGGCGGTAATTTTGATTGGGAAAATTAGTATCCAAAAATCGTTGTCCAAGCACCGATTTTCCTTTTTGTTTAATGTACAACAATAGGAGAGGGAAGATCAAAACTTCAAATTGTCCACGTCGTCACGGGTGATATTTTTTCTGAATCACATGGGGTTTTACTTCCTAACCCAAGCCTACAACATCCTAGATCCACCCGTGATGCCAAATATAATTTTCTTACTGCATAAATTATTTTGTTTGATTAACTTGAGTTTCAAAGTCACAAACACCCATGTCTTAATCTAGATGTGCTTAGCCCCAACCCAACCAACACATAGATATGAGCACTAGCTCCATATTGTATGTATAGATAGTGAGGCAATTGATTGTATATCCCTTCAACGTGTGAGCGAAATCACGGGTAAGTAAGGATATTAAAAGCTCGATATACATTGTGGGTCCACTCAGATTAAGCATTTGGAGGGATACCCAGTCTTGCTATGGAGGTCAATGTGTGTGTGTATGTGTGAGAGAGAGAGAGAGATGCAAGCACCCCATGTGACTTGTTTTTGAATTCTAGTGGGACCAAAAATCATGGTAAGATTTTCTCAAATCCTCACAATCATGAGGAAAGAACAATCAAATTTGAAAGATACTGGTATGAAGGGGTAGTGGGTCCTTGTTTGGAGGAAAAGAAAAGAAAATGGGAAAGATAGG
Source organism: Ilex aquifolium (assembly GCA_951799425.1). Lineage (NCBI taxonomy): Eukaryota > Viridiplantae > Streptophyta > Magnoliopsida > Aquifoliales > Aquifoliaceae > Ilex > Ilex aquifolium. The sequence continues at coordinate 23,615,145 of OX637402.1, forward strand.
GTAGAAAATGGATAAACATCAAAGGATATTACCATGATCTTCTCCAACAATTTGGAAAGCTTTGAAGTTGAAATTGATGGCAAAAAGGGTTGGATTTGATCATAAGGATTTTGAACAAAATCCAGCGTGGGGAACAAATAGTACTGGTTAATGAATATGGATGGTAGGTCTGGATAAAACTTAAAGCCCACTCCAAAGGTTTCTTCTCAACAAGGAAATGCCAATACGACTCACCACCCACTTTACATGTGATTTGGATAGTGTTTTATACATTTTTACTCAATTTTTCCATATACAAATATATCTATTATTAAAAAAAAAAAAAAAACTAAGAGAAACTGTGCGGAAAGAAATCTGAATGTGTTTATATGATTCATTTTATCCCGTTGGCACGTACAAATCATATAGATTTAGATCATCCGTATAATTCAAGTTTTATGAATTTTGGATTAAGTTCAACTAGTCATCGCTATGTTGGATCCCATTGGTTATCAATAGAAACAATAGAATCCCTTAATGGGATACGATAAATTTCAAGATAGATAACTAAACTTGACCAAAATTAAAAAAGTAATAAATGCTGGATACTATAAACCTACCTTTTCCCTTCAAGCTACTTAGCTTCTATAATTGATACAGTGGCCATAGCCACATGTGAACCTTAATATGTCAAACTCACATGAATCGAACCATATTTGTTAATTTTTTGGGAGTCAAGAAAGACCCTGAATCGGATATTGCACGCCATTGGACCACTAGTCCAATCGTGATCTAAGAGGTTGACAATTATGTATTCGGATTTTCCATTACTACCACAATTTTTTTTTTTTAAATGTATATTACAATGTGAAAACAAATAAGTTTAAACAAAAAAGATTAATCGTACGAAATTGTACTATACCTAATGCATTATTTGTCGACGATTGTTTATTCAAAGTTTGCATTTAAAGTCACAAATTTAAAAAAACGCGTTTTCTGATGTCGAATAAATAATATTAGACGAAAACGACTGATTTAGACTTGGACAATACCAGGACTAGATAATGAGAAAATTTTCTTAAACTTTAGAGTTGTTTGTCAACCATGGGAAACCATGACCTCTGCTGGAGAAGATAAAGATTGCAGTATGGTCCAAGAAAGAGATATGATTTCGAATAAAGTATGTCGTGGTCCACGGGCAATCTAATTATACATTTTCCATTACATTAATTGTATGGGACCTATTCATTAACGACTTTAGTATCCAAATTTTATGGACACGATTGACGGGTATAGTTGGATACGTCAAAATATATAAATTACCTTCGAACAGGTTTTTTTTTTTCCTCTTGATTTTATTCAATGAATTTATTTATCAGATATATGTAAATACATGGTGCCAATCGACTATTCGTGTAGGGATTTTCACAAGAAGTTTTGTTTTAAAAAAATATTGCTACCATAATGCCCCAACACAATTGGATATTTTTTTACAATATAAACAATAAGGGTTTTTCTTGGTGCAGGCTAATTTTTTGGGCATAAGCATGTGAAAATATTTTTAATTATTAGGGTGACGGCGAAATTCGAATATAGGACATCCTGTTCTGAAATTATGTTAAACAATCATCTATTCCAAAAGTTTAAGTCGTTAAAGAATATATAACTCAAGTATTTAAACTTCAACACTTACCTATTTTGAGTTTTCTTGTGATACGAATACTACTACGATACAAATAATTTGGATAGTGTTCATCGGTTCAATATTTTTTTACTCAAATTTTTCTAAAGAGTAGATCACCTATTGAAAATATAGGTTTTTAGGGAAGGGTTGGGGGGGGGGGGGAGGGGGGGCTACTATATATCACCAATATAATGAGTAATCTATTATTAAAAAAATATTAGAGAAATTATATTGAAAGAAAGAACCCCTTAGTGGGATACGATAAATTTCACAATATATAACTAAACTTCACCAAAACTAAGAAAAAAATTGAGAGGAACAGGTGCTGGATCCTATAGACCAACCTTTTCCCTTCGACCTGTATAGTGCCTATAGCCAGGTAATTAAGGAATTAGAATTTTCATATGTTATGTAAACTTTACATGTTTTGTTTGGTACGATAGAAAATTAGAAAGATGAAAAATTGAAAGGATAAAAAATTAGAACGATAGATAAAACATCATGTTTAGTAAGGAAGAAAAATAGAAAAGATAAAAAAGTAGATGAATTAGTCTTCCTTTCAACTCACCAAAATCTATTTCTCCAAAATTGGGAAGAAAAGTAAAAGAAAAGTTAATTACGTGTTGAAATGTTTGTTATGTAATTTTATATTCTTTAGTATTTGTATATATGCTATTTACCTATTATATACTATGTACACATTACTTTCATATATTAATACAATGATAAAATATGTATGTATTATTTTTCCATTCTTCCATTATTGCATCCTTTCATACAGGAAAAAAAAAATATCGATCATTCTTACTTTCCATCTCTTTCATCAAACACAAACGAGTGAAGAAAGAATTCATTCATTGAATGATAAAAAGTGTATCACTCCCACTTTACATTCTTCTATTTTTTCATCCACCCTACCAAACACACCATTAATAAGTGAAAAAAAACATGCACCAATGTCCTACATTCATATGCTCTTTCCATTTTCTCTTTCTATTTTATTACATGGATTAAAATCTTCTTAATTTTAAATTTTACTCTTTTCACTCAAAATCGATCATCCATCCTCAAATTTATTAGGTCCCATTAGCACTTAGTTGTAAGTTGTATTGACACACAATGGGCCTCTAGCGAAGTAACAACATTGTTATACCAATAATAACTCTGTATCTGAAAACACTCTACAATATAAAAAAAATTAAACATTAATCATACAAGTACAACATTTATATTTTAAAGAGTAATTTTTATTCTTTTTTTTAGTTACACAATTTAAAAGTAAAGTAAACAGACATAAAATAAAAGAGAAATAAGGGAGAGACAAGACTGAAGAGAGAAGTATGTGTGAATTAGTAAAATTATTTAACAGGTCCAAACACCGAATAAATAATATTAAACCAAAATGATTCCTTGAGAGTTGGACTATACGAGGATTAATGAGAACATTATATTAAACTTGTTGTCAACCATGGGAAACCATGACCTTTTGTTGGAAACAATAATAAAAATTGCAATATAGTCCAAGAAAGATATATAATTTGTCGTGGTCCACAGGGCATTCTATTGATAACTTTTTTCCATTACATTAATTAAATGGGACCTATTCATTAACGACTTTAGTACCCAACTTTATGGACACCATTTAAGGGTATATTTGGTTACATTATAGAAGATTTAGATTATCTTCGATGCACTATTTTCATAATTTTTTTCAATGATTTCGTTATCGGAAATATGTTATGAGGAGCAAAACACGATATCAAAAATAATTGCTCGTACATGAATTTTGACGATAAATGCTTACGCAAAAACATCAAACATCTTAATTCCTCACAATTTTAAGAAACTCGTCCCTCAAACCTCGCTTAAAAAAAACACCGACAAATTTCGCAATATTAAATCTAAATCTTGAATCCATCCCAAAATTATCTCATCTATGGTTTATAATCAATGTGTCCAATTAGATATTTATTGATTAATTTAAGATTTGACTGAAAAACTGAAATTAGGTGGGTCTCATGACTTGAAGATCAACATCTAGAAAATAGGTAGACCCACACCATAGGAAATTTCTTGCAAGGAATAAAAGCAAACATTGGAGAGAGAAGACTTGGTCTTTCTTTTGCTCTTTGATTGGACCCCACTAGCTAGATTTCATGAAATCTCATTTGATTCTAGCGAACTTATTAAGGAAAAAGATTGGTCAATAAGATCCTAATTTTTTTTGGTGATTTGGTCCCAATTCTCTCTCTCTCTCTCTCTCTCTCTCTCTCTCTCTCTCTCCCCTCTAAGTCAAAATGTAAGAATCACACCTCACAAACAGTTGTGTGACAATCCAAAAAAATAAAAAAAGGGGGCAGAGGACAAAGTTTGCTTTTGTTTAAAGTTTGAAAAAGATCCTAGATGCTTGAGTGCTGGTCTGGTCATATTATGATTTGTTTATCTGATCAGCTTGGTCAAGTGTATATGATCTTGTCCCATCAAAAAAATTTAAAAGAAAAACAAAAAAGAGAATGTGTTGAATTTGGATTTCATCATTGTATTTTATCTCAATATCTCTTATTGATAATGATTCTTCGTGCATTCAAACAACCCTTGTTATATGTAAATCAAATTTTGTCAATACATGATAGATGATCTGCCATTGAAAAAAATGAATCTAGGAGAAATTGAATCCTATACATTAATGTTAGGAGATAGTTTTTGGCACATATGGTGACACAAGTCCTTTGGGTGCTTATTAGCCTTTTTTTTTTTTACAAGGTGTCCAGACTTACGCCGACTCTTCTTTTGAGCTCAGTGACTGACCACCGTGACTTGAATTAGGTTAGAACATATACCTAAAGGGACAATGTTGACTAGCCCTTAGGAGATGTGTGAAGAGATTAAACCTGAAATCTTTTAGTTACCAGATATCAGACTCAACCACAGAACCACTCTAAGGATTTGCTTATTAGCTCATTACATTGATAAGGATTAAACTTTTGTTCAAACATGGCGAATTTCGTTTTGAGTTAACAACTAATACGATCTCTAAACTATTTCATTTGTGTCAATTAAATTTCTAAATTATTTTGTGTCAATTTAATATCTCAACTGTGTAATATGTTTTAATGAGACCCTTTCGTCCAAAATCGCCATTAACTTTTACAAAAACCTCACATGCACATCACGTGAATCAGAGATTAGGAGTAGTTAAGGCTATACATGTGCATATCATGTGAGGCTTTTTGTTAACGACAAATTGAACAAAAGAGTTACATTGAGACAGATTACATAATTTAAAAGTTAGTTCAAGAACTTAATAGACACAGATGGAATAATATAGGGGGTTATGTTGATAGTTAACTCTTTCGTTTTTCTGTAGGGATTTAATTTGGTAGCAATAGAGCGCATCACATGCCATTGGATTGATTAGGGACACCAAAGTCAGAAAATTATTAAGGACTTTGACATTTTAAGGTTAATAGTAATTTTTTAACGTGAACAAAATCAAACCCTAAAGTAAACAAGTCGTATGATTGTGAGTGATTCACATTATCTATAATATTAATGGCATTCCTTCCTACAATATTCTAGATCTTTTGTCACATGGCCAGTGCATGTAGTGAATCAATAGGTTGGAGAAGTTTATGGAAACTTTGCCCATGATTTCCCATCACAAAGAGGACCCCTCTAGAGTCTATAATCTGTTCCACTAGCCAATACATATATACCCAAGACGACAAATGACCCATTGATCATGAGTTGGAGAGAAAGGTCAGTCCGACCCGTTAAAAGTCCATCTGAAACGCGTTACTCCAAAGAATAGGATCATGGATAACATTATGACATATGATTTTGTTAGATTAAGAAAAATATAATCAAAACTTGATGAAGACTAGTGTAAAGTTTCATTAAGGCCGATCCGACCCGGGGATTGGCGGCTCAGGACAATGCCACTTTAGGGGTTGTTTGGATGGTGGAATATAAGGGGTTAAACACATGTTGGATTGGATAAAAATGAAGTGGGTCCAATTATCTCTTTTTTGGGGAGTAAAAATGGTGCTAGAAAATATCATTCGGGTTTATTCCTGACCTGGTATGCACAATAAGTTTTGTCCCATGTATTTACGTTAATTGTAACCCACGAGGATGGTGCATTAAATTTGAGCTAAAGTGGGATAAGTCAGATTATTATTATTTTGCCCCCAAAAAGTTGAAGACTAGTGTTTTTTTATTATTATTATGTGATTTATTTTCGCATTTCACTTTCACTCTCACCTTTTAACAAGATTAGGCACCATGAGCCACGCCACCAGTCATCACCAACTTAATCACCGCTAACCCACGTCACTAGCCATCATCGGCCCACACCACCAACCACAACCAACCCACGTCACCAGCCATCGTCGGGCCACACCACCAACCACAGCCACCAAAAAAGGGTGTTTAAACGTAAATCTAGATCTTCAACACTAACAACATATTAAAATCCAAACTCTTTTGTGACACAAATGTGCATCCTTCTTAAATTTTTTCTTTTTTCAACAAATAAATGTGCTCTCAAATGGGTTTTTGGAGGTCGTAATTTCATTGATTATAGAAAGATAATCATTGAATGCAAATAGACAAGTTGTAATTGCTTGAATTAGAAATTCTAAAAACTATTGAGATTTTTTTGGAGTAAATTACTCAAAAACAACTGCTTGCAAATAATTTTTTTTTTCGAAAGAAAGAAATCTAATTATTCTAGTAGAAAGAATTAAATTGTTTAAAGAGATATAATGGTAAAAATAAAATAAAAAAGCTTTAAATTCGTGTGACTCACATAATTTTAATTTTACCTCTCAAGCCTGAAATTGGTTAGGAATAAACTTACTTACTTTCTAATCTAATCGATTAGAAAAAATTCAAATCTTATCCCATCCAACCCGAACCAAACACACCCGAAATTGTTAGGTGGCGGGAGAATCTTAGAAGATGATACTGATTTGATCGAACGGTTCACATGGCAGATTGACTTTGTCAGCCTGTTGTCAACCTCATGATGAGGCCCACACATGGAGCAAGTAACACGTGGCAGACAAGATGTGGGACCCCAACACTCAATAGTGTGAAATTAAAAATTCTGAGCAGTATGAAAAATAAACTTTCTGCTTTTGGACACCCTCGAAGGGGACAGATTCTATAAATTGCAGATTTAACCCAGAAGGCCAAAAAAAAGGACCCCCCAAAGATTATATTTTTTTAGAGAGGGCCCACAAAGATTTTCAAAAAATTTGCCAGTGGGTCCCTGGTCCCCCAACTTTTACTTATTTCATGTCTACTTCAATATAATTACAATGGATTGGTTCCATGTTTCCATGCCCTCTCTCTCACCTCATTCCATTGTGGTCCCAATTTTCCTTTTTCAGTCCTTGAAATTCTAATTATTATGTCTGGGCCCTTGGTTTAAAGAATCTGTTTAGCCAGAATAAGCACTATATCTATGGTGAGTCCAATTTATAATTTTAATTGGAGAATTGCCCCTTTTCTAAATGTGATCGTGCAAGTGTTCCTAATTGCCTAGTTTTTTTTTTTCAATGATCAGGATACTGTCCGGGTTAACTTATGTGCACCTCGACTAATTCTCTTTTCGTTTTGATCAAAGGTAGGTTATCCACATCAGAATTAAGGTATTCATAAGAGATAAATCTCTCATGACCTAGTTTTAAGGGGTTGCCAAAATTTGAATTCAAAACGTCTAAGTTTATAGTTCGTCTCTGTTACCACTTGAGTTACCCATTGAGGTTCTAATAGTTTTGATAGTGTTAACCCTAAGGAGTAGCTCAAGTGGTAACAAAGATAAGGGTAAATTCAGATGTCTTGAGTTCGAATCTTACCAGTTCCTTGAGGCCAGACCATGAGAGATTTATCCCTCATGAATATCCTAATTTTGACGTGGATAACTTGTATTTGACTAGACCGAAAAGGAGATTAGTCGAGGTATGCGTAACTTGACTTGACCGTTGAACTAAAAAAAAATAATGTTAAATGTATTCCTAAATGCCCATGTAACATTGTTTTGTTTTTTTAATACGAAATGGTGTGTAAGTATTATAATCTAGAAGAGTAAGCAAACGAGAAATAATATTACAATCACTCTACAGTCTACACTATGAGCAGACAATTAATTAATTAATTAATCATATAAGGTGGAGGAGGTAGAGAGAAGCTCAAATAAACCCTATTAATTGAGTTGCATTTATATTTTAAATAAGTTGTATTTTACATTAATTCATAAAAATATTAATCATACTTTAACATTCATATTTCATACCCCTTATATGCAATATCTTAGATTTCATAGTATATATCTATAAACTTCAAAATGATATGATTGGTCTAAAGTTACAATATAATTGGTAAGACTATTCTAATCCCTTTATTGTAGAATTAAAACCACATTTTCTCTAGTTGGAATATGTCACAGATCAATTTAGGCATTCTTTTATAAACATAAGTCAGGCATCTAGTTGCATTTTTTTTTTTTATCATTGTTTGAAGTTGTTACAGGTGAGGGGCTGGTGAGATTTGAATCCGTAACGGTTTAACAGTGAGCTGCGAAGTCGTTAGGTCACTGCTGATCCATCTAGTTGCAATTAGGTCTAATATATCTATATTTATATCTATACTACTTATAAATGTGAGCATTTGTGAAAAAAAAATTGATTTTCTATTTTATCCCTAATTATTATAATAAAGTCAATTATACTCATCTATATACTTTTATCCAATTTTTGTTTTTTACTCTTATTTCAACTTGTTTTGGACTCATTTATAAAAAAAAATTAAATTCTTTTCAACTCATTTATTAGTAGTACAGTTACATACAATCTCCTATATTTATATGAATAAGTAAAGTCTTGTACATGTTAAATTATTATACATATATAGTTATTAGATTAAATTTCACAGTCAAATATATATTATAATTTATTTTTTAGTATGTAATAATATAATAATATTATAAACGATCTAATCAATCTATTTACCAAAATAAAAATTAATAATTCTATAATATAATTAGTTATGTAAATGCCTAAAACAAATGACATGTTAAGTACTCAAAAATAAAAATAAAAAGAACTCAAAGACTTATACAATAAACTAATAATTAAAATACGGATTAATTATTTGACATCAAGTTTATTATTTAATTTAATTACACATATAATTCACTTTTTTTTTATAAAAAATATTATTTAAATTTATTTACGTGCAACACACGTCGTGTATTTCTAGGTTAAACAAAATGTCCTCCTATTGAAAAGGAGTGTGGCATTTCATCCATTTCTTATTAGTCTTTTTCACAATTTAATTCGGAAGTACTTTTTTCTAACGCAAAATTGTAATTTCATAAAAAAGTAATTATTATGCATCGTATTATATGAATAATATATATATAATAAAGTAACTTACAATTCAAATTTCAAAAGATAAACAAAATAATTTTTGCTTTTCGCGGTTCAGATAGCTTTAAATTTTACTTTAAAGTTAATGTAACGGCTAATATTAACACCCTAAAGTTAATAAGAAAAATAGGTCCCTAAGGGTGTGTTTGAAGTGACTTTTTTTAAAAAAAATACTTTAAAAAAAAAAATAATGTTTGAAACCACCTCACCACTACCTCTACCACCACCACCCCCATCACCACCTCCACCGCCCCACCACCGTCGTCGCCGCCACCACCACCACCACCGCCGCCGCAGCCGCCACCACCATCACCACCACCGCCACCACCAGCACCATCACCATCACCATCACCACCACCACTGCCGCTGTTGCCGCCACCACCACCACCATTGTCGCCATCGCCGCCACCACCACCACCACCGTCGTCGCCGCCACGTTGCCGCCATCGCCACCACCACCACCGCCATTGTCGCCCTCGCCGCCACCACCCCCACTACCTTCACCATCGTCACCGCCACCACCCCCACTACCTTCGCCCTCGCCGCCACCACCACCACCATCGTCGTCGCTGTCGCCGCCGCCACCGCCACCACGGTCATTGCCACCCACCACAACCATCACCGTCTCCTACCACCACCACCTCTCACCCCCACTACAACCGATGCTTAAATTCATTTATCTCTCTTATATGTTTGTAATTTGATTTTGGATATGAATACAAATATGTTTATTGTTTATCATTTTTTATTACTCTGTGCCTTCAGGCACAGGCAATAACTAGTACTTATATAAGTTCACATGTAGACTAATATAGATGAGTTTAAGCTGAGAGGAAGGGAACAAATCTTGATAAATATTAACTAAAAAGCAAAAATAATAAACAAAAACTCAATTTTAAAAAGTACTTTCATAAAGGAAAAAAAAAAGGCAAATAATACTTTAAGAAATGTGTAGCCAAAAGGTAGAGTTCTTCATAAATTACCATTAATTATATTAAATCGATTTAAAGATGACAAAAAAATATTTATTAAAAAATTAAATTTTTTTAAAAAATTGACTTGTAACCTAATTCCAGAAGAAAAATAAGGGTAAAATGAAACGTTAGTTATAAATTACAATTTTCTTGTATTTCATTATGTTTTTTACAAGAAAAAAAAAATTGATTAGCTGTGAGAAAATCTAAACATGAAATAGAAAATGATAACAAGGAAATTAGAGGCGAGATAGTTTGGGAACTCTTCTCTAGCCATTTTCCTAATTTGAACTCGTTTCCTTAAATCTAAATGTTCCAAACCATACATATAAAAACTCCCCTAACGTCCCGCATCTTCAATAACTTTTCACTCACCATGCTCCTTTCACTTCTCATCTTACTCGTCTCTCTTCTCTCTCTAACACTTCTCTCTAGCATACACAAATTAACAGGGTTTGGAATAGGGATGGAGTATATAGACATTGAAATTGTTACGAAAATGTAAATTCTGAGTATTGCACTTAAATTTCGAGTATTGCACGGGTCTGTCATGTGTAACACCATATGATTACTATGTTATATCTAGGCTCATCCCAAGGATAATTACTGGCTCGGACCCACACTGTAATCCCCATGGAAATGACTAGACTTGGCTATTTGTTGGTGGAGATGGAGACAAAACTCCTCCAATCCAGCTTGAGCATGCAAAGCTGGTGTGAATTAAAAGGATTAGAAAAATGATCAAAACAGGAAAAAGGTCATGAGAGAGACTTCTAAACAATATCTTACTAGCTACTTAATCACTTTTTCAAAGTCAAGCTATTCAATCCCCAGAATCAACGTTGAGATTATGTAGACAAAATGGGAACAAAGATCTCCGGATTTTCCTTGACAAATTGGTAATCAACCCTAAATCCAAAACAAAGAAAAAACCATGAGAGAGAGAGAGAGAAAGAGACCCCACAGGGTGGAGGGGAAGATGGCATCAATAGTTGTACCAACGCGGTGTCAATGGAGAATCTAGGAAGAGATCACACAGAAGTAAAAGAAAGACGACATTTTTCTGCAAACAGGATTGCTTCTCAACTACTCAATAAAAACCTACTGATGATACAAATTAAGCCCACTCAACTCCATTCCCACTAGAAACGCCTCCCTCTCTCTCTCTCTCTCTCTCTCTCTCTCTCTCTCTCCTACACACACACACACAAATAAAGCGTACAGTTTGATTCATGGAGCAAAGAGCATGGACTCAGCAACTGAGAATTTGAGGGGATCTTTTTTATACCAGTTGTTTGACAGCATGGATTTGAATTTAGAATCTGATGGCAACCAAAACGAGCAAGAACAACAAAAGAGACATCTTCATGTATTAGCTGTTGACGATAGTCATATTGACAGAAAGCTGTTGGAGAGGCTCTTAACTGTTTCTTCATACCAAGGTGTGTGTATATTTTCACTGATTATATACACGATCGAACAGATATTGTTTATTATAGTCACTCTCTCTCTCTCTCTCTCTCTCTCTTCCAATGGTTGCTGATGCAGTGACTTGTGTGGATTCTGGGGATAAAGCTTTGGAGTATCTGGGTTTGCTTGAGAACACAGATAATGATTCCACAACATCTTGTTCTTCCTCTTGTTGTACATCTTCTTCATCCCAGTCACCACAGCAGGAGGTGAGAATTCTAAACATCAATTCTTTCTTAGTATTTCAGCTGTATCCTTTCTCCATTGCAGTCTTGTTTTTTTTGCTCCAAAAATGTCCATGTTTATCATGGCCACATTGGTAAGATTTTCTAATTGAGCATTGATTCACATTAGGAACACGATCATTAATTTTCTTATTAGTTTTCTTCATCATTTCTCTATATTACTTTTGTTTTTCTTATTGTATGGAAGAGGGGGACAAAAAAGGAAAGTTTGGAGGTTTAGACATTGATTTTATGGTTTGCTTTTGCAATTTAATTTTCTAAATAAAAACAAAATTTTCTATGATATAAGCTCACCACATTTTACGCCACTTTGAAAACATATTTTTTAGGAAAGAAAGTTTCTTTTCTACTTTTTTCCTTTGTTTTGGGGGTGATGGGTGTTTCATGGGTAAAAATCACAGAAGATCATTCACATTTTTGCCAATCAATTGATAATAACAAGGAGAGCCATTGAGATTTCAATTGGAGAAAAAGGAATTGTGTTGAGAGTATGGCTTGAGAGATTAACACGTCTTTCAAAGCATGAGGTTATCCTGATACTTGCCCTATTTATTGGTCCACATTTAGACCCAAAAGGAGGAAATTTACTGCACATTTGATTGGTGAAGTCTAAAGTTAAAATATTTTTGGAAAATTTTGAATGGATTTAATACATGAAATGACTGTCATGTATGATACACACTCAATGAGAGATTGCCAACAATTAGTTTGTAGAATCCACAAATTGGTTTTTTCTTAAAAAAATTCTGACCAAATGATATCTAGTAATCGTTTGTTGGGAATGTACAATTTTTTTATTGGTGATGTATATAACCTAACATTGTTATGTGGTGTGTTAAACCGACACAAAAATGTCTCAAAATGTTGGAAACAGGTTTTCCCATCAGGCTTCCATTTGTCCCACATAATTAGTTAGCCAGCCACACATGCATTGTTGAAAACTGTGGAGAATAGGGTAAAAGGACCAGTGACTGTCATGACGAAACAAAATTCATATAACGAATCTCAAACACGACTCGAGTTGAGTAACAATTTGTCATAATTTACAACATATTACCTTTGAAAAGAAAGATTAAAAAGAAATGATATATTCACCATATTAGTTTGGCATATGATAAACTATTGAACCTACACATTAATAAACCCACTTACTCAATGTTTGATAGTAGGAAAGCTCATAACCCCCATAGAACATTATTAATATTTAGATTTCTTCCTTTTGCTCCTTGTGCTTTGCCATATTTTTTGATCAATCTGATGAAAAAATTCCAAATCTTTGTGCACATTTGTGAATCAATCTATTTAAGTAATGCTAATAATTACTTCTAATAAGTATATCTAAATCAAGTGCAGGCCTCCAAAGTCAACTTGATCATGACGGATTATAGTATGCCAGGGATGAGCGGCTATGATTTGCTCAAAAGAGTGAAGGTCAGCCATCAGAACTAACACTTTCATTTTTTTCCTTCACACACACACACACACATATATATATGTTTGTGTGTGTGTGTGTGTGTACTATATAATATTCCCAACAAAATGTTGTTTACATTGGTTATTAAACCAGGAACTTGTGGTAGGTTTTGCCATTGCATTATGGATTCCGTAGTTGTAACCTTTACTTAGAATTAAAAGCACTAATGTGTACCATTAAGTTAATAACTGATAATGTTGGTGTCATGCTTTGGTTTAGTCTTGGTTTATACTATTTTTTCGTCTAAACTTTCTTTTAATTTTTTTCCATTTTTTTCTTTTCCCGATACTTTTTTTTTTCCCGGTAAGTAAACTATCATTTCATTGTCGGGGTTGATTTTCTAATATTAAACTGAACCATCTATTCTAAAAAATTAACTGTTTTAACAGGTATAACTAAAGTATTTGTACTTTATCATTTTCTATGACATTTTTCTTTCATGTGAAAATCATCAGAGACAAAACTTTTGTTGGCCCAATTGGTTATACATTAAAATTCTACAGGCAAGCAAAAGTTTAGAAGAAAAAGGCCTATTCTGCAGAAATAATACGAGAAGCACCAACCTTCCATATATATGGCAACAAATAATAACTCCAGGTCGAAGATATTCTGCGATACCAAAAAATTGAGATATTTATTTTTAAATTTTTTTTAATAATACAATTTAAAATTAAGATGAATAAAGATAGAAGAAAGAGGTATGCATAGATTAATAAGATTGTCTGGTGAGTGTGTTAGTTGAGATATGTGACATCGGAGACTACGTAGAAAAATAATGTTTTCTCAATAAGACTATGCACTTGCAGGAATCTTCATGGAAAAACGTACCAGTGGTGGTCATGTCATCAGAAAACGTACCCTCCAGAATCAATATGTAAAAACCCTCTTTTATTTCTACCCCTTTCAATTTTTTAAAATTGCATTTGACACACAAACTATACTGTATATTAGTTTGATTTTATTCTTATACAGGTGTTTGGAAGGAGGAGCAGAACAGTTCTTGTTGAAACCTGTGAAGCTATCAGATCTAAGGGAGCTTCAGTCTCACATTCTGAATCCCCTTAGCCATTCTTGTAAACATTTTGACGATAGCTTCGTTGATGACAATAAGAACAATACCAACAATGGTAGCCATTCTTGTAAACATTTTGACGATAGCTTCGTTGATGACAATAAGAACAATACGAACAATGGCAACGACAACGACAACAACAAGGACAATGACAGCGATAAGAAGAATATTAACAGCAACAAAAGGAAGGCAATGTCTCCAGATTGCTCAGAGAGAAGACCCAAGATTACAGAATTAGTTGTGTTATAGATTTTTTTTTTTGGGGCGGGGCCATTAGGCTAACCGCTAACCTCTTAGTTGTGTTGGGCGTTTTTTGTATAACAATATATACGTATGTGGCTTTTCATCATCTTTGATGGACTATATATTGTTGTGCTGACATAATTAACACTGGAGTTTGGTATTTTCTAACACAGTCCATTCACTTTGTTATAAAATCCGTAAGAAGTTATATCAAGGACAAGTTTAGTTTCAACCAATTTGGATCATAACTGGAGTGATTATCTGACCCAGGTGATAAAAGAGTTGAGTATGAATCGAGTTAATTTTGATATGATACATGATATGAACTTGACATAATATAAAAAATTTCAACAAAACTTACCAATCAAACACAAAACCAACTCGTAGTTATTGAGTTCTTGAATTTTAAGGGAAGTCCAACAAACTTGGTCTTGTTATTGATTTTCTGGTTGGATTAATGGTCTCATTGACTTTCACTAATCGTCCAATAACCCTCAACACGCCACATCATTTGGTATCTAAAATTTGATATTTACAGATTTATTTGTCATACATATACCATGCCCACCCCACCCCTTCCCCACTCCTCCTCTTATCCCCACCCCACCCCACCCCCACATCAGTGCTTGTGCGAGTGAGTGTGTGTGTGTGTGTGTGTGTGTGTGTGTGAAGCATTCACTGTAGTTGGACCAGTACACAAAACAGGGAACTGCCCGGTCACCTTTGTTGAGCTCCTTCGGCAGTGTAAAACATAAAAAGATTAGGGAAAAAATACAGATGTGTAACAGAAAAGGATACATAATCGACACATGCAGATGCAGATTGCATTGTGAGTAGAACACAAATGGATTGAAGACACAAGGTGCATCTTCAAAAATAAAGGGCCCAGAAACAAAGCCAGATTATATGCTCACATGTGCATGTCCAAGCACACGTGTGTATGTATATATGTTATATATATCTATATAATAAAGTAGAGCTGAGTTTGAATTTTGGAGATAAAGAGAGGTTCAGATCGTTTTGAGACAAACATAACACATCCAACGGACAACGTAATCCCAACATAAAAGACGTTTCAGATCATTTCAAAAATTTTGATCTAACGGTCTACAGTGAGTACTGAATTTTGTTTTTCCGCCCAACAACATTTCCTGACTCACGCCTCTTCCTCTCTCCTCTATAGGCGAAGTTTGTCCATATCAGATGCAATCCCCCAATTCATGCCCTAATATCTTACCCCCAAATCTTCCTCTCTCTCCCTCCATGCTATGTAAACAACTACCCTCACCCCCTACCTATTCTCTCTAAGCGGCACTCTTCTCTCCGGCGTCCAACTCCGGCAACCTACATATTCCGGCCATCAATGACTTTGGCAAAAACTTTAAGGTCGGTCTTCCTCTTTCTATCTCCCTTCTTTCTTCTTTTCTTTCTGTTTTTTGCAACACACGCACACAACACACACAACACGCTTTATTTGTTTGGTGCTATTCTTTTTCTATAACAGGTGAGAGGTCCTCTTACAGGAATAATCTTCAGTTTTATTTTTTGTTCAATTCAAATTTTTTGTTAAATTTAATGGTTATTATAATTGGTGTGTTTTGTTAGAAATTATTAATATTGCCTCTTGCAAAGTGAATTGTTTACATTACATTCATTTTTTTTTATCTTATTTCAATTGTTTTTAATTAGTTTACCCTCACCCTCTGTTTTTTCTGCTCTCTACTCTTTTCCTTATCTGCGCCGCTGCCCAATCCCCAATCGTCAACTCCTTGCATAGCCAGCAGTCGCCCCTTCTCTCATATCTCTCCGCGCCGTTGCACAGCCATCGCCAATGAAAGTCACCTCTTCTTTCAGGTACCTTTCTTTCACTCTCTCACCCTCTATCAAATACACACCTTTCATTTTTTCTAATTAGTTTATTCTCTCTTTTTTTCTCTGCTCTAGAGATCAGCCGCTTCTTCTCTTTTTTCTTTGCTCCGGCGACCAAACCATTGTCAAAGGTAATTCTTTCTTTCTCCTTCTCTCCCTCCTTCACCATCGTAATCCCACCCCCATAGTGCCCCTTCCTTTTCCTTGCAGCCTCTGTGTACAAATTGTTTGATAAATTGTCATGGCAATGTTTGAATTCTTTTTGATGTGGATATTTGTGTTTTGTGTTCTCGATTGATGGGTGTATTGAAATTTTTTTGATGTGGATGTCTGTGGTTTGAGTTGTCGATTTGTGGGTGTGTTTGTCAATTTGAAAAAAAAAATGATTTGCAACTAAGCACTCATGTAAGCTTGCAACAGTTAACATAACAGACTTGGAACATAGGCCTAGCATAGAAACGAAGTAAGTGCTTTGGTGTGTAAATTGTAATGTTTTTCAAGATGGTTCCTCTCTTAAAGTCTCACCATGTTGAAAATTTGGCATTTTAAGTTGTCTTTAGTGAAGGTGGGTTTCGGTTAAAATTATAGGGTTAAGTGATTTGGCTCATCATGATGAATTCAAGGAATTTAAAAGTGGCAGATGGAGTTGTTGTCACTAATCGGATGTTCCCTCCTCCAGTACATACACAAGTGGTGTGCTTGGCCAAATTGGATGTATGAGACTTTTGTGGGTTCATGTAATCCATTTTTTGGTACTTCGGTTTTACTAAGAGAAATAATATTATTACTTATATGGGCAGTGTTTGAAATTTTTTTGTTTGCTTTTATTTATATAGTTAGTACTTTGCAAACATGGTGGTGAGGAATGAAAATTTCAAGGTGAAAAGACACAAGAATAGGTATTTATTTTGCTATCTATATATTGTGTTTCAGTGATTAGTACTTGCACTTCTATCATTACTTGGGATATAATCTCCTAATTTTGTCGTGTTGCTTAATATTAGTTTTGCTGTTAACGAGACAAACGCTTGATTGCATAAATTGAGTGAAAGATAAGTTGTAATGCTTGAATTGAGTGGACACAAATTCTTGGGTGTGGAATGTACTGATGATTACGGAAAATATTTGGGTCTTCCTTCGCTCATAGGTAGGAACAAATATGCTGTGTTTTCTTACATTAAAGATAAGGTGTGGCAACGGATGCAGGGATGGAAAAGAAAGATGTTGTCGAGGGCTGGCAAGGAGGTGTTGCTCAAGACTGTTGTCCAAGCGGTGCCGTCTTATGTGATGGGTGTGTTCTTAATCCCGCTAGGTCTTTGTCAAGAATTGGAGCGAATGATGAATTCATTTTGGTGGGGAAAAAAACGAGCCAATGAACGGGGAATCAATTGGATGTCTTGGGAGAGACTTTGTGTCCATAAAACAAAGGGAGGTATGGGATTTAGAAAGCTGCATGAATTTAATCTTGCAATGCTAGGGAAACAAGGTTGGCGACTCATGACTTCTCCAAATTCATTGGCATCGAGAGTATTTAAGGCCAGGTACTTTCCTCACTACTCTTTTCTGGAGGCACAGCTAGGGACAAATCCAAGCTATATCTGGAGGAGTATACTGGCAACTCAAGACATGCTGCGAAGGGGCTCTCGGTGGCGAATTGGCTCGGGGTCGCAAGTGAGAGTATGGGGGGACCCGTGGCTTCCAAATGTAGAAAACCCATATGTTGAGTCACCAGCTCCTTAGGGTTTAGAGGGTGCTACGGTACAATCTCTACGTTGTATGGGTGATTACAGGTGGGATATGGATATATTAAATGAGTTATTCTCTCCACGTGATAGAAGGCTGATTTTGGACATTCCTTTGAGTGCAAGAAGTTGTCAAGATAACTGGTTGTGGATATGGGAGAAGAGAGGAGTGTACACTGTCAAGAGTGGCTATCGTTCACTAATGGCCGATTCAAATGTATCCCTCCCATTTTCAAGCATGGCACTGTGGCAGAAACTTTGGGGCTTGGAGGTTCCAGCTAAGGTAAAGAACTTGATATGGAGAGCATGTATGAACTGTATACCTACTCTGTTAGCTTTGAAATCGAAGCGGATTGATGTGGCGGAGGTATGCCCGACCTGTAATGGTGATGTAGAGGATGTTTTGCATGTTTTTGTGAAGTGTGGTTTTGCGCGTCGCGTATGGTCGGTCTCCCCAGTTGGTGAATGTGAGTGGATTGCAAATGATTTTGCTAGTTGGTTCCTCACATTTCTTCAGACAAGGAGTAAAGAAGATGCTGGAATTGCAGCTGCGATCATTTGGGGAATTTGGTCTAACCGAAATGATAAAGTATGGAATGGGTGGAGCAAAACAGCCAGTCAGGTAGTTGGTTTTTCTATGTCTTTCTTGGAACAATGGAGGAGTGCACGGCAAGCTTTTTGTATGGTTGAGGCTAATCAAAGTCAATGCAGTCTCTCTTATAGATGGTTGAAACCGGAGGCAGGAAAACTAAAGTGTAATGTAGACGCAGCTATTTTTGAAAGGGAGGAATTTATGGGCTATGGATGTGTGGTGAGGGCTGAGCACGGCAAACTGGTTGCTGCACGTAATGGTGTAATCCCAGGAAGAGTGGATCCTGCTTTGGCGGAAGCACTAAGCTGCAGGGAAGCTTTAAGTTGGCTGAAGGATATGCATCTACAGGATATTATAATAGAGCTCGATGCCCAGTTGGTAGTACATGCGCTAAATGGTTCATATAGTGATTTATCGTATTTTGGTCTAGTCATAGATGATTGTAAAATCCAAGCCATAGATTTAGGCAATTGTAAGTTTACTTTTGCGCGACGATCAGCGAACCATGTAGCCCATGCTCTTGCACGAGCAGCTGGTTCAACGTCTGGTCGAGGAATTTGGGTTGTATCCCCTCCTCTTTTTATTATTGAGTTGTTGGCTTTAGATCAAGAATAAATTTATCCATTTCAAAAAAAAAAAAAAAGTTGAAAGTTGTGATGGAGATTAACTTGACTTTGATTTTTTTTTTTTTTTTTTTTTTTGTGCAATTAGCTGGACTTTTGCTTTTCTTTTGTCAGGGGCAACTATGATGATCAACTGAATTTTATTTTTGCGATCAGTTGGGTTTTTTCCCATGTGACATTGTGGCAATGGTTATTAACTAGATAATATTTTTTAGTTTTGGTTTTTTCCCATGTGACATTGTGGCAATGGTTATTAATTAGATAATATTTTTTAGTTTTGGTTCTATGTCACATCGACAGTGGTGATTAACTTTGTTTCATTTTTGACCTATTGACATTTACTGAAATTACAATATTATCCATTTTAATTTTTTTTTTTGCACTTTTAACTTTTTTCGGTAAGTTCCTATTTATTTTTCAAACTGTTGAAACATTGAGTATTTTATTTATTACATAATGCCTTCAGGCAAGGATAATTTTTAGTATATATATATAGAGAGAGAGAGAGTTCCCGGAAAAAAAAAAAAAAAAGAGCATCTGTTCTCAGAACATGCATTTTAACTAAATGTAAGACAACTTTTATAGCCACAAAATTGTTAGATTGTGAACTATATACTACACCCTAAACTGAAATTTACTGCACCTACACATTCCAAAAGTCCAAAAGAACCTCCGAACTTTATAAAGTTATAGAACTCCAAATAAAACTCAAAAAGAGAAGGGAATGAGGAGGATAAGATGAAGAAAGATCAGGGCTTGTTTTCTTGCTAACATTTTCAGGTAAAATCCGCCAAATGTCTCCCATAGTGCTCACACCCCACATCATCTTCTAGACTGAGCTAATGCTCCCTCGCTGCCTGCAGCATAAATACGAAATCAGTAAACCCCCAACACTGGTAGATATCCGATATTACTTATAAAGAAAATTCATTTACTTTTCCTGGAAAAAAAGCCGGACCATATTTGGCCAAATGGATTTTGCAGTCACTAGAAAACTCTTAACGACGATGAATTTCAATAATGACACCTGAAAATGTGTTTTTCACACAACAAAATTCTATTTTACTTCATTATATGCTATGAAAAAGATAGACAGCCAACATGCTCAGGAAAAACTATCAACGCAAATATACACACACAACCCTGTTCAGAACTTCCAATTAGGTACTTATGGGACCGTCCGGAAAGTAGGTACTTTATAAAAAACCAGGAGAAACCGTTCAGTTTATGTCAGACAAATTCCATCTATGCTGTTTCCTTAAAATCAATAAAAATTGCAACTTAGATATTTAGTTACCTCCATTACAGCTCGTCTTTCTTGGATTCTTGCTGGGCAGTTTTATCCCGGTTCTTTTGAATAAAATCAATGATATCCGCCTTGGTCCTGTCTCCTTCATACGGCGACAGATTTCCACTTGCTGACTTGAAGTACACAGTTGGATAACCTTTGACCTCAAAAGTTCCAGTTGGAATATCATTTGCAGTAGCATCCTTGAAATTGAAGAAAGGAAATAGATTAAAAAACGAATTGGCAATAATCAAAGAAAAGGATCAATATCTAAACTGATCAAGTTAAATGATAATAATAGAAACTAAGCTTCCAAGGTGACGATCAAATCAAGATACACTAATGCAGCATAACGAGGACAACTTTCTTGTGATATTCCTGTAAAACATTCAAGTATCTTCATCTTCCCTCTCTTCTTAATGAGAGTTGTTTCACTTATTTCATTCAGATTAGAAACAGTTGCCCACTTTACATTTTAACATCAATAATACCAACCTAAAAGAGATTTATTGACCACATTATTTCTCACAATTTGAGTGAAGCCTAGTTCAAGAAAAACTCTTGCTGCATATACGATTGCCGTGAAGTTACAACTACCATTATGGCTAGTTATTATGCTTCACCAATGTCAATCCTAGCCTACGATATGTAAGCAACAAAAATGACAAATGCATTGCAGGATTTACTAAATCTTACAATTTTGGCAATCAAAACATCGTCATCATTTTCAAAAGAAACAGCAACTTCGTCCAAGATTGGAGCCAACTTCTTGCAGTGTCCACACCAAGGAGCATAAAATTCTAATAGAACTGCAAAATGAAACAGGCCCTGACATAAGATGTGGTTCCAGGAATTTTTCATGGTATACATAAGAAATAAAACTGTTGCAAGTATGACTCAAGACCCAGCATAAGCACGCAATAATCAATTCTGCAAGGTTGCAGAATTCTCAGCCAAATCTCCACCAAAAAGTAAAAAAAAAATCTCCATGGCCCATTTATCACATCATGTTAGGGGAAGGAAAAAGCAAAATGTTATCTAGGTTAAAGATCTTTGTACCATTAGCATGAAATGGGAACATGAACAGAAGACATCACAGAACTCTAAAATATAGAACAAAAAACATGGGGAGGACAGAGCAATATAAACATGTCTCTCAAATGAGCATGCATCGACTGATGGGACAAATATCTCGATTTCACTATAGTTTCCACGTAGCTATTGCAGTATTCGAAAGACATTTGTCAACTACACTAATGAAATAGATACACTAGGCCTCATTTATCTCTTTTCTAGCTACTTTTCTTTCTCTATCAAAAGCTGATTCACTTGCTTTTCGTCTTACTCAGTCCAGTTGAAAACTTTGTACACGTGAATCATGTTCTTCGACTGTCAAAAGGTGTCCAGTTTGTAATTCACTTGATTTTGTCTCATGTATGATATTGAATTTCTATTGGAATACTTTATGCACATATGGGCATTGTTCTACAAACTTCTAGGCTTGTCGCAATACGAGTGGAGCTATCCAAAAAATGTATGTTCATTGTCTGCACCCCACACAAGAAATGCAATTTCTTTATAGACGCAACCATACAAGAAAAAATGAAATCCAAGTTGATTATATATATCAAAAACTCAACTAGTTAGTGCTCATTCGCACCATTTTTCCCAGAGCTTAAAACCATGTCCTGAAGGCTGTCAGCAACCACCACCTTAACAGGTTCCGTGTTGGTCTCAGGTATAGGCTCAGACTTCTTGAATGGTGGCACATTGCCATCCTGCAATTGTGTAGTCTTAACAGTTAGCTACTTTCAGGAACTGCACTGAAAAATGAAAAGCAATTGCTCTTTTTCTGTCACCTATAATAGAATCTTTTGATCATCAGAACATGACAAAATATATTAAGGTCATCATTATAATCATGTTGCCAATTATTAAAAGAAGAAAGGATCACCATGTATTCTTTCACCCATGATGCAATATGGTCAGGCTCTATATTTGGTTTGAGATACTTCTGTCCATCATTGGTCTGAATAATGATGAGAGGCACCTGGTCGTCTTTAAGTCCAAAATACTGTTCATTTAAACCAATGAAGTGATAAACATGTTATTAAATATATTGCGTGCTACCAACAAAAACGCACCAAATATACCTAGTGATACCAACGAAAGCTTGAATTATACAAACCTGGAAAGCACCTTGACTAGCCTCAACATCACCCATCAGAAAATTTACACCCTTTCCTTTGTACTGCTCAGCAACTTCATGATATTTTGATTTGAAGGCATCAACAAGCTCACTGCTGAAGTTTAGAAACAACATGGCCTACACATCCCAAACCCTCTCATTAGTGGGCAACATAAAGATAAAAAAATTATGTATAGGTAAATTGTCACAGTGCAAGACTTTTTTCAATAAAAGAAGTGTTTCGTAGCAACCACTGGGAAAAACTTGTAAAACATTTATTCACCTTTGCATCAGGGCTGTTGAAGAATTTGATGATAAAGGGATGGTTGCTAGGGTCTTTGTTAAAGATAGTAACAACAGGAATACTCCCTTCTTTAACAAACTTCTCTAAAGCGTCCACATCGAAATCCTGCAAACACATCACTTCTTAAAGAAAACATTTACAAGGGAATGGTTATATGAGCAAAAAGGGGAGAATATACGATATTACAGACCAGACAGATGATATGTAGCCAAGCTCATTAAACTTCCCCTACCTGACAATCTAGAAAGCGTTCATCAAATGGTTTGAACAGCCTAACTGTAGGCCCAGACACAGATGAGTCCCCATGCGGTAGAAGTTTTGCATCCAGAGTATGACCAAACTCATAGTCAGAACGCAATTTCTCAGCAAGGGCTGTATAATTTTCAAACTTCTCTCCAGAGAATTCTGGGAATATTCCAACCTATAAACATGTGAGAAAATGTCTTTATTCCAATCCCCCACTAAATATGGATAAAAACCAGGAATAAAAAAGGCATAAAGCACTTACAATAACAACTTTTTTGTCATCGATAAGACCACTGGCATCTTCCACAGATTTCAACTCCACAGATGCAGGACCACTTTGTTTTTTCAAATAATCAACAATACCATCCGCATCACGAGGACCTTTGAAATCTTGAATATTCTTCCCTCCATTTCTGATGATCTTAATCGTGGGGAAACCTTTAATCTCATATTCACTTGCAAGACCTTTGTTTTTCTCTTCATTGGCATCTACCTTTGCCAGAATAACAGGAGGATCATGACTACTCAATGCAGATGCAGCTTTCTCATACTACAATCCAATACAAATGTTGTCAGGTAACTGATGACACATTTTTATAATCCAATCCAAGTACAAATTTTGACTGCAAACAATGACACATGTTATCTTTAATTTACTATCCTTAGCTTGAAGAACATCCATATTCAATCACTTGAAATCAAAAACTTCTGTTACCTCAGGAGCAAGTTTCTTGCAGTGACCACACCTGTCAAAGAATACAGAAAGTTATTAAAGTCCAAACAAGATTTATCCGTTTCATATGATACAACTTTGCTTAACTGACATGCAACCATTTAACAATCTAAGACGTACATCCTATTTGCATATAGGAGAGAAAAGAAATAAAAATCGAGAATTAACAATTGTACTCATTGCACGTGCTCTCTCTCTCTCTCTCTCACACACACACACACAGAAAAAAACACAGTCAATAACTAATTTATAATTATATTGGTGCACAAAGACAAATGCATGCTCAATACACCTCTGATGATTTCTAAAAAAAATCCAAGTTTCTAGACAAAAGAAGGAACAAATAAATAAAAGCAAAGTTTGGATTTTCTGATACAAGCAACTCGTGTATAACGAAAATAATTCTGAATACTAATGTAAATTAAGAAGGTAGAGGGAGGACAGAAAAGAACTACCTCCTATTACGTAAAAAATAAAACATGACAAATTTTGGAACTCTAATTGTAAGAAGAGTAAACTACACTGGTCTAATTGTAAGAAGCGTAATAAAACTTCCGCTTTAGTGCAATGGACATGTTTTTATGCAATGGCTGCTCCAACACAAATTACACTGGTCGACCACTGCTACCTGTAACCAGCAACTGTCCAGCTTATTGTGGCAAAAAAGCACACAGATTCTTTATTGATAGGAAAGAAGTTCATAAAAAATACAAATCATTGACCTGAGACAACTTTTTTCAGTTAGAATGACCTACTAAATAAAATTGTCACAGTGTTTGCCATTTTCTAATAGACAACAATAATCCTCAAGTCAAAAAATGCTACAAGTTACATAAGGGTAATCATCCACATCAATAACTGAATCAAGTTAATCTTAAGAATAATTTTTTTATAAAAATAGAACTGTAAAGGCACTGAAAGTACCAGAAGAAAGAAAAGGAATGCGTCTTAGAAGAGTGAGACTCAGATGATCAGGGACTTATTGGAGAATAGAGTTCCGCAGGTCAGTATGGTGGCAAGGCATTAAAGAAGCAAAGATTTCACCGAACACAAATGAATTATCTGAAACATAACAATCCTTGAATTTGGGGGAATTGCGCAGCTAATGAGGTAAATAACCAGCTCATGTCAAAACACAAGGAAAAGAAAAAGTAGGGTAGTAATCGGCACAGCAACGGAAAAAATACCCATTATTTCACATTCATGCTCCAGTTTTAGATCATCGCCCAATTTAAATAGATACCTCGAAGATGAGTAAACTTATCAACAAATTCTTTATCCTCTATTATTTCATTACATTTTACTTACATAAAACTTATCAAGGAGGTGAAATTTATGGAACCCTAGAAATATCAACCTGATCTTCAATGTCCCAATTTAAATAACCAGTGTCAAGAGCCTTAAAAGTAAAAGCGTCCAGAACAATCTCACTCAAATTGAACTTGAACTTAATATATTTTTCTTGATAAGTTTTTAAATCTGAAAATCTTCATGAGCAACCAGTTCAGTATTAAAGATTTTCAGCGATACACTTCAAACAGGCCCTAAATATGGAGATAGGAATATATCATGGTATATGCTATCAATCATGAAACGAAAAAAAAATTACAGACACAGTCAATCATACGAAAGTGAGAGCACACGACAAAAGCAAATGAGTTTGAGTTTTACCATGGAGCGTAGAACTCGACCACGACGAAATTGTGCTTCCCAATAGTTTCAGAGAAATTCGAATGATCTAAAGTGAGTACGAAATCCTTCGATTGGGACTCTTCGCTTTCCGAAGCCGAAATTGTACCGGCCAGAACTAAACCGAAAACAAAGACAAAGAAACCTATCCAAACCCTAAACCCCATTGCCGCAGCTCTCTCTCTCTCTCTCTGAAAGTATCCCTCCTTTGCCTTTCTCTCTCTCTCTTAAGAGATTTGCTTGTATGTGAAAGCGATAGTACTAGAAAGACATGGAATTATATCCTCAAGGATCGTATTTATACTCTCGAGAGTAGGTAAAACTGTTGTACTCTCCGAATCTGCGTTATTTATACATCATTATCCACGTGGCATAATTCTATTTGTTCACTTAGGGCAAGTGATATATTATGTAAGATAAAGAGAGTAGTTCTCAAAAAGGCTTTTGGAGCACGTGGACAGTCCAATAGTTGTCTGACACGTCAGAAAGTAGTCCCTTCTGGAAGTTCTAATGACGTGGCACAATATTATTAGGCTTTTTGGATGATTCCATGGTTCCTCACACATGGGAATAATTCCCAAGGTTTCGATGAAATTAAATGGAACCGATTCAAAGGTCTGGTCTGTTTGCTGAGTAATCTACCTAAAAATTTGACTTAATTTATTAATATAATTATGTGATTTTAAAATAATTATTAAATTAAAATTAAATTTTAATATTTAATGAAGCCCACAGTTAATACAAATGTCATAATAAATTAAGTCAATAAATTATGTCACAATAACATTGATCATGTTTGACTAATTTATTTTTATACAAATTAGAGGAAGAAGAATTAATTAAGTTTTGCTTTTAATTAAATTTTAATTATTAAATTTTAAGAGAATTAAGAATAATAAATTAGTCTAAGCTCAATTAACTTTTTATGACTAATTTTGTGAATGAGATAAAGCCCCACCACCACCACTACCACTACCACTACCACTACCATTATCATCCTCATCGCCCCACTACCATCACCACTATCCACCCCACCCCACCATCATCACCACTACCACTACCAATACCACTATCACTACCACTATCACCTCCACCACCACCACCCCACCCACTGCGTCACCACCACTACTACCACCATCGATGTCGTCACCATACCACCCCTCTACCATCACCATCATCGCCACCCCACCACCACTACCGCCTGACCACCACCATCTCCATTACACCCACTACCACCATCACCACCACCGTCACCTTTACCCCACCACCACCGCCACTGTCTTACCATCGATGCCGCCACCACCTCTGCCACAACAACCACCACTGCTCCCTATTATCACCACCGTCGTCATTACTACTGTCTCACCCCACCATCACCACCCCCTACCACCATCATCACCAACACCACCAACACCGTCACCTCTACTCCCACCACCGCCACTATCCAACCATCACCCCCTACCACCACTACCCCTATCACCTCACCACCACCGTCATCGTCATCGCCATCGCCATCGTCGCACACCCCACCACCGCTAATACCACACACTACCACTACCATCGCTCACTCCCATTATAACCGGTACTTAAATTCTTTTCTCTTTCCTCTATATTTGTGATTTGATTTTAGATATGAATACAAATATATTTATTGTTGATTATTTTTGTTATTACTCTATGCCTTTATTCAATACTCTATCCAAACAAAATAATGGATGTGGAGCCCACTAATTTCTTTTTTTTGGTTCAACGATGAGAGGTGTTCGAGTTAGTTCACGTGCACCTCGATTAATCTTCTCTCCAGTCCAGTTAAAGATAGACCATTCACATCGGGACTGGGTATTCATCCAAAGAGTTGCCAAAATTCAAACTCTATACGTCTAGATTTACAACTCATCTCTATTATCACTTCAACTACTCCTTACAATTAAAAAAAAAGTAAATAAATGCAATTACCCACCCAAATCGGTATCAATCAAACTTAAAAGTCAAATGAAAATAGGACACACATCATTTGAGTTTTTACAGTACTAAACCCACACAACTTGAACTTTGCGGGTTGCTCACCATCTAAGTTGAGGCTTCGACTCTACTGTAAAGCATTCTAGTTTTTCTCTTTTGGTTAATAGTATTTTTTATCTTTAAAATATATATTTTTTATTAATTTAATTTTTAATGTATTAATTTTGTCAATCTTATATTTAAAATATTCAATTCGTGTTATTTTGGTCCCTACGTAGATAGACCGTTAAGTTTTTGACGGAATGATCACGTGATACCATTTAAAAAAATGACACATGATCACTTCCGTAGAAAAAACTTAGCGGTCCGTCATGTAAGAACCAAAATGACACGAATTGAATACTTTAGGGACTAAATTAATAAAATTGATACATTGAGAACTAAACTAATAAAAAATACATATTTTAAGAACTAAAAGTGTTATTAACCTTCTCTTTTTTTCTTAGTATTCTCAACCGTTCACTTAGACATTGAGAATCTATTTAATGTTATAACTAACAATTTGAGTTGTACATTTATATAAGTACAACGATAATTAAGATTAATTTAATTTTCATCTAAATTTATTTAATGGTACAAAATTTATTTTAAAAAAAGAATTTTTTGCTCAAAAACATTCTCTCTCATGACCACCATTGTCAAATAACTCAATTAACATATCTATATAATAAAGTAACTTACAATTCAAATCTCAAAAGATAAACAAAATGACTTTTGCTTTTCACGGTTCAGATCGCTTTAAATTTTATTTTAAAGTTAATCTAACGGCTAATATTAACACCCTAAATTTAATAGCAAAAATAGGCCCCTAAGGGTGTGTTTGGAGTGATTTTTTAAAAGTATTTCTAGAAATTATTTCTCATAAGTACATTTAAAAAAATAATAGTGTTTGAAACCGTCTCACCACTACCTCTACCACCACCACCACCACCACCGTCGCCACCGTCGCCACCACCACCATTGTCGCCACCACCACTACCGCCACCACCACCACCTCTCACCCTCACTACAACCGATGCTTAAATTTATTTATCTCTCCTCTATGTTTGTGATTTGATTTTGGATATAAATATAAATATGTTTATTATTTATCATTTTTTAATACTCTGTGCCTTCAGGCACAGACAATTTTTTAATATCAGACAACTCCATTAATCCACACCTACATCTCTCTTTTCTCTCCCCTATTTCTATCTTATTTTCTCTCTATTCACTTTAATTTTAAATTACATAATTAAAAAATTATTATTTAAAATTTAAACATTACCCGATCAATACTTAATTTTGTAATATTACATAATGTTTTCAAACACGCGATTATTGCTAAGTTAGTAAATAAGGAACAATTGCAATTCATCAACTACATTGTTTTTCTACCCTAGCAATTCCAAACTTTGCAAAATTAGCTGGTAATCGGTATCGTTTTCCTACCCATGCAATTTAGCCCTTTTAATGAAAACGACACTGGTCCAATAACGTGTGCTTAACTTTGAGCAAAACTCCGAATGTCTTGAGTTCAACTCTAAAAAGACAGCCATGCCTTTTTCATCTGCTAATGTTGGCATGAAAGGTAGATGCTTCTATTTAACTAACAAAATTTCGGAGTTTGGTTCCTACATCAATTTAAAAGCCTCCTTTCATACTACATAACCATATGAACAATCTACAAACTAAGCATCCAACAGCAACCAAATAATAAATCAAAGAATTTCTGTACAAAATTCCTACCTCTCTACCCTGGGGTTGTAGCAAAATCGAAATCCAAACACACGCCTTCAATCTCCAAATTGATCAACACACCAGAGAACTCACTTAAGCTACTAACCTTCATGCTCTCCAGGAGTGGTTTCCACAACCCCTTGTTTTCAACATCTTCCCAATGCTGCTCTCTACACTGCCAAAAAGTTCAACTATATAATTTTTCGTCATTCTATCCTAATTTAATCGGTGCTAGAGTAGATGTTCTTAATTTAATCTTTGTTAGCATAGATGATAATACGGCTGCCACTGGCTGCTCAAAGCAGGAATCTCTAACCAAAGAAATCAGTCCATTTTCGTATAGAGAATATAACGCTTGCTAGGAGACCCGCCCATTTTTTTGTATCCTAACTTGCTCGTGAGCTTTCAAAGCCTCTGAAGTGAAGTCCTCCAAAGCCTTTAAAATAGGAATCAAACCTCCTTGTACACTACTAGAAGCTGCATCATGCACTAATTTCATGGCATCCTTATGCCTTGCTCTCTCTTCAACCAACCTACCTTTTATCGAATCCAAGTCCACCTTTAGATCATCCTTTGCCGAAACTTCACTTTCAGAAGGAACAATTGAACCACTTTTTTCTGACATTGCATCTTGATGACGCTCCATTCTTCCCCTCTCCATCCGAAGTGTTCTTAGCCGTTTCTCAAAATCCTTTGAAAAGTACTCAGCTTTCAGCTTTTGACGTTGCTCCTCATCTTGTCTCTCCCATAACCGTCGCAAGTTTGAAGCAAAATTATGCATTGCATCTGCCACACCAGCTTCTGAAAATGTTTCCATAGCTTGTTTCCAATCATAACAAATTATAAAAACTGGAGGAGCTCCTATCCGGCCCGGTGAGAAGGGAACAATTCCATCTGGAGTTTCTTCTGGCTCATAATCAAGGCACTGCAGAAGCCATCCATTTAGGGACACAATGTATGACTTTTGAGTGTGAATCCAATCATTCAAATGGTGACACCATCTATGGAGCTCCATTTCGAGTTCAACAGTGGCCCTCAAGCTTGAATCTTTTCTAGAGCCAATGTTCGCCCTCAAAGTTCGAGTTTTACTCTCCATGATAGCTTGAAACTGCTTCTGGTGACACTTGAGCATGGACTTCCACATTCTTGTCAATCTGCAAATTGCAATGTAATATATCATGTCGAATAAAGAAGGCAAGCATTCAGTATTTCATTACTAATTTTGAGAGAGAGAGAGAGAGTCAATTTCAGCAGCGTTTTAGAGCCCATGAAATGATCAACATATGTCCCACCATACCACCAAAAATATTCTGCAGTAATGAAGGAGAAGAGAGAAAGAGACCAGTCACCCCCGGGGAGTTGGGGGGCTGGGGGTGGCATGGGTAAGGAGATTACACTGCAGCCTGGTCATGTTTACATAGTGTTTGTCCAGTTAACTAAAGAATTTCAAAACTAAGTCCTAAACCCATCTTTTATCCAAATATAATCGGTGATGAAAGAAAATAAATTCTGAACATAGCAATGGAATTTATGTATCATATATGGAAATTGGGATTGATCTGTCTTGTTTGTTGATGACCAACTTATTTTCCCCTACACAAGGTGGACAAGAGAATAAAAACTGAAAAAACCAATGCATCACCAAAATGGCAGACAGATATCATGGTGCAGAAATTGCTTCAAGTAACAACAAACTATTCACTCCTGAGCATTTATATGGATAAATCAACCCTAAGCATTTATTGACTTACTAAAATTATTACCACATATGAACCGTATAGGTATACTTCACTTGCTCTATCACTTGCAAACTTAAAAGAGGGAATGAGGAAAAGGTTTTTAAATTTACTTCACTTGCAAACTTATACTTCACTTGCTCTATATCACTTGCAAACTTAAAAGAGGGAATGAGGAAAAGGTTTTTAAATTTTTTTGGGAAGTTTTTTTCTTTTTTTTTTTTTTTTGGGGGGGGGGGGGTGGGAATAATAACCATTAACAACATGATCTAAAACAAATTCATACCCTTGGATCAACTCAGTGACTTGGGGCTGCAACTCCTCATCCCTCAACTTATGTATCCTGCTTGATATAGCATCTATAACTTTGATACAAATACCGAGTTTTGTCAACAACTTTCTAATTGAAGCTCGTGTAGCATCAATTTTACTAGACTCTGCTCCTCGATCATCCAAATCTTTCAGCCTCTTGCACTGCTTTTCGTAGATAAC
Organism: Ilex aquifolium; assembly: GCA_951799425.1. Classification (NCBI taxonomy): domain Eukaryota; kingdom Viridiplantae; phylum Streptophyta; class Magnoliopsida; order Aquifoliales; family Aquifoliaceae; genus Ilex; species Ilex aquifolium. The sequence goes on from OX637402.1 coordinate 23,646,965, forward strand.
CCTAAGCCTTTCTTCATCCTAAAATCGGAGCAACCACCTTACAAAATTAAGCAAAATTGTTTTGGAAATGAGTAATAAAAAGTATCTAAGTAAAAGGCGGAAAAGAATAAATGCATACGTATATGTTACCGGTGGTAAAAGGTTTAGCACAGTTAAGTTGACATTGGATATTAGCACATTAAAATCAAGTTAAATTTATATCAGTAGAACTATATCCCATTTGCACAATGAAACAGAAAATCCCAAGATAAAACATTAAGTTAATGCACCATAGCGAACCCACCTTCTCCCCCCCCCCCCCCCCCCAACACAACCCCCCATCAAAAAAAAAAAAAGGAAAAAGGATTGAAGCACAAAGTGACTACCAGCAGTGCGTGATTAAAGAGAAGGCGATAATTATGCAGTACTTTTTGTTCTATGACGCATCCACAGGTGTTGCCCCCTATTCCTTTTAATCAAGTCTCATTCATCAGAAAAACAAGTTGCTAAGAGCATATCAATAAGCTAATTGTGGCCTCGTGTTTTAAGCATCTGGATACCATAAGCTGATTTAAAGAATTCTTCACATTTTCCATACAGAACAATCCCACCACAGATAGAACTTTGGTAAGTTGAGGCTTAAATTCTACTTGAACTTATATGTGCATGCATTTCTCATCTTCTCTCCTGCCAGTTTTCTGAACTGCTTATTTTGAAGTAGTATCTGAGGCACCAATTGATCAAGATTTATCAATTGCAAATCATCAATCACGTTATTCTCCTACCTATGCAATTCTAGCCTTTGCAAAACTATCTGGTATCTGTTAAAAAAAAAACCCTAGCTGCTAAGCATCTTAATCAGATCCTAGTTTTACTCAAGAAGTTCTGATTTAGAAGGACTAAAGATAGCAGATGAGTAGATCAACAATTGGTTATTCTACTCGGATGAGTCTCACTTCTACAACTGTGATGCTCAATGACCTTCTGAAGCAATATTTCGGGATTGCCATAGGACAACCAGCAGTTAGCATCTTGATTAGACCAATTAACCCACAATGAGTCCTCAACTGAGTAGATCACTCAGAAAGGATGAATATCCGGCAGAGACTAACTTCTAAAGATTGTGGAACAACAACAATGATCACATGACGTCCACAAACAGACCCCTAAAAAAGAAAAAACTACCACATCTAGAGCTGCAAACCAATGAAATAATGTCAGTCTCATAGACTAGCTTCCTCCAAATGCAAATGGATTTGGACACAAACTAGCCAAAAAGAAACAAGTATGAGAAAGATATAATCCTAGGAAGCCCAGATACTTGCCGGAGGAATGCCGTGGTGTTTGACACGTGTTTGACTTGATTAGAAGTATCCTGAATAGGAAATTTATCTTCTTCTTTTTTTTTGTCGGACACAGCCAAATTTTTTTTTTTTAATCTCACACCTGTTAACTGTTAACTATTAACTATTAAGAGAGGTGTAGATTTCTTTATTTTGTTTGTGTTTTTTGTTATGTAACTTATGGATTATATGAATGTCAATGGATGTAATGATGTTTGATGAAAATAGCGGATGTTTATTTTGATCTATTTTAATTTTAATCAAAAATTTAACATCTGCTAGGCTTTATTATTGATATTGTTACACAATATACTTTGTTTTTAATACAACTTTATTGTTATCTATAGAATATATAATATTATTTTAGTTAGTCGTATCCTTTCCGTACTCGTGTCTTATATTTTAAAACTTAGTTGTATCCTCGTGTCCGTAACGTATCGGATACGATACTCGTGTCCGTATTCGTGCTTCCCAGATATAATCTTATTTCGCAATACCAATTTAAAACACACTAGAGAATCATGAGCTATTTTTCAACATGATAGGAACATCAATTAAGATATTTTATTTCCTACCAATCCGAATCAAGCAGGACTGAAGCTGAAGGCCCCCTCCCCAAACCCCAAAAGAAAAAGCACTCTTCTCCCCCCCCCCCCCCCCCTCCCTCCCGGGGCCAGTTGGGGGGATTCCACGATGTAAAATCTGGGTAATTTTCACTAACAATATGTTCAACCCTTTCCTTTTCTGCACAATCTCTAATTTACAATGCCACTTAAGCCTACAAACAACTAGCAGCTTACTTGCAATCCTAGTCCTACGGATATATTGTCCTTAAGTGTAAGTTTCATAGCTGTCAAAGGAGAAGTAAGAAATCAAAAGCAGGTACAGATACTACTTTTAAAAAGCAAGTGAATACGCTGGCATATTAACATAGTAAGACACATGCCTCTTACATGATGCTCACATTAATTAACCGAAAAAACATAAGAATCTCAGGCATAATACCTTAACTTCCTTATATAGCTTCTTCTCCCATGCATACAGCTTCTCCAAAGTAGATGAAAGGTTAATAGGCTTGACAAAAATGTCCTTCCCAGTCTCCCCATAGTAAGATTTTGCCAATTTCATTGCTTTAGAAGCTAATCTTGCTGAATGCCTCGACGGGGGATGTGAAGATGACAAGGAAGGTGTTATAAAGTACAGAATTCTGGATAAGATCACTGTATAGAGACGCATAAGTTCCAATAATAGCAAGATCAATGTCATGGAGATCACATCACAATAGCTAGCAAACTATTAAATGAATCATTATTAAAAATATTAAATGTATCACTATTAAAAACATCAAGTAAAGGAAATTGGTGTGCTTGATAGGTTACATTCAAATTGACAAAGTCGAGTGCATTCTCTCCATGTGCATGAAGTTCTATTTCTCCAACATTCCTCAGACATAAATTTCACATGCTCCCTCTTCCGAGGAACTTCACCGACAGGAACTCTTCAATTGTTAAATTCTTCATTGACGGCAATGGAAAACTAATACCAGTATATGGATTCCAAAAAACAAAGCAGTATACAATGGACAACAAGAGTCGTGAGACAGTAGCTACATGGAAAACGTTACAAAACTTTGAGAAAGGATATCTAAACAATCAGAAAATGGAACTGAACACTCAAAAAGGGAAGTTTTTGTAGACCATATGAACAAGTTCTACCTATTGTTTCATTGGCAATTTCCCTGTTCATTAAATAGAAGAAACTTCATCTATTTTGGACAGGATTCTTGTACTTTTTTTTTTTTTTTTTGAAGGGGGGGGGCGGAAGGGGAAGGGGGCTTGAACCCTTGACCTCAAGAAGGCAAAGCCTTCACAAGGCAAGGAGTACCATTGGACCAAAGGCCCATTGGTACAGGATTCTTGTACTAAAGTCCCTATGACTATCATTTATCTAGAGTCCTAGACACAACCCCATACATATCAAAATGCACTGCAGATGTATTGACTTGTAGAATTGGGTCCCATGTCAGGCAGCAGTTTATGAATGCAGTTACAAAGCATATTTCAGATGCTTTTTCAATCCAACACGCAAAACTTAATATACTCAAAAGGGGTTGATGTTTAGTTCAATCGTCTCAGAACAATACCCATTTTTCCGTAGACATTTTCACATCTGTCCGCATATCAGCTAATTAATTTAATTAATTTTAAATGTCTTGCCTGAATTCAATATCAGAAAAAAATATCCATGGAACGTTAACTAGGTTGATGATACTGCAATGTTTTCAAACAACCTCCGTAACGGACCAACATTCCAAAATAAAATAGCATTCAGATATCATCCCCAAGCCTATATTGAAAAAAGATAATAATGATTCAACAACAGTATTGTATGTTCTTGTATCTAGACACGACTAAGCAGCAGTTCAACCAGCTATTCAGTAATGCCCAACAAGCCATTAACAAAACAAAAGCTAAAATAATACCTTTTGTGAATCTAGGCTGATAAGGCAGCTTCCCAACCTCAAGCATCAGTGCAACCTCCTTCCCATAACTAGAGGCAATCTCAAATTCATCCTTGATTTCTCTAACAACCTCTTGAAGATCCCGAGTTCCATGAGCAGATAATGTAGTTAAACTACTCAATTTCAAAGATTCAACATCATGTGTCCATGCATCCTCTATCTCAAAACTAACCCCCTTCTTCCTTGCATACCCATCTTCCATGTTCGTTGATACAATATCCGGACTGCTCTTTTCTTCTTTCACATTAACTGAGCCTGTTCCTTCACTGTTTTGTGGTGGTGCTGCCCTTGAAGTGCCCAAATTGTGCTGTGATGGTACTTCCCATGAACTATCCTCACTACTATGTGATGGTACTTCCCTTAAATTGCCTTGACTACTTTTTGATGGTGGTGGCCTTGAAATCCTCTCACTCTTTTGTGATGGCACAGCTCCACTACCCTCACCTGAACTTATCTTTACATCTTCCTTCACCTTCTTCCCCTTGTAAGTATTTTCATATACCTCATTCTCTGTTTCTTCTTCTAAATCAGGAATTCCCTCCCTTTCTCTCACTTCATTAGAATCGGGACTACTAACAACTGAACCATACCCATATGCCTCCTGAGAAAAATAACCAGGGTAACCATTATCAAATGCATCAAATGGATTGAAGAAATCCCAAGAAGAGACCTTCGGTGATGGAGGCGGAGGGGGACCGCGTGGAGGACTTGGTTGTCTATTCTTAGAGGGCTCTCCAGACGGCGAACTCATTGGAAACCCAAAAAATCCCCCGTTACCATATGAGTACTCTGGATATGAGCTTGAATACACATATGATGTCTCAGCTGCAGACCTCCGTGGCTCAGCCTCATGAATCACTGTCCGTGCAGCCGGGGCAGAACTCTTCATATAATAAGCATAAGAAGTTGAATTCCCTCCATATGGTCCCCAATTCTGAGACTCTTGATTCATTCCATATCTATAAGGACCCCAAGCTGTTTGAGGAGGTTGATTCATCCCATAAGGACCCCAATCTGTATGAGGTAGTGGCGAAAGATTTGGCCCTTCATCTTCACCATCACTATCATGCATGTGGATATGACCAGAAGTTTCCAAATCAGAAGACAAATTCAAATGTGAATCCTCTGCAGCATGATCATCATCGTCATCCTCCTGCACCGAATGAACATGAGAAATTGAACCCGAATGCGACATTGAAGTATCTGAAGACGAGCTTTTCTTACTCCTTCCACTCCTATTACTATAACGTGTATCTATATTTTTCTTCTTCTTACTCTTTCCTTCATCAGAGGGCAATGACAATACAGGGGAATCCAAAGGGGAGGCAATTACAAGCTCTTCGTCCACGAACTTCCGAAGGGCATCTCCGATGTCCTTCAATGACCGGAAATACGATACGTGAGCGGAGGCGAGGGCGTAGCGGTGGTCCCCGGCTGCTCTAAGTAGCTCTTTTCTCTCCCGACAACGTATCACCAATGGCAAATCGTCCACCTTAGACCCTCCACAGCCCATATCCACCTTAGACCCTCCACAGCCCATATCAGTTTCAACAACACAATCAAGAAAAAACCCTAGCCCAAACCCTAATTCGTTGAAATACAAGAGAAATACTTCAATCATTTCTTTACCTGTCCGGAAAAACGCATTGTGAAAGAGATTTCAAATTCCATATCCATTTTGAACTGTAAAGCAAGCAATTGAAATTCTAGAGAGAGAAACCACAAACAACACATATGTGCATACGATATGGAAGAACAAGGAGAAAATCACTGGGACAAAAATGTTAAAATTGGTGAGATACACATAACTATTGTATACGTCTACACAGAAATATATGAGCGTATATACGTAACGCAGAATAAGCAGAAGACTTGGAGAGAAGAGAAGAAGTAAATGAAGAATGCAGTGCCAAATTTGGTAAGAGAGAGAGAGAGTGAGTGAACACTAACCGTTGAGATTGAGGCAACCAAATAGTTACCGTCCATGCGATGGCCAGAAAAATCAAAGATATTCGAATTGTTTGAATCGATGATTATGAGAAAGTTTGAAATCTGAGACAAGTCTGAAAAAACAGATATTGAATTGTTCGAAACGATGAATGGTGAGACAGAGAGTGTTTCATGGAATTGTTTATGGAAATAAAGAAATGGGTGTTGAAATGTGAGATTTTGGGGATGAGTTCTGAGAAGAAGGGTGTGTTGTTGTGAGTAAAGAAGGGGTTTGAATTTTGTGGAAGAGAGATAGAGAGAGTGGTTGGGGAGGTGTCAGAGAGTTTCAGAGAAAACTCGTGGAACCCGCCATTGTTAACGGACGGTATCATTAATTTACTGTTGGCATCATTACGTACATAAATAGCGTGGGGGTGGGTTGCGAGGGGGGATGTGAAAAGTTTGAATTAATTACCAATTTACGCGGCAGTTTTAAAATAAAATAGAATTATTATATTATTAATTTTTAACCTATTTATTAAATTACCGAATTTTCTAAAAATGGGTATTCTTGATTCTAATTTTTAACAAAAGCGGTAAAAAAACAAGGTTGCTGACCAATTCAAAAATTATAGTAAATTAGGTCAATAAATTAAATTATAATAGCATTACTCTTTTATTAAAAAATAAGGTCAACATCTCCGTTCTTAAGAGTCACTGAATTGTCAGTGGATCCCAATATAGAATGTCCTCTATCATTTTTTTATTACTTTTTTTTTGTTACATGATGTCTAGGTTGATGCCGATTACTCCCTCGAACTTTGAGTCGGATATCATAACTGGAACTAGTTTAAGAACATGTCTCATGAGAAACAAGGGTGACTGACCTTTAAGGAATGACACTCCACTATCAATCTAATGATCATAATGCATTAAGTCCTCAAATTATGTTTTTAAATTATGTTCCAATAGTATTAGTGCTGAATTTATTAGGTTTATCAAGCCCCTTTGGCATATGACTAAAACACTGAATGGTCTTATCTGACTAAAAATTAAAAACAAAGTTATTGACTTTGTTTTTAATAAAAGCGGGGTTCTAGACTCTAAGCATGTCAATCGTGTCGGGTGAGACAGATTCGTGTCAGATTTAAACGGGTTCGTGTCAAAAAATGTTTTAATCATACCCGATTCGTTTATTAATTTGTGTCTAACGAAGCATGTCATATCGGGTTCGTATCGTATATTCATATATAACTAGTATATAAACGAGTCAAATCGTGTATTTTTTTTTGAACGATTTCACTCATACCCGATTTATTTATTAAATGTGTCATGTTGGATCCACTTGTTTATGAAACGAGTGACGTAAAAAACACTCAAACCCTCTAATTTTGTGTCTTGTTCACATCGTATTAACGAGTCATGTCATATTTTAACATCCTGGTTGACTCACTATTTAACAAAAGTAGGATCAATAATTTCATTTTTCTTAAAAAATGACATAATTTAAAAATAAGTTCAAAAATATCATAGTTTATTAATTTTGCAGCATGAGATCTTCTTCAATAGGGCAGTGTTGCCCTTCTCGTATGAGATAATATCAAATTTCGAATATTATTGTATCCATGACATCTTTTGTGTAGATGACCTTAGATTCTCCCAAAGGCTATGGGTTAAAAAAATACTGACATTTGTAATAAATGAGTGGTTATGCCTCCACTGGTAAGTTTGAAACATTAAATAGTCAAAAATTGTTTAATAAATCTTTGGGAAAAAGAAGTTTTTGTACTCGTTCCAATTGAAAAGTTGGCTAAAATCAAGAAATATTATTATTTATGTGCAGTGATATGTGAATAAGATAATATATTTTTACCCTATGGGTAATGAGATATCATCATTGTAATCATGTCATACACTGCATTCAATGAAAAACCTAGCTGTTTTTTGGACACAATATCAGTACCTGGTAGGAGGAGAGGATCTGGATCTTCTGCTGTTAATTGAGGAACAGAAGGGGTATTACTCTTCAAAATAATACTGTTTCGTACTAAAATGACAACATTTTATTAAATAGAACGATGACATTTTGGTGTGAAACAACATCGTTTTGAGGAACAACACCTCTACTGTACAGCAGAGGATCCAGATTCAGGGGGAGAGAGAGAGAGATGTCAAGGAGTAGGGCTCATAGTTTGAGTCAACTTGCTCGAGTTCAGTTCAAATTCGACTCGTTTATAGGTAAAATAGTCGAATTACTCATGTTCGGCTCGTTTTCTAAACGAGCCGAGTTTGAACATTTTTTTAGGCTCATAAAACTCGACTTAATTATCAACCTTATTTGGGAGGAAAGTCGAACTAATAAAGCCGAGGTCACAAATGGAGAGACTCATCCACTAAGATAGAACCGGAGTCAAGAAAACACTCAAAATGGACCAATAAATAAAATACAAATATGGAGAAATGAGAGAGCACGAATGAACATCATACTTTGGAAAACGCTTGACCTTGTGTCCTTTGGCTAAAACAATGGTGGTTATTCACGAAATCTAGTTGAAGTCAAGTTGTATTCCCAAACTATCATGAATAATTAACCTACAATATTTGTACTAGCTTTCAATATTTGTACTAGCTTTCATGATTAGAGAAAGATAACTATTAGATAATGAAATTCTAACGTCTTGATTTTTCGGAGACGTTAACTGATATAAATGCACTCGATTACAAATAAATCTTCGAATAAAGGATCAGAGTTCTAATTATCTTAAAATAAAAATAATCTCCCCAATAAAAAAATGAATATATTCAAATTATATATCACCATAATAAACCCATAAAGTTATAATTTTGTAAGTCTCTCATATCTCCACGTTGGTCCTTTCCTCCGAAATAATTCTGAAAATAATATTAAAAATGAAGAAGTATATAATATTATAGGAAACAATATGATCAACGATAAATAAAAAATAAGAACGATTAAATGCCAAATAATTCAGATGATAATGATCATGAATTACAGAATCAAGAATTACGTTCGACAGGCCACATAGCTCAATTGCTATCAAACATAGCTTCATACTTGGTTCATCTTGATGACATGACAAGTGATATTTACATATGTTAATCCATACTCATACTAACCAATCACACCCCGCAGGGCTGTAATCACAATCGTGCCCTCGCAGGGCCATAATCACATTTTATCAATTATGCCTCAAGTACACTTTGTACATGTACCAATCAATCCCAAAGTATTTAACCCAAAATATAGGTCAACCAATAAAAGTGACACAATTTCATAACAATCAGAATGATCAATAGAAATACAAATTTCAGATAATTAAAGGACACTCTTTGAAAAAAGATTTAAAAAATATAAGCATATTGTATACTATCACGTACCTCAAATCATCAATGACTTCAATTGATATGAAATTCGAAGCACCTTGAGTAAGACACTAAAATTTAGTAACGATCGAAAATAAAATCAATATTCAAAATTTGACCCTAAAATCTCATAATTTTTTTTCCATTTCTATCTCTCCCTCTTCTTTCCTTGCTCTGCGTTTTGCTTACTGGCATCACCTTATTTACAGGGTGCAAATGCTTGGCCTCCAAGCTATTTACGCAAGGCTGAGAGCATGTAATGATGCAAGGCAAATAAAGTCATTGGACAAATGTCCATTCTCTCATGGTTGCCTTTTTTTTTTTTTTGGTTATCTTTCTTTGTTTCTTTAGCTTCGTATCAAAGTCATTTACGTTGGTGAACCCTAACCAGCACTAAAGTTACATATATTAATACTTTGCTCTTTTTTGTTTCACTTGTTATATATCAGCCACAAAACTTAAATATTCATTATACTTTCACCTCTAAACTCCTTACATTTTATACTTAAAATACTTCTAAAATTTTTCTAAAAATTTGGGATCTCACATAAATAGCTCAAACAGTAAATATATTTCTCCTCAAAAGGATCTCAAATGTTCATTCCTTCCCTATATTTTTTTTAAGGGTAATGTTATGGTATTTGGAAACAAAATGGGTATCGTATTAAAACTTATTACTTTTTAAAGTTAAGATACACTTTTTAAAGGTGAAATTACAACTATTTGAAGTAATTTATGATCGATCATGAAATATTGTAATCGATTATGAATATTTCATGATCAGTTATAACTTCACCTTTAACAGGTGTAATCAATTAGATTAATCTGATGCTAAAATAGAATTGTGGGAAACTTTTAAGGGCTTGACTATGATAAAAAAAATAAAATTTTGGTATTATATCAAAATTTATTATATTTGTGGATATTTTATCATTATTGTGAGTGTTTTTGCCAAATGTTATGGTACTCCAAAAATAATAAAAACGGTTACCACGATAGTGGTAAAAAGACCCATAAAAGTGATAATTTTTTTTTGTACCGAAGAAAAGTGATAAAAATAATTACCACACCAGTGGTAAAAATACCCATGAAAGTGATATATTTTTTGGTTGTAAAATGACCCACAAAAATTGTAAAAACACCATTTGAAATAGTAAATTTTGAAAGTATGGTACCAAATTTTTTTGGCAATAACATAGTCAAGTCCCTACTATTTAACATATAATTTAAGAAAAAATATAGTTTTGGTCCCTAAATTATGAGTTTGTGTCAGGTCTCCAATCTTTCAATTGTGTCAATTTAATTCCTCAAGTATTTAATTTACGTCACTTTAGTTTAATCCAAAAATGATAGTTTAAATTGATTAACAGAAATTATTAAGTGTATTTCACTTGACCACACTTGGAGGGTATTTTTTGGAAACATTAAAAATTAAAGGCATACAAATTGTAAATGTGAAAGCCCAAAATGACATACATTACAAATTTGAGAGGCCGAAGTAACCCGTTAAGAGTCTGTTTGGTATGTGGGTTTGGATGAGATTTAAAAAGTGGATTTTGTAAAAATAATCCAATTCACCTTCTAAATCCATGTTTGGTTCAAGACTTGAGGTCAGAGATTTGTAGAGCAAATGAATCCTAACCTGCAATAAATAGTAAGTTAAAATCTATGTATAAGGGTTTGATGAAACCCATCTTTGGAGGGGTGGATTTCAAAAGTGAGAGATGAGATTTGTAAGAAAAAAACTACTTTACTAAAAAATTCATTTTTCTATTCACCTAATAATGAATATTTTAGTTAATTAAGTAATATGATTTGAAATGAATTTATGGATCCCACATGTATTTATGTCACTTACGAAACATAAGATTAAATATATTTTTTTTTGAATCCCATGAACAAATCCTTGGAGTTGGGTTTAGAAATGCTTCATAAATCTAATCCAATCCAATGCTTCATAGATTTTTTTTTTTGGTAAAATCTGTATTAATGACCTAATTATATAAGTAACGATAATTAGGCCATGTTTTATTATTTCCTAATTTGTTTAGGGTTTCCTGCACTATTTATACTCTTATAAGCCTTAGGGCTCATTAGCTTTTGATTATTGAATGCAATTGAGAGAGTTATCTCTTTTCTTTCTAATATTTATAGTATTCTTAAAAATCAACAGATTTATTAAAACTTTTAGGATTAGTATTCTCTTGTGAATCAGCAAGCTTGTAGTAGGAATCTAAATTTATATTTGTGCGCAAATCGTTTCCATTTTCGTTCACTAAACCCTTATTTCTATCCACTTCCTTGCATCAGGTTCCAGTTCAAAAAAAAAACTTCAACTTGGTGGTTGAACTTGCACTATTTACTTTCTTTGAAGAATTAAGTCACACAAGATTCTCAAGGTTTTCAAATGTTTCATCTGGCAAAAGGGTCAGCTGCTAACCTCATCTAAATAGTCGTGGAAAAAATTTGTCAAATAAAGGATGGAGTATAAATTTCTACCTATTACTTGGTCAAATGAGGAATGGAATACAAACTTGTACATATTAAGTTGGGAATCCTCTGATCATGCCAAAATCCAAGTTTACCAACCATATACAAATAGTTGTATGAATCCGGACTTGACCTCAAAAAATGTAACATTAGTAATTATCTTAATCTATGAGTTGACTATTGAATTTTTCGCTAGATCTTTTTAGTTGTGGGTGCATTTGGGATGCATGAATCCCTCTTCTGAACGTTTTTCTCCCAATCTTCTTGCCCACGGGAGAAAGAAGGCGGTTAATACGTTATTTTTGGCAAGGCAAAAATCTCAAAAATAGAAATGGAAGTCTAGCAAGTGTTGGAAAGCTGTAAATTCCAAGCACCTATGTATGTTAAACAATGAGATTACTAATTTGCTAGGTGTGCAACAGTGCAAGACTCAACTACATGCCATGACAACAAAATTGTATTAAAGAGATAATGAAAATTAAATTCTATGATCAACAAGAGGACTGTAAAATACTAAAAGCTTCAGATCTCTGTTCTTCTGTAAGTTCCACTGGAAACTCAATCAAGAACTTGACTACCAAGTTTCCTCTCTTTCCTTGCTCTTTAGGCTTTGGCATTCCTTGTCCTGCTATGATCTTTTCATAGCCAGGGTACAAAATTTCATCCATTGTCAAGCTCATCTTCTCTCCTCCGACCAATGGAATCGAGACGGTGCAACCGGTGAGAGCTTGGACTAGAGGAATTTCAAGTGCCAGTTCTAAATCATCCCCTTCTCTCTTGAACAATGGGTGCCTTTTTTCTACAATCACAAAGGTTATGTCTGCTGGTAAAGTGCCTGGAGTTTCATTTCCCATGCCTTCGAATGTTATTATCGTTCCTGTCGTCCATCCTGGCTTCACTTTGATTGTTAACACTTCCTCTTCTTGTACTATTTGCCTGCACAAAAGAAAAAGCATTGTTAATTGACAAATTAGTCGAATTTTCCAATCATTTAGCTGCATACTTTACATAAATTTCCATTGCCCATGGTTCCCGTTAATCGAAAATACTTGGAGGGATAGATTTGATATAGATATAACTCTTGAACATAATCACAAACTTGATGGTGGGTAAAAATTAGATAGTTCTCTTAACCAATATTTTCTCCAAGGGTAAATTATAGTCTGACCCCTACAACAACTATGATTTTGGTCTCACTTTGTCCCCTCAACCATTCAGTTCCTTACATTATCCCTTCTACTACTTGAATTGAGTTTATACTGTCTCAAAACAAAATGTCTATCATGTTTTGGACATAACAACTTTTAGATGTATATGTTGAAAATAATGGTTTTTGAACAAATATTTTTGAGCAACTTTGAGCTTAAATAAAAGTGGAATTCACACCTCGAAATGGGTGAGACCAAGTTTAAACGTGTTCTCTGTAAGGAGATTAACGTGGTATATTTATTTATTCAAAACCATTAAATATTGAATGAGAAATTATATCTCAACGTGATATACTTGAATGGATGGAAGGAACTAAGTTTAATGAAGTGTAGTGTATAGGGCTTGTCCCACATTGGAAAGAAACCAAAAATTAGTTGACTTAGTGTACTCCTAGTGGCTCATGGGTTGGGCCCCAAAGGGTACAACACTTTTATAAGCGGAACGAACACCTATACAACCTGTTACCACACATACGCGCATTGCCCAATTGCCTCACCACGACCCGGCCGAGCTTGGCCTTGAACCTTGGGTCAAAAAGATATTATCTTTTTAATGAAAGTTTATTTGGTGCGGTACGGGTTGAGGGTCAAACCAAACGAATTCGAACGCGGATCAAACTTAGTCTTCCAACCGAAATTCAAATTTATATCTGTCTTCCAGCCGATGCCGATTTTGGAGAGATGTTCACTCTAGAGGTGTCTTTTCATATGTTACTGTTCGTTTAACAGTGTGTCTGTTCAACGAATAGTGGCATCTCATGCCACTTTAGGCTGAACAAACACTAAGTGTCTATAAAAAGACTATCTTACAACAATTTTCAAATACAAAAAAAAAAATAGAAAGTTTATACATACTGATGCATCTGTTCTCTCTCTTTCTGTATTACATTTTATGTTCGGTTTAAGTAAAAAACACAAATCGTGTTCGTTGGTCTTTGGAGATTGAAATGTCACTTCTGCAAAGGCAAAATTCATTCGACCTTCAGAGACAGTTGTTCATCAACTTTCAGCACCAAGAGAGAGCAAATTAATTTGTCTAAAGGAAACTATGATTATACAAGACTCGGATTCTTATTTATGATATTATTATTGTTGTTGTTCTGAGTCTCTGTAAGTGCATTTCTGTTTTTGTTTAAACATTTTGTTTTATTTATTAGTTTGCATATGACAATATACTTAGTTATTTTAGATTTGCTACAGTAATTAGTTTTCAAGTATGATTATATTTTAAGTAACAATATATTAAAATGAATGTTTTTAATGCCTAGGAATTAGAACAATTTGAAATTAACAATCATAGTTACAGTCGAAACATGAGAAATGTTATAGTTGGGGTGGCATATGAAACTAATAACTATAATTGTATAGGCAACGTGGTGATAGTTGAAGTGATGGTGTGAGATAGGAGGCACAGTTGATCGAAGGGGGTCAAAGTATAGTTTACCCTTTCTCCAATTCAGCTTTTAATCTGATTGTTTCCTATTTTTTTTTTAAAATTTTATTATCAGATTGATGAATTATCTATTTTGGCTAATTATTTCTTAGCATTAATTTCTTTCAAGGATTACTAGATAACAGATGAATTGATTTGTTTCAAAGAAAAAGTTAAAAGGGGTAAGTACCCGTCATTTGTAACAACATCCCTTATGATATTGATCTTCTTGATGCATCCATAGCACAACTCCTCTAGTGTGCATTCAAGCTTCATCTCAATAGCAGGAGGTTTAATAAGCCCATTTGAGTTGGAATACATGATGGTTGTGGAGCTCCTCCTGCTGGCACTTCTAGAGAGAGAGCCATTGAAGGTTGTTGCATCGACACTGCTTCTCCGGCTCGCGTTTCTCAAGAGATTGGCTGCACCTGTGGGTGTCGAGGCTCGATTCCTCCGGCTTCCGCTTCTAGACACCGAAGGGCTTGAGAGAGAAGAATGTTGGGAGGAAATGTAATTATCAACACTTCGACGCTTGAAGCCACCTCTAGGGGATATAGGATCACCACCACGATCTCCTTCGCCATTCTCGTCATGATTTCTATCGTTAAAAGCCTGAAAATGAGATTACAGTAATATTATTAGATAAATACCAAAGCTATACTTCTCTCAAACAGTTTAAGCTTTTAGAATTTCAACAAACATGAGGGTATGTGCATTTGACTTGCACGCCTGCATGAAATATATGTGCAACATGTGATTGGCTCGAGTGAATATTTTATCATATAAATGTCATAAGAATATTTTCGACGTAACAAGTCTAAATCAAAATATATGTATGAGATTAAGTTTGGCTCGATTATTCCTTGATTAGATCAAAGAATATTACAACCTTGGTTTGTATATTTGTATAACGACTAATGTACCTTGTAGGCTTCGTCAATTTGCTTATCTTCAATTTCTGCTTTCTTAAGAGATGAATTCTTGTCTGGATAGCATTTTGAAACTAAAGATTTGTATGCTTTACAGACTGCTCCAAGGCCAAGAATGCTATGGAATTCCTGCGACGATGACCGTGGATGATCTGCCATTGTGTGTGTGTGAGAGAGAGAGAGAGATAGAGGTCATCCACTATATCCACAGGAACGAATGGCTAGCCAAATATAGAGCGTTTTGCGAGGCCTTTTATTAGCAGAATCAGTTAAAGGAGATGAAGAGGCCCTTCTGTTTGTTACAGTCTTCAATCTGTGAAACCATATGGTTTTCAAAACGAAAACGAGGAACGCTAATGGATTGACCATAAATCTCTAATATTTGTTAGGACCCGCAAACAATCTAATGATTGTGATGAATTAGATTAACAAATTAAGTCTATATAGTATTTTCCTTTCAAAATGTGCAGCTCTAAAATATGTCCATTAGACCAACTCTTTTCTCTCTTTACAACTTTTTTTTTTAATCATTGCAAATTTAATTATATTTTCTTATGGTTTAATGCCCCTAAGAAAATTTTGGTACTATACCAAAGATAATTTGTAACCATAAGTTTTGATTTGATCCATTTGTAACCAAGCAAGGTTAAATACTAAAATAAGATGATTTTATATATGTCCCGTATTTATTGAACTAAAAGTGAATGTATCGTGTTAAAAAATAATTTATTAGTATCATATAGTTGGATCCTATATAGAGAAGTCGGATGGCCTTCTTAAAATGCCCTACCACACGGTCTAAAGATAAATATCATGCTACAAAGATTCGGTCACATCATCATCTAATTGGAATCTTAAACAAATAATGTGAATACCATGCCAAATCTTACAACCTCATACTGCCTATTCTATTCTTCATCTGTAGCATAGGTTGGCACACTAACCATTTGGGCTAGTCGATTTTCAATTGATTAAGAATGTCATTTAAATTTATATGCATATTTTACGATTACCTGTGGATTTGGACTCAGAGTGATACCAAAAAATAATCCATTTAAATGATATGCCATTAGTTCGAGTGCAGGAACTAATCTCTCTAAATGGTAACGATAATTTTTTTATTACTAGCTACCACTGTATATACAACAACTACTCCTCTGTTTACATAGGAACCATCCTCTTTTTGGGTCCTCTGTTAAAATGTGATGAGATTAGTCATCCAACAAGGAGTTCATGCTACCTTTTGGATTATAATTTTATCCAAGTAAATTTAAGTAGAATTCATTGTATATAAGTGAGAATCATACTCATTAATGGTGGATCAGCCAAGGAGGAAAATGAACAAAAAAAAATATTACATAAAATTTAGGTCTTTTTTTTTGGTTCAAAGGTTAGGGGTATCCAGACCAACTTACGTGCACTTTCACTAATTTCCTTCCCAGTTCGATCAAAGGCAGGTCATCCACGCGCGGGATTAAGCTATTAATGAGGGATAAATTCCTCATAGCCTGACATCAAGAACTTGTTAAGATTTAAACTCAAGACGTCTAGGTTTACAGTTCATCTCTGTTATCATTTGAGATACTCGTGAGGTTAAATCTACATCATTTTCATGTGAAGGGATTCTTTTCATTCCTTTCAGTTTAGTGCTCTTAATCATCTTGCAACTAATGGAATCATAAAGAATTTTAATGCTCCAAATCATCTTGCAACAAAATGGAGTCGTAAAGAAAAAACTGATGGGATCATGTGAAAGCTTTAATGCCAAACAGACTGAGCCTGTTAAAAAAGGTCATTTCATGACCTTAATTGACAGACAATGATGCTTTTCATGGGGACCAAACTAACAGAAAGTGACTCCCATACACTCTACTTCTCAATGCAAAAAGCATAGAGAGTTGGTGGAAGGTTTTAAGTTGATTTGGACATCAAACGGTATGCCAATTTGATCATGTCTAAGACGTAATTTTCAGAAATATATGTAGAGAGAGAGAGAGAGGAAAACTGATAAAAAGGGGTTTTTTAAGGTACTTATATACAAAGAGTTTCTCTAGTGATATTGTAGCAGAAGGTTTCACTATCACAATTAAAACCAGGGTTATGCCTGAAACGACAATGGAAAGAGAGAATATAAAGTCAAAGTTTGACCTCGAAAGCATTGGACCCTAAATTTAGGTGATAGACCAGCATGATTGCTACAAAAACTGGTAAGATGCATTTGATGAAACTCATGCAGGTAGAGGTAGCTAGGTTCCTTTGGATTAAGGAGAGAGCCCATGATGTAGAGGGAACGAAGCCTGAATTTGCTTTCTATTTTGAGATGCTAATGGTACTGTTAGACTTGAGATTCCAATGTTTCACAGCATCAATGGCCAAGATATTAGGCATAATGAACTTCATAAATTCAATCAATTCAACATCTTTTTCTTTCTTATTCTTCGAAAATCGTCTTAAACATGTGTTTTTTAAATTCATGACTACAATGCAAATTTCTTTTGCACGTAATAATCTGCTACTCATGTGGATTGGAGATAGGCGTTAAAACCTCTTAATTGTTTAACGAATAAAATTATGGGTTTAACCCAAGGTACTTAGTTTAAAGAGATATAACAAGTAACAACTTTTGCTTAACCTTTTGACCAGTCTGGGTCCATCATAATTTCAGCCTTGCCTAAGGCTTGCAAAAGAGTTCACCCCTCTAAACAAATTAATAGCCATCCTATCAATCGTTATCTTTAGTTAGTGCCCCCATTTATTACTTGGCAAGCTAAAAGATAGCATGAATAAAGTACTTTACTTCAACTGGAAATTATGAATCAAAACAGCCATTAAGGTCATGTTTGGATGATACTTAGAAGGAGCTAGGATTGGTTTGCATTTTTGTAGCTCTTCAAATCCCACTCCAATGGATTTGTACATAGGATTCACATGCTCTTCCCCATCCCATTCCCATCTCATGTTTGGCATATGAACTAGTTTTTTCGCCTACGAATCCAGGCTGACTACTCTTGAACCCACTCCCTCCCCCCTTCTGGGTTTCATGAAACCTAGATATGTGGGCCTATTGGAACTATTGAAGCCGGACCAGGATAAAGGTAGACTTGAAATCAAGGGTCTTTTAGAGATGTCAATCAAACAAAAAAAAAGTCAATGGATTAGAGTATTTATTTTTAAATCCAACTATTTTATCCAAGCCAAATCCATGAAACAAACAGAACCTAAGGCGTGATGGCACAAACAATAAGGAATAAGATTTCGTTCTATTTCACTATCTGTCCTTTGCTACTTGAATTTGGTGGGTATCAAATCCTAATCACTTGTCACATCATTAAATAAGAATATAAATGAAATTTTTAATTTTCTCTGTAGTAAATTCACAAGAAAGAGTACAGATATTAACTTAATTAATTTATTGACCAAAATGGTTATGGTTGATTGTGACTATAAATTAGATTAATTGTCAATCGAACACAAACAATAGATTATTTGAGCAATTTAAATCAATAAATTTAGTTCAAATAACTTATATTTCTTGCTTTTGTATGATCTTGTTCTTTTCTCATAATGAATAGTACTATTGGGACTTAATTATTCCGAGCATTACTTTTTTAATCTCTCTCACATGTACAATGTATATATATAAGTGCCTCTCTTCTAGTTCCTAGAGGAATGTCCAATGCCCTTTGGTTCCCGGACAATAGGTACTCAGTGGGTTAATCCCTATCGTTAATCTATCATTTTCTCAACATTCTGCTTCCCTAATGCTCCATATTCCTAAAAAACATAGGTCCATGCATGTAGTGAATAGACAACTTTGCCTTATACTATTTTATAGGCCGTATGTACATGTTTTTTTTTCTCGGAAAGTAAGTAATTTTTTTGGTCGAAAAGGAGGAACATAGACCTACAACAGATATACCACGGAAGCTTAACCACTAATTACAAGCAGAAGACCAAAGGCAAAAGAAGAGTCTAAAATGCTATACTTAATTAGGACTGATAATTAATTTGTTATATTTGCATGTTATTGATTGTTTTCTCACACCTCAACTTCCCCTATGCTCCATATTCTTTGGAGGAGATGGCCGTGTATGCAGTGAAAATCCAAATTTGCCTTGTACAGACTTTATTTGCATTAAAACGATGGGTAGAGGCTTTAGGTTTTGATTCAGTTACATGGCAAGCTTCTTTGCGAGGTTGACATGCGTAGACTCTAGAGTCTAGACACACTATAATGAGAAAAGTCATTAAAATCATTCTCATTCTCATATCATAATGAGAATGATATGCATCATTCTTGGGTGAAAACCATAAACCCCAATTGGCTTCTGATCACTGCCAAAGAAATGAAAGTGTCAAACATGATGAATCATCAAGCCAAAGCACTAGTGTTGGTGGTGTTTGTCTTGGTTCTGTCTGGAACATTTCAGTGTTGTTCTTCATATGCTTATGAGCCTCATGACAGCAAGAAGACGCAGACTCTATCTCCAAATCAATTGGGGTCCTCCGTTTTTCATCTCAGTGGGAGTGTTCATCAAGGGTAAGTTGTAGTGTTTTATCTTCTCGATTTATCTCATTATTAGGCATTGTTTACTTGAGTTTCCGTTGGTTTTTCTTTCTTCTTTTTATTCCTTATCATTGGTTTTCATTTTTCTTTCTCTTGTTATGTACTTGTAACCAGGTGTTATCCTTGAACTGTTTTCCTCATAAGTTTTCTTGTAGGGCCATTTAGTTGATTTTCTTTAATTTTCAGTATGATTTGTATTTTTTTTAATTTCTTAGAAAATTCTTATGTCTCACTTCCATCATTGAATAGTTTCCTAAGATTTTCCCTGTTCTATTCATGTCTCTGTCGCTTATTACCATGCCCCCACCCCCACCTCTCTCTCTCTCTCTCTCTCTCTCTCTCACACACACACACACACACACACACACACACCTATTTGTAATCCTCCAAATTTCCATTGTTACTTCTTGTGATCATTCATGGTATTTCCATTAAAATTCTACTGTGACAAGCTGATATATCAGTACTTCTCTTCAACATGTACAGATCCTACACTGTCAACATGGAGATAGGAAACCGACCCATGCCCTACACTCTGGATATGGACACTGGCAGCTATGTCACTTGGATCCAATGTGATGCACCATGTATCAATTGTCATCAGGTAATTACCAATCATTCAATTCCATTTTACGAAAAGTTTCAAACAGTCATAAATTCCTTCATGCTTGTATGTGTGCTGTGCAGGCTCCTCATAGACCATACAAGCCCCCCAGGATTGATGCTGCCTTGTGTAAGGACCACATGTGTGATTTTGTGGATCATCCTGCAAACTATCCATGTAGGCACCCTAATGATCGATGCCACTATGAGGTTCAATATGCCGATGGAGCTTCATCTATTGGCTTGCTGGTCAGAGACTCCTTTCCACTCCATCTCACCACTGGTTTCTCCAAACCCAATCTCATATTCGGGTTGGTAACTTCATCTTTGCCCTGGATTTAATTGAATAGTGTTCTAAACTTGAAAATGAAATTACTTGATGTTGTGACTTTCTAAGAGAATTGCTCAAACTCGCCTGATCCACAAAGACAAACATACATCACGGCCACAACCAAGAGACTAGACATTCAATAAGAACAAAAGACACCCAAGAATGTGGTTGTTTGCCTTTCAGGGATTTCATGTTTTCTGATTCTCTTATCTGCAGGTGTGGATTTGATCAAAGAGTTCCACCTTCAACCTTGCCTAATGTTGATGGCATCCTTGGCCTTGGCCGTTCGCCACTGACCATTGCATCACAGCTACGAGCTCAGGGTCTAATCCAAAATGTCTTTGGCCATTGTTTAGGCAGCCAAGATGGGTATCTTTTCTTCGGAGCTCATTCCCCTTCTCCAGGAACTGTGTGGATGCAAATGGCAGGGCATCACAGGTCACTTTGCAACACCCTTCACCTCTTTTCTCCATCTCCTTTATTTTGCTTCTACTGATGCATTGTAGTTAACCCACAAAATCTGTACTTATCCTTTGTTTCAGGGACTACTACTCGCCGGGGCATGGAGATATCCTCTTTGATGGGAAGGTCACTCCTCTAAAACAGCTTGACGTCGTTTTTGACTCCGGGAGTACCTACACCATTTTTACTCCCCATGCTTATACAGCTACACTTGCTCTGGTGAGAATCAAACTCATAATTAGTACTGTTATGACATGAAAGAGTGAGGCGGGGTGATTCTCTCTATGCCTAGGCTAGCATTTTCAGTCATAACATAACCAAAAACATTTTGCAGTGCTTCCCCTATACGTAGGTCTATTTCCATATCCAAAACTATTTCTTAATTCTTGTTTCAGGTGAGGAATAGTTTAAGGGGAACTCCACCGAGAGAGATTAATAATGACACATATCTCCCAGTCTGCTGGAAAGGCCCAAAACGCTACAGAGTTGTTGGTGAAGTCGGGAACTACTTCAAGCATATGGCACTCCTCTTTTCAAGAACCAACAATGCTCAGCTTCAATTGCCCCCAGAAGCTTATCTTATCATCTCAGTGAGCAACCTAGCTAGCAGCTTTTTCTGTGCTTATTAAACAACAGATAAAAATATATATATATATATACATCTTGATAGTGAACATGCTCTTAATTCTATTTCAGCCATCGGGCAATGTATGCTTCGGCATTTTCAATGGTGCTCATTCAGGACTCGAAAACTTGAATCTAATTGGAGGTAAGATATGTACAAGTTAGAAGAAGAAAACCAACATGCTGAAATTTTTTTTTTAATTCTTTTTTTGGGTCTTGTGTCCTCACTTTCTATTCGCAGACATTTCTTTGCAAGATAAGTTGGTGATTTATGACAATGAGAGAGAGCTAATTGGATGGGTTCCTTCAAACTGCAATGCCAGGTCTTGAACTCTTTTCCTTGTCACTATTTTTGTCCTTTTTTTGTGTGTGTGTGTTTGATAATGCTTTGTTCATTCTAACTGAATTATTGTTTACCTGCAGGGTGGCTCTGGCTCATCATCCCAACTCGAGCAGCACTTTGCAAGCTGAATCTCCTGCAACTTAATCTTCCTTTGAAGCCCTATATACCAATAAACCGGTTGGAAAATTAAGGTCCAAAAAATTTGAGGAGCAGATAGCTGCATGCTATTGTAAATTCAGTTTGCAATAGCAAAACTGAAATGAAACATATCATTTGTTCAGTTAAAGTACTATAGTATGCTTTATGAAATGAAACATATTAATCATATTCGAATGGTTATATCAACGTAGTGACAATTTCTTGTTATTCGAATGGTTATATCAAGGCATGAATGAATTTTTATAGTTGCCTTACAACAACCTTATGTCAAAGTTAGGCTTAGTTCATCGTAAGTGGACCTAGCTTAAATTAATCAAAGTTATCCCACCCTTTGTTTTTTTTTCTTTTTTAACTTCTCCCGGTCCAATAATAAGAGGAAATATACATTAAAAAATAATTTTGTACATTTCACTTTATTTTTCCCATGTTGATGCTTTCCCCCATCTTTCAAGTCATCACTAGAAATGTTCCTAATTCTTAATTGAATTAGAGATGACCATCTGATTGATCATGTGGATATTGAAGTTATTTCGGAATATTTCAAATGAACTTAATTAAGACTATTGTAGGATTGCTGAACCAGTTGAGCATGGGGATGAATCGGAATAATTTGCAGTCCTACCAGTGTGAAATCATCTAAAGCATCGAGTGACTTATTTGTCATCTGAACTTACTAACAGTTTATGGAGTAACCTTTCAATTAAAGTGAAACTTATTCCTCTTTTATGTCCCTTTCGCTTCCACAGACAAGACCCTCAATTGGTTTAGTATTCATATACGTACTGTTGTAATGTACAAGCAATTGCTAGGCACCTTGCTCTCTTTGTTTTCTCTATTTTTTTCATTTCTCTTTCTCCTTTTCCTGGTGAGGGACTGTACTAGTAGGCTTTTCTGGGTGGTAGTCTGAGAGAGATTCGAACCTATTCCAACATTCTATGTAACAGAATCATTGAATTAAGTTCATAGTAATCCAAGTATACTGCAAATTGGATTACCAATCCTTCAGAACACATGTAACCTCCAAAATTTCACATTCACCTCTGAAACATCAAACATCCCAGATTACGTGGTTCAGTTCAAAAGCCTCCAAGACATGCACAACATCACCATCACAAAGGCAAATTTATAATGTTATAAAATGGAAAGCCTCAAATATCGAAATTATCAGACAAATGCATTCATACACGCTTGATACACAACAAAGCAAACCAGTGGCATGTCATACACGCTGAATTTAAAAAAAAAAAAATATATTATTTATGTGTATTTAAAATTATTATAAATATATTTAATTGTGTCTACTCTATTATTTTTTATTCTATCAATTAGTATAGTCATATAACTAAATAATTATGAACTTTTGGGCATACTTTGAACACTTTATGGATATATCTAGATAAATTTTTGACATGTCAGACTCATTTTTAAAGTTATAGATATTATAAAAACTAAGTTAAATAACATAATGAGTAATCAATGTGTAACGCCCCGTTTTCGGGACGCATTACTTGATTAAATTAATCAATTACAATAAACCACAAATATTTCTGAATACAGGGACAAAACTCTAATTGTCTTAATAATTTTACAATCACAATTTTGATATCTAAATACCAATAAAAATTAAAAATTATATCAAGATTCGTCTATCTGCGATTCCTCAAATATCAACTTTGGTCATTCCCTCCGAGATTATACTAAAAAAAATATTAAAAGCGGGGAAATATACAATATGACTAGAAACAATATGCTTAACGAGAAAAATATGAATAACCAAATACCAAATAATTTAGATGATAAAAATCATGGATAATGAAATCAAGAATCACATTGAACAGGCCACGTAGCTCAACTACTATCAAATATAGTTTCATACTCGGTTCTTCTTGATAACATGACAAATGACACTTGGACATATAAATTCATACTCATAATAACTAATCACACCCCGCAGGGTCATAATCACATTTTACCAATTATGCCCCAAGTACACTTTGTACATGTACTAATTAATCCCAAAGTATTTAGCCCAACGTACAGGTCAACCAATAAAATTGACAGAATTTCGCATCAATTAAAATAATCAATAAGAATACAAATTTCAGATAATCAAATAATACTATTTGCAAAGAGATTTAAAAGACAGAACCATATTGTATCACGTACCTCAAAATCATTAATAACTTCAATAGATAAGAAATTCGAAGTATCCCGAACAAGACACTTCAATTTGGTAACGATCGAAAATAAAATCATTATTTAATTTGATCCCAAAATTTCATAAGTTTCTCTCTTTTCATCTTTTTCTCTCTTTCTCTTACTTCCTCCCTCTCTTTTTTCTATTTTTTTTTCCCTCCTACTTGCTCATTGTCTGAAAGGCTATTTATAGCCAACATGTTGCTTGGCTTCCAAGGCTTTGACGTCGACCCATGTAAGGATGCTTACATAGTTATGCCTACATCATGGACACTTGTCCATGCCATTTGACATATATATTTCATCTCCAGGCACACATCACCTCATATATATTTACATACATGTTACACATATATTATGCATTTAGTATATAATTCAAACACTATGTTATTTTTATTTTAATATAAAATATGATTTATATCATAGTCATTTAACTCGTTTTTACGCCAATAATTCATATTTGATGTCCATTTATTATTTGAAATTTAAAAATAACTCTTAATTGTATAGAATAATAATTAGTGACCTAATTAGCGTGTTAATGACAAATTGTTATACGAGCCGTCACACAATTGCAAATAACTTGATTGGTTATATAAAAAAAAGATTATAGTATTTTATTTGAAGATAGTTTCATTTGTTGTGAAGGGTTATAATTAGTTTCTTTTTTTATTTTTATATATATACACTATATTTATTGACGTTTGATAATTTTTTGTATTTTGTGAATCTTTAAGTATCAAATATAATACCGTAAATTTAAATATATTATTTTATTTTTATTGATTGAAAAAAAAATTTAAAATTTTTTGAGTAAAGTGTCCACCCCGATACACTCAAAAAATTTAAATTTACATATTTTTTTTGTAGTCTTCTAACATATTGTTCGTAATAGTAGTGACAAGCAAAATTTGAATAGCTTTTCCTCTTTTTCATACCTTGTTGTCCCTCTCTTCATCACTTTCCCACTCTTTCTCTCTTTCTCTGTCTTACCATTTTCCTACTCTCGTACTAAAAGACATGTTCTTGATTCACTAGTAATCAATCTTGTGTAAGAAGCCAAAAAACCCACCGAAAGTGGACAAACTCACACCCTAGCTTCTCCAAGCATCTAGTGAAAAGACAATCTGACCCATGGAAAAATGTCACTTCCATTTCAAAAGTGAAGGGTTGTCCTAAAGCTTTGGATGCCATACCTCACACAGAAATCCATGTACGTACACAGCAAGGTGGGTGTGGACTCTCTGTATATTTATATCAGTCAAGTCAATAGACTTGATCCCAATCTCTCACATATACATAGCATTTTTAGGTGCAAAACTTGAAGCCCATTTGAGTTCTGATCATTACCTACCCAATGAAAGGTTCAAGCATTAATGGGAAACCAGTAATGATGGTGTTTTTTGTTATGGTTTTCTCTACAGCATTTCAATTCTGCTCCTCGAGTACTAATCAGTTTCCAGATAGCATGATGGTACAGACAAAACCACACAATCCATACGGATCCTCAGTGTTCTTTGATGTTAGTGGTAGTGTTTCTGATGGGTATGCATTTCCTATCTTTCTATTCTGATTTTGCATTTGGTAGTATTCATGGTGTTTAATATCTTTGGACTGTTCTTACAGTTTCCTTTTAATCTCTCATTCACAAGGCTGGGGGTGTCAACTGATGAACCAAGTCATGTGTTCAGATGGTTGTATTTTGGGTTCATGTTAAATATTCGAGTTAGATTTTTGGTACTGATCCAACTTGTTTACTAATTTTGTTGTGTTCGGACGACAACCATAATTGAAAACCAAATGAAAAAATCAATTTTTTTTTTTTTTTTCAAAGCCACCCAGTATGGGTGGGGGGTTTGGCAGACCCCTACCTGTATATATAACTAAAAGGGGAAAAGTACAAGGGAGGAGGACAAAGAGTCAAACCTCCAGAAGTACAAAGTGGGAGGATCAAAGCAACAAAGTGGAGACTCCCCACAGAACAAAATAACTGAAAACATAAATGAAAATAAAATTCACCGACGAACGTGAGGAGTCTGTCGAGCATCCAAGGCGAGGATGCCAGCAATCCCAGAAAGAAGGGATGACGAATCAAGAAATCGTTGATTGAGCTGCTGAGAACAAGCCCAATTAGCCATGAAGTCAGCTGCCTGATTCGCCTCCCGCAGGACGTGGCAGACGCGAGCCGAGAGAGAAGTACACAGAAGCCGAATCCGAGCAAGCAGGTAAGCATAAACCCAGCATCCAGTACCCTAAGAATAAACCCAAGAGAGAAGTACATTAATTGTATAAGAATTCATGTAATACATAATGAATAATAAAAATCAGGTTATTCGTGTTTCATCTGACTTGCTTATTATCCGTGTCACTGCTCGTGTTATTTTCGTGTCATATATATTGTGTTAACATGTCATATTACCATCCCACAAAAGAGTACTGCTTGTGGTTGATACATTCATGTGATTTTAATGGAACACTGTTTGTTTCAGTTTGAAAAGCAGTGTTTTATTTGTATGTTACATATGTGCAGATTCTACTCGGTTACCCTGGAGGTAGGGAGCTCACCAAAGCCCTATACTTTTGATATTGACACTGGCAGTGATCTTACTTGGGTAGAATGTGATGCACCTTGTCTCAGTTGTTACCCGGTAAATTTTCATTTCTTTCTAAGAAGGCCGTTAAAAATTTTCACTTTTCCCCAATCCTCACCTGTTTCTATCCCGTGTGCATGAGAAAGACCATAGTTTTTATTTCCATTACGGAGCGCTATTGTGATACTTGATTTTGAGTGGCAAAAAAAAGATTACAAAAAGGTGACTATTAGCGACGAAATTATAGTTTCGTTACTATAAACTCATCTTGGCTCAATTTTTTTGGCGGGAAGTGATTTTTTGTGACGAAAATTGAACTTTTGTCGAAATTTTTCGTCGTTAAAAAGATGTTTTCTTGAAGTGCCTTGATCTATGATTGTGTGCAGGCTCCTCACGAGCCATACAAGCCCCCCAGCATGGAAACTAATATCCTGTGTAAGAGCCCTTGTTGTGAATTTGTCCAAAAACCTCCAAACCACCCGTGCAGCGACGCGAATGATCGGTGCCACTATATGGTTGAATATGCTGATCAAGGTTCATCCATTGGCATGCTGGTCAGGGACTCCTTTCCTCTCCATTTCGACAGTGGTCTCTCCACACCCTCTCTCACCTTCGGGTCGGTAACTTTCCCCTTTCCCTTTAGTTGAAAGAAAAATGCTATACTTAATAAAAATTTTATCGAAAACTTTCGATACCAAATTTCACTAGTTATTCAAAGTTTTAGTAAACGCAATTTTCTTCTATCTGAAAAAAAAACGCTACACTTACCAAAAATGTCAGGAAATTTTCTATACCAAATCAATGTAGGTGGTCGGAATTTATGGTCATTTTCCAGTATATAATCATGGTTTTTTTCAATTCTTCTGTCATATGCAGGTGTGGGTTCGATCAAAAATATCCTCCTTCGACGAAGCCTCCTCACGTAGATGGAGTCCTAGGCCTTGCCAATGGCAAACTGGGTTTTGTATCTCAACTAAGAGCTCAGGGTCTAGTTCAGAATGTATTTGGCCATTGTTTTGGCAGTCTGGGAGATGGGTATCTCTTCTTTGGAGCTGATATATCTCCTTCTCCAGGAACGGTGTGGATGCCAATGGCAAAGCCAAGTGAATCAGAGTATAGCAACCTTAATCTCCAACCACCACCAGCCCCCCCCCCCCCCCCCCCCAAAAAAAAAAAAAAAAAACCCCCACCCCTAAAAAAACCAAAAAAGATTCTCCCTCATGATTTGTTTCAGGTAGGGCTGGCTGCAAATGAACACGGATCTAGTTCATGAATAACCTGGGATTTGCTCGAATAAAAACTCATTCATGTTCGTTTATTTGTCAAACGAACTGAAAAGCTCAACTTTTATGCTCACTTAAGAAGCAAGTCAAACGGCCGAGCAATGACTTATTCAATCGTTAGGCTTGTAAACACACACAAAATATAAACTAGAAGAGCATGAACAAGATGTTTGAAACTTCTCAAACTGATCGCGAACACTCTTTGCTAACATTAAACATGCCGAGCTCAAGCAGTGCGGTGCTCGGCTCGGTGTGGTTCGGCTCGGTGTGGTTGAATTCATTTGAACCCTATATAGTTTCAAGATCACCTTCTTATGGATTCTCACTTGTGATTTGTTTCAGGCACTACTACTCACCTGGGCAAGCAGATCTCCTTTTTGACGGGGAGCTTACTTCTGTAGAAAAACTTGACATTTTTTTGGACACAGGAAGTACCTATACCTACTTCACTGTCCAAGCTTATGCAGCTGCACTTTCTCTCGTAAGATATGAAGCAAAGAAACATTGGGTCTCTATAATTAAAGTATCATTTCGTAATCTTTTTAAGTAATTTTTTAAACAAAAATATAATAATTTCATAGGAAAACAAATACATATTTGATTATTATTTGACATTGATCCCTTAAGTGCGTTATTAGCTCGATAAGGTAGGCTGCTTCCCCTTCTCTCCATTGAGGATTGGTTCAAGCTTCTTTCTTTTTCAATATGTAGACATATTCTGTTCAAGACATGAGGGACGTTTAATTTGAGGTGGTAGAAAATAAATTTAAACAGTTCAATAGAGACTAGTATCACAGTTGATCAGGAAAGTACAATTTGCTTACACATTCATATATGTGCGTGTGTTTGTGTGCGCGCGTGTATATGCATTACTATGTGTGTGTATACAATTAACCTTATAAGGAAAGAATCAAACCCGAACACAGAAAATCACAGAAAAAAATGCGAAAGAATCGGTACCAAGGCTATTTGCACACAGAACTAACAGTTAATTATATTCTTGTTTCAGGTGAAGAAAAATTTGAAGGAAACGCCCCTAATATCAGTGAGTGACACATTCCTCCCAGTCTGCTGGAAAGGCCCAAATCCCTTCAACTCCATTGATGATGTAAATAACTACTTCAAGCCCTTTGCACTCATCTTCTCAAAGTTCAACAACGTCCAGCTCCACTTACCACCACAAGCTTATCTGATCATCTCAGTGAGCAACTCTATAAAACCCCTTTTCTTTCTTCCTTTTCTTTTTCGGTTCGGATCAATGCTTGTTAAATATGAAAGAAAGCTTGTTTAATTAGATGATATTTAACACGCTCTTCATTTTTAGGAATTAGGTAACGTGTGCTTGGGGATCTTTAATGGCAATGAAGCAGGACTGGAAAGCTTGAATATAATTGGAGGTAAAGATGTACTTCTGAATAAGTGAAATTGAAAAAAAAAAATTACATGATTAGAGGTGCAAATGAACCGAACTGAACTGAACCGAGCACCAGATTTCTTGGCCTCATGATTCTGGCTCAGCTCAGCTTGTGCACAAAGAATGTTGAAGATCACGATAGAGTTGCCACGAGCTTTAAACATCTTGTCAAGCTTAGCACGTTAATTTTTTGTTCCAAACTAAACTAAGGTTCAACTTATTTGATTAAATGAGCAAATTCAAGGTTGTATTAAATCTTAAACTCAATTTCAAGGTCAAACTCGACTCATATATACAAGTATGCGTGTTAAGGGCATAACGAACAAAAGCAATTATTAATCAGTCTTAGCTTGTTTATTAAATGAGTTTTAGAATTGAGTTCAAGCTTGATTCTTTAATGAACGAGCTTTTATTCTAGTTGATCTCTAGCTATTCATTCAACTCGGACATTAATTAGCAGCCCCTAAACATGATTACTGGAAATTTTGTCTATAGAAACTAATCCACATTTTTGTTTTGTTACATGTTTTTTCTGCTATTCATAGACATTTCTTTGCAAGACATGTTGGTGATTTATGACAATGAAAGAGAGCTGATAGGATGGGCTACTTCAAACTGCAGTGCCAAGTTTTGATCCTTTCTTCTTCTAATTCTTTTTCCTTTTATGTGATTATGCTTATGGCATTCTTAACTATATTGTTTTTTCTCCTTTTTATTATCAGGGTGGACATTCATGATTATAGCAAAGGTCTTCCTCTCAACACCTAATATGGCGGATTTCGTAATGACAAGAGTCTCGTGCACTAGATTATTTATTTTTAAATGTTTATGCTTATCCACCACTTGTGGTGCATATCTTAATAAATTCAACTACAAATGTATGATAACCACTTCTTCAAAGGATTAAAATATATTGGGAGAATTACACTCAGACCCACTGAGGTTTGTTACTTAATTTCTTAGATCTCCCAACATTTAAAATATTACACACAGACCCCCTAAAGTTTGTACGCGTGTAACACTTAGACTCCTGCTGTAAATATATCTGTTAATAAATTATACTTAGACCCCCTGAAGTTTGTAAATATATAATACTTACACCCTTTAAGTTTAAAATATTATACTTAGACAAAAAATACTTCAATCAAATATAGAATATCAAATAATTTAAATTTTACAACCAAAATTCAAGTTCTATTGTATCATTTATTGAAATAAAATTAAAATAAAAAATTTATTTTTTTCTTAAAAAATCGTAATTAGTATACAATTATACTATCTATTGGAATAAAACTAAAAAATAAACAAGGGGTCTAAGTCATTTATAATAGAACATAAATTTTACATTCAAAATTCATGTTCTATTATGTCATTTATTAAAATAAAATCAAAAATAAAAGTTTAATTTTTTTTAAAAAATATCATAGTTAGTATATAATTATACTATCTATTAGAATAAAACTAAAAAATTAAACAATGAGTCAAACTGTAATGAACACAATATATTTTAACTTTAATTGGGGTAGTTTGGTATTTTAATTTGGTCATTTAAACGACCAAATTAAATTCCAATAGACAATATAATTGTATACTAATTACGATTTTTTAAGAAAAAATTTGAATTTGAATTTTTATTTTTGATTTTATTTCAAAAAATGATACGATAGAACATGAATTTTGGTTGTAAAATTTAAAATATTTGATATTTTATTTTTAATTGGAGTATTTTTTGTTTAAGTATAATATTTTAAACTTAAGAGGTCTAAATATTATATACCTACAAACTTCAGGGGGTCTAAGTATAATTTATTAATAGATATATTTACAGCAGTGGTCTAAGTGTTACGCGTGCACAAACCTCAAGGGGTCTGTGTGTAATATTTTAAATGTCAGGGGGTCTGAGTGATTAAGTGACAAACCTCAGGAGGTCTAGGTATAATTCTCTCAAATATATTTGGTTACCGTTTGCATGACTTCAAAGCATTACAGTAAGAGTGTCAATTTTAAATATGACATATTAACTGACATAAATTTAGAAATGACACGAACAATTACCATGAATGACAAATAGGTCGGATTAAATATAAAACACTAATAATCCCTTTAATTCGTATTGTGCGTATATGATACACATTGTTTATAATTAATTGATTTTTTATTTGATTTTCACTGAGATGTGGATGAATTAGATTTTTAGTTGATGGAGATCTATATATAATATATTTGGCTGAGAGAAAAAGTGGTACTAATGATGCAGATTGGGTTCATAAATTATATGAATATAATCCAAAGCCAAACTGGCATGACTCAGATATAACATGCCTCGACATGACTTTATTGACACCCTGCGTATGCATTTTTGTTTCGTGAATTATCATAAGAAGCTTGAGTGTCTAACAAAATTAAAAAGATAAATTTATTTTTGGAAAAATAAACATAAATAATATAATATTACAGAATTTCTAACGGGTTTAATTTGGTCTAAAAACACAATGAACTGTGAATAAAGTTCTAAATATATAGAGGTAGTATGTTCTGGGATCAAATCACATGAATTTGATCTATAGAATGGGATCTATAGTAGAAAAATAACATGAATCATAAGACAGAAAATTAGTGCACAACAACCTTAACTGTTATCTAGGTAAAAGATAGAGAATATTTTGAAAAAGAATGAGAGAATTACCCTGAATCCTTAATGCATAAGCAAAAGATTTTGATCACATGAAACAGAAGTTTCCAAAGTCAACAACCAAAGAATTAAAAAAAAAATTAGAAAAGCAAATAAACAAAAATTTCCTTGTACTAAATTTTCAAAGGTCATATGTTCCCACCTCTTTAGGTGGCCCACAAGGTTCAAAGACAATTGTGCCCTTACATCAACTGCTCCCTTATCAAGCATCCAATGGTACCTTTGTCATATAAAATTCCACAAATCAGACGGCTTCTTGGACTCTAACTTTAGTAAATTAGGCTAGGTCCCTCTTTTGATTTGTAAATTAATTTTAATCCTATCGAATTTTTGGCATAAAAGAAGATCCTTTGATTTTTAAAAAAGTTTGCATGCGGTTCTGGTGTTGGCGCGAATGTTAAGGGATTAGTTAGTTACTAGTTTATATTATCCATTTTGCCCTCATCATATTATTTTAACCTAAAATATAATTAATTTTTTTTTTTTTTGCATTTGTTATTGAGGTTTTTGCAGTGTTGTCTATCAATTTGAAATTCAAACTTGTAAACCAATGATGACATCTGATGATCTGTGTTTTAGTGTACCTGTCTGACGATCTGTGTTTTAGTATATCTATCGGACGATTATTATATACCTATTATTTTTTATATTTTTTTACTGTGCACCTATTATTTTTTGGCTCGAAGGTATATATATATTAATTGTGTACCTATTTTTTTTTAGTGTACCTGTCTTACGATTTGTGTTTATAGAAAAAAAATGTACATTATGATAATATAATTTTTTAAAATAAGTGTTTAAATTAGGTGATGATATTGTCGTTATTTTTTTTAATTCTAATGGGAGTTAATTATGTATATTGCTTTGACTTTTTAATAGGAACCTAATCTAAAAAAAAATTAATGAGTGTATTTTGTTTTTAAAATTTTATTGGGTTTAGGAACCGGCCTCTAAATCCCTCTTTTAACTACAGCAAATAGAATTATGTCAATATTTTTTTTTTTTAAAGATCAAAAATTTCATTTTACACCTTAAATTTCTTTAGTCGGAAATAGTTGTTTGCCTCATTTTGCGATACAAATTTGTGAAAAAATAGAGAAAAAAAAAGTAAATTACACTATTTAAAACATGGTAGAGAGTGTAATATAAATATTTTTATTTATAATAGAAAAAAAATTTTAAAAAAATTTGGGGATAAAGTGTAATTTGTTCTTTAACGACCAAACAAGTTCCCGCCCCCGCGGCAAGCGAAGCTTCCAAAGCCTCTCTCTCTCTCTCTCTCTCGCTGGCGTTGAACGTAGACTTTTCAAGTATTTATCCATACAAGAGCAGGTGATCGATCACATAAGCCTGTTTTTTTTTTGTTTCTGATCTAGGGGTGATCAAACGATTCGGGTGGACTTGGTGGAGTCTTTTCAAATTCTTGTGTAGAAAGACCCATTTCGATCAAAACTCAGGCATTTCGACTCGGTAAAAAGATTGAAAGATGAGAGAGAATCAGAGAGAAACACTATCAATGGTGTTGTCTGTTTTGATTTTTGCAGCAACCTTTCAGGTCTGTTTCTCAGCTACCAAACAACTTCGGGGCAGCATAAAGATGCAAACCAAATCGCCTAAACGAGTTGGATCCTCCTTGGTTTTTCATGTTCAAGGAGATATTTATCCTAATGGGTGCGTGATGTTTAAGCTTTTGGACTTCTTTCAGGGTTTGGAAATGCAAATTTCATGAATGTTTTTTTTTCTCTATTTATTATGTGTTTATGTGTGGATGTATTGCCTGATTATATGTCTTATGTGATTGCGATTCTGTGTTTGTTAAATGATTGGATTGGTCATGGATTTTGGGGGTTTTGCGTAGTTCATTCAATTCAGTTCTTAGAATTTTTTGGGTATTTTCTTACCCAATTTCTCAAATTTGGATTCTTTGCAATTACTTATAAAATTCATGATCCATTTGTTTGATGTAAAATTTGTCGAGTTTTAATTCACAGAAATACATTACAGCATGATTTTGTTGTTAAATTTGTTGCAGTTTCAATCATAGAAACCCATTATAGCATGGTTTTGTTGTTATACATGTCATATTTAAAAGAGAATGGACACTGTCCAAATGATTTGCCACATTTAATAGATTGATTGCACCAAACTAGACCTTTTCCTTGAGGAATTTAGCATCCAGTTGCAATCCTATCTAACCTTATGGATGATTATAAAAGCTTGATATATGCTTCGAAGGCGGAAAGTACTCAAATCAAACAGCTACAACTCCTCAATCCTATGTACTTTGGGCCATGGATATAATAAAACTAATTAAACCAGTTCTAATTTCACTTGTTTTCTACATCATGGCCTTGGAATTGGACAGCCTGTATAAGGCTTCTCAATGTTATTTCAGTGTGAAAATTATTTCTATTTGACTTACTGGTAGATTTTCCTTTGGTAATCCCCTCCTTCTCTGAATTTTTACCCCCATTGCCCTATGATCCACATTGGTTTTTCATTAGCATTTATTTTATGTGATTTTTTGGCTAATTCACTAACCAAATACACTTAATGTGATTCCATTGTGCAATTTTGTTCTCTTTTTCTTTGAGCAAATTTCCTGGAATCCTCATGGTATTTCTTTTCTGTCGATCTAAAATAGTGTGTTCTTTCATTATGCAGATTTTTCTATACTTCCATTTACATAGGGAACCCGCCCAAGCTTTATTTTCTTGATATTGACACTGGCAGTGATCTTACTTGGGTCCAATGTGCAGCTGCACCTAGTGCCAAGTTACTCAAAGTAAATTTCCATTTTTTCAATGGAGAGCAAAAAACCTTCCTATTTCCCATTCTTTTTCCTAAGCTCTTAAACTCTCTGCTGGTGTGCAGGCACCTCACACTCCCTACAAGCCCAACAACAATGCTGTGTTCTGCAAGGACCCTTTATGTGCATCTGTGAACCAACCATCCGGTTATCCATGCAAGTCCCCGAATGATCAATGCGACTATGAGGTTGAATATGCTGACTATGGTTCATCTCTTGGAGTGCTGGTCAGAGACAAGGTTCCCTTTAAATTCACAAATGGCTCTGTCTCCCAACCCATTCTGGCCTTTGGGTGGGTAACTTGACCTTTATCCTTTATTTGAATTTGACATTGTTTGAAATTTGATTTCAAGTTCCTTTCTTTTTTTTGGTCGTAATCAGATGTGAGAGGAAATGCCTGAAAAGTATGCCATGAATGTTTTCTTTAAGTACAGTTTGGTTAACATGATTTGGAGATTTTCTGAATTTAAAAGCAGAAACTGAGCAATTTTTCTCTTTTTTCCCTAAAAGGGAGGAAAGTACTTCCCAAATGGCAGTTTAACCATGCCATGCTTGAAAAAAGAAATCAAAATTTTGAAATGGCATGATCTTGAAGCAATATGCAGTGCCTTCTGCTTTTGTGAATTATCTAGTATGTATTTTGATTTTGTCATCTACAGGTGTGGATACGATCAAGCATTTTCTCCTCCTTATTCTCCTCCTTATGTTGATGGAGTCCTTGGCCTTGCCAATGGAAAATCAAGCATTGTGTCACAGCTGCGCAATCTTGGTATAACAAGGAATGTAATTGGGCATTGTTTCAGTGGGCGAGGGGGAGGATTTCTTTTCATTGGAGACGATATCATCCCTGCAGGAACTGCCTGGATACCAATGTTGCCCAATGCCTTGTGAGTAAACACCCCTAAGGAACTAATCCATAACACTCAACTTTCTGTAGATCTCCTATAATGACACTTTGTTTCAGGAACCACTATTTGTCTGGACCGGTTGACCTTCTCTTTGATGGGAAAACTCTTGGTGCTAAGGGTCTTAACATAGTTTTCGACAGTGGGAGTACTTACACTTACCTCAATTCCCAAGCTTACCAAACTACACTTTCTAGGGTGAGATGGAGAAAAATAAAAGACCATCCTCTGTTTTGACAAAAACTAATATTAGCATTGCTTATTGTCTTTACAAAAACTCAATTTCCGTCTGTGTTTTCAGTTGAATAGCGGATTGGTGGGAAAACCAATAAGCAAAGTAGCAGACGGAAAACTCCCAGTTTGCTGGAAAGGTGCACATCCCTTCCGATCTGTTGGTGACATTCGGAACTATTTTAGTACCTTGGAATTGAGCTTCACAAATGCAAAAAATGTTCGTTTTGTAATACAGCCTGAAGGTTATCTCATCCTCACTGTAAGCACAACTTTGAAACTATTTTCGATTTCTACCTTGGGATAAAGGATAAAGCTGTTATAAATTTAAAAGATGACATTTAACAAGCTCTTTCTTTTCAGTCTCCTGGCACTGTGTGCTTGGGAATTTTGAATAGCGCAGTAGCAAACTTGGGAAATTTGAACATAATTGGAGGTAAGAAACAAAACAAGAACAAAACCTGATGACTGGAAATTTCATTTTACAATATTAATTAAGCTTTGTTTACTATTTTATTACCCTTTTCGCTATTCACAGATATTTCTTTTCAAGACAAATTGATAATCTATGACAATGAGAGACGGATGATTGGATGGGCTCCTTCAAACTGTCAAAAGCCTCCCAAGTCTTGAGTAATTTTCCTTATCTTTTTACATGATCATGCTTAGAGCATCCCTAATTGGTTTTTTTTTTTCAGTCTGAGTCGTGATTAGAGAATGTCATTTCTCACCCTTGTGCAGCCACATTTTCTTGTATATCAGCAGGGCATTTCCTGCCACGCTCTGCTTCTTATGAAGGCCCGTATGCTGGTTAGCAAATAAGAGCTTAAGGCTGAAACAGGGAAAAGAAGGAATAAACATTGATGTAATCCACAAACAAACAAACCTATGCTTGTAACAAAATTTATGTATGACAATTCCCTTGATTCTGAGAGTTGCTGTAGATCAACATCATGAATAAATTGGTTGCAATGATTATTGATTATACTTCAGAGTTAAAGAACAGCCAAGTGACACGAAACGTGAATCATGTGCTAACTGTTTGCATGACTACATTGTGATATTTTGAAAATTTTCACATGTGAAACGCAAAATCTGTAGCAGATCCTGCAGAACAGTACACACAAAGCCATGCGATGCAGGTGGAGATGGTGGTGGGATGGTGGAGGTGGAGGTGGAGGTGGAAGCGGCAGTGGTTAACTGGTGGAGGGGGGTGGATGGCATGCATGTATATACTTGTCAAGGATAACTATGTAAACTTGTCATCCCTATTATATCCATTAAACTATAAAACCTGACAGGAAGTGATTGTATTTTCAGAAAATTGAAGATTATGGCTGAAATAGACTGAATATGGAAATCCAATATTCAAGTATGGTCATGTGGATTCTTGCTACAAATTGAAATTGAAGTAGGAAAAGAACTTCTTTGTTTGTTGGTTTTGCAAATTAGCTTCATAATTAATAAGAATGTTAGGAATACATTCAATAATAAGGCATAGTTCAGAATAACCCTTAGGTGTAGTTCAACGGTTGAGCGTAGCTTCTGGTAACTTACAGGTCTCAGGCTCAATACTTCTCATAACTCCTAAGGGTCAGTCACCCTTATTCCTCAAGGAATATATTTTAAATCCGTTCGGGCTACGGTAACAAGTATATGAGCTCGAGGGAATAGTCGATGTAAACCTAAAAAAAAAAGAGGCATAGTTCAAAACATATTGCATAAAAGACAGGTTTGGCTCCTCTTCTAACTCCTCTTCTATTTCATGGGGAAGAAGATTACATCTATTGATTGAATTTCAAAAACTTAATTTGGTGTTTTTGAATCAATTGAATCTGCTAATGCACACAAATAGTTAGACTCTTTAATTATCAATAAAAATAAGAAAAAATACATACAATAGATTTTAAGGTGCATCTCTCCTTCTTAGGCATCGCCTGATCTCTTCTAGAGTTGTTATTCGAATCAAACCAAACTTGTTGAACTTGAGTATGATCATATTTAACTTGGTTATGTTGGCCGAGCTTTGAGTGTCGAGCTTAGATTATTGCTTAAGCTTGGATCGGCATAAACTTGTGAACATTGTTGTCAAAATCGAATTTAACTTCTTAACAAAAGTTTTCAAAAATTAAACCCTACGATTTGATAATCACTCTTAAAGTAATCAATTTTTGCAAAAGAAAAAAAACCAATATAATCAAAACTATAATTTTAGATACTAGAATGAAAGAATTTTCTAGAAGAAGAATGGAAGTATTTTCATTTTAGCATGAAGTAAAATATTTTGAGTTGTTTATCTTTTGAAAAGGAATTATTGGACCTATTTACATAAAAACTAATTATTCAAACCGTCTCAAGTTATACGTTATTTTGATTTGACTCGTTTATAAAAGAAAATTATTATTTAGACATACTTTGGAGACTTAATTGAATTAAACCATTGGATTGAGAGTGGACTCCATCTAATATTGAAACTTACAATTAATTTGATGATTGTCTTAAATTAAATCATGATTAGGTCCTCAAATTAAATCTCTACAGCATTACTCTTTATAAATAGAGCTTTGAACTTGAAATTTGCTCGAAACATTTAAAGATCTAATCTTTTCTAATGACACATTCCTCCTTCAGCTATACTAAAGTTGAGAAGATAAATATAATATCATTATTCAATAAAAATAACTAAGGAATGCAACCAACCTCACTTTCATACATGGGTAATTATTATATTATATGAAAGGAGTGATTACTAAATTATGTGATATATAATTGCTTACTTGTATATTTATATCTATCTATATAATAAAGTATAATACAATTCAAATCTCAAAAGATAAACAAAATGATTTTTACTTTTCGTGATTGAGATCTCTTTAAATTTTACTCTAAAGTTAATCCGACGGCTAATATTAACACCTCAAATTTAATAAGAAAATAAGTCTCTAAGTGTGTGTTTAAAATGACATTTTAAAAGTACTTCTAGAACTTATAACTACTTATGAATACTTAAAAAAAAAAAAATAGTATTTGGAACCGTTTCACCACTACCACCCCCACTGCCCCACCACCATCACCACTACTACCGTTGTCGCCGCCACCCCATCACCACCTTTGCCACAACAACCACCACCACCACCACCGATGTTGTTGCCACCACCACTTTCGCCACCCCACCACCA
Source organism: Ilex aquifolium (assembly GCA_951799425.1). Taxonomy (NCBI): domain Eukaryota; kingdom Viridiplantae; phylum Streptophyta; class Magnoliopsida; order Aquifoliales; family Aquifoliaceae; genus Ilex; species Ilex aquifolium. Next base: position 23,686,569 of record OX637402.1, read on the forward strand.
CCACCACACCAACCGCCTCACCACCACCATCACCATCACCGTCGTTGTCGCTACTGTCGCCCCTTCACCACTATTGTCGTTATCCCACCCCCACCACCACCACCACCACCCCCGCTGCTACCCCACCACCGATTGCTATTATCGTCGTTCACCGCCACCACCCACCATAATTTTCATCTCATTCTTATATTTATTACCATTATCACTGTTGTCCACCTTCAACACCCACCACTACCATTGTTGCTCATCACCACACATCGCCGCCAGTCATTGTCACCCACCCCCATCAAACTTACCACCATCACCAATCGTCATCGCCCACCACTATCGCCACCTACTGTCACCCACCCCAACCACACCTATCACCACCACCACCGCGATTTACCACAACCTATCACACTGTCGTCCAGAAGCATCCGTCGTCGCCCACCACCACAATCCACCACCGTCGCCGCCCCACCGCCACCACTGTCAACCACCATCACCGTCGCCCACAACCATTACTGCCATCACCCATGATTGTCACTACCATCATCTTCACCAAAAATCCACTGCCAGCTTCACCATTGCCACCCATGACTGCCACCATCACCGTCTCCCACTACCACCGTTCACCCCACTACAACCGGTGCTTAAATTCTTTTCTTTACTCTATGTTAATTTGATTTTAGGTGTGAATATAAATATATTTATTGTTGACCATTTTTTTATTATTATGTGCCTGCAGGCACAGACAATAACTAATACTACGATAAAATGTCAACAAAATTGAAATTTTTTTGATTGACCGTAATAACCTTAATAAAATAATTAAAAATCATAATACAATTTTTGAGTTGAAATAACAATATTAATGCTATATTATTTGTAATTGTGACTATTGAGCTACTATTCTTCACTTTTATATCAGTTATACCATTAGCTAATCCTATACTGTCAATATTATTGCTCATTCAATAACTATTATTGATATATAACTCTTACATGGTACCAACTCTAGGAAATAAATATAGCATTTAGTCATTGGATATGAACCATTAATCTTCCATGTTCTGGCTTGGTCACAAACATCTAACACACAAATATGAAATGTACAATAAATGTATCAGTTATACATTATTAATATGTTAGAAGTTGAACCACTTTTAAATGAGTTGCCGCAAGATCCCTAGCGCTTATGCCTATTCATTTGGTCACTCATATTCAATATGGGATACTCAAATTCATCGGATTACCTTATTAAGAAAACAAACTTCAATAAAATCATAGTAAGAAATCAATTTTAGTAGCTTTATAGTTATCAATGTATGTACATGATTTAAAAAAAAAGTAAAAGATCTAAATAATACAATCATATATTACCTTTTAATAGAATTATAAGATGTAGTCATGCTTATTTGATTCTTCCAATAAGGTTATTATAACTCAACATGGTTCACATGCAATGCACGTGTGCACCAACTAGTATAATAAAATATAAGAGAGTTTGAATCTCAAAAGATAAAAAAAATAACTTTTATTTTTCGCAGTCTAGATTTATCCAAATTTATCTAGATCTAATCCAATTGTTGACATTAGCTCTTGAAATTCCCTAAATTTCTCTCTCATACACTCTCTTTTCAACCATGTGTAAATTAAAATTTAAATCCCTCTCTCTCACGTGGACGGCATTACTCTTTGTCTCTCACACAGTAGATTGGTCACACAGTAGATTGATCTGAGCTCTAGTGACATATGTCACACACACCATTTTCTTATCTTTGTCCCTGTCTTCACTCTCTAGAACGACCACCAGTGTCAAGTATCTATCATTCGTCTAGCAATCCACGCTGAGTAGCGTCGAAATGCCTTGTCCACTGTCGTCACGTGTCCACGCTGAGCAGCGTCGAAATGCCTTCTCCACCGTCGCCAGGTCTATGTCTCTTTCTCACGCCCCATCTCCAAAATCACCAGCAAAGCACCCAACAATCCACAGCCAACAAAACGATGTCACAGCCTGTCCCACTCCTATCCTTCATCTCCTCATCTCTCTGTCACATCTCCTCTACAATAATATCTTTTGTCACCATTACAACCCCACCACACAACCCCAACTGACACCATACCCAAAGCCTTTGCAACTCTTCTTTCTATCTCTCTGAATCGCATTATCAATGTGAGGCTACAAGCTGTTCATCTAAATGTTCTTGACAAATTTGGTAATCTTGACCAATCACCCAAGGGTAAAATAACTATGGCGACTCAACATAAATTGGCCTAAAGCGAGAATTTCACATTAGACCTCATTTAATATTTTAAGAAAATAATAATTTTTTTAATAATTATTAGAGGTTTTACATAGAGTTGCAGTATGATTTATTTTTAATGTTTTAGTGGTTTTGGATCAAGCGAGATTAGATAATAAATTGGGTGCAATTATGAAGTCATGATCTGTAAATAAATTGAATGAAGTCTTAAAGAGACAGTAAGAAAGCTAGAGATGAGGACAAAGAACTAGAGTAAGACAATGAGAGTGGGAGAGAAGTTGGAGAGAGGCAGTGAGAGTGGAGGAAAAAATAGTGCAAAGAATTTGAGAGAGATTGTTACTTTTAAAGCTAAAAATAATTACTTTTAGATTATTTTTAGAAGGTTTTGTTATATTTTAGAATTTTATATAAAGTTTTACATAGACCTATGAAAATATTGTTATATTTTAGAAATTTTTATAAAATTTTAGATAAACTTGTGGAATATATTAGGCATTTAACTTGGTTCATTCAAAATGGTCTCAGAACAAAGCTGAACTAAGGTCTTAAAATTAAATTGGGGGCCTAAATCTTTGGGGCCCTAGGGTTGGCCCTACTATGTCTCCTCCTATTCAAAGGATCGAAATGTATGTGCATATCTTAACAATTATAGTCTCTACTCATTCCTCATTGTCGAGTCTTCGTCCATAGAACCGATTAAGTGAGACAAATTGATTACTAGATGACACATAAGGTTTAAAGGTAATATGTGTTACTCCATATTTCATATATTTTTTTAATTTGTCAAAAATAATTTGTGGATCATTACAAGGTATTATCATAGTAAAGATGCTCAATGTTACAACGTAGTGTTATATAATTTTTTTTTTTTAGTAATTTGGACATTTAATATATATTAAACATTAAATATGTGTTATTGCATACCCATACTATCTAAGTGCAATTGTTCAATAGTACAATCCATATGAATTGTAAATATGCATAGATCATCAAGGCAAAGTACACTATTTTTTAACAAATAGATTTGCATATCTGTTTGTCTCTCTCATCTTTTACTTGAACCACACTTTTCAAAATATAATATATTATTTTATAACTATTTTTTTTGTTCTTATTATTTGTTTTGTATGTTCTTCATGAAAATTGTGCTATTACATTATCGACTATCAGTATGCATTCATAATTTCTTGTTATCTTGTTATTGAATTATTTTTTATTTTTTTTATGATCCTTAACTTGTTTATATATGCAACTTTCTCCTAATGTTTTGTTGTGTTTTATTTTCTCTGATAACAACTTTATTGAAATTTTTTTTAATATTAATTAGTTTTTATTGTGGATCCTTTATGAGAATAAACAATTTAATTAGTAGGTGTTTTTGTGTTTAAATGAGAACAAAACCGAGTTTGAGAAAAATAGAAAGTGTATTTAATTTATTTTTATTCGTGGAAGAGAGAGATATTCTTATTATACCTTTTTATTGAAGTGTTAATCTTTTTTCTGTCTTTTAATAAATGTGTATGTGTGAGGTGGACTGTACTTTTAGACTAAAATTCTAAATTTTATTTTGTTGACTTAATCTTTCAGAAGTTTTTTTGTTAAACTAAATTATACGAAAAATTGTGGATATGTACCACATAAACTACTTATTTGTAGGAAAATACCTTACTAAAAATATATTGTAGATATGTACTCCTAGTTGGAAATGTATTGTGTCTAGATACACAATGAAAGTTTTTAAAATTGTTCTTTTACTGAAATATTATTTTCTATAATTCATGGAGTATTTAGTTCAACAGTTACCTTATTTTGAGATTTGATGGATGAGGACATTTAAATTTTGAACGTATATCTTTTTTGTCCTATTCAATGTCTGGTTTTCTATCTAAGCTATTATCGATTTTTTTATTAGTCAACAATATCATCATTTGTTATGACGGTAATTTTGATCGTTCCATTCAAGAAATTTTATTCACATATTGTTACGATTATAGTTTCACAATATCTCAATAGATTTGTAATTTTACAGTCGAATAATAACATCAGGTTTGGATATATATGTTTTATGTTAATGTAAACAACCAATTTTTTTCATATTAATTTTTATGTTAATTAGTGGTGGTTTCTTCTGTTAGTATTTAGTGTGTTGTTACACTGTGACACATTGTTTGTTACAGTATGACAAGCAGTATTTGGTACAACCAACTCATTATTTTTATACCACATTGTGATGTTACACTGTGTGAAGCATATCATTTAATTTGTGAAACAATCAGCCAATGTAAATGCACATTATTTGTCACAGTGTGACAAATAGAATAGTGTTGAGTATGTTATTATACTGTAATATTACACTATGTTCTTAAAACCGTATATTTGTCGTTGCACTGTAATGTTACACTATGTTCTTAAAATCGTACTTTTGTCATTGTAGAATATGAACAGATTTCTTTAAAACCCTCTTTTTCGAGATGATGAAATCGGCAGAGATGATTTTTTGAATTTTAAATCTTATTCTAAATGCCCGCTTTGATTTGAGGGGGTGAATGCTCACACTAAAAATTAAATTTTGAAAGGAAGATTTTTTTGTCCTCACAATTTTCGATTGTTTGTATTTTTGATTTGATTAAAATCTCATGAATTTTATGATTTTTTTTGTTTGAATTTCAAACACCCTTTTTTGCTTGATATATTTGTGGCAAGATTTCATGGGAATGATGCTTAAATTTTGACTGTTTCCAAACCGATGTGATTGCGCCAGTTAGTATTTATGTGTGGGCATATTAGGCATTCACAAATAAAAAAGACCTATCTACAAATAATTTTATCCGAAGGACTTTTACCCAATTAAGTCCTATATTATTTATCGGCCCTCAAATTACCTTAAATTATAATAGGTTTTAATCTTTAATCTATACTTCATTATTAAACTCTAAAATTTGATGCATTTTTTATATGTGGAGCCTAAAACCCATGCTTTTTTAGCTCTACAGTTGAGCTGACCACGTCTTATTCCTTTGATATTAGATGTTTAGGTTATTATATTGTAATAGTTCATATATAGTGATAATAGCATTACTAACGTGACATGATGAGATTATTGATATAAAATAGTTTTTATTTACATAATTATTTAATTATGAGTTGTATACACATGTTGATATTGTCAATTGGATCATGTTTTCAAAAGAAATTCTGTCGAAATTTTATTAAAGATAACAATTGATTTATATCAACTACTAAAATTTTGTTTGTTATACTAATTAATTTGATCTGAGATTCAATGTGTGGTCATAACTGCATGTAATATGTTCTTGATAGTAGTAGTGCTGAATTTGTGGTTGAGTGTTGAAATTGAAAGTTTGGTGTAATGAAAGTTATATTCCTCAATGTCAGAAAGTCTTCTCTTATTTGATATTAGGGGTAACCCGTGCCTCAAGGCACAGTGAAAATTTAAGAGAGATATTGGTGGCCATTGAATTAGTCTATTTAAGAACGTCAGATGAGTTTATTGAAATCCACGTTATTTTATATTATAGATATCTTTTAATTAATAAAAAAAATTTTGCTACTATGTGCCTTCAAGTATGGACAAATTAATAATATGTAACTAATAATAACATTTTAAGGTACGATGATAAAATATGTAAATTATGTATATGTTCAAATTTTTTAAGTTATGTTTTTAGAGATAATTTTGTCCATTTTTTTATATAATCAACAATTTTAAATACTTATTGTTATCATTATGTGTACCACTTTTTTCACTTGTTAATGTTAATTTTTTTTAATTAATTTTTTTGTTACACAATGTCTTATTGATAACAACTAGTTATTTTAATATTATATAATAATAATAATGACATGATATCATCGCCAATATAACATATTTTCTCCCAAAAGGATAATTAAGGAACTTTCCCACATCCCATCATCTGGTAATATGCATTCCGCGTAACCTGCGGCCAAGAATCTTCCAAGAACCTTAATAAACCCCTCTCTCCCCTTTTTTCTCTCTCTCTCTCTCCCTCTCCGTCTACGTATTCACTTGTGCACACAAGGAGTCTGCCACGTATGTACTACTAGAAACTATATTCGGGCAATCCACTCCAGTGGACTTGTAGACGTCTACTAGTCCAACTAAATTGTTTTTTTGCCGCTTAGAGCACCTTTTTGATCAAAAATTCAAGACCTTTTTTGACCCCTTTTTGCCTCTGATCGAAACGAAACAACACAAAATATTCCGTCACCATGCGTGAAAAGATGAAGTTAACTGTACCATTCTGGGTGGTATTATACCCTCTGGTGTTGTGTGCAACACTACAAAGCTGTTCTTCAGCTTCCAATCCGCCTCAGAGGATCAAGAAACAATCCAAATCAACGGCCACCAAGGATCGATTTGGATCCTCTCTGGTCTTCCCTGTCACTGGGAATGTTTATCCTAAAGGGTATATGTCATTTTATTTGTGGGTTTTCTTTAGATTTGGTAGATGTGATCTTGATGGGTTTTCTCTTATTTGTGGGTATCTTTGTATACATGTATTGTTTTGGTGTTTGATTAGCCTATGGTTATGGGGTTTGCGTGCTCTGTTCGATTGTGGGTTTCATGGGAGATTTTGGGTTTTTATGAATTTTCTGTTTGTTTACTGGGAAGATTCTTGGTATGTTGTTGGATTATGTCGACTTTCCTTTAATTACCTGAAATTTATTTATGTGAGACTTCTAGCCTTTTTCATGTGACCTTGATTTCTAGTTATTCCTGGGGAATCTTCGTGACCTTTTGTGTTTCTTTTGAAATTTTCTGCGTAAATGGTCTACTTAATATTTCTTTTTTTCCTCAAACCATACATTCTAATTCTCTGATCACCTTTTGCTTGCACCTTTTTCTAACTATTGTTTTTGTGAGCCTCTCTCTCTCTCTCTCTCTCTCTCTCTCTCTCTCTCTCTCTCTGTGTTTTTTGGGGGGTTGATGTGTGTTCGTGTGTAGAAACATTTGGGATACATATTACCTTGATTCCTCCTTGCTCAGTAAGAGAAATGCTATGCTTCCCAATACATATTCCAAATGCTTCTGCACCGTACATTAGATGAAAAAACTAATTTTTTGGGCCCCACGAGATAATATGTGTGGTGCATAAGCATTTGGGATATGTTTTGAGAATCATACCATTGCTCATTCAGTAAATCCTTTTTTCCTTGAAAAGCTTCTCCGAGATCCAGTTGTGCCCTGAAGTTCTCTTACCTTTTAGTACAAAAAGAGTATTTTCTTGCGACCCATTTCTTAGAATCCATCAGGAAATGAGGTATAGGGAGGAAAACCCTATAGACAAATGTTGTGAAGTGAAAAACATTGGGACAACTGTAAGATTTACAATTGTAGTTCTTTAGCAAATGGAATGTAATTTTAAGGGGATTTTCAAACCTTAGAGGGCAGTTGCACATCCTGTATGCATCCTGCCTTTTGATGTATCATCATTTGCTCTCTTTTGTACATCTTCCCGCAGCTTCTTTGGCACTCTGCATCAGTATGTCAATTGCTACTTGGGCTCTAACTGCTATAATAAATATGTTAGTACCATTTACATTTTCTTTTTTCTATAATATCTCCAAATTTTATTTCTGTTCCTTCCCTTTTCAGTTATGACTGAAATTCATGGTATTTGAGCGGAATCCATTTTGTGTCCTGTGTTATAAAGTTGGTTGTTCAATGTTCTTTCTTTATGCAGGTACTATCAAGTGACACTTAACATAGGCCACCCATCCAAACCTTACTTTCTTGATATGGACACTGGCAGTGACCTCACCTGGCTTCAGTGTGATGCACCTTGTATCAAATGCACTCCGGTAATTGTCAATTCTTCATTTTTTTTCCAGACATGCAAAATCACCCTAAAACTACTGCCCATAGTCCATAACCTCTGTGTGTTTGTGTGCAGGCCCCTCACACTCATTACAAGCCAAACAAAAACGTTGTCACATGTAAGGATCCCCTCTGTGGTTCTCTTCACTGGCCTGGTAACCACCCATGCGAAACCCCTGACGAGCAATGTGACTACGAGGTCCAGTATGCTGATCATGGTTCATCTATGGGTGTCTTGGTCAAAGACTCATTTCCTTTAAGATTCATCAATGGTAGTACTGTTGGTCCCCGCCTAACATTCGGGTTGGTTGCTTGCCTTTCATTCTTAGCCTAATTAGTTTTTCCATTTATTTTTTATTTTAGCTAGCTCGAGTTAACAAAAGGGAATGTTTCATATGTGTTTTTTCTATACCCTCCCCCCTCAAAAAAAAATAAAAAATCTCATACACACTCACAAAAAGGGTATCTAAGAGCATAACAAATTTATGTTGCGAGCTCTTGCAAGTGTACAGCTTTTTCTGAGTATATGCCCTTGCTTTCACAATCCCCTTTGTCTTTGAACTAAATGTGTCATGTTTTTTATCCTCTTTTATTCAGATGCGGTTACAATCAAGAATTTCCAGATACAATTCGTCTACCTTTCACAGATGGAGTCCTTGGCCTTGGCAATGGCAAATCAAGCATTGTATCACAATTGCAAAACCTTGGACTAACACGAAATGTGGTGGGTCATTGTTTAAGCACGCAAGGAGGGGGGTTTCTTTTCTTTGGAGATGGTCTTGTCCCTTCTTCAGGTTCAGGGATCATCTGGACTCCTATGTTGCACAATCCACCAGAGTAAGCACTGCGAATTTTTAATCTGTTTCCTACATGAAAATATAAATCTTACCAAGTTTCCCGTAAACTTTCCTTATTATTGCAGAGAACAACATTCTTTGGGACCAGCAGAACTACTTTTTGACGGGCGGACTACCGGAGTTGAGGGTCTTAAAGTAGTATTTGACAGTGGAAGTACCTACAGTTACTTTAATTTGCAAGCTTACAAAGCTCTAGTTTCTTTGGTGAGATAAAAACTAGACCATTTTTCAAGAATTACCTGTTTGCATGTAGGAACTAACCATTAACTTTTTTTCCAGATAATGAAGGATTTAAATGGCAAGCAGTTAAAGGAGGCAGCTGAAGATAGAAGCCTACCACTCTGCTGGAAAGGCACGAAACCTTTCAAATCCATTCGAGATGTCAAGAATTACTTCAGGCCGATAGAACTGTTCTTTATGAATGACAAGAATGTTCAGTTCCAATTGCAACCCAAAGCATATCTCATTGTGACGGTGAGCACCTTGCTTGCCTATTTTTTCCCCTGCTGTTAGAGGAGAGGACCCAGAGACAGACAAAACACACTTCACGTGTGTTCTTCTTTCAGGAACACGGCAATGTGTGCTTGGGCATCTTGAATGGCATTGAAGTTGGCCTCGGAAATGTCAACATAATCGGAGGTATAAGACTCCAAGATTACTAATTATTACAGGGGAAAGTTCTTTGTAACATTCTACGTTAGTTCTTAGAATATGCTAATTATCTTGTTTACTTGGTATTGACAGACATTTCTATGCAAGATAAAATGGTGATTTATGACAACGAGAACCAATGGATTGGATGGGTTACTGCAAACTGTGACAGGCTCCCTAAGTTCTGACCTATTCTATTCTCTTGTTATATCTTTATTTTGCACAGAATTACACTGAGGGCATTCTCACCTGTATGTTTTCTTGTTTATAAACAGCTTGGACCAGGCATGTGATGACGGTTTCTCTCAACCCTATGCAGATAATTGGGTATTTTAGGACATTCCACTGCAAATTTTGGATCTGGGAGGAGTAAATAAGCTGACCGGCAAATAGCGTAATGGGACTTCAGGCAAAAGTAACTCTCATATAACTGTTCAGTTGTAGGAATTTTACAAGTTCTTTGTTCTCCTGCTCTAGAATATATAAACAGTAGAAAATGTACATCGGTACAATTTAAGTAAGAGAATAGGCAATACATAAGTTTGTTACAGCTCAAACTCAATACAACAATGTTTTTTGACCTGTGGCTCTGTTGAACGTTAGTGATCCAGGTTGATGTTAACGATAATAGGCAATTTAGTTTTGTGCAAAGATTATAAAGAGTAATCTCTCAGACTCGGAACGGCTGTGGTTAAGATTTGCTTGAATGTACATAAATACATTGCACCTGCATAATCCCTGCGACATGCACAAACATATGGAAAACATTAGAAGGAATTACATTTAGAAGAAGTCATTTGGTATATACCAACTATATGTTATCCAACAAGGTCTGATAATTGAAGAAACCATGGGTATTTACTTACCTAAAATGTCAAAAATCCAACAAAGAATGTTATAAGATATGATTTGAGCACTGCATATCGTAAACGAGCCAAAATTAGTCAATGTCCACATAAATCAACAATCACCCTTAAGTTATTTCAAGTAGTAATGGTAGATAATTCAAATTTGGTTGGAATATCCAATTTTGTCAACAAGAGCAAAATCTTAATAGGCTAATCTCTTCTCACTTTTTTCTTGTTATATATCTACACACGGGCACCGTATGTGCACAAACCTATAGTATATTATTAAGGGAAAGGTGGATTGTGATGTCCACCCATAACTTCCTCTTCCATTATATTTAACTGTCTTCTCAAACAATATTTTTTTTATCATTTATATGCATCTCTAAATGACCACTTACAACCACCTATAATTTTCTCTGTAATCCCATTTAAGCACTCAAATTTTCTATCCAGTGATATTTAACCACTTCAATCTCTTCCCTCTTCCACGTCTTTCTTTTTGTCTATCTGGGTACTGTATGTACACGACCCCTAATATATATACACACATTATGCACCCTCATAGATAACTGCATTATTTGCCACTCAGACTCTCATTCGTGAGACCATTATTGTCCCCGAGTGATTTGGGTCTGTATATCCTTGCATAATACAAACTCCAGCAAAAGAAAACTCATAACAGAAGAAATGCATGGCATTAAAAAAGCTTCATTTGTATCAAAGAATAATCAACAAAGGAAGTAACTTCCGTCATCAGAGAAATGTGTGTGTGTGTCAGTCACCTTTGCATAGCAAATCTTGGTTATGGCCTCAACGTGAAGGCTTTGCAACTCTTCAAGAGTAGTGATATCCAAGCCAGCAATATCATCACCCTGAAATGAAGGAAAAGACTTGCTCGTAATTTTTATTGATGTGCTTGTTTCCTGCGTACAGAGTTCATTGTAATTGAAGATTATGATAAAACATACATCTCTTGGTGATTCACAGGCAACAATATGAGGCTTTAAAGTTTAAATGGACAAAGACAGTGTTCGAGACATGGAAATGTTCATAACATGTGAAATAGTCAAATGCATGAAGCACAGCTTTGGAAGATTAAGCACATAGATAATAGGCTCAAGACAGGTAGAAACATCTGTAGCCATTGGATTTGGAAATTTGATTTATGGGATTTGTGACTAAACTGAAGAGCATATTGAGATGTTCAATGCTATTTTAATGGTTTTAATTCTTAGTTAAATTCTTTTTACAGTGAATAAATTTAAGTTGAAATAGGAGAATCGATATTCTTCTGCAGTATTAAGGGACTTAAAGTATTTTAACAAAACTGAGTGAATGAAGATAATTATAATAGATGAAGGAGAATAGAGAAATAAAAATGCAAGACGGACATGATCACAAACTACTAAAGCTAACTCTAAAGCTGTTATGAACATAGAAATACGATCTACAAAACTGATTATAGAATCAAAACCCAAAAAAAAAGTCAATCGAAGCCACCAGATCTAGATAAACTAATCCTTAGTAAGAACTTCAGTAACATAAACAAAGGAACCTAGAGTGCTCCCTCCTACAAACAGTGTGGCCAGGAGCTCAGTGACACTAATGCGGCATGCAACTCGCCATAATTGCAAGAACATTACCCACGATAATCACATGCTTCACCTTTGTAATAACTTGCTAGTGAAGTAAATTATCAAATTTTGCTACCTCTTGCATATAACACCATACCTAGAACTGTGTTCATGTTTTTCTTATACCCAAAGAAATTAACTGGTCTGAAGTCCACAGCCTTAGTCGTGGCTTCCAACAAGAACACATGCAGTCAGTTGTGTTCTCCAATGTGTGTATGACCGTATACAGGAAAGACGCAGTGCCATCTTCTCTCCAACTTGACCAATTTAACTAGGCAAAGTATATAAAATTAAGTATGGGTTCTAAAACCATAGTTAATCAAGCAATGGCCACTGCATTGGCATGGATGTATCCAACATCCACATATGAACACGTGAAACAGATGCACAACATGTCACAAAATTAGCCAATTTAACAAAATAGGTAATAATAACCTCAAACACAAGTATTTAGTATGATGTCCAAACGAACACCACAAATTATTCATGTTGGCTAGCTTAAAATCCAATACTACTAGGTCTGATTCAGCACAAAAAACCAGATCTAAACCCACAAAAATTGTTGTAGTAGTTGTTGGAATGACTCGAGCACAACTCAAGAGCTGTGCAAATGTGTACACCCAATATTCTATGAATTTCAGGTCACACCATGGGACACAAATTAGCAGACCAATGAAACCATTGGCAAATATCTAACAGATTGTCAACCTATAAGACAGGATTGCATTATATTCAATGTAAGATAATCGAAAATGCAACGATCAGGCTCAACTTGCAGGAAAAGACTGTCCTGGAAAGAGCATACCTTTAATCTCGAAATGAAACTCTCCAGTTCTTTGCACCTTTTCTTTTCTTTATGAAACAGCTCTTTTAATTCTTCCAATGTACTTGCCTCATCCATGTTGTCAACAATCTCATCATTACTAAGTATTTTATTCGGGTATCCATTAGATGAAGAAAATCCATTTCTGACTCTTGTTTGCAAACTGTTAGAAGCATGAACCCCTTCAGACAAGGCGTCCTCAGAATTAGGAACAGATTTCTGCAACTTCGCAACTAATACCCACATATTTGCAAGCTCGTTTTCCAAATCTTCTTCGCGTTGCTTTGTTTCATCAATTTTTTTTCGTAGCTCACCTTCAACCTGATCTCTCTCAGACAATGCAGCAACCAAAGAAGCTTCTCTTTGGTATCTTCCGTTAAGCTCTTGCTCCAATTCCTCTATCAACACACCGTCCTCTGGTTTTCTCAAATGTGCATCAGGTCGAGACCCATGATGTCCATTATGATTCAGCTCAAATGAAATGGACCTTTGGCAGCAGTTAGTTTTACAACAAGCCTCTTTTACAGCATCCAAGTCAGCAGTCAGTTTGGTGTTTTGGTAGGAAAGCTTTGTTACTTCTTCAGCCAAGTTCCGGAGCTCAACTGCTGCTGCCGCAGCCAACTCTTTTGCATATAAAGCTTCCTCAGCCAGTTTTTGGTTGTGAATTTCAAGTCCGTCCTTCTCTTCAGCCAGTTTCACCTTCTCTTGCTTTAATGTCTCTATCTCAGTGGCCTAAGTCAAGAGGAACAAACTTTAACTTCATTTAACTAAAATGATATGTTTCACTTCGATTCGTATCAATGACAAGATGATGCTTAAGAGAACAATACCATCATATGTATTGATGTTAGAAAGACCCAAAATACTGAGGCTAAAAAAAATAACCTGCATAAGAAGCTGGGAATTCCAAAAGGCATCACTACTGGATTCTTTAGATTCCTCTGGGGAGAATATTCTATTCAAGCTCATAACGCTAGTTGGTGTATGTTCATCAAGAGACACTTCTCTATATGGATTAACCCCATCCATCCTTTCATTTTTCATACCCAAAGATTGCGTAGAGCAAGTCCTTAATGCGATAACTTCATTGTCCGCATATTGTTTTGGATCCCTTGCATTTTTATCGGATACTAAAAAATTGAGTTGTTGCCTTAATAGAAGAATGGTTTCTTGCATCTCAGCATTGTCTGATATCTTAGAACAATAACAAAACTCAGTCAGAAAATAACATACAAATTGGTAAATTATTTTTCTACCCCCTTGTGGTATAAGTCAATGACATTTTACCCTCCTATAGTTCGAAAACATTCACTTCACCTCCTTATGGTTTTGGACTAAAGTTTCACTATCAGAATTTCCATTAAATTCGAGTATCACAGGTCAAAAGCAAAAAATTTCACTGAAATGACATGTCAAAATGACTTTTACACCCATAAATATATATCTCCTTTTTTCTCTCGATAATGAAACTATCTCTTCCTCTCTCTTCTAAGTACACTTGGTAAATTTACTAGGGAGAAAAAACACTAAAAAATTAAGAATGGTAAAGGATTTATTGTCTATTTATGATTGATTGTTAGCTCTGTTGGTTTTTGCACTTTATTTCTGAACCTTAAGGGGATGAAGTTTAGGTTTTAAAAATAGATGGTCGTAAAGTGTGCCATTGGCTTAAACCCAACGAGTAAAAAGCTATTTACCCTGTACAAATTGAAAAGAGACCATGAATAGTTGAGTTTTACCTTCATTTGTAGTTGCTCCTGCAGTATCCTATTGTCTGCTGATTTAATCTTGCTCATCAGGGCATGACATGATCAAGTTAATACAAATATTCACCATTGATATTTTTGAAAAAAAAATCCTCGCAAAGTGAAAAGTGAACAGAACTGGCCATACCTCAAGCTCAAAAGTTTTTTGATTAAGTTGGGTGGCAAGCTTGGAGAAAGCCTAGATAAATGTATATAAAGCAGGTGAAATTTAGTACTAAGAAAAACAATCAGGGTACAAAGATGAGAGACATGAAGAGGGAGTAGATAAAAGTTATGCTGAAGTAAGCCTTTCCAACTTTATGCAAATCCTTATGTTTCAATTCCCAAACTAGGACAGTGAGTTAGCCCAATTAGCTTGGTTCGCTATAAATGTTGATGACATCAACCAAGCCTACAACTTGAGCTGCAAAAGAACAGAGCTGAACCAAGAACCAACTCGAGCTCATCCCGGCTGATTTTTAAGGAGAGCTCAAGCTTGAGACAAGGAAAAATACCTATGTTCAAACTCAGCTAGCAGTTGCTCATTGGGCTCGCGTTCATGAGATTCCTTGGAACAAATGTAATCTGAGACATCATCATGTCTACGAGCTCATTTACCCATTATTCATGGTTTCTTCATTAAATATTCAACTCTAAGTTTCAAAAGTCAATATAAGTCTGCAAAGACACACTTTAACAAGTACAAAACATACAGACAAAATAGTGGTCCATCTAAATTGTGTGGACATTCAATTTGTAACACGTAGGCATGTATTATAACAAAAATCATGAAACATGCAATTACACCATGTTCACGAGCTGGACAAAGCCGAGCTTGGACCTGCTCCTGCTCGGCTCATTTGACTGTAGAGCCTGCGTACCAGTCTTGATCTTAAAGTTGGCCAGTGACTCTATACACAAAAGCTTGAATGAACCGCAAAGGAGCCGAAGCCAAGCTGTTCACAAATAGCTGGGTTTGGATTCCAACAATACCATCAATACTTGACCAAACTCAATTATAAGACTTGCAAAACAGAGCTATAACAAGCTCATTTAATATGATAATTTATAGAACTAGGATAAGGCTTCCATAGGGTAAAGCCAATTTGCTCCTTCTCATTGCTGTTTACACCCAAAACGGTAAAATTATACATTAATATATCCACATTTTTTGAGTTTGCTAATCTTGAAGAACCTCAAAGTGAGAAAACCAGGAAAAAAAACAAAAGAAAGAAAGAAAATAGAAAGGGAAAGAAGAAAAACAGGAGATTTCAACCTTCAATCTCTCTGAAGAAACTAATGTAGTTGATGAGCCCAAAACAATCCAACAAATACGATAATTAGTAACAAACAAAACCCAGACTTTCATATTACATAAGAACTTACATCTTGCAGAAGAGTCTATATATTCTTGATGTACTGGCCAACACTAAATGTTATTATCATTCTGATAAGAAGAAAAAGGCCAGCATAATGGCGGTCAAAAAAAGCAATGCTCAGGGTCCCCTGACAGTTATGTAGTTGTGTTCCCACTAAACTAGAATGAATATTTCAAACCTATGTGATTTGGTTTGAAATATTAAGATCTGATCAAATTTGGAGATATTTCGATTCTAAATGCTTCCAGATGCAGTACACAGCTTTTCCAAAGCTGATTCTCTATTGTCACTAAGTTACGTCAATGTAACCAGTTAGCAACAACTATTACGCCAATTATGTGGACAGGATGTTACGAGAAGTACAAGAAGTGCGAATAAGTGGAACATGGAGGCTTCTTTTAAAATCAAAAGAAGATATAATTTCAGAAAGAAAACAAATTTAAAAGAGGGAAGTTCACAGAGAAATATTAGTATTTAGTAGATACCTCTTTAACTAAATCTAAAAGTTCAATTGCAAAGCATATTTTAGATATAGATTCCAGGAAGTTAGAGAAGATCACCAAACTCAAAAGACTGACTAGACCAGTACAGATTAGTTGGATGCCAAAATGTAAGGTCCTTTGGCTCATTAAAGGCAAAAAACATGCAGTAGTCTTCCAGTAGCCAACCAATTTGAGGAAAAGAGATGACAGTTTTGGAAGTCACAGGAGGATGAGGAGGTTGTTGGGGGACATACGATATACAGGAGCCCTAGGTCATGTTTAATAGACTAGCCTTTTAATCATGGTCCACTTTAAAAGATATTTAGCTCTAAATTCTTCAAGAATGATTTCCTTTAAGAGGGGGATTTAAGCATTCCTCCAAAATGCAAAAGTATCAACAGTAAACACCACAAAGGCAAGGAGTGAGAACATCAGCTATTTATCATACGCACATAGTTATATATATAATCAATGAAAATAAGAAGACTGCATATATGATATGATAATATAAAGAGGAATGCAAACAACAAAAGAATTTAAATATGAACTCATATAAATATCCAAAAGAGTCGGAACAAAATCCCTTTTTGCGCTATCTCCCCTCTATATGACGTTTTTGTTACTTTGGTGATGATTGGTTTTTCCTAGCATTTAGATCTTTGAAAATTGTTAATATAAGCTTAAAATAACCGTCCCAAGAATAACCAAAAGAGATCGAGGCTCTGCCTTTATGACTGCTACTTCACCAATTGCAGGTCTTCTTGCTTATATGCTCACTCCAGTGTGCATAAACATTTACTGAGAGATCTATATGGTCTATAAAAAAATTAGCTTCTTGTCTTTATTAGTTGTATATTGTTAGAGCATCCAACTCAAAACTAATTGGCAATCCATGAAGAAACCCCCTAAGCATATAAACTAATGTTGAGTGGTTTTAATCATTTAATGGGGGATATGAGTTCTCTTTACACCCTCACGCGTGATAACCAAGCTCGCACGGGAGCTAACAAACAAATAGACTGATAGAAATAGCGATAGAATCCAAAGAGATCTATCACAATCTAGTCCGGATAAGTATAGATGATAAGCATGAGTAATATTAATATTTATTGTCTGTATTTTTCACCCTATAACATACATACCGGAAAAATTCAAATGGGTAAGGGACTTGGCCCACTGGCCACCCAAAGCCCAGCTATAATACCATCTTAGAGCATCCAACCCAAAACCAATTGGCAATGAGGAGAGAGGCCCCTTAAGCATATAAATCAATCTCGGGTGGTCCTAATCATTCAATGTAGGATACAAGCTCTCTTTACATATATAGGTTCACTAACCAGTTTTTGAGCATCGTCTAAAATATCAGTTATAACTATATCCATCTCAGTTTGCTAAGATTACCTGAGACATCTCAATACTATTTGATGTACGTGGAGTCATCTCCACTGATCCAATCATACGTTGCTCTAGTACACGCATCTGATGCTTTTTTTCTGTGATCTCGTCCTTCAATTTCTGCATTTGGTCCTATATCAAAAGGGAAACCACAGTTATCACTTAAGATTTCACATTCTTGTGCCCCAAAAAAGTTACAATCTGTTAGGAGGAAGAATTTTGTAGACTAAGCTAACCTGAAGACGTGAGTCTTCAGGGTTGCTAGCTGCTTGCTCTGAAATTCTTTTTAGAGAACTCGTACTGAGTGCCACCTCTCCAGCTAACATTTTCACTTGCTCGCAAAGAAGATCCATTTGATCAGTAATAGTGGTCCCAGTCTGCAAGAAATCATTCGTCACTCTAGGAAACTTAGAATGAAGTCAACATGAAAAGCACAAGTATAATGCCTAATCTTTCAAGAGGCTGAAGTTGTTAGCCTGAGAAGAGTTTCAAGTTCTTCTACATGAAAAAATGGGTTTCATGAAGTGGATGAGCGAAGGAAAAGGGAGGGGGGAGATGAGACATCTTATATTTTTAACTTCGGAAAAATCAAAGGACAATCTGGTAGTTGACTCAATGACTAGGAATAATTTATCAATATAAAACCTGTAAATTGCAGGATAGTCAATATTCAGCAGCACAAAAAGTTTTGATGGCATTATATCACTGTATAGTTTTTCTTTTTCCAACACTACTATTATGTTTCACATGACCTGATAGTGCACAAAGGACATATATTTCCACAAAAATTAATTTCCTTTACTGGGCATCCTAATATTGGCAACACTTAACAGCACACACTACCTCCATATAATCTCCGGGTCACAACATGTTACCTTACTCTTCCCCATAAATAATCGGTAACAAATGGCAAAGTGCAGGCTTTTCAATCTGCATTACTTCACTAAAATATAGCCCATCTTCAGCATGTCTTATGTTTTCCAATAAATACCTGGTAGTTATTTAAAATTTACAAAAAATATAGAAGGTATTTGAAACAACAAAAAAGGGAAATTACAGATTTGCTAAAAAACTGGAGCCCAACCAGGAAATTAAGCCAAAGCAGATTGATTGGACAGAACGGGTGCGGAAGAGAATGATTTTTTCTAGGAAAAAAATGCAGTGTGATAGGATCATAAGAAAATAGGGGTCCCCAAGTCAAAAATTCATTCAAAGGAAAAATAGCCAATCACAGGATCCATACTTTGTCCTCAATTGAAATGACAGAATAAGCATGATGCAATTTACAGAAATAACGCTAAAAGTCTAGGAGTGAAAACCAGGGAGTGTGCAGGAGTAGGAAGGGGAGACGAAGGAAGTAGAACATGCAGTCTATTTTCAACCAACATTAACAATTTTCCTGCTAACAAAAATATCTGGTGAAGAAAAAATAAACTGCAGTACAGCATTCCTTGTGCCCAGCTAAATGACAGTGCGCTTGATGCAATTTACAAGAGTCAAGCTAATTTTGCAAAAAGAAGAAAGTATAAGCTGCAGCCTATTTTAATCCAACTTAACTGTGAACTGTATTCCAACTTAAAAATGTGTCAAAAAAATATACAATTTGCTGGTCTTTCTTAAGCTAGCTATTGGCATTAGTAGGCCCTGGAAACAAGTAATAAAATAGAAGTTTCCCTTACCGGAGGCAAACGCCGACCTCCAACAGTTGCACTAAACAAGTCACCTGCTTGGGTTCTTTCCGGGAATGAGTCAACAACCGATGGATCATCTCCACTTCCACTGATTGATTTCCTCTGTCCACCCTTCACATCACTAAACATGACTTTGTTTTGTGATGATTTTGAAGATGCAGGTGAATCACTTGCAGAGCTCTCATAATCAACACCAAGCGACAATCCAAGAGCATTTTCTGGCTTCTGCAAGGGAAAGTCAGATATAGGTGTGCCTCAAGCAGAAGGTCATCAGAATATCTATCAAAATATGGTTACAAAAATAAACTGTTTTATTCTGGCATGAAAGGTGGACAAATCTATAATTTTATGAAGATAAAACAGAAAGAACATTTGAAAATGTATTGATTCCCTAAAGGTTCTTAAACAAATACTTTGACTTTCAAAAAATTGTGTCTACTGTGTGGTGCCAATGAAGAATTGATATTACGCAATACGTAAAAACATCCGCTTCTGCATATATAAATTCCTTCTTTCCGTTGTGTTGTAGGTGATTGTAAGTTGTTTATAAGCACACTAATTGTTTATTTACTTGTATTATCTCTTCATTTGAAACTAAACATGCAAAACTTGAAACAAAATATCCATCCTATATGCATAAAGATCACAATGTTTATTCTTCTCCTAAAGAGAAAACCAAGGAAAGAAGTAAAAAAAAAAAGCTTTAATGAAGATCGATTTATGATGATCAAAAAGGCATTCTTAATTGCTATTGCATGCCCCACTTTGTGTTGGTTTTTATAGAATATATATGCATCCGATACATGTTGTATACAACTTAATACACACTCGTACATCTATCGTTCAAATATGGTTGAAACAGAAGTAGCAACATCAACTAAGAGATTCATGGTTTTTTTTCTTTTTTTGACTTCATTTTCCATTTGAGCAGCACAGCATGAACAAAACATTGCAAGCCAGAAACTACAGCGCAAAAGAGGGGTCACACAAAAATTTACTTTTAGTTTAAACCAGCCAAGCATTCCACGCCTCTTGTTCCTTTTGAAATCTTTAACCAGCTCATCAAGATTAGTAATGTCACTCCTTCCATCAGCTGGAATTTCAGAATCAATGCTTCCAGCATCATCATCAATGATGTATTCGCGTTTTCTATCTGGCAAGTAGGCTAGCTGCCTCAACAATGAAGTTATATGTGGTAAGGAATCTGAGCCATAATTTCATATGTTAAAGACGCAAAGATTATATCACTACTTTTAGAAATAGCTCTTTTAAGATTACAAATAAATCATTCACATCGCGTATCAGTCTTCAGACCATCACAAATTTTTTTTGACCGAAACTAAATGTATTCATAAAGCAGGTACCTCATCTTCCGCAAAAGAATGCCTCCGCCTATGGCCAGATTTTCCAGGAATATTTGGTGGAAGTGTATTTTTTGTGGAAACTAAGATTAGTTTAGTCAATTTTTGAATCCTTCCCATCAAAGCTGCTTTGGCTTGTTCCTCCTCTTCCAATCTTGACTGTAATTTGACCTGACCAGCTTCCAACTTGCAACATAAAAAGTAAAAACTCAGTAAGAATGATAACAATAATGCAAGTGAAAATTGACATTTCAATGCATAAGAGCTACAAACCCAGGGATAAAATTCTTCTCCCCAGCCCAACCATTCTTTCAGAAGGGTATTAATACTAATGAAGGTTCAACAGTAACACTACGTGTATAGTCAATCAAAAGCGCCCACAAGCAAGGGAAAGTTAGTGATAACGTCATACACAAGCCAGTGTCAAGGAAAAATGAATAATGATTTTCGAGCCAAATAAGTCAGCCTTATACACAATATGAAATGAAATTGAGCCCTCACAACTGATGCTCAAAGCTCATATGAGCATCAATAAACTCATTGAATACGGAGCCTAAGGATTTATTTCAGAATATATTTCAATTATCACGCCATCAGGTCTAAGCCTAAGCAATCAATTATAGTAAGGCATCTTGAAGCCAACTGGATTGTAAAGGTTGGTCATCTTTTGGCATTGAAATCTCCTTATCTCCTTTAAACCATATTTTGACAATAATCTTAACCATTGCAAAGATATTATGTCACAATTTGACAGTGGAAGTGGCTCAAAAATCTATTACCCCTGTGTTTTCACAGTTCACAAGGTAACATGGCTATTGAAGTTAGACAAAAGCTCTGCCCTCCAATAAGACAAAGAACAAACATCAAGTAATATTGAAAAAAATAGGAAGGAACCAACATCATTCATACGAAGAAAGGGAATTACACAAAAGGCTTACAACATCAAACAATTACCTAAAAATGTGAGATATAACTGGATGTTTCAAAAAGCACTCTAGAAATAAATTTGGGTTACTTCACATTTTCAAGATCCATGTGTTAAGTATTGACTCTTTGTCGTCTGTTTTTCCATTTAACTTGTTATGGTTTTCGCTACAAGTTTCCAAGCCATAAACATGTTATTGTAGACATTGTAACATAAATTATGTCTTTGACATTGGTACCTCAACAAATTTCCATCTCTTTAGGACCTGGCATCAGCATCTCTTTCTGTTTTCAAATAGGACAGAATATAACACTAGAAGAAAAAAGAGGGTCACAATAGTGAAGGATCACTAACAGTTCAACACGAGGAAGAAAAAGAGACTGCCCTTAAAAAAGACACCCCTAGATAATAGACAAAATACATTGATAACACCATCCAGAGATGCAAGCTCCTCTCGCACTTCACTACAACAAAAAATCTCTCAAGGTGGGTACAAGTGCTCCCTCACCAACACCCTTGCGGACACTCCCAACTTGGTGTCCTCATCTTCTTCTCTATGCATATCTGCACCTAGAGGCTTGGGCAATGCAAAGAAGAGCCAAATCTGAGATGAAAACTGTGAAATGCTGACAATTATTGTGGGCGTAGATGCATATTGCTGATAGCAAGTAACCTAGGAGCTGAAAACTATACGAATAATCTAACATCAGCAAGTAATTTTTTTTTTTTTTTTCTGTTTTGCTTTAGTGGTTATATTATGGACTTATGAGAGAAGTCATCACCAGAACTTTCTCTTCACTTTACACGGCCAGTCCCAAACCCGGATAAAGTAGGAACATGGTGTAGGTAGTTGACAACCCACATAAAATCCTTTTCCAGATCTTATAAACATGGATCAATGTAGCAGAAAACAGAGAACGAAAAAACATTAAAACACAAGAACTTTGGAATCTTTTCCTGACAACACAAACCTGGAGCTTCAAATTGACCAGATCGTCTTGGTTAGGTGCCATCATGTTTGGATTCTCCATCATGCCACACTTTAATTGCTGGAGCTCTTGTTTTAAAGTGGAAATTTCCCTCTGATACTTTTTAATGAGGGACTTCTCATCGATAATCTAAGAGGAAACATCATGCTTGTAAGACAGAATGATTAATCCAGTCTGATTTCCAGAGCTAGCATCTTTCACAATTATGATAACCACAATCCTACCTTATTTTGAGAAGCCCTGATTTCAACATATTTACTACGATGCGCAAACTTCAGTGTGTTGTGTGTTTCTTCAGTATTGCTAGAGGCAGGTGTCAAAGTGCAAATAAGCTGCAGAAAGGTTTAAAGAAGAAAACAGAATGTTATAGCAAACTTAAGTAACAGATAAACAATTAACTGCATAAAAGAAATCGCTGATCATTTTATTAGCAAAAACTAATGAACTAGAACTTACAGAAACCCGTCCGTGGCCACTAAGGGACGACTGTAACAAACGCGTAAGTTTTGAATCTCGGAAAGGAATATGAGTAGCCTTTCCATCAGTTAGTTTAGATATAACCTGGAATTCGATACAAAGTGTCAAAAACGCAGCTTGCACTGATAAAAAATGATGATGAAGCTAAATTATATCCAACTAAAACAATTGTGGGAGTTAGTCAGATAAGTAAATGATTGTAGGCAGCTAGACATATAGAAAGATATTTGGAATCTATTAGACAAAAGCATTCCCAAGTAGTGCTCTGTTTCATGCCATAATGAGGATCAGATGTTCAGAAAGGTCAATTAGATTATTATTAATCTAGAACATTCAAGGACGATAAATCATAAAACACCCGCAACAGCAAGGAACAATTTAATACATCAACCCAAGAAAGAAGAAAGTCAAACAACACAGAGGGATTTCCATGTCAGCAGGGTGGAAATAGAAAGTAACCTTAATTTGTATGACATGATATTTAAAGGAGAAAAATATAAAAGTGACAATACGAGCAACATCTTACAGTGCCAAGAGTAAGCAAGCTTTTATTTATGTAGGAACCCTCTTTCCTCCTCAACCCAATCGTCTCCGCTTTAGAACTTTCAGATCCTGCCAGGTCAATTAAATGCTACAAACGAAAATTAAATACAAATACAGCAGACACTACATGAAAAAATGGAAGGACAAAAACCAATGTTTTCAATATTAAATAAAAAGTTGAGCAGAATCTACCAGCTGTGATAAGGTCACCTCTTCTGCTTGATTTCCCCCACGTGGACTGCTTTCAATGGTCTACTACAAAAATATACTCATTAAACCAGAATAGAAGTAATAAAATAAATGGACGACTCAAAATATTCAAGAAATACTGATTATTAACACCACTGCTTTATAGACTAATTAACAAAGTAATCAACATCTTGTGACAAAGAAACTAAAAACAGTTGGCTTGTTATTTAGTCCAATGTATTTTGCTTATTGGTTGTCCGTCCGACCTCAAAAACTGTAGTCCTGCACCTCCTATTTAAGCAAAGGAAGAAGACATAAGCGAGTAAAAGTTCTTCTAATAATTCAAAATAAAATAAAAGAACTAAAATCAAAATTCTAAAATAAAGAGCTCCCTCCTACATTTCCAACAACAACTGGCAAAGGAATGATTTTTCTGGAAGAGCTCCCTCCTTTGTTTCCAGCAACAACCAGTAAAAGAATGATTTGAAAAAGAGGGAATGGGAAAGGCTTCGCATATGTATTGACCAAACAAAGACAGATTTTTTTTCCAGTACGTACCAATATAACACTTGTTTCTTACTTTACTCTTCTTGTTCTCCCTCGGGATCCTTCGCTCCTTAAAATATCTATCAGAGTGAGTCATGTTCCCAATCTCATCACAATCTTCCATTTCTCTCTTCTCAGAGCGAGTCATGTTCTCAATCTCGTCACAATCTTCCCTTTCTCTGTTCTCTGTATTTGTTTTATTAATTCCCAAGGACTTGATATAGATTGTAGACGGTAGGTGGTTGGTAAGGGATAATGATAGGTTGTAGTGCATGCAGGGTGAGGGGTTGAGGGGGAATTTGAATAAAAACTAGATTTTGGGGTCAAGGGAATCGGGCCCAAAGCTTCACCCCATCACAGTGAAACCTCAATAGTCACGTTTGTTTGCAGCATTAAAAAGGAGAAATTTCTGAGATTGAAATCTATGATTAGAAAATTTTTCACAAAAAAAACATAAAACTGCTCTTCAAAAACAGAGCTGCATCTTCTAATTGTATGTAATAACAAGGGCCAAGTGCTCCTTCTTTCAATTCAATGATTGATACATAAAACTTAAATCATTATATTGAATGTCAACATTCATTCTCTCCTATCCCTCTCCATACTTTCTGATTCTATTTCAACCCACTTTATCCAAAATCATAGCTAATTGCATCATCGTAACCCAATAATCCTCTTGAATCTTAGAAAAGCTAAAATGATTTTTGACTATGCATTCCCAGTGAATATTGCAAACCTTTCAAACAAGTTCAAAAATCAAGATCTTATATTGAGCCCTTTATATAAGCTATAGTTTATGCTACATACATGACTAGCTTAAATCTGTTAAACCCAAGACATATGAAAGCAAGAGAAAACGCAAACCAATTACCAAAGTAAATATAGTGTGGCTTCGACTGCTGAGTAAATTGAAGTTATTAGAACCCACATGCCTATGCTCTGCACAACATCACAAATGATAGGTTGAGAAAATTTTAAATTAAATAATTAAACAAAATTTTGGCTAATATGCAGATTAGGCAAAAAAAGAGGCCAAGAGCATTAATGCTCACAAAACATCGTGAAAGAAGCAAAAACAAATATTCAAGAAATATACCTTCCCCAGATGCTATCAATGAAAGAGCATGAGCAGGGGAGAGCACAACTTCCTCTTTGATGCCCTCGACATAAGTTCCCTGCCAAGTCAATATGCCATTATACATATACAGAAGCAAGAATCCAAACAAGGGAAATTTAGTTTACTCATTCCCCTATAGAGTTTTTGTCTAAATTGTAGCCACAGATCTAAATTCCAAACAGCCTGACTGAAATTAAAAGTTTGACTTAGATTGCAGCATTTGAAAGGAAAGCAGAAGTGCCACCCTATAGCTTAGCAAAAATAAGCATGAATAAGGTGAAAAAAGATGGGGGCCACAAGCAGGTGACTCTTGTCGTTAAGGGTGAAATGCAATCTAGCAGCAGAGCTTGTTCTTTTACAGGGAAAAGATAGAAATTGAGCAAAATTTCATCTTGAAAGAAATTGAATATGAACAAGAATATATAACAATTGACAAATGTCAGAAAAAGCAGCGGACTTAGGAAGATGTCATCAACCTCGAGCTATTTTCTTTGAGATCTTTTGAATTAGAGGAGGATGGTGCCACACAGAATAACCCTGATACAGGGAGGGATCAATAAAAAGCCTAAGAGTCTGACGAGTAATTGGTCAAACACATGCAGGTGGATTTTTTAGCAGCAACATGGGATCAAAGACAGTACAGGATAGGAAGATGAAAATTGGAAAGTGCTTCATCATGGTAGTCGCTTAAATAAAAGCATAACATTTGGTATTAGGGAATCATCGATGACACTAGGTTTCTTTGATCTGTCACCTTTGCTACGTTGACTTCTCACTGTTAGAACATCCAACCCAAAATCAATTGGCATTGAGGGGAGAGACCCCTTAAGCATATAAACCAATCATGGGTGGTCCTAATCATTTAATGTGGGACATAAACTCTCTTTACACTAACTCACGTGACAACCACCCTGGCACGTGGGGTTAACAAACAAACAGACAAATATGCATACCGGAAAATTCAAATGTGTAAGAGACTTGCCCACTGACCATCCAAGACTCAGCTTTTATACCATGTTAGAACATCTAATTCAAAAGCAATTGATAATGAGTGGAAAGACCCCTAAACCATATAAACCAACCGTGGATAGTCCTACTCATTTGATATGAGACACAAGATCTCTTTCCACTCACATCTCCTGAGGGCAACCAAGTCACCAAAAATCTAGCTGCCCCTTTGCTTCGGGTCAAGTAGATAGAAAAAAATACACATGTGCAGCTTAATTTTGTCCTTTCTAGTAGTCTTTTTTCTTGATTCACTATCTACAAACCCACACCCTCTCCCCCATTAGTTGTCCCCAATATATACCATTTCAGCGTCATGACCCCAACATTAAGATATTGTTTGCTTCGTCCGTAGACTCGCGGTTTAAATGCATAATGATTTTGAGCAACTCTTTCAACTACCGACTAATCACTTAACAAGTTACTTAGTTTTGCAGTTCTTCGGCTTTCGAGAAGAGAATGGAATTATGTCAAACTTTTGTGTAGTGCAAAATTCACACACTCTTTGTGTTTATTGATTATGAACATATATAGATATAGATAACAATGGAATAAGAACCAGAGAGTTGGATAAAGCTAAAAAAGAAAAGCTAAAGGAAGACTAAACATGAGAGCCGTCCACTTTTGTGAGTGAGAACACGTGAGGTGTGTGGCTGTGTGTTGTGTTCTCAAAAATAGAACAACAATGCTACTCAAACCAAAATTTGGGATGAAAAATAGTGGACCAAATGATGTGGCAGCCTCTCTCCCAACAAATAAGGGGTCCAAGAATACCTAATTGGTTTTCTTGGTTTGCCACATCATTAGGACCCCAAATTGGTCAATTTAACATTTCTGAAAATAAAAGTGGATTTTGTCCACCATTAAGTGTTTTATGCCATGTGAATGAGATGTGTCTTGTAGCTGTAGGATAAACTAAGATTTGCGAGTTTTGCATAACAAAAGTGCAGAGAAATAAAAGAGATAAGAAAATAACATAGAGGGAGAAGAGGATCATATCTTGATTGCCGGGCCAGGAAGTTATAGGGGGTATCAAAACCAGTTCTCCCACAAGGTGGTTGGGTAGATCCCAGTTGCCACACAGGGATGTCATACTTTTAAGTGGTGGAATATGGTAGCTATTTTCAAATCAATAAAATAGTATTGTTTCTTATCCAAAAATTTAAAAAAAAAAAAAAAAAAAAGACCAAGAGGGCAACACTTCTGAGGCCAAAGACCAAGATAGAATAAATAGATGATATGAGATTAAGGTGTCAAATCCAAGTACTTAGCCTCACATCATATGGAGGGAAAAGATTAATAGGCTTTTTATGTGACAGTCTCGTCTTAACCATCAAGATGTGTTTTAAAACCATTAGCCTAAGGGCGAGGTGTGTAATTACCCAAAAAAAAAAAATTTATTATTATTTTATTTTGGTGCATTGGCCACCTAAGAGTAATTATATATACAAGGATAGAAATAATTCAAGAAGACTAATATGTCTCTAATAAAAGTCTTGTCCTAGAGAGACCTATTAGGACTCTTATACATGTGGTTTTAAATATGGTAGTATTGTGGGATAAGTCAAACTCTTCGTATATATGTATAGATATATATACATATATTCTCTTTTCAACACCTATACATACGTTGAATAAGAAAAATGAGGGAGAGGCTAGGGTTTCAAGTAAAGAAAAAGGAAGAGAAAGAAGGAAGGGATTTAGAGAAGAAGGAAGGAAACTAGAAGATTTGATCATCAAGGTTAGTCTTCATATTGGAATTTAATTTTGTATTTAATCATTATATGTACACATATACAAGTTTGTAGTCTGATATAATCTTGCAAGTAATCCATATGAGTAGGTTTATAGGGTTCAAATATGTGAATTCAAATATAATAGGGTGGTATTTGTGTTAAGAAGATGTTGGGAAAGAAAAAGGGAGAAAAAGAAAAGTTACAGACAAGCTTCTGGACGTAAGGTTGAAGAAGATGAAAGTTTTGAAATTATGGAAACCTCCCCCTTAGTTTTAAGTAGTTTTATTTTGATCCCTATAATTTTATAAACTCAATTTTTGACTACCATGGAACTTGGTAATTTATAGAACTGACCCAATATGTTTGAAACAAATGTGGTCATTTCAAAACAGCCCCCGAGTCTTGGAAAAAATTTTGAAACGACCCTTAAAAGTTTCGATTGAGTGTTTAAAAATCAATGGTTACTCGAATAAATCAAATTGATGTTGTATTCTCGAAAAATGGGTCTCTAGAACCTTAAATACTATTCTGGAAAATTTATGACAGGCCCGAAAATAGAAAATTCGTTTTTTTAAAAAAATTATACTTTGACCCCAAAAATTTCAAAAATTATGATTTGACCCCGAAACTTTAGAAACTTTTTTTAAACAACCCAGAATACTTCTATACCTTATTACCTCGTATTATAAATGATATATTAAATATATATCAATAGATAGGAGGTACGTAAATTAAATATAGAAGCGCGAAACGACGAAATTAGGAATAGGAATTGATTGTTATATGTTATTTTGGATTAGGTGGTGATTGCATTGAGGTTGAGAGAGAGTGCTTTGAATTGGAGTTTGGAAATCAAGGTGAGTAGTTTACTACTTCTTTTGGGAGGATTTTCTATATTAATGTGTGGGTGCGTGCGTGTGGATTTTTTATATATATGATATATGTGTTGATGTTTGGGATTGCTATTGAATGTTTTGAAATTGTGAACTGTTATACATGTGAATTTTGGAAAACTTGTGGGAAAATTTTATATCATTGTTTTGGTGATGAAAGGAAAATTTTGTGTGCGTTGAGATTAAAACTACAGTTTTGGTGTGTGTGAAAATCATGTTTATGAGATGGGGACTGGGGTTACCAGGTCTAAGTGGTAACAAGCAACTGGGACTGGGGTTACCAGGTCTAAATGGTAACAAGCGACTAGGCCACTTACCAGGCTAGTGTTAACAAGAGATGGAGCCAGTCATCAGGCTAGTGATGACAAGAGAAAGGGCCAGTTACCAGGCTAATGGTAACAAGAGACTGGGCCAGTTACCAGGCTAGTGGTAACAAATATGATTTGACAAATGTATTTGAGACTGAATGTGTGTGTGAGTATTTTGGGTTATAAATGTCTTTTCATTTATAAAGTTATTTGTGATCATGAGATCATTTTGTTTACATGATTATGTGGGAATGATTGGGGTACAATTTGTTGTACTTATGTATGTATCAAAATTTATTTTTGTATATAAACTGTGAGATTTATTTTCACACCTCATTAGAGGTGGTTGCTATTCACGGGCCATTGTGCTCACCCAAACATATAACATTTTTCAGGAGAGGATCAGGGTGAGAAGTAAGTCTGCTGATATACAAGAGATTAGAGGACTTGAAGATTTATTTTATTGTAGGTCTTCAGGAATAAATGTCTTTCATATTTTTGAGACAAATATTCAATTATTTTGGGGATAATGTTGCTTATACTTAGAGTAGTGAACCTTATGGTTAATTATTGTTTTACATGAGTTTAATAGTGATGTTGGTGATGTTTAGTTTATTCCTCTGGTATTCATTAGGTCGATGGATCGGATCACTTTATTATTTGTTTTCCGCTGTATTTTGCATTTATTATGCACAGGGTTGGTTGGTTAAGACCTTGGTGGCCGGTCCACCACCCACCCTATGTGATCCGGGGTGGGAGTGTGACAAGGTGGACAATATCTTCATGGTGAGCTCAGGGTATCACAATACCCTTTCTGTACATATGGTTGTGATCCATTCCACACCTCATCTATCATAGAGAGAGGGGGTAAGACACTTTTTCTAAGAATCATTGTACACATCAAAGAATTAAATTTCATTTCGAAACGTCCGAAACATTTCTGTTTTCATGGAAATCGAAACGAAAATTTGATTGAATATCAAAATTTCTATATTTCGTGGTGTTTCGACCAATATTTCGGAAACAAATTTTTTTTTATTTTCATCTTGTTTTGGAAATGTTTCCGCAATGTTTCCATTTCCAAGTTCACCGAAACTATGCACCAAAACAAAATTTTGATCTTTGATTCACATGTTTTCTAAATAAAAGAAATCATTCCCAAATAAAATGTTTCTAGACCAAAGGTAAAAAAACGAGTCCCCATTATGAACATCACAATCTCTTTTTTTCCTAAACCGTGTCCGCGTGCATAAACATCCTTTTCTCAATGGGAAAATTTTTAGAATAAGACTCAAGTCACTCAACGCATTATGCAGCCTTCCAAGCTTCCATAGAGCATAGGATTCAGGTACGAATGCGCACATGTGACGAAAATGACATCCTACGGCCATTAATTAAATAGACAGGCACAACTTTGATCACCTGGAAGCATTTCATCAGGCAAAGAGAATAGTTAGGTAACTGTTACACTTACATACTTATTACAACCATATTAAATAATAACTATATAATAATAATAATATCAATACTCCCCCTCAAGCTGGAGTGTATATATCATATAATCCAAGCTTGAAACAAATGGTCGTAAGACAAATGCGGCTCAATGCCTTGGTGAACATATCTGTTAATTGATCCTCTGATTTCATAAATGGTATTGCAATATCTTCATCTAGTATATTGTCTCGGATAAAGTGACAATCAATTTCAATATGTTTAGTCATCTCATGGAATACTGGATTGATAGCAATATGAAGAGTTGTCTAATAATCACATAACATCTGTAAGGGAAGCTGAATTGGAAAACCAATTTCTCGAAGAAAGTGTAGTAACCATATCAACTCACTAGTTGTATGTGTCATTGATCTATACTTAGCCTCGGCATTGGGCCGTGCTACCACTGTTTATTTCTTACTTTTTTATGTAACAACGATACCTCCCAAGAAAGTACAATAACCAGTAGTTGATCTTCGATCTGAGGGAAAACCAATCCAACCAACATCTGTAAAACCATTCATTCTAAGATGTCCATTAACTCTATACAACAACCCAAAGTATAGGGGCACGTTTGAGATATCGAAGGATGCGAATGATTATATCTCAATGTGGTACTCTAGGACATCTCATATACTGACTCACAACACTAACTGTATAGCCAATATCTGGTCAGGTAATAGTGAGATATTTAGCTTCTCAACCAACCTATGATACCGACCTGGATTTTCAAACAATACACCATCATCCATCAACTGCTTTTGATTCGGATCCATAGAAACATCGATTGGTCTACCACCCTGCAAGAACCTCTGAACCGACTGGAGATCGTAGAACTAGATGGAACCGGTCCTAAAAGAGCTTCTGAACCGGCTGGAGATCGTAGAACTAGATGGAAAACAACGGAACCGGTGTGAACTGGTTGTAAAATAATCAGAACTGGACTGATCTGTGCCTGAACTGGCTTAAACTGTACCTGAATCAATTTGAATCTCACTGAACTGGATGAGCTGAACCGGTTTTGGCTGAATCTGGTTTGGAGTGGTCCTGATCAACTAATTTGGGCTAGACCTAGTCAAAGTGGGCTTAAGGGGCTTTGGGCCTAAACTAGACTTAAGGAGAATGGGCTAAGAGTTGGCCTCTGCTGGGTCCAAACTGGAGTGGAGTGGACTGGATCAATAATAAAGCCCGTGACCCAAGTATAAATTATAACCCAAAGGGTCGACCCGGATAGCCTGGACTTCATCTTCTCCACTGTGATGGGTTCAATGAAACCCTAGGGGGCTGTTTGGTAAAGGGGTATAGAGGGGGCTTGGCAAGATGGGTTTGGAGAAAATAGTTCAAAGGACCCCCAAACTCCATGTTTGGATTAATAATTATGATATATCCGTAGGTCTTACATGTATATGTGTTGCATACCAAACATGAGTATGGACTGAATTCAATGTTGAATCTCATCTTTGTAAAGAAGAGTTTGGGTTTGGAAGGGTTTGGGGAAGCCAATCCAAACCCTCCCCAAAAATCCATCTAAACAAGCCCTAGTCGTTGACGGCGCTGAACTACGACGTTACACCAGACCTCCGGCAGAACAACGCCTCCACACCAAACCTCCGACGACCACCACAACACACCCAACGACGACAGTAATCATAGAAGCTCAGCCCAACGCATGAGCGTAGACGACAAACGACTTCGACAGCAATAACGACATACACCAAACCAACGACGACCACCACAAAATAACCAACAAGGTTTCCTGCGACAAAGTCAAAACTAGAAGCCATCACTACAACCACCACCCACGACCCTAAAAATGGTAATGGGTCACACAGTATATGGGACAGATAAGGAAAGGAAAAACAAAGAAAGAAGAAAGGAAAGAAAGAGGGGGAAGAACGAGAATCTGCCGGCTCAAAATTTCAGTACAAAATTGAGATCAAAATTTGAATCAATTTAGCTCTGATACTATGTTAAGTTTAGATAATGAATTAACTAAACACAATATGAGAGATGTAAAGAGTAATCTGACTTACCCTATCTCTCACTCTCAACTTATATTTATAATTAACTAATAAAACACAAAAGACGAGTATACCCTTAGAAAGGTATACTTATTACAACCATATTAAATAATAACAATATAATATTAATACTCTCAACAATTAGCATCAAATAATGCATCCAAGTTCATACAAATAACGAATCACATGGAGGCAACCTGCGACTAAAAGAAATCACTATGATACTTTGCCTTTCAAGTGATGAAAGGAAAGATGATGGAATATAGAGGCCTTGATGCTAAACTACCCGTTCTCAGCAATTCAGCATACAAACCTGAGCATCCTCTCGTATTCTTAGATTCTGCCCTGTTGGATCAAGCAAGTCATTGATGACCTAAAGAAAAAATATATATATAAGATCGAAAGTAAATCATCAGAGAAGTAATATGCAAGTATACAGAAAAGGAACAGTATTTCTTTTGTGGCATCAACAGATTAAGGATGAACAGCAATGGCTAAATATAACTGAAAGAATTGAAATGATGAGAATAATTTATGGCATGACCATAGAGCGTGATGAATAACAAGTGTAGTATGTGGGAGCAAGACCTGCTCCATCTTCATCAACAGAAGATTATAGAAAATGAGATCTGCCATAGATTCTTGTCAAACTCTGTCAAGATTTCAACAAGGCCAATTAAATATCGATCTGCAATCCCCTATTTCTTGATCATTTCCAATTTTCACAAAAAGAATGCACCCCCAAATTCGATATTACAAAAACATTTGTGTGATATCCTTTTGTTAATTTCTCCATCCATAGTAATTTTTCCTTCTTCTATATCAATTTTCGTGAATCAAAATTCTAAAAATTCTAGTATTCTTCCATCGAAAATATTTATTGCACACAGGCATAATAATCAAAAATAAAACAAAAAGGAAGCATGAATAAATAATTAAAATGGAACTGACCTCATTGTATATTTCCAGATAGGAAACGCGAAGAAGAAACTCTCGCCCGGGTGTCTAATAGAACACATTTAAAGTTAATTACAAAAGCAGTAGAATCACAAAAAATAGTTGCAAGTACATGGGAAGTAAACAATTAATTGCTGCCCAATCTCCAAAAAAAAGGTGCCTACATTTATATATCGCGCGCGCGCGTGTGTGTGTGTGTGTGTGTGTGTGTGTGTGTGTGTGTGAGAGAGAGAGAGAGAGAGGAGAGGGGGCATTACCTCTTGTATATTACCGAACACATCCTTCACAGCCAACGGAATGATTCCAGGTGACTTTTGCTCCCCCTAAACACAATATGGAACAGCAGTTATAACAACAGTATTTGCATAACTAAAAATTAAGCAAAATGAACAAGAAGCTCCTCCCAAAACTTGAGAATAAAGCACAGCTAATATTGGAACGAATTTTACTCACAGGAAAATTACAAACTCAAAGCCAAAAAAAACACCTACCCAACTAAGCCGGAAAAATAACCCACATATGGCATGCATGCGCACACATGTACATAGCCCTCTTAGCTCAAATATTTAAGCATCAAAACTAAAGAAAGAAACTCCTTAAATAGAGTATTGTAGACTACAAACCAAGTTTCGGATTCAGGAATTTAAAAAAAAAACAGTGCACCTGGAACCAAGTTTTACGAATTGTGACTTTTTTAACTGCCTCAGAATGACTTCTAATAAACAACTTTAGGCATGCAAACTCGAGCCAATTTTTTTCCTTGGTGATTCTTGTGTCCGCAACCCATGACAAAGATTAGATCAGGAACATTTAGATTTTAAAATGAAGTACAAGGATAGATACCTGAGAAAAGAAGATATACGATCCAAATAAGTGTTCAAATTTGGACTTCTAACAACAGGATAATAAAGTATCAGCATTGTAATGCTTATTTGATGAATATAAAGGGAGTTAAGAAGCAGTAATTGATTTTTTGAGGTGCTTTACGAGCTTGAAATGCGAGGGCATCTGGACAAGTTTCTGGGATTGAAGGCAATAAGCAATGGCTCCTTAGCGGAAAGTAATTTTTAAAGGTAGTGTGTGTGGGAAAAGAGTGGAATTCCTTTTGGAAGAGCCCATGGCAGGTGAGGTACCTTCAGAGGTTAACTTTTTCATTAGAATCATACCCATGGAGGCTAGTCTGACAATGGATAATTTGGGCCACATAAGGAAATGCTTCCTAACTGATATTTCGTAATAAACGGAAAAAGTGGTGAACCACGTGTAGATACATTATAAGCTAGCTAGAGATTCCGGGACTTCCACCTGCCCATCTTGGGGGTGTGATTCCCACTCAGCAGTTGGATGACAAGATGCACTAGCAAGTAGCAAGAGCACAAGGATGCTTGGAAGGCTGCTCTTCGCTCTGTGGGGAATTCATGGAAGGAGCAGAAGTGAAGTGTTTCTAAGGAAGTTGAGTTATCTATCTATAAATCACAAAAAAAAAAAAAAAAATTACCAATGTTGGGCATTGGGAGTGGTCACAGAAGAGTTATATTACTCGTTTCCAACAAGCATAAGCTTTCAAGCACGTGGTTGTTTGGCATGGTATCAAAGCTTAGTTCTAAGAGGTGTCAGATAGAATTCTCTCCGACTGCATCTGGTTCCCCATTCTCCATATGAAGCACTTGGCTCAATTCTATTATTTAGCGCTTCAGACATTTTGAGCTCATTCTGGCATGGAATTCTTAGTTTCCATCAATAATTTCAGAAACAACTGGGCATATTAAGTGCCAACTTTCGTATTTTGCATGTACCATGTGCACATGAGGCCCATTCGGTAGCTTCTGAAAACAAATTGGGCGCAAAGGATGGTCCATAAAGCCTAAAACAAAAGAAGGTTCTAGAGATTTGATTTGTTCAGCTGTTAGAGTGTGTCTTATATACTTTATTAGGTTCTAGGATTCGTTCTTTTTTTTTCCTTATTAAAGTTAGTTTTGGTTGTCATTTTACTTGTAAAACATTTGTGTTATTCTAGTAATTTTATTAAGTATGGGACTGGGTTAGATTAATGTACTTAAGATTACTTTAGTAACTTCATCAAGCATGGACTAATTCATACACTCAATTGTAACCAGAATAGGACTATTGGGCATCAGTTGAATCGGA
Organism: Ilex aquifolium; assembly: GCA_951799425.1. Taxonomy (NCBI): domain Eukaryota; kingdom Viridiplantae; phylum Streptophyta; class Magnoliopsida; order Aquifoliales; family Aquifoliaceae; genus Ilex; species Ilex aquifolium. Next base: position 23,722,889 of record OX637402.1, read on the forward strand.
TACAGATAATCATTCATCCAGACATACTTGAGATGACCCCACCCCTCCCCCTTTCCAGGGGCAGGCAGCAAAAAGAAAAAGAAAATTGGAAACCAAGGTCACGTTTTTGCTTAGGAACAAAATAAATTGACAACATAATATGTTTAAGTGACTATTTGAGGGACATGGTGAAGGAATTGGAGGAACAAAACTATGATTTCACTATTTTAATTTCTACTTCTTGTGCTTAATTTCAAAACCCTTAACACATGGAATCAAAGCCTATATTGTTTGAAATTGTACATTTCTACCGAAAATGTACTTGTCTAATTCAGGATTTGATATGCTATTCAATGGGGTCAACCAACACTAAAAGCTATCGGATTCCCAAGTGGTCAACATCAAATGCCCCAATTCCTAATATCTAATTGAAACAAAAATTTGCACGTCTTATTCCAATGGTTAGGAAAAAATATCACAGTTGATTCCGCGCCAAAAAACCAAGACATTTAAATTGTTTGCCTATGGCATAGAAGAGCAGCTAATACCTGATCTTTGAGGGATCATTCTAACAAGTCCAACCAAATACAAAAACTGTCTTTCATGACCAACAGGACTGCATTATACAGATGTACTGAGTTTTCACTACGAGTGTCATTCAGAACCTACAAGCTTGTAATCTCTCTTCTAATACATGGCCAGAAATATTTTAGTTCTTTCACACAAAAAATGGCTATGGCCCTGAAGTGGTGATTTCTTACATTTGTCCTGTCAGGTAGTTCTTTGGCTTCTGCCCACAGTAGGTATTAGTTAAAAATGTTTATAGGGAGAGAAATTGGGCAATTTTGAATTCCTAAAGCAAAATCATTTTCCCTAGGTCATTATCAAGAAGGTTTAGTGGCTTACTAGAATCTTTAAGTGTTTGCAGAATCTGGTCATAGCCATCACGGCAGCAATCATCAAGACGAAAAAGATATCCACACAACAGCCAATGAAATTCAAGACATTTGACAGCATGTAATTACAGATATATAGGCTCCAATACATAGTTTGGCCTCAAGATAACAGCTTAATAGGGAAACTATGATATTTTGAGTTTGAAAATGATGCGGTCATAGACTATTTCCAAACATAAAGAATCTATCCTTCTTAAGTCATCAAAGGAAAACTTCTAAACCAGTACTCAAAAAATGATGTGATGGAACATATGTTTGATTTTTTTACCAGGCCAGATGGCTGTATAGTTTGATCAGATGACCTTTACCATTCTTAAGTCACAAGGTTGCTTTCATTCCAAGCCCTCTACCATCAGTCTTATAAATTGGGGGTGACAGCACCACTGAACCTCCTTTTACTCTTAATGAACATATTAAGAAGAGGGAGAGCATGAGGGATAAGTACAAAACTGATATAGTTGCTTACATGCATCGTATGAGTCTTCCCGCTACTAGTAACGCCATATGCAAATACTGTACCTGCACAAAAAACAAAACCATCAATAAAGCAGCAAGATGAAAGAGAAAAACTAAGACTGCAAAAAATTGAATCCTAAATTACTGCTTCAACTGCAAAGATTAGTTTTGTCATCAATTATAATTACAGCTCCAATATCTAAGCTACTTTTTGCCAGGGCAAAGAATATAAATAAAAAACGAGAAGAAACATATGAAGATTATTTAATTCTCCCACTAAAAGGTACCAAAAGAATATGAATCAAGTTTTTGAAAAGGGGAATAACCCAGATGTCAAATATCATGTGCATATTTCACCAATGCTGTCATAATGAACAATGATGACAACAAAATGATTATGAGAACAGCATTTATGGTTTAATTAACTACCAATCCCAGTGTCCATGAAAGGAAAAAGTCAGACATTTCAGCAACAGGAATAGAAACCTAGTAAAGATATCAGATGAATTATCTTTTCAACAATCCCTCTTATAAACAAGTCATGACTTCACAGTCAAGGCATCGATGGTGGCTTCATAGATTTGTAAATGTTATTCGATAGTGAAAAGCAATTACCATTAATTCCTTCCATGGCACCACTAACAACATGTCGGGCTGCAACATCATAAACATGGCGAGTAGTTGTTGCTGGACCAAAGACTCTGTCTGCATCAAGGAAATATGGCATTGTTCATGGGAAATCAAGGTGATAGTTAAGTCCAAACACATCAAAAAATAAAATTTAATAAATATTAAAGAACATAAAGCAAATCCTTCTTGAAACTAAAGAAACTGAATTAGAGGTGACAATTTTTGACACGACACGAAAACACGACTCAAAATCGACACAAAATTAGTGGATTAGAATTGATCATTTCTCGACACGAACTCGTAAATAACACGACCCGTTAACATAAATAATAAATGGGTTGAGTTAGTGGCAAATATGAACAACACAAAATTGACAAGAGTAAAAAGGCCACCATTTTTTGTTATTTTTTATCAAGTATAAAAAAAAAAAATTCTCATTTTTATTATTATGTTTATTAAGTTAAATTTTAATTTGTCGAAAAAGTATGAGCATGAGTTCGATTAAGTTATAATGAAATCTTAGTGTTAAATCTTTTATTCACATGTTATATTGGTCAACACTAATACGACATGAAAATAAACAAGTCAGGTCGACACGATATAATAGGTTGGATTAAGGTAGATTAGTACTCGAACGAACCCGTAAATGACACGACACAAACATGCTCGACACGATTGCTACCCCTATACTAAATCCCACAAGTTTAATATAGCAAACGATTTTCAAATAGCAGTCAACAACTTTTTGCGAGCCCAAGAAGGAACTAATGTTGAGAAATTATATTGACATCATTAACAGTAAGTTATGAGACCGTTCAATAGTTGAGAAAAGCATGTAACAACCTGGATTCTTAAGTCTTGAATGACGGTAGTGAGACAGAAATGAACCATTAGGACTTGGACAAATGTTGCCTAGATCGTGGGTCCATTTGGTATGTGATACAGACATGAGTATACGATACGAAACTTTTTTAAGCATGTGGTGCGATTGGTATAGGCTTAGCTAGTACGGTATTTTGGATTGTAATTCGTTTTGAAACCCTTATCTAGATTGTTTTCACTACTATATGAAATTATATATAATAATACATCCATAAACGTAGGCCTATCAATGGACCAGATTTCAGTCTGAATCCGACCAAATATGGACCAATATTTTCCATCTGTTTATCCGAATCCGAATCCGAACCCCTTTAAATATCTTAAATCGAATATGGATATAGATATATACAAATCCAATCCAATAAAAAACTCTCTTAAATAAAACAATAAAAATCCGATCTGATATATATATGTATATTGAAATTATGGTGAAATACCATTACGAATAAGATTGGATAATGAGATAATCTAACCAGATGTCCAATTATAAGTGAATTCGAATATGGACTATTATTTTTATATATGTCAGGTAAACAGATCAGATTCGATAATAGAGTTTTTAATTGGATTCGAATGGACCCGAATCCGGTCCAAATCCGATCCTTTGACATGCCTATATAAACACATAGTCAATTACTATTTATTTTACATTTGTGTCCGATTACTTAGTATCTAAATACACCCATAGGCAAATAGTCAATTAACATTTATTTAATGTTTGTTATCCATGTTCCAAAGCGAATCAATCTAAAGTTAGTATCACAATTTGAGGTTGATATTTAAATAATCTAGATCACAAACACACCCCGTTTGGGATCGCTATACCAAATTGTGGATCGTTGGGGGTTAAACTATTTTTGGTAACTATGATATGGATAAGGAAGAGGACTTGAAGCATGCAGTTAAATCATGACTAGTAACCGAATAAATTCAACAAATAATGACAACACCATGTCAAGAAATAATAGGATAAAAGAGGCTAAATCAAAGGCATTTATTGATGACTTAGTGACAAGTTTGAGTATTTAGACTCAACCCAACAAAATCTAATCTCAGCTATATTGGATCAGCAACATAAATCCTTCTTCACCATTGAAGTTTCGATCTACCTCTCCTCCTTGCATATCTTACTCACTTGTGCAGCAATATGTCTTCTAAACATGTCCAAAACATTTAAGGTGATTCTCTCTTTATCTTCTATCGACACTTCATTTACTGTTTCACATATATACTCAGTTATAATTCTGTCCTTTCTAATTTTTTACTCAATAATATTACAAGTTGATGTTGAATTAAAGAAACGACATACCAATTACATTGCAACAAAAACAAACATTTATATCTAAACTCAAACGTGTCAATCTCCATATATAAAGCAGCCATCTTTTGGGTGAAAATGCTTGAGAACTTCCCTCTCCAGATACTAAATTCTCTTAATTTGAATTATTTAATAAAAATATATTGGTCACTCCAATTAAATTCCTACATGTGTCATTTGTAATCACTTCTACCATTTTTGTTAACTAATTCGTATTTGAATTTTTTTCCATCTTTGTTAACTATTTCACATTCAATTTTTGTGAAGAAATCGATTTAACTTATTAGCGATTAATTCCAATGATATTAGAGTAGGGGTGGCTGTGGGTTGGGGGGACTGGGTGGTTAGAGGTAGGGAATTTTTCCAATGATATCTATCTCTATGGGGAAACCCCTAGTATATGTATACATATTCACAAATAGAGTTGAGCTTGAATTAAACCAACCACATACCAATTACAATAAAATAAATACAAGCATTTACACACACACGCACAAATATATGTCTATTACAATAAACATACATATATATATATATATATATATAGAGAGAGAGAGAGAGAGGGAGGGAGAAGGGATAGACAGAGTTGAAACTAACCAAAACCATAGGCAATGTTCTGATCATACTCATTTCGAACCGTATAGTCTCCATCAGCATACCAAGCTAATTCATCTCCTTTGCTGATCTCTCTAGCACTGAAAAACATAAAAGCCACCCAGCGTCACCAACAGCTAAACGACAGACAAATCCTCAAGCAAAAATAAATGTCCAAGTACGAACCAACCGAGATAGTACCTGAGAGGCCGAAACCTGACTGTAACCGTCACATTCTCTTTAGCTTTACTCGAATCGGGCCTGTCAAAGCTCGGCGTTGACGGAGTTGTCGAAATCGGCGGAGAAATCGAAGGCTTTGAAGGAAGCTTTGAAGTAGGCGGCTTAGACGACGTCTTGGATGGCCGTTTAGCCGGAGGTGGTGGTCCCGGCGTCGAACTTCGTGACCGGAACGGCGAGATCGACGACCGGAGAGACCTCGAAGAAGACATTGTTAGAGAGAGAGAGTCAGGTGAGAGTCGTGCTTTTTTGCCGCCTTTGCCTGTCCCTCCAAAAACGAGGTTTTGTTTCTTCTATCAGTAGGAGTAGGCTGCTTGAAATTGTCCATGTTTTGGCATATTTTTCTTTTATTATTTTATCGGTGTGAAATGTCGAGAATGGCCTTGGAATAGACTTTTGTTTTGAATTTTTAAGTAGACAAGTGAGACGCGTTAGAGAATCAAGTAATCTATATAATAGGTAAATTTTATCCACACCCCTATAGTTTGGTCTAAATTTAATTACACTTCCTTTCGATTTTAAAATTTCACTACACCTCCTTCTAGTTTGTATTGTAGAACCACTGGCACCCTTACCAATAATTTTCGTCTCTGACTATAGAAAAAGTGAACAATTTGACTAAATATTCTTTCAAAATGTCAAACTTACTCTCTATTATGTTAATATACTAAAATACCTTGGGTGGACACTTTATAAAGTTTAAATTTTTATTTTTTTGATAAGTAGAATGATATATTTATATTTATTAAAATTATTTTTAACACAAAATAGAATCATTCAACATAATAAGGTAAAAAATGCATACAAACAAAACAAAATTGAAAAAAAAATAAGGTGAATTATAGTAATTTTCAATTGATCCCAATTAATTTTTATCATTTTAAAGCATTGTATGATAACTTTGTTATAAACACCATCAAAAATTTTATATATATATTAGTATAAATATTAGTCATCATATTATCACTCGTTTGGTCACATAATAGATTTTTTATAATTTTTATAGTTAAAAATGTTTTCTCTACAATAAAAATTACAATCAATAAAGTCAATGTCAATATCTCACCCATTTCCAACTCCTTTGCTATATCGTTTGTCCTCCACAATCTCACTCAGCCACTCTTTATACATTACCTTTCACATATCAAATTTAAATATTATTTGATAAAATTTAATGTTAATTGAAAAAATTTGGTCTTAATTTGATAAATTTAAATATTAATTTGGTGTTATTTTGATAATATTAAATATTAATTTAGTGTTAATTTTATAAAATTTAATGTTAATTGAATAAATTTGAATATTAATTTGATGTTAAATTAAAGAAATGACATTAATTTGATAAGATTAGATGTTAACTTAATAAACTTATGATTTAATGGAAAATATGATTAATAATAGAACACAGAGGCAAAACAAAGTTTTGCATAACTGATCCCAAAGAAGTTGAACAAGACTTAGTTGGGTTAAGTAGCACCACCATTGTATCTTGTCAACTATATGTTTGGCTTATATTTGGGGACCCCACTAGGGGCGGATGTAGGAAGGGAGGAGGGGGCAATTGGCCCACTGAAATTCAAAAAAAAAAAAAATTAAGATCTATCGAAAGTTTTTGGAAAATTTAAATTTAGGAGAATTACACTTAGACTCTGTTATCACTTAATCACTTAGATCCCTTGATATTTAAAATATTACGCACAGACCCTCTAAGGTTTGTATGCGCTTAATAACACTTAGAGTCTTAGACCTCTACAGTCAATATCCATTAGTAAATTATACTTAGACCCCTTGAAATTTAATAGGCGTGTAATACTTAGACCTTTCAAATTTAAAATGTTATACTTAAACAAAAAATATTCCAATCAAAGATAGAATATCAAATATTCTAAATTTTACAACAAAAATTCATGTTATATTATGACATTTATTGAAATAAAATCAAAAATAAAATTTGTTTTTTCTTAAAAAATTATAATTAATATCTATATAATAAAACACATAGAAAGTTGAATATATATATATATATATATATATATATATTTCCCCCCCCCCCAAAAGCATCATATCACTCATTTCTATCACATGTTCAATAATTTAATATTTGATTAATTTGTAGTTTAACATAATTTTTATTTTAAACATTATCCATACACGAAAGTATACATATGTTGAGAAAATTTTATCGAATTTTGTATTTTAAAAAAATAATGGGTAAAAATAAATTTTGAATTACGTAATAAAATAAATGAAGGAAAGAAAAATTATTATTTAATACAGTAAGATCATTTTTTTAGGGGCTCAAATTTTATGTTCGATCGTACCTTCATGCACGAGTTATGACTAATACAACTATACTATCTATAGAAATTAGATTTTTGTTAGAACATGATTTTTTGTTAAGAAAAAAATTAGATTTTTATTTTTAATTTTATTTCAATAAATTTTATAACCAAATATGTTCTATTATGAATGACTTAGACTCCTTATTTATTATTTATTTTTATTCCAATAGGTAGTATATTAATTATAATTTTTAAGAAAAAAATAATTTTTTATTTTATTTCAATAAATGATACAATAGAACATGAATTTTGATTGTAAAATTTAAAATATTTGATATTCTATATTTAATTTGATTATTTTTTGTCTAAGTATAACATTTTAAACTTGAAGGATCTAAGTATTATACGCCTACAAACTTCAGAGGGTCTGAGTATAATTTACTAATGGATATACTAACGAACATTGACGACAAGGGTCTAAGTGTTACGCGCGTACAAACCTCATGGAGTCTATGTGTAATATTTTAAATATCAGGGAGTTTAAGTGATTAAGTGATAAATCTCAAGGGATCTGGATGTAATTCTCTCTTTAAAATTTGTTATAGGTTGCCCCCATTAAATTTTTAAAAATAAGTGAAAATTTTTAATAAATTAAAATTTAGACTGAAACTTATCTCAGACGACTCAATGTCATGACTCAACTTTCCTCTTATATTTAAAATTTTGTCTATCAATAACATTTTAGATTAATTTGATTCGATATATCGGACTTGGACAATTTATTTGTGATAAATTAAATTGTTCCTACATCTGTGGCTTGTGAATGTGACAGATTGAACTTTTTATTTGATCTGTTTTTGAATATATACAGTATTATCACTGAGGTTGACTATAACTAAATAGATTAATTGTCCAGATAATTATGCATAAATTTCTTAAAAGAAAATTAACATTGGAAACGTTTGCATCAATATTTTAAATTACACTCTCAATGTATTAAAAATGTTGAAATATGATCATTTTGTTAATTTTTCGTAAATTTTTTCATCAGTGTCAACAGGTTGACTTTTAATGGAAAAAATAATGAAAATTAACATAAATGCCACATTGCAACACATTTGATATATTGAGAGTACAATATAAAAAATTTAATCTTTAAGGGTGCAAAGTGAAAAACTTAAAATCTTTCATGGTGCATAGTGCGAAAAGCCCCATTTTTGCAGAAAGCATTTGGAATTTGGACCTGCTGGTGCACTCATTCAAACAGTGTTTTCTCAATGTAACCCAAATACTTGGTTTCCTTCCTTCCATGGTGTGCTAGTATACAATGCCAATGTCAAGAAATCAGTTCAATATACATAAATCGAATACTATCTCATTAAGAAAGTTAACGAGGAAGCTCAAAAAAAAAAAAAAAGAACCAGTAAAAGGCGTATTACCGTGTGCTTTTCGGGTTTCATTAGTCCCGGATTGTAGGAGTCATGCACTGGTATAAAGTCGAAAAGAACAAGTGAGCTTACCTGGAATTAAAAAGAATATATCCCTGAATTTTAACTTGCTTGTATTTAGTAATATAATCCCATGGAAGGCCATTGAAGCATGACTGCAGCCCTTTATGCTATTAGAATAGGAGCACTTGCAAAAGCTGAGTCTCTTCCTTTCTTAATGCCATTTTCTCTAACATGTTTAGATCACTAGCATCTACAGACTGACCTGTACAACAAACTCTAAACTATCTTTGAAATACCCGACCCACCTGGGAACCTTTTCTTTTGCCTTTTCTCACATCTGCAAATTACTGATTTTTTACATTTTGTAACCCAGATAGCATAACCTTTCGAAAACACAAAACTGGACCATCAATGGATATGAATACTTACAGGCAGAACAGCACCCTGCGTCTTTACATCACATTGGGATGCAGTCATCAGTAAAGCTCCTCCATCGTACAGCTGAGTAGCTTGGAACGCCTGATTCATCAACTTTTACAAAAACACAATGAAATCCTTCACATGCTGTCATTTGATATGCCGTTGGACCAGGTAATCTCAATTTCAAGCGTCCGGGAAGAACCATCCTTGTTGCTGTCATGGTTAAGGCTGAAAAGACCGCTGTATACTCCTTCACTGACAACTTTGTCAATTTGGATGGTCACTCTCCCTAGAGTTGACTAAAAAGCCCAAAATTGACAAATCAAAAACTACCAGAACAGCATCAAAGAAAAAGGGTTGTCCTCTGCTATTGTTTTAATATGTTGCCAATTACAACATGCTATATCGTTATATGATGGGCACCATCATCAGTTTCAGAAAGTATCAAGGTTTACCAGTATGCCTTTTCATTAAACTGAGGGTAGTGCCCTTTTGTAATAATGATTTGTGATGTAATTGGCAAATTGGTTGACTATTACAAAATGTAGGAATAGAAATTGACTACTTCATGAGGGATTCAAAATTATATCATAAAACTGAAAGCTAATTACCTTTCCAAAAGTATTTTTGCTTTTGCACAGAATGTGTAACTTTTGTCCCTTCGGTGGTACATCAAAGGCCCATGTAAACCCTTCTTTCCATTCTGGAGACGTACTGTGGCTCACTACCTGATTATGCACAAGACCACCGAGATGAGATATAGTTGTATGCTGATAGGCAAGAGCTTAACCCCATGGAATTTCATATGATGTAAATGAAAATCTCAACAAAATTACAAGTGGCATGAAAATGTTTCTCAACTTCCTAATAGTTTCTCATTGGAAAAATTTCTCCTCTGCAGTTACGCTCGCTGATGCATAAATAAAAAAAAAAATCATCAGCTGAAGACATTGCCACATACTTTTTCCTTTCAGAGACTAAACAAAACATGCTTAAACCAGGCGTATTGAGATCTAGCATGAAGGAACTTCTGCAAGTATCACTCATCTTCACCTTACCTCTAGGACGTCTGGGGGCAGAGCCAGGATTGTAGGTCTGCGGGGGCAAAATATGACAAAAAAAAGAATGTGATGTAATTCAATTCTCAAAAGTTGCTTATATTTGATTGATTATATCCTAAATTTCTTTGTAGTATTTTTTCAATGCACACAATCAAAGAGACGGCGATAAAATCATCATTCATTTTGTTGGCTAAGTTTAGTTGAGATTATCTTTCTTCATGGTGAGTTAATTCTTTGAAAGAGTAAAAAATACTTTTGGTTTATGACCATTTACCAGTTGCATCTACCGGTATTTTACTGGACTACGACCTCTGACTAATTAAAAAAGAGTCAATGTTAACTATATAATTGTGTAGGAAAAAGTAGGGACAATATATAAATAGAAGAGAATTATAGTCTTTGGTCAATGTATAAATCAGGGTATTTCACATGTATTTTACTCGGTCCAAATGTAAAACATTTATTTTCATGGGTTAGGGGATAATGGACAATTTATTAGGGAAAAGGAACTAGAGCACTATAGAAATTTTCAAAAATTTAAGGGGGTAATGTATTAATTTTAACTTGGTCATGATCTTTGTAAGACTAGATATGCAAGTGTCATCCAAAAGTCAATGGCACAGCCTTGAACGTGCCTCTGCCCCTGAGGACGTCCATATGGAATTCACCATATACCAAACAAACTTAAGCAACAGCAACGTAACAAATACGGAAAGGGAAATAATATCTCTAGACATCTCATGAAAGAAAAAGGATGAATCAAATTATGCCAGACAGTCAGCTATTTCTTCTGACCATAACTCTTCTTGAAACATTATATTACCTTGGTCTGCCGTGCAGGACCATTGCCTATTGTCAATCGACAGAAGGCATTTGTGCCTCCCATGACCTGCTTTAGGTTGTTGCCACGCTTAATAGTAACAGTCAAACAACCAGGTAAGCAATGCAACAGGCTGTCAGCTCTCTCGTGGAAACTTGGGGGGCAGGTTTTCATAAGCATTTGCAGAATGGGAATAGCTTCAGCCGCAACCATTGCTTGAGATTTCGAGATATCTATTGGCATGGTTGACCATGAATGTTTCAACAAACATAAGGTGTTCAATACAGAATCCTGAGCAGCATCACTGCCAGACTTAAGTGCTGCTACCAAGTGGGCGATACACAGAGTAGCTGCTTCAGAAATGTGGAGTTTTGGGAAGTTGGAAAATATGACATGAATGGTTTTCAGGACCTCTACATTGATAGTCGCTGTGGACCACAACTCTTTCTCTAAAGCAGCTGCATATCAAAGCAAGGACATAAAATCAATATTTTAACACAAGTCACAGAAAAAAAGGCCTTTCACCACAATCAACGGATAAACCAGGAAAGCAAGTAATCCTAGTTGGGGAAAAGAAAAATAAAACCGGGACTGGCCGCTTCATAGATACTCTTGCCAATGTGCTATGTTTATTATCAATGAAGTCATCATCCTTGCCAAGGAATTTCACAATGAACACACAAAAAGTTGATGCATTTTTGTATAAGCAACAAAAAATTTATCTACATATGGTTGATAAGGACGAAGAACTCCCAAATGCAGACCAAATTTCTTGACCCCTAATAATCAATTTTCAAGTCAACAACAGGAAAATAGAATAGTTGCTGACTTTGGCCACATAAAGTAAAAAGAGTGGTTGAGGGCCTTAAATCCTTCCAAAAGGGCAAACCTTAAATGAGAATGCCACTTTACTGTCCACTTTAAGCTAATCAAATCAAAGTTTATGATTTAGCCTTTTCACCCCTCTCCATAAAACTTACTAGTTTTCTGGAAGTTAGGATCCATTACCAGTTTTTTTAAACTTAGGGCTATCCTCCATCACGTATCCCTCCGTTACAAAAATAGCACCTAGCCTTTCACACCTGTCCATCAAATGCCATGAAGAGGAGGAATTTTTTCACTTCCGGTTCAGATAAATGAGGGGTCCATACATTGGATAATATGCTCAATACCTTCTCTATTAAGCCAGTATATTGCTCAAATTCTGCCTGAACTAGATGAAAAGCATTTTTGAGCAACTCAAGGAATAGAAAATGAGAGAATGATGAGAAAAATGAAAAGAAAATATCAACATATCGACATTCTATTGTGTGTATTGCATCGTCATGTGAAATCAGGCAGCTTGTATAATTATTAAACATAATCCCAATAAGTAACAAAAAGTTCAACTATTATCAACATGGCTCCATAAACAGAGAAGCATTTATCCTAACTATTTGGGGCTGTATAGGAGTCTATTTTTCCAGAAAAAATCTATGAAGAGTCATGCTTCTTGTTAATCTACATGCCTTCTTCCCTCACTATTGGAATTTGGAACCTTCATTCTTTTTCACTCTCATCCTTGAAACAACTTCAAGCTGAGTAATCACTTATCCCTGGTACGGTTAATGGTCTCAGCTGCATATCGCCAAACCAGCTTAAAAAGTTCTGCTCAACTTGTTCCAAGGTGCTACTCCCAACTTGTCTAATTGCCAAATAATTTTATGAGTATGTTGTCTCACAAATCTGCTTATTCCATACATCATGCTTGGTGCTATAGTTGTTTTATAAATTGTTTCCCCTAATTGTATAGCGTCCTAGAAGCTATCCGTTTAGTTCAACAGGGAACATTGGGTTATCAACGCAAATGTGACTTCTCTGGCCTCAGGGTGCAAATAAATATGTTAAAGCAAAATTATTGAAAAATACGGATGGTTAAAATTATCAGGAGCTTTTGAAGACCAGCAAAATGCATTTAACAGTCTTCTGTTGGGTAAGTGGATGAAGAATTTAACATTGGGTGAAATTTTCTGGTTAACTATATGAATCCAATTGCTATAATAGTTCCATAACCAAAGAGGTTGTTGGCTACTTTTTAGTTTTAAATTAAACGCTTAAATCAGCACAAAAGTATAATCCTTAGGCACATCAGCACTCCTGTCACCTAAGTTGCATTAAAAGCAAACTTGGATTGCATCTTAGGTTTCAGCCTAGAGCCTGTTCTCTGATTACCTCTAAAAGCGAGCTTTGATTATATATTAGTCTTTTGTGTACAGAGGTTATCACCGTTGACATTTTCAATCAAAAATTATCAATGCAATAAGTTGGTTCTGCATACTACTTAGTACTGCATATTGGATGTGTACAGAAGACCCATGCACTCACCACGGTTCTAGCATCCTAAACACCAATTACTCCCTATAAAGATATATAAGGATTGCAAAATTATATAACGAATGAATTCAGTATGCTGCAGGAGTTGGCGCTCTTCTCAGTCGCTGGCTGGTGAAGGAGTTGGTCGCAGCTGCCTCGTTCCTCTATCGACGTCCACTCACAATGCCATATCACCACTTGAACAATTGGCATGCACTAGGAAATCCTCCACTGAATTCTTATTTCCTCAACTAAGGAAACATGAAAGGATAAATCATGTACCTTTTCTGGGGAATGTAGGCACCTCCATCTACATTTCTTAACTGGGGAGAAATAAAGAGGCTTACAAAGATTACTGAGTTTGTGTAGAAGAGTCATATAAACATAAATACATAGGATGAACATCATTGAGATTATATTTTTTTATTTTCAACCACCAAGGTCAATAGAGTTAATAGATTTAATCTCGCACACCAACTTTTGAAGAAGGTTTTTCCAACACTAACCCAAAACTCACCACATTCTGTATTTTAACTAAACAAAAAATTTTGGCAGGGTCAAGCAAAATTTTATGTTTGAGACCATGATCTCTGTCCATAATGGATGTGCATCTAAACTAGGAATGTCAATGAGGCTCGGTTTGGGTCAACTGACCCCCTTCTTAACTCGTGAGCTACATCTCCCCATCCTCCCATGTCCTTGATAAAGGGACGTGGTTTAATTTAATCAAGTAGGGACTGGTTCCCGTCAAGGACTTAAAATTGTTGGCTATTGTCTACTGATAAAGTAATATTTCAGTGCCATTGCAAGCGTTAGTGGGACTTTCATTGGCAGAATGCACTCCATGGTTTTTGCTTTTTTTTTTTTTGGGGGGGGGGGGGGGGGGGGGGTAGTGTGTTCCTATTTTTTATAAGACCAGAGGTTTCCATTTCTTTCCCACAACTGATGTGGGTTAAAGGTCCTCAAGAGTTTTTGCAAAAAAGGTTATAAAGTAATGTGATATGCCTGCAATTGTTTAAGAAAACTTGGGTGAGGCCCTAGATACTTTGTTAGACAAATATTTTCAATATTGTATACTTTGTTCTCCAAACACCAGGATAGCTTGTGTGGGTGTTACACTAACCTATATGGCATGTCTCGGGGCAGGTTCAAAATTGATGGACCATTATCCATTCCATCCTGAACTGACATCGAATTTTAACTTTTCTCCCCAATCGCGCCCCCATTCTTGGGCCCCAAACCCATCCGATTGCTGGTGGGGATCCGGCAGGCCAGATGAAATTTTCATCCCTCAACTCAATAAATTCTAGGTAAAAGTTTGAAGGCATTGTCTAAGCATAATACACTTTACCATAGATGCCTACAACTAATGTAGAGAACATAAGCAGTGATAGACATATACTGGTTCAAAAGCCAACAGAATAAGAAAGTGTATAATTTTCCAAAGATCAAACAACAGGCATGAGAACCTGGACTTGGTAAACTTTAATATCAAGAAAATTAGCAAAAGAAGACTAAACCATTTCAATAGTGACTTACCTGTCAAAGATCTGATAAGCTCATTTGATACATATTCCTGAAGTGTGTGATTAGAGAATAAAAATTTGATGAGCAATGCTGCCTGCCCAGCTACCTCAGCACTGGGAGACAGTAGCAGTTCCTGAATTACCAATATCCCACCAGCTTCTGCAACAGCTCGCCTGTTGGTTCTACTGTGCATGACAAAGTTTTGCAATGCACAAATTGCCACCATTTGCATTTCTTCTGTTGGCTGATCTTCAAGCAAGCTTATAAGTGCACGACATGCAGAAACAGAATCACTAGCTCTGGCAAGTCCTTCATGCTGAGAGAGGTCGCCAAGGGCAAGAGCTGCAAGAAGCCTACTGGACTGTGATCTAGTCTGTGGGTCTAGCAGATACTGCGCTAGAGGTGATATTGCATACTTGGAGACCTTCATTTCCCGTACCCTCACATTATTGAATAGACCTTCAAGCAGTCTTCCTGATGCTTCTTCGAACTGGTGAGATCTTAGTAGATCTAAGAGAGCATCTATGGCACCAGCTTCAGCCATCAGTTCGGCACTTGAAGCATCAGTTCTTTCTTGAACAATCAGGGCATTAAGTGCCACCAGAATAGTGCTCTCTAGTGTTGAATGCAACATCCTTATAAGAACCAACAGAGGAACTCTGAAGTAGTAGTCCGCATTAGAGCGTAGTACATTAGAGAGAACCAGTGCAGCTGATTCCCACAATGCATGGGGTGGTTGAGGGTCATCCTGAACAATAACCTTTGCAAGCTCGAAAATTCCCCCAGCATCAGCAACTGCTTTTGGCCAGCTTAAAGAGATATTTTCCAAAGCCTTTATTGCTGTTTGCTGTAAGTTTAAAATACCAATTCCTGCAAGCTGCACAAGGGGCACAACAGCATTTTTTGTTGTTATATCTTGTTGAAAGTGTTCTTGTGCAAGCAGATGCGAGAGCAATTCTGTACCAAGCTGCTGGATAGCCTGAGATGGGGATTCCAGGAATGAAATCAGAGGCTCAATTACTTGGCTAGGAGTAAGATTTAGAGTTGCAAGACTCTGTGGTTTCTCCAAAATATTAACAAGTGCTTGCAGGGCACTGTGCTGTCCCCTCTGACCAAAATCTGGACGACGCAAAACCAGAAAAAGAGGTTCCACAATTTTTGCAGCAGCTGAGCTTTTGGAAATTGCACTACTATTTGTCAAGATGCGGAACAGTTCTGCAATTGAGGAGCACAAGGAACTGGGTGCAGTAGGGAGTAATTCAAGACAATTATCAATGATGCCAGCTTTGACCATATCCAACTTGCGGGGAGTCCGGTCCTTCCCCAACTTAACCAGAGCACAGATGCTAGCCTCGATAATTAGATGATTTGACCCGCAAACCAAACTTACAAGCAGATCGACAACATCATAAGCTGCTGCCAGCTCCACTTGTTTGTCATCATCCAACAATCTCTCAAAAGCACATATACCAGACTGCACTACTGCATTCGTGTGAGATTGCATGAGCATTATAAGGGGCTCTATAAATTCAGAGGTGATTGGCATTGCTCTGTCTTTCGGATCACCAAAAAGCACGGAGCAGAGTTTTGCAGCATTGCTCTTCAGTTCCAAGGAAGAAGTGGAAGATAAAATTTTGTATAGACTTTCAAGGGGATTTCCTTCCGCATCAGTCATCAAAGCTGCTTTTGGTTTATTTCCTGAAGCCAATTTATTCAAGGCAACAAGAGCAGTGTGTTGCTCGTTCTCTGATGCTGCATTAAGCATGTCAACCAAAGGCTGAACTGCCTGTACAGCTGATTCAGAATCTCTGAGGTTCTCGGCATCAAAAAGTTCATTCAAAGCCCTAGCAGCACTCAATCTAGCATTTCTTGACCCCAAATGAAGAACAGCTATAAGTTGATTCATGGAACCTAGTGCTGCTTCATATCGAAGAATATCAGGATTGCCAAATAACATTCTCAAGAGTTCTGCTATGGTGACCTCAGTTAAGTCTTGAGGGCTCAATGATAGATACTTTGTCAGAGCATCCAGAGCTCCAGTTTCAGCCATAATTAGTTTGTTTGCATCACTTCCATCTGCAATACGAGTCAAGAGATGAACCGCAAATGGAGGCGCACCTGGTCTATCTGGCATTGGTCTCAAAAGATCCACCAATAGAGGGATAGTTTTGCGTGCAGTTGAACCAATTCTTACATCTTCACATTCAAAAAGGCATTCCAGAACCACTTGATCGGGGTTGCTTGCCAAAGAGAATTCTTCAGATAAAGCAACAAGGTTTGGCATATCTGATTCTACATAACCTATTAGAGTTATTAGCCCAGCAACTGCACCTGAATTTGCAACGGCAAGGTTTATTCCTTTGTTTCCATAGCAAACAAGACTAGCCAATGCTTGGGCAGCAAAGAATTTGTCGATCACTTCATCAGACTTCAGCAAAAGTGCAAGTGAGGTTATAAAGCGCATAGTTGCTGGAGATGAAACAACGTTTGCATCTTGGAACAATATAGCAAGAAGCAGGGCACTTTTCCAGATTCCCTCAGTATCCTGGAATTCTGCCTGCCATAATGAGAATTTTTTAATTCATCTACCAAATCCAAACAGATCATTTTTTAAGAAAGCACACAAATCATTTCTGCCATGGATGACAGATAGAGAAAAAAAAAAGCAGCCTTGTACGTCATAGCTGATGGAGAAATAACATACACCATTCCAAATCATTGACATTATTATCCAACCTTCCACAAAAATCTTAAATTTCAAGTTTTTCTATGATGGTCTGGAAATATTATTTACAATACGCTAAACAATAAAACATATAAAAATCCCCCCCCCCCCCCAAAAAAAAAAAAAAAAAAAAAAAGAAAAAGAAAAGAAAGTAAAACAACAAAATAAGCAAATCCCATGGTGAGCACAGAGGTGATATTTTCCCAGCAAATGCATAAAAGCGCCAAGAAAAACTAGATTAGGTAGAGTGTGTTAGAGGATCCAATCCAAAATCAGTTGGTAATGGGTACAAAAGCCCTCCAGTCATATAAACCAACTTGTTGGCAGGGATACAAATTTCGTTTTGGAGCATAGTTCAAATCAGCTCAGAAACAGAAACGTTTCAAAATCAAAATGGAAATAGAGAAAGAAATTAAGAAATGTGTGGAACCATAGTTTTTTTTTTGGTTTTTGGAAACATAGATTAAAACCTTTTTATTTCTGCAGATAAGTTTAACCATTGACTAATTGAAAAATCATCTATACAAGATGACCCAAGTTTGGAGAATAAAAAGGTTAATGTGAAGCAGAAGCCATTTCAAATAATAACCACAAGGCAACATTACCTCCCAAGACTGAGAGGGTCAGGCCTACCTGAGAATTCGAAGTATAACTTGCAAGTTTGTCAGAGAGAGCCTCAAGTCCACCAGCTTCCACTACAGTGAGTTTGCTCTTTGGATGAAAAGAAGAAGTTATAGATAGTAACCACAAGGCAACAGTACCACCCAAGACAGTGGCCGGATCAGGAGCCTCAAACTCATCTCCATTCTGAAAAGCAGTTCTTTCCGCAAAACCTCTAGGAGTTCTGACTTCAATTTCCAGGGAGCAACAGATAGAGTTTTGCTTCATCATATCCACTAACGCATATACAAGGGGTTTCAAGCATCCTGACACATCAAGGGCATCCATACACTGGTGTTTTTGCTCCTTTGCAGCACAAATAAGCAATGCAGCCCCTCCAACTCTCACTTCTAGACTGGTAGAGTTTATTATTCTATTAGCCAGTGCACTGATAGATCTTGACTTTGCAATTAACAACTCACCTAGTACAACTGGTTGATCCCCGCAAAGCCTAGACAGAATTTCTATTGCCTTATCTTGCACTAAAGTAGGCCCCTCAGCCAGGCAGCGTACAAGAGCCTCCAAGCTTGAGGGGACTTCAGCAAGGGCAGACCACGGAGGATAACTGAAGTTCGCACTCTGTTTTGTTCTAGCCAGTTGTCCAACTACTTCCAAAGCATCAGCTGCATCAGTTCCATCCATATCCATTGCACTTAAGGAGTCAACAATTGCCAGAACAGTGAATCGACACTGAGCACTTCCCTTGAGTACATCATCTACGGGAAAGTACCTCAACAATTGGTGAAGGGCACATGATGCATTTTTCTTACCTTCTAAACTTCCTTCTCCCAGTACTCTTGTCAAAGCTGAAACGACATCTTCTTCCAGTGCTTCTGCAGCAATCTGGGGATCTGAAAGAAGATTGGCTAGTGCAGCCACTGCAGTCTCTGCAGCATCGATGGAAGATGTTTTGGCTAACTTGATAAGAGGCTTAACATCCCCTTCAGCAATATAAGACATTTTATTTGAAGTCTTAGTTTTGGTTGGACGGGACAAAGCACCCAAGGCTCGAGCTGACTGTGTTGCAATAACTTGAGTATTGCTGGTCAAAAGTTTCATGCATGGACGCACAACTTCATCTGTTGCAAGACTATCACAAATATCTTGACGACTGCTGAATATATCAGCCAGGACAGAAGCAGCATACTCTTGGGTTTTCTCGTTCGAGGAATTGAGAACCTGGACAAGTGACCTCAGCCCTTTATTAGCGGCAGCTTCCTTATGCACAAGATCATGGTGCGAGGCCTTAGTAAGAACATGACCCAAAACTTCAACTATATCGACCTTTGAGCTTGGAGAGTCTCCCAGGAGCAAAGCTAATAATTGATTGATGGTTGCAGAATCAGCTGTCTGGATGAGTTTTTTAAGTGCCTTAGCTGCAGCTGCTTGTCCCCTAGGTCCACCATTTTTTAGAAGCCACAAGAATGCTGGAACAGCTCCAGCACTTTCAACACATGCGCGGATGTCTTCACTGTGGCAGCATAAATTCCACAGAACATGGGCCGCATCCTCCCTTGCTTTCTGAGATCCCATTTCTAATAACTGAACTAGTGGTGGAATCCCTCCGGCAGCAGTGATAGCCCACTTGCTGTCATCAACCTGATCAGTCAGGATTGCTAACAACTCAACCGCGTACTCTTGATGCTGTTCACTGGATAAACCCAGTAATGATATGAGTAATTGAATTCCCTCTCTTTTTTCGATGGCCTCCCATATGCCCACTCCATCACAGCATAGACTTATCAGAGAGAGAATCAGGGACTCTTGCACATCAGCAGCGGCCATTGTGATAAGTCCAATCAGCACCCTCTTTGCTTCTGCTTGATTCAGCCATTCTGAGAGATAGGAATTGCCATACAGGCTGGCCATAGCCTCAAGGACACGCTCCTGAACAAGCTTATTATCTCGAGGCTTCAGAAGTATTACTAGAATGCTTTCTATTTTTGTTGCATCAAATGATTCTTCTTCATCACCAAATTTCTGGTTGAAGACCATCAGAGAGTAGGCAAGGGCTCCAACTATATCAGCAACTGGAGCTGTTAAGCGCGGGGACTGGGAAAGCTCTCCCAGATATAGAATTAGCGCGGACATACTACCGCATATATTTGCTAAAGCTTGTGTTGCATGCTCCTGAAGAGCCTGGCCACCCTTCCCTTGCATACACTCCTTTGAAGGAGCAACTACAGCTCCAATGAGAACCGGTATGCCATGTGCATCAACAACAGTTTTCTTAGCTTTAGTTGACTTTGAAGAAAGAGCCTCCAAAGCATCAGCAGCACTGGCACGGACGGAGACATCATTTTCTTGACCCAACAGTCTAAGCAAAGCTTCAATGGCTCCGGAATCAATTATTTTGGGGACACTATCACTGAAAGCCAGCACCAAACGAGCCAACAGAGAAGCCGAATTGGATTGAGCAGCAGCATTGTTGGAAGAAAGAAGCCCCAAAATGATATCTACTCCTCCGGCATCGAGTGTTGCCCTCCAGTACCCCTCTTTGTCACCGCAAAGATTTCTCAAAGTTCCAGTGACAAACCCTTCTACCACTTTGTCCTGCTTGTTTTTTCGATTGAGCTGCTCCCATAAGGTTGGTACTACACCTTCTGTGACAAATATTTTTACACCCACGTGATCATCTGAAAGTCCACCAGATGAAACTTCATATATTGCTTCTGCTGCTGCCTTCCTTGCCTCAGTTGACTCCGACTTCAAAAGTGTCAGTAATGGCGGGATGCATCCACCTAAAAGCACCTTCAATCGTAAGTCTTCATCTTTGCACAAGACACTCAAAGTTGTAGCAACATTTACTTTTGCCACATAAGTGCCACTCCTAAGTATGGAGATGAACAATGGCATTGCTTGGGCATGCGAACCAATAAGAGTCCGCACTTCCTTTCTTGCTTTTGCCATGCCTAGCAAACGTGCTGTTATAAGTTCTTTCTCAGGCGGCGAGGACATATTGGCATGTAGCTGTTCAACAAATTGAGCAACCCTAGACATTGTTCGTTCTGGATCATCCATTTCCGTGGTTTCATATGAGTCTCTGAATAAGATAGATCACACTCATGAAAAATCAGCATATAATGCCCAAAGCATAAATAAAATTTATAAAATCAACTTGAGAGAGTAAAGGAAATTTCACTGATATATGGTAAAAAGATAGGCTGATTATATTAAAAAAAAATTATCAGAAATAGTACATAGTATATCCAACCTCCACTTTATTTCATTTATGTACAAACATTCTGTATATAAATACGTGGTAACTATTTTTAGAAAAGGTGTAACAAACTAATTCATCAGTATATACATTCACCATCCGTAACAGCAGTGATCTATTACCTATTCCAAAATATTATGCTAAGAGAGCAGCACAAACCTCTTTCGAGTAGTAGATGAGAACTTCTGCTCTCTTGGTTCAGGGGAGGGAGACTTTGACATTGGCACCAAGACTCCAGTTTAGCCTTCTCCTGGGCCTCCTGGAAATCACGACTAGTCAATTCTACCATAAGCTATATCAAGAATACATGCCCCAAAAGAAACAAAAAAATAAAACAATAGACCAGAACGCCAAGAGAATAGCCTTCTGAATTCCTTTGCAATTAAAGACCTCAAGCCCCAAGTAACCAAGTTTCACAATTCATTACAAACTCAAGCATGAGATCTCACGAAGGTTTCTCTAGGGCATACAATGCCTTCAAATAAAGTTAGAGGTTTGGTGTCTACCCAGTAAAATCGTACCAATTCTGGGTAATGTACAGCATTAAAGTACAGTTACAGAATCCATTTCCAAATATACCACAACACTCCATACACACAAGTAAACCCACTTCATAATTCCAAGGAAAAATAGGCAAAATTTAGCTAAAAACGAGATAAAACTCAACATGAAAGAATTACCTCAGCTGGCAAAATGAAAATGCTGCCAAACTTCCTCTATTATTGCTATTTCACAACAACCCTCTTCCTCCAAAGAAGCATCACAACAACAAATTCACTTCCTTCCAAAATCCCAACAGTGTAAAGACCACATTGGTGTAATGTACATATACCAACAACCTCAAGGCAGTGAGCTTCATTCCATGATTTAATTGAACCTAATACTTTGTCTAACATCATACAGAACCCAAAAAGAGAAAACAGATCAAAATCAAATGACGCCCAGATCTTCATATACACAAAGTTGCATGCGTGGTAATTAAATTTGGTAAAATTCAATCGAAATAATTTACAATTTAACTAATTATTGAAGAAAGAGCACAACAGGAGAGAGATCAGATCAAAGAGCATTTACAGAATCCAGCTGGGTCATTCCCTAACTGTTCGTTAAGATTTTATTAAAAAAGAAGAAGAAAGAATTGAACATTTAAAAAAGAAAATAAAACTAAAAATAATTCAAAAATACCTTGCAATTCAACTATCCCAGGAAAAGAAGAACGTTGGCGTCAATGAAAGTGAAACGGAGGTCTGAGAGAGAGAGAGAGAGAGAGAGAGAGCAGAAGAGAGCAGAAGAGAGCGAGAGAGTCTGATGGGTCTTTTCCTTTCCTCTTCTCTCTGTTTCTTTCTCTCGCTCTCTCTGTCTTTCCCCCTTTTTTACTCTGTTTTTTGTTTTGTTGGGTTTTACCTTTTTATTTCAACTGTTTTCACACTTTATTATTATAAGAAACAGTATATATCTAATATTAAAGTTAAAAAATTAAATTTTCAACTTATAAAGCACAATAATATTTAAGATTGATTAAACTTTTATTTATTTTGATTTAATGGTACAATTTTTTTTTCAATTTTTTTCGTTAAAAAACATCATCTTTTCCGCACGGGTAGCCATGTTAGAATCAGATAACTCATCTAACATACTCTTTTTTTTTTGTTCAACGGTCAGAAGTGTTCATATCAGCTTATGCGCACCTCGACTAATCTCTTCTCCAATCCGATCAAAAATAAGTCATCCACACCAGGACTCAAGTATTCATGAGAAATTTTATCCCTCATGACTTAGCCCCAAATGGTTGTTAATTCGAAATCAGGACGTCGGAGCTTATAATTAGTGTTTATTACCACTTGAATTTACCAATACTAACAACCACATTAATTCACATTTATCTCTCTCTTTTCTATTCCCTCTCTTATATTTATCTTATTTTCTCTCTTTTCATTTTAATTTTAAATTATGTAATTAAAAAATTTATTATTTAAAATATAAATATAGTATGATTAATATTTAATTTTTAATATTATAAATATTTTAAACACGTGATTATTGCTAATATATATATAGATATATACACACACTTCATTTCTGTTTTTTGTTTTTTTATTTTTGGGAAATCTGGGTGTCAGCGAAAAAGAGCAAATGATTCGTTGTCAACATGGAGGGTAACTTTGAAATGACCAGTTGGCTATTAACTTTTTTATTAATTTTATTGGAATTTGTGTTTTTTCTTTGTTTTTTTTTTTTTTGGATAAAACTATTTTTGGCTTCATGGGGCTCACTACTTCCATGTCAATTTTCTGACTCTTTATTACGGTACAGGAAAGGTATATGTCTATCTCTCTATGTGTCAGTGTGTGTGTGTGTTTCTGATTGGATCTGAAAGGAACCAATGTGCACTGAATCTTCCACCATGTCCATCTGAGAATTCACTGCTTGCGGTTTACTGATTCCTTTTTTTTTTTTGTTTTTTTGTGTAGTAAAAGAAAAGCTGTTAACTTATTCCATTGTTTTCTGCACTTGCACATGAAGGTGACAGAAGAAGTAGGGAGTTATGTACTTATGTTAGTATTTTGGGTTATTATATCCTTGGGAATAAATTGTAAGCTAATTTGTAATTATGTCGGTGATTATTGATAAGGATGAGTCTAAGTCTGGACTCTTCTAGAGCCTAAGACTCTTTGGACTTGCAGAAAACGGTTCAATTATAGTTCATCCAAATTGATGGGACATTTCTGAGATTGGAGCAAATTACGACACGTGGCCTCGGCATTATAAGCATTATTCTCTACGATGAAGACACGTACTCCCGGCACCGAGGATACTGGCCTCCATGTTTAAGACACGTGTCCTCAGACACGAGGTACCCTCGAGAGGTGAAGGGCACTGCACTCAAAAAATAATATCTCCTCGGCTCCAGAAGTTCTCCAATCCAACTACGTATCCTCGGCGCCAAGGGTACACTCATCACAAGATCATCATTTGTCCTCGGTGCCGAGGGATACTAGCTAAAGTTGTGGCCCTGCCACATTACTCCTACTCCTTTAAAAGTCGCTGACAACTGTTCTGCATTGGCTAGACTAGGAATTATAAGGGTACTCTGCACAAGGGAGTCAGAGCGTCAGGCCTAACACGACACCCCTCCAAGGGGAGCAGGACGCGTGGCATAAAGCGCATGATTAGGGACAGGCGGACGAGAATGCCCCTGCTGACATACGGCTATTACATGCAATCATTTAATGAATCCTCAACTAATGGGATACTTACCTTGACGCAAGAAGTCAGAAAGGGATGGGTAATAAATGCTCCAGCACAAGGACATTTAATGACTCATCCTTGAAAGAAGAGCATTGAATGCTCTGAGATCCGAACATTAATGTCCTTGCATAGAAGGAAGAGCTTTGATTGCTCGAGGATCCGAGCAATTAATAATGGGGCCTTCCCCATACGGAATAGGGGGCACACTGCCCCATCTCTGAACACTACCTACCTACTAGACTATCAGCAATGATGAGTCCGGGTGGGTATAAATAACTCTCAAAAATACATTGCAAAGGTACGCAAAAACAATTCTCAAGAATAAACAATGCTTTCTTCTTCCCCTCTCTCAAAGAACTAACTTGATCGTCGGAGGGGATACGCCGGAAAACACTCCGGCTCCCTTTCTAACCTATTTTTTGTGTATCAGGTATCCTTATCTACCCGTTGGAAGGATCGAGAGGCCCATATAAACAATTCATCACCACTCCTTAAGGCCATTTGGCCCTCTCAACCATTTCCTTGCTGCGGGGTCTCCAACGTTCGAGACCGAAATCCTTGTCGACCCATCGGAAGGATCGAGAGACCCATAGAAATAACTCATCACCACTCCATCAGGCCCTTTGGCTCTCTCAAACCTTTCCTTGCTGCGAGGTCTCCAACGTTCGAGCCCGGTACGAGTTCACCAAGGGAGAGATCTGTCTTTTACATCTATTGTGCAAAAATCACCGCGCACACAAATAATATTCATTGGACTCAAATTGCTCAGAGAGGCTCGATGTTAACGAGTTCGGTATAGGTACCAGCTCGGGAGATGAGAGAACGACATCGGGCCAATTTGCAAAAACTGCAACATGAAATTAACATGGACAGGGGACAAGGGAACATTACCTGACGGTTCTGATGAACAAAAATCCACAGGTAGTGGAGATGGATTAAGTACTGCAGTCGGCGAGTAGTAGGAACAGAAAGGTATTAAGGACCACAACTCCATGACAAAGACAAACACAGAGGAGACCACAAAATGAGCAAAAAGGGATCAATACAAAACCCTAATTACCAATTGTATAAATAGCCAACAATACTACAATGCACGAGGGGAGGCATTCGAAAAGCTACCAAGTAAAATCTAGGCGATATCTTGTAAAAGGCTTCAAGCCAAACACTATGTAACAACAATCTTCTTCCCCAAGTAATATAACCTTAGTTTTTCGGTTAAGGTGAACCATTCAAACCGTTGTCTTCTCCTTGCATCATACACATAGCATGTCCTATTAAAAATTATAAGCTTTCCGTTAGATTTTTAAAAAAACCTTTGGGGATATTTCTCCTATTATATATATATATTTTTTAAAAATAATACTTTAACAAGTAATAACAAAATGAGGATGTGATCTCACAAATGAGCGTTCCTCTTACAAACAAAAATAATTGCTCTGATGAGTTTGATGACCAACATAAAAATAATAATAAATCACTGTAAAAATGAGTTAGAAACGTGGCTTATATCTAATAGTGGTGTTAGACTGGCCAAAAAATAACATGACCAAATTCAGTAACATAATAATGTGGTGCTAATATGGTACCAAAAAAGTAAAATTTATAAGTCAAAATTTAGGTCGAATTTCAAATTTTCAATTTGTAAAAATTTAAAACAAGCTACAAAATTTTGTTCGAAAAATCAAACACCAAATTTTATGATGTTTAGTATAATACATTTTTTTATTTTATGAGTCAAACTATTTTTTTTTTTCAAAAATATTGTGCAAACATTGATTTTGATACATTCTCTATATTATAAGTTTGTCTATAACGATAACTTGTTAAACAAAATGGTCGTTTAAAACTTTTAACTATGACAATATTTGGTCCCCATTGGAATAAAATCTTGGTTTGGTCTCTGTTAAGGGTTAGCAACCCTTATCCATTTAGGGACATGCTCTAACTCAGTTCAAATTACGGTAGTCAACCGCTGAGCTTAAGGAAGTAATCGGCACAAGCCTGAACACCTTTAACCAAAAAACATAGACCTCAGGTTAACATGTTGACTTGGTACATTTTTAAATCACTCTAAATTAGTGATTTAAAGAAAAGGACAATAAAAATTAGTGAAAAATAAGAAGGATTCGACTCTTTGAGATTTAATTCATTTAACTTAAAAAAAATTGAAGTTAAAGAACTCTTCAACATCAATTAGAACTCTAAACCTTATAGAAATATAAATTAATTAAATTTTATTATAAGATTTATTTGGTAGCATCTTATAAGTTGCTTTAGCTGTGCTAGATTATTTGAAGATTGGAAGTTGTTATCGATTGTTAATATCAAGTCACACTAAGCCCACTGAATAATAAATTTGGTCATATTATTAGGAGATTTGACCATAAATTTGAGAATGTTGATGCAATTAGGTAAGAACATCTCTAACTTGACTCAAATTTTTATTCAAATTTAAATTAATATTTAAGTAAAAAGCTTGATTTGATATAAAAGGTTCCAATGGACAAATTCAAATTTAAAGAAGGAGAAATTCATATTTAAATGGGAGCAAACTCAAATTTAAATAAAAGTAAATATGATAATTGGATCTTTAAAAGAGAGAGAAATCTTACGATTAAAGATTTGGATAAAGATTTGAGTCACCCCTGATTTGAAGAAAAAAAAGAGTCTCCCTTAATTTGGTATAAGTTTAAGTCAAAGGTTGGAACAAATTTTTTTATCTTTTTTAACTTAAATTTAAATTTGAGTAAGGGTTGGAGATGCTCTAAGCATATAGGACTTACCTATGTACCGGCAAAAAAAAAAAAAATTAGTACCATACCTTCAAAATTTACAATTTTAATGAGTGTTTTTATTATTTTTGTGGGTCATTTTACAACAAAAAAAGTTATAATTTTTCTGAGTGATTTATTACTTTTGTGGATGTTTTTACCAATATTGTGAATATTTTTATTACTTTTGAGATAACTATTTTTATCATTTTTATTCATTACAAAAAAATTACCACTTTTGTGAGTGATTTATCATATTTGTGGGTGTTTATACCAATAGTAACTATTTTTATCACTTTTTTCGTAGATAAAAATACTCATAACAGTTGTAAAATTATCCAAAAAGGTGATAAATGAAGGTATAGTACCATTTTTTTTTTTTGGGTACCATAGACAACTCCATATATAAGGTGGGAAAA
This sequence comes from Ilex aquifolium, assembly GCA_951799425.1. Lineage (NCBI taxonomy): Eukaryota > Viridiplantae > Streptophyta > Magnoliopsida > Aquifoliales > Aquifoliaceae > Ilex > Ilex aquifolium. The sequence goes on from OX637402.1 coordinate 23,750,898, forward strand.
AGCTATGGTACCTCCGACATACCGTACTAAAAATTATAACTTTTAAAAGCTAAGTTATTACTTTTTTAAAGTGTAAGTCATAACTTTTTTTAAAGGATATGATCGATCATGAAAAGTTGTGATCGATACCGAGAGTTCATGATTGATCATGAGTGTCTATAATTGATCATGGTCTTTCCTTCAGCGTGCATCATCTATTGTCTGAATTGAAGGTATTTCAATTATTACCTAAGGCCTCTCCGACCTTGGTTTAGTTTGATTTCACGCGAACTGTTAATGCGATTGTGACTAGTTGAGGTGCCGTTTTTCTTTCTGATGCGGAAGTCTTTTTTTTTTTCCCTAAGTGAGAGCACTAGCACCGTCCGACTCTACTGATACTATTCATCTATATATGAATCACTCTTACTTTCTCCCCCAATGAAATGATCTAGACTCTTGCGAAAGAAATGACTTCTAAATTCGACGACCTTGACTGAAAAGTTCCCAATTAGGTCAGTAGCTAATAGACCAAATAAGCACAGTAGCTCTTTAGAGTCGAAGACGCTCTATTTGGGATTCAATTGTAACGTTTTTTTCAAAATTATAATTTTATCATAAAAAATAATAATCAATAGTATAGTATTGATTTTTTTTTTTTGGGTATGCGTAGGCTTTTCCTACAAGGTGAAAAAGATGTGCCAATTTGATATCAAATCGACTATGAAGTGCCAAGTTGAGAAATAGATTAAGACTAGGGGTAACCCGTGTCTGCTATAATTTGAATGGTTTTGAGAAGGATATTGGTGCTGTTGGATGAGTCTATCTAAAATTGTCGGATGAACTTATTGAAGTCTATCCTGTTTTATATTATAACTTATTATGAAAGTGGCTTGCACCCAAATCTATTTCAATCCTCTCAACTAAAACCCTATTTTTAAAATTTGAATTACCAACCATCAATGTTAGATACACAAGTGAAGTGTTTCAACTATCTATCCTCAGTCTTATGACTACTATATAAATTTTGGATTCGTGTGTGTGGTCATTCACATACCAATGACATAGGATTAATTATAGTATTTCTCAAAACTTAAAACTTGACATCTTCAATTACTAGCCACTAGACCCACCATCCAAAGTTGATATCTACTTTGTTTTTTGTATTTATGTAGATTACTAGTTAATTAAGAATAACATTATGCCTGTAAATTTTTTATTATTAAGTTGCCATTAATTTAATACATCCTATGGTATTGTGTTTATATCAATTTGCATTTAATGATGTGTCTTGCTGGGATGTTGGGGGTGATAACTTTATCAGTTTATCAAATATTATATGAGCAATGCTATATATCCCAAATCTTCAACCCAAATTTTTATCCCAAATCAAGGGAGACCATTGGATCAGTGGGTCCCATTTAAAAAAGTTGATAGAACCCACTCATCCAATGGTCTCCCTTCATTTGGGATGAAGATTTGTGTTAGAAATTTGGATACATAACATTTCCCATATTATATATCTAAGAATTTAGCATTAAAAAATGAAAAATGTGGATCTAAGGTTACCCATTTGGTCAAACCTGAAGGTCAAGTGGTCCCACTTCAACAGCATTATCACTGATCATCAATTCAACAAAATAATGCTTTGTAAATTTCTTGTACGTACTATTCTGATCATATTGGCCCACATTTCTTATGATTCTGAACATTGGTTTTGGATGAATATAAGAGGTGGTCATCGCTTCATTATTGAACTAAAGATTGCAGGTTTAAGTCCCGTAATTCTTGGACATTAGATTTTAGGAATAATTATATTTATATCCCTCAAGATTTGTCCAAATTTGAGAAATACTCCCTTAAGGAATTCCAATTTCTCTATGTTTTTCTTGTTAATGTTGTCATAACAATTGGTTGGTATCCAATTAAATTACTCTTGTGTCCTTAGTGATTTAAGAGTAGGTACCATAACGTGTAATATTGATATTTTGACATATTAAATAGACAATATTGTCCTAATTTTTGATAATTATTTCATAGATTGTAATGTTACGGGGTTAATTGTCACCGAAAATCAATTTTTTTGACATATAAGGTGTGATTTGTCATGCCGAGGTCTATCTTAAATTTAGTTAAATCTTAAGCAAGATAGGTGTTATCATCCCTAACTTTTAGAAGATATAACTTAAGCATAATATTAAGAATTAGAAATAGTCTTCTATCTAAAGCTATTCTGCAATATAAAAAATTGAATATTGCATGTAATATTTATATTTTAAATAATAAGATATATATATATATATATATATATATATATATATATATATATATATATGTATGTATTTTTATAATTACACAATTTAAAATTAAAATGAATAGAGAGAAAAATAAGAGAGACATAGGGGAGAGAAGAAAGAGGCAAGTATGGATTACTGAAGTTGTTTGGTATTGAAGAACTAGTTATTTCTCGTGCCTGAAGGCACAAAGTAATTAAAAAAAATAATCAATAATAAATATATTTGTATTCACATCCAAAATCAAATCACAAACACAAATGAGAGAGAAAGAAATTTAAGCACCAGTTATAGCGGGGGGTGAGCGGTGGTAATGGTGGTGGGCGGCATTGGTGGTGGTGGAAAACAGTGATAATTGTGGTGGGTGGCAACGACAGTGGTGGTGGTGATAATCATGGGTCGCAATGGTGATGGTGGTGGTGAGTTTTGAGTGACGATGGTGGTAGTGGTTGTCATGGGTGACGACGGTTATGGTGGTGGGTGTGGGTGGTGGTGAGTGACAGTGATGATGGTTGACAGTAGTGACGGTGGTTGGCAGTAGTGGTTGTGGGGTAGCGACAGTGGTGGTGGGTTGTGGTGGTACGCTGTGACGATGGTGGTGGTGGGCGACAACGTGATGGGTGGTGGCGAATGACGATGTTGGTAGTGATAGGTGTGGTGGGGGTGGGTGATAGTGGGTGGCAACAATATTGAGCAATGACGAGTGGTGGTAGAGGTGGTAGTGGGTGGTGTATGGGCAACAATGGTGGTGGTGGGTTTTGACGGTGGGTGACGTTGGTAGTGGGATGATGGAGGTAGTGGTAATAAATATAAAATTGAAATGATGATGATAGTGGCGGTGGACGACGGTGGTAGTAATCGGTGATGGGTAACGATGGTGGGGATGCTGGAGATGGGACAGTGGCGATGGTGGTGGGACAGTGGCGGCGGTGGTGGTAGTAATGATGGTTGTGGGGCGGTGGGGGTGATGGTGGTAGGGGTGATGATGAGATAGTGACGGTGGTAGTGGGGGTGATGGTGGTGGCAGTGGTGGTAGTGGTGGGGTGGTGGTGATGATAGTGTTTGAGTGATAGTGGTGGTGATGGTGGTGATAGTGTTGATGGGGTGGTGATAGTGGGGATGGTGGTGCTAGTGGGGCGGTGGTGGAGGCAGCAGCAATGGTGGGGCGGTAGTGGTGATGGTTATGGCAGAGGTGGTGGTGGCATGACGACGGTGCTGGTAGTGGTGGTGGTGGTTATTATGACAGAGGTGGTGTTGGGGTGGCGGAGGTGGTAGTGGTGATGGTGGTGGGGCATTGGTGGTGATGGAGGTAGTTGTGGTGGTATTGGTGATGGTGGCGGGGCAGTGGGGGTGGTGATGGTGGTGGGGCAGTGGGGGTGGTGATGGTAGTGGTAGTGGTGGGGCAATTCCAAACATTAATTTCTTTTTTAAAGTACTTGTGAAAAAGTCACCTCAAACACACCCTTAAGGGCCTAATTTCCCTATTAAATTTGGAATGTTAATATTAGCCGTCAGATTAATTTTAAGGTAAAATTTAAAAAGATCTCAACTGCCAATAATCAAAAAAAAAAAAATTTTATCTTTTAAGATTTGAATTGTATTATACTTTATTATATAAACTAGTTATTTCCCAGTAATAAAAAAAAGGTCAACAATAAGCATATGTGTATTCATACCCAAAATCAAATTATAAAGATAGAGAGAAAGAGAAATGAATTTAAGCACCGGTTATAATGAAGACGAGTTGTGGTGGGCGATAGTGGTGGTGGTGGAAAACGGTGATGGTGGTGGGAAACGGTGATGGTTGTGATGACGACTGATTGTGATAGTGGCAGCGGTGGGCGATAGTGGTGGTGGTGGAAAACGGTGATGGTGGTGGGAAACGGTGATGGTTGTGATGACGACTGATTGTGATAGTGGCAGCGGTGGGTGGCAATGGTAATGGTGGTGGTGGTAGGGGTGATGGTGGGATAGTGGTGGTGGTGGGGTGACGACAGTGATGGTGGCGGCGACGGTGGTGGTGGTGGGGCGGTGGTGGTGGTTGTTGTGGAAGAGGTGGTGGAGATGTGGCATCGATGATGGTGGGGCGTTGAGGGGGGTAGGGTGGCGACAGCGATGGTGATGGTGGTGGTGGGGCGATGGAGGTTGTGGGAGTTGTGATGGTGGTGGTGAGGCGATGGGTGTGGTGGTGGTTGTTGGGTGGCGACAGTCGTTACAGTGGTGACGGTTGTTGTAGCAGATGTGGTGGTGGGGGGGGTAGTTGTGGTGGTGGGGTGATAGTGGTGGTGGGGGGACAATTCCGAACATTAATTTTTTTTTTTAAAAACACTTATGAGAAGTTATAAGTTGTAGAAGCACTTTTAAAAAGTTATTCCAAACACGCTTAGGAGCCTATTTTTCCTATTAAATTTGAGGTGTTAATATTAGCCGTCGGATTAACTTTAAAATAAGATTTAAAGAGATCTCAACCGTGAAAAATAAAAATCATTTTGTTTATCTTTTAAGATTTGAATTGTATTGTACTTTATTATATAGATGTGTTAATTAAGTTGCCTGATATTGGAGCTCATGTAGAGAAAATGATATTTTTGAGTGAAAAAAAATTGAGATGAATTTTGTACAATTATATCAAAGTAGATAAAAATTAGATCAATTTTAATCAGTTATATTTTTATAAATCAAAATTTTAATTTTTTAACTATAATATTAAATAAATATTAAACTCTTAACCCCATTTTTTGGCACAATACTATTTGCTTGACTTCAAGTCTTCATTGGATTCAATAACACCTCTTTAACACTAGAAATTGGATTTAACACACCACACCCAAGTGGAAACAAGCAGATCACTCTGCTTCATATATTATATATCAAAAGTCTATCAGGGGTCCACCAATGCTTCAATTTTCTATAAGGGCTTGACAAGATAGATACCACAATATGTCTATTGATGTGAAAGAAAGATTATCTTGATACTTCTTTTTTTTTGCATTTATTAAAAGGTAACTTTATAAGATAACATAGAAAATAGAGAAAAAAAATAGTCTTACTGATTATAATTTTTCTTAGCTTTCTCTTTTCAAAAGCACAAAACAAAAATTTTAAAATAACAAGTTTGATAGTCCGCAAAAAAGACTTTTTTGGACATTCTTAAAATCTACGCACACAAAAAAATTCAACTTTTGCAAGAAAAAAAGATTTTCTATGAATATCAAGAGTTACACAAGCGAAACGCCTTTGGTTTTGGTATAGCTCTGTTCTAATGAGGGCAAGGGAAGCTCTTCAGAAATTTAGATAAATAAATTATAAAAATAATATACTTAATTACATATGCGTATATTATTATATGAAGAAAAAAGAGAATGTGGACAATGAAAAAAAAATTAAAAACAACTTTTAAAAATATTTTGTAAATTTTTATTTTTCAATTTTTTTTTGGGAATTGACAAAATATTACTTTTTTATTCTGTGAATAAAAAGTCGAAAAAAAAAACATTACCAAACAATTCCTTTTTTATCCATTTCCTGGTTTTTTTACCCTCTCCTTTGCAACCATTCATTATTTTTTTCCCCTCTGTCTTGTCTTGAAATAAATGCCTCATGCATATCCCTCTCTCAAGTCAAATCAGACAGGTGTAGAAAGATATATCTGTCTACAATCCATTCATTCTTAAGTCCTACTCCACTACCACTTTAAGTGGCGGTGTAGTAGTGGTCCTGTGTATGTGTTATGTATTTCTTGTCAAAAAAAAATCATTTCTACGTGCATGTGGGAACTGTGCTCGCGCGTCTGCCCCACGCTGTCTGTGTGGGCTCGGTCTGTGACGACGATGTTGGGACTGAGGCTATCCTACATCGATAGCCTTGAGGTGAGTTTGTGTGTGTATAAGACCCTACTCCACTACCATTTTAAGTGGCGGTGTAGTAATGGTCTTGTGTGTGTGTATTGTGTGTTTCTTGTAAAAAAAAAAAAAAGTCTTAACCATGAAAACTATATACTAAAATTATTTTTGGTTTTTATATTCAAAAATTATTTTTTGATATTGAATGTTCTTTTTTATTCAAATAAAAAATAATACCCCAACGATTTTATTATTTTATTATCGTCCTTTTTTTGTTACTTGAATTGATCAATAGTTACAGATAACTTAATAAAAATTTTACCATTGAAAATTATTTTTTTGTACAGTACCAAAATTTTTTTTTCAATAGTTTTCCTAAACTTTACCCCAATTCTAAGGATTGGCCATGGTGTGCAGCCATTAGTCCACTGGCACTCAGTATTATTTTATATTGAGGTTTAAAGATAGAATTTTATTGAAAACGTTTTGATTGATGTAAGCAATGTAATTTGGAATTTGTTATGCTTTTCGAGTGTATATGTGTAAGAGGTAAAATCTCTTACATTCAGTATTCTTTGGGGAAGATGGACAACGATTAAACTATTAGGGCCCGTTTGCTTCGAGTATTAATTATGGATGATATTAGACATCATTTCCATTCCACTCCTATCCAATGGTATACTATACCCGATCTTAAATATTTATCCCATCCTTCCACTTGTTTGTTTGTTACAAAAAATACCTACTTAAAAAAAAGTCAACAATTGCGGCTATGACATCTTATATAACAAATATACTATTTTACCCTTAACATCATTCATTCAATTTTACCCTTAACCATCTATACAAGAAAAAAATTTAAAATAATTTTAAAAAAAATATTTAATACCGTACGCTTAAACATAATAAAGAAAAAATTCAAAATAATTTTTTTTTTAAAATTAAAAAAAAAAAACCGGTAACACCGTACACTTAAACATAATACAAGAAAAAAATTAAAAATAATTTAAAAAAAAAAAATCGATAATATCATACGCTTAAACATAATACAAAGAAAAAATTCAAAATAAATTTTTTTTAAAAAAAATTAAAAAAAAAACCGGTGACCGTACATTTAAACATAATACAAGGAAAAAATTTAAAATAATTTAAAAATAAAAAATAAAAAAATAAAAGGTAACAATGTACGCTTAAATATAAAACAAAGAAAATTTTTTTTAAAAAAAAATTAAAAAAAAAATCGGTGACACCGTACGCTTAAACATAATGTAAGGAAAAAATTCAAAATATATTTTTTATATGTAAACTCTTAACAAAGGAGGGCATTTGTGTCAATTTACATGTTTATACCGTCCTTTCACTTGTACCGGGAAGATAATACCACCTAATAGGTGGTATTTCTTAGTACCATATAGAAGGCATTAATGGCACTGTTCACAACGGGTCGGTATTACGACCCGAAAATTAATACCGAACGAAAAATGACAAACAAACAAGGTATAAAGTGGACCCCACGTACTATTTTTCTAATACCACCCCTTTGTACCAGCCTTATACTTGAAGTAAACATGCCCTTAGTCCTACAAAATAAACAAATTGTCGGGAACCGGGGTAGGCAATCATGACTCTTAAAGAAAATAAAGTAATTTGTAGGGATTTTTGTGTGTACCTTTGACTTAGGGATAACCTAATTTTTATAAGACTGTTTGAAAAAGTCTTTCATGATTTCAATCTTTGAGCGTATTAGATAGCACCTAATGTTTTTAACTGGGTCCTTTTAGGGGCTAAGATCTCTCTTGAATCTCTGTTTGCCTATTTATAACGATATACTAAACATTTTTTTATGCAATGTTTCTCTCCATTCAACCTCATCTAACTCTCTTACTTTTGAAGGTTTTCCATAACGAATTAGTGACGCGTTTTGTTGTAGAGTCGAGCACTAGTCGTCTACTCGGTTTGACTTTGGTGGATACTAATTCTCTCACGTGCTCTTGATCACATTTTTCAAGATACACAAGTGTTCATTAACTGTCTCAATCATGCGCGGTCGTTTTATTTCCTTTCAATACGCAATCAATGAATCTAAAAATATATATAATAGAATGATTCTTAATCATAAAAAGATGGACCAATTGGTCGGACTATTACACAAATTTGATTAGGTAAGAGATATTAGCAATGCATATTGAAAACTAAATGTCGTTTTAAAACAGTTGAAACACTGAAAACATTTATGTTTTCATGGACAACAATTGAATATCTAAGTTCCTGTATTTTCAGGTGTTTCGGTATATTTTAATATGTGTTCATATATTTCAACCAATGTTTTACAAATGAATTTATAATTTTTTTTTGTTACCATCATGTTTATAAATTGTTTCCAAAAGTTTCTGAAAACGTCTTTATTTTAAAATTAATTGACCAAAATTATGCACCGAAACAAAATTTTAATCCTTAATTCAGAATTCAATTCTCAAATGCTAGACATGTCAACAGTGATTAAGCTACTGAGATCCCTTTGTTTTGCATGTCTTAAATAAATCATAATTTATCAAAACAGTGTCTGGTTTATCTACTGTTAATGGGTGAATTATTAAAGCAAAAGAAGATAAGATTATGACATTGGTGTGGGAAATTAATGATGGCCATAGAATTTTTTGTCCAGTAGAAGTCACCTTGGAAATTTTGATGGTTACTTGGATTGGTGGGATTTCATCAATCTGCATAAATTTCTTTTGTTTCTAAATGGCATCTTTTCAATTGATTTGTGCAAAGTAGCTCTCTTTTTTCTTTCCTAGATGTTGTCTATTTGCGTTGCACGTATATCATTTCATTTCATATTCTATTAGAACGTCTCTTCCCTTCAACAGAAAAAAAAATGTTAAAATAATAAAATGAACTTAAAAAGACAAATAATATTGATGTTTGAATGGAGGGTCTTCGGTTAATATTTAATACATTGATCATTGATGAAAAAGAATTCGTATCGACTTGTGATGTGAAAGAATGGAGAATATAAAGAGATCCAGTTGGTTGAAAATTAATTGTTAGAGTTTGAAGAGCCTATGAAGTGATTCAAACTTAATTGATAATTGATCCATATGTCAGTTAGAAATGTAGTCCCCCAATACGTAGGATCAAAAATTTAAATTGATTATTATTATTCTAATTATTGAATCAGGGATTAAATGGACTTTGTAATAATAATAAAAGACATAATTGAGAATCAAAAGTTTTTCACTTCACTGCCTTTTATTAGTAATATAGATATAAATAGATTAGTGCTGGAGAATCGTTCCAACTGCATGTTATTTGAATTCACGACTATTATACTATGTAAACTTTGGATGATACGTACATTGTTTAAAGCCCAACTTTTTCCGTGGTCAAAAAGACTATTTTTCTAATGCGGTCAGAGAGACTCGAATTCAGGATGTTCGAGTTTACGCCTCATCCATTGTTTGACCATTAAACCAATTTGTATGGATTAGTAATATTAACTTTCACATTAATTTATCCTTGCTCACAATCAAAAGGCAAAGAAAGAAAAGTATTTCAAGCTTTTCAGAGTCATCTTGCTTGGGAACTAATCGAGTTATTTATCATTTCACACTTTTTATCCGTTGCAACTAAAAAATGTATACACAATTTTTCCCAATGAAATTTACTTCATATGATTATGATATGAATGGTAATTCTTTTTTATGATTAGAAAAGAGGGCAAAAAGAGTAAATCAATTGCATAATTATGAGAATTGTTTCATGAACAAGCTTGTCCTCACTTGGCTGCACAATGAAAAATATCCAACTATAGATGTTTTGTTCATGTAACATTTCTCATAATCTTTCCAAAAACTTTTTCTGGCATTTTAAAGAACACTTATCCACAAAAAAAAGGAAAAAAATAACTAAATTAATGATTTATCTAATATTACAATTGATAATTTGAATTGCACATTTATAAAAGTACAACAACGATTAATATTAATTTAATTTTTATCCAATTTCATCTAACGATACAAAATTAATTGCAAAAAAAAAAACCCAAAAAATATTATTTTTTATGCACGTCCCCAATTGCAGTTATTTTTTATTTGTTCACTTTAATTTTAAAATACGTGATTAAATAAAAGAAAAAAATAAATTATTATTAAAAATATAAATATTTCATAATTAATACTTAATTTTTAATATTTCAGAGTATCTTCAGAAATGAAGTTATTTCTAATAAAGTAAAAGAAGTAGAAGAAAACATTAAAATGTGATGTTGGAAGGGATAGAATTTTCTTTAGTATCAGTTGTCACAAACAGAAGGCAGCCTTTGAACTACTTGGAATGGGCAGTGTCTGAAATAATTGATGTGTGGAGCCCCCATGTCGACTAGTCAATGAAAGAAAAAGTTGAGGATAATGTAGAGGATCCTTTTCATATCTCACTTGCATGTTTCAAAAAACCAACTGGATTTTTGTTTTTTGTTTTTTGTTTTTTTTATTTGGTTTTTGTTTATATTTCTGATTTTTGATTTGTACAAGATTTTTATCTAGGAGCAAGGAAGGATTGAGGTTTAACTTATCTCACATATACGATAAGTTTGTTTATCATTTATCTTATTTAGTTTACGATGAGAATAAACATAGATCACCGAATTATTCTTATAGCTTGTAATTACGCCTTTTCATTCTAAATACAATCTACCAACTTAATACAAAATTGATATGAAATTATTGAGTTTGAGTTTAGTTTTATCAGTTTTGATCAATAGTAAATGAATAGACAAGGGCGGCTCAATAACATTTGCGGCCTAAAATAATTGGTTGTTATGAACCCGATAAACCACTACACAAACCAATCAAATATAAATTTATACGTGATACGAACTTGACACGACATAAATCTAATTGTATGCTATTATAAATGAGTTAGATATGAAGTGAGCGGATTTTGGTGACACAAATTCAATACGAACATGACTCATTATCAATCTTAATAACCCTTGATTGTATTATCGAAACTATCTTGACGGGTTGACTCGGGTCTCTTGGGCCAACATGATGAAGATTGTGTGCATTCTGGGCTCTTGGGCCAACCTGTATATCAACAATAAGACTATGAAAGCCAGCTCATTCGTCTCTAAAAGGATAATAGTAAATTAGGATAGAGTCCCTCATTTTGTGTAAATTAATTTTAATTTTACTGAATTTTTAATATAAAAAAAGGTCATTTGATTTTTGAAAAAACTTGCATGCAGTCCCTGTGTTGCCCCGAATGTTAAATGATTGGTTAGTTATTGGTTTTTATTACCCATTTTACCTTCATCACATAATTTCAGCCTAAAATATAGTTAGTTTTTTTTTTTTTTTTGGTTATTGAGGTTTTTGCAGTATTGTCTATCAGTTTTGAAATTCAAACTCGTGAACCAAACAATTTGGACATTATGATGACGTTTGACGATTTATGTTTTAGTATAACTGTCTGACGATTTGTATTTATGGAGAAGAAGGTACATTAACAATCTGTTTTTTAGTGTACCTACCTAACGATATGTGTTTTAGTGTACATGTCTGACGATTTGTGTTTTAATGAACTTGTCTGATAATCTGTATTTTAGTGTATCTGTCTGACGATTATTACGTACCTGTTATTTTTTATTTTTTTTTATTGCGTACTTGTTGTTTTTTAGCTCGAATGTATATATATAAAATTATGTGCATGTTTTTTTTTAAGTGTACCTATTTTGCGATTTGTGTTTATGGAGAAAAATATACATTATGATGATGTAATTTTTTATAATAAGTGTTTAAATTATGTGATGACATTGTCGCTATTTTTTGAAATTGAAAAAAGCATTAGTTATATCCATTGCTTTGACTTTTTAATAAAAACTTAATTCAAAAGAAAATTATCGAGTGAGTTTTTTTAGAACCCTAATTGAACTTAGGGACCGGCCTCCAAAACCCTCAAAGGAGGATAATGGACATAGAATTTCTGGGCCAGTCTCTCCTATTGAACCCCAACATCTATCAATTGTAATGGGCCGCAGTCTTGCTAGGTCCATTTTAGATAACTCGACCATTGGGTCTGTAAATCGGATCATTTCGTGTCATATTTGGATCGGTCATGTTCATACTGACACGTATAATTTGTAAAAACATAATATACAGGGTTTAAGATCTTTTTCCTTCTCAAACAATCAACCATGCAGAAGTCCCATACGCTCGGATCGTCGCATTACGCTTAGGACAATCTATTGGGAGTGTTTAAAGAACGGAAAATTGTGAAAGGGTATACCAAATTATATTTATTGGTCTTAAAATGCATAACTCTTAATTATAAGTCTTTTAGTCCTCATCTTTGTAATTTTATTGTGTTCAAGTATATTTTTTGACTTTTTTTTTTTTAATTTTTCTTTCAGATATTTGCCCTCCCCTTAAATCATGCATATTATATTTTTTTTGTTATTTGAATTTATTTTATTATATTAAATATTTTTTTATTTAATGGATGAATTATATTCTTAGTATTTTTGCCATCAAACGTATCTTCTTTTTTCTTCTCCAACCATCAACCGTTATCGTTCTTCTTCTTCTCCAATCAATTTTCATTTTTTTTTCCTTCTTCTCCAACTAGTTAATGTTAAGTGATTGCCCTTATTCTTCTCCAACCAATTTTCATTTTTCTTCTTCTTTTGGAACATTTAACCATTATCAGGTTCGAAATTATACTTTCATTCATTTTTGGTTCTTTTGTTTTGTTCTATTTTTTCGGTTCAACTGATTTTTTGAGTGATCACGTTTTTGTTTTCCTTTTTTCTATCAAACTGGTGTTAGACCAAATTAATTTTTTTTTTCCAGAATAGATCATTTTTTCCATGTTCTCAATATTGTACTGTTACACTATAATTTCCATTCATATTGTTATAACCTCATATAATTTCTATAATATGATATGTAATTTCTATTTTTGATTTCTTCGTCTTTTTATGTTTGTGGCTCTATATTTTGGTACATGTAATTGTTTGTATGTCCATTTTTTTGTTTCAGTTTTATGACTATAATGCTATTTTTTTGATTTTGTTAATAGTGATTGTATCAACAAATGAACCAATGCTGTCACATTATATTGTTACACTATTAAATCAAAGGAATGCACGCATTTGTAATTGTAGTGGCCAAACTCTGAAACAATGATGTCATTTAAAACAAAAGAAAGTGTGTATAATTGTCGTGTTCAAGTTGATCAGCCAATGGTGTCATACTCCGTTGTCAGAGTATTAAACCAAATGAACGTGTATGTAATTGTAGTGTCTAAGCCACTGCACCAATAATGTCTTTACATCTGAAAAAATTTACTAAAACTCCCTGTCACACTATAAATTTATATGTCAAAATAAAGAAAAACTGTGACAATAAAGGGTTGCTCAAACAAAACAACACAATGTGAAAATAAAGTGTATCAACAAAGTGTTTGTTGAAAGTGTGAGTATAAAAATGACTTCATATATAGTGAATAGGTAGTGTAACTCCAAAGTAAAAACAAAAAAATCACATTTCAAACACTATAGTTGTCCTTTTTACATAGAAAATGTAACACCATAGTATTCTTTCAAAATTTCTTTAATTTTAATACTTTCTAAGATAAGATAATTAAAATTATTTAATTTTAGTTTTCAAATATCAAAAAAGTTCCAAAAAATTTTGAGATGTGATTCAGGGTGAGCCCATACCCCCTAATCCTCAAGTAGCTCAGCCCATGACTTGGACATGATGCATAACCATTCTCCGTGACAAAAATTCATCCGTGACAAAAATTCATCTCTAATAAAATAATACACAACTTACTAATTACTCATACTAATCGGGTTAACTCATAAATCTCGCTTGTATAACTAAATCAAACCAGTGTTTTATTTTGACATGAACACGCACATCAACTAATTACGAATATCAACACCAACAAGTTCTAAAGCCCAATTATGTCAAAAGGGTCTGCATTTAATTCAAGTTATTTACAATGTAACCGTAGAACAAGTTCTAAATATGCATGCATCATATACCGTCCAATTAATCACACCCTCCCCCAAATAAATATGTATCATATACCATCGAATCAAACCCCCCCAATTCTCTGACCCATCCTCGCACTTGCACATTCACCGACTTCAGCCACCAGCAGCAACAGCAGCTCTGTCTCCTGTGCTCCGCGACACACCGACTTAAGAATGTGAGCGTCCCCATATACAGTGTGTGGTCCCCACTTCAAAATGGCTTCTGAATGTACATGAACATATCCTGCAACGGCGACATCTGATAATTATTCTGGAACGGAGCAATGTCTATAGTGCCATCCACGTAATTAAACGGAAAATCTAGGACATTCTTCTCCCACTCGTTCAGCTTCGACTCACTCTGCACCTCTTTATCGCACGTGAACTCCGGCGACACCACCTGCTCCGAGCAGCTCGAGTCCGTATGCAACCTCGGGACCGAATCCGATGGGTCGAGGTACATGTAATCGCTGTACACCGTCGGTTGATTCGCCGGCGCGTGGGTCAGGATTTCCGGCTTCTTTTCGTCGATTTCTGGCAAGTCGTCGCTCACTTTCCGACTGGTGACGTGTTGCTTCTCTATGGAACCCTTTTTGTTGTATATCCGGCACAAGACCCAGTCATCCAGCTACACAATCACAACCGTTGGATCAATTAGTCACAAAACATGACAGTTGAATCATTATCTTTATGTACAGTCTAGCTTTCTCTATCCCCAGAGATAAGAAGGAATAATTTACCCTTTTTATAATAAAGAATTATGTTTGCATGTTTTGTGGGCTACCATAATAACAAGACCCACAATAGAATATCTACAACAATATTTTAGAGATATTATGTCAAGGTTCGGATCTCCTGTGAGTTGTATCACGTCTAAATTTATTAGACATATATACTTTGATTAATTCATAATAAATATAAATTCTGGTCATTCTAAATTCGTGCCGTTATTTAATAAAATTTGTATCGATTTTGTGTCGGTGTCTTGAATTACCAGTGATGCTCATGTCTAATTCACTCACTAGAATCACCATCGTCCAATCGCAACTGATTGTTAGATGCTCTGATTGGTCCATTGAGACTTCACAGATCTGATGCCCATAAGATAGGGCCCCATTTCAACACCGGTGGGTGTTGGATCCAGAGTCATACTCATAAGGTCAAAGCAGTAATTTCATCCTACCACCTAAAATGTTCATTTTACCCATGCATCTGATGTTTGATAATGAATTCTGGTTTATGTACCCTTAAGCTGTTGTTCTTCTTCCGGGCAGATCGATCCACATCAGCGAGCCTGTACTCATGCATAATCCAATTAGTCTTCTCTCCCCTCGGAGCTTTTCCGGCATAAAACACCAAAGCCTTCTTAATTCCCACTGCTTTCGGATTTCCGATCGGCTTATCAGCTCCGGTTGCCTTCCAATATCCGCTCCCGGCCGCCCGGTTCGGTCTCGAACCATTTGGATACTTCCGCTCCCTCGGCGAAAAGAAGTACCACTCCTTCTCTCCATACAATGCCAAACCTACAAAATTTACCAAAAATCCAACCAATTAACATAAAACCCCCCCAAAAAATCATAAAAATTCAATAATGTCTCAAAAATAAAATAACTACCTGGGAGATCCCAAGGGTCGTACTTATAGAGATCAATTTCGGCGATAATCGGAACAACAATCTGCTGAGACGCGCATTTCCGGCACAAATAGTGCATCACCAGCTCTTCATCAGTGGGGTGAAATCTGAAACCAGGAGGCAAAAGCAAATCCGCTGCCATTTTCACTCTCTCTCTTTCTCTCTTTTCTGTGTCAAAATTTTCTTGTTTTTGAGCTTTGGGGGGTGACTATGGAGATTTTACTAATATGAAACAAGAGGCTGTTAAACTTGAAAACCAACGGAGAGGAGGGAATATATAGAGGGGTTTAGGGGGACACGTGGCGAGGAGAGACGGTTTGGTTCTAGAATACACGTGGGTGATTACCTTGGTCCTTGTGAACTAGGGTTAAAAGTGAGAGCAGCCGGACACGTGTCGGAAGATTAAGCTAGGTTGCGCGCATGTCGATAGCCTACAATGGGTGTGATTCTGTCACTGCTTACGTATATTGTTTTGGACGGATTCACACGTTGTAGAGAGAGAAAGTCGGCTAACAACAATGTCCTTCATGGGTATGCCTGTCCAGTCAAGTGGATTTATTGTCTTTTCAGTTTCTTTCTTCTTTGGGCCACACTTTAACCCCAACTTTACTCTATAAATTTTGATTTTTTTAATTACCAACTAATTATATGAATCGATTAAATTTGGAAGTTATGAAAAAATCGAATTCAAAATATTTAAACTTAAAAAGTTAATTCTAATTTAACAACACATCATTAAGCATTAAAATCAATAATTTTTTTTATGGTACCTATTTTTTTTTTGATACGATAATATCATGAAAAATATTATGTGAACCAAATCGATGCGAGTCCTCATATTAGCGAGTTTTACTATTATTCAATAATTTACATCTATTTGGTGCACAAATTTGATACAAAATTTTGGTCTACATAACATTAGATCTTGGTTTGTAGTCAAAGAATTTGATGGTGGAAGAGATTGACACGTGGGTGATGTGAATGTACATGTGGGAGGTGGTGTCATGCAAGATAATATTTATTTATCTGTATTTTATTAATTGATAATATCACATAATAATACTGATATGAATATTTTTTCTTATGGATGGTGTGTTTTATTCTATCAACCGTCCGTTACGACTGAGTTGGGGGTCATCAGTGTGTCAACATTAGTGAGGAAGGCCACTGTCATTTACTTTGATGAACCCAACATCTTTCTCGTGACCACATAAAAATATTTCTCGTGGCTCTTGGTGCTTGGAATTCAATTATAGAAATAGTTGTTTTTCCTTGTACAAAACTGTCATTTATTCCAGTATTTTTTGATGTTAAATAATTCATATTTTAACAGTAATTTCTCCAAATAATAAAAAAAAAAGTCATTTCTTCGATTCATAAATCAAGCCCCGAACTCCAACAATATAACAGTTTACATGGAAAATACATGTTAGTGATGATACTAGAAAAAATGGACTACTCCAAACAGACCTGAAGACAGTCTAGGACAAGAACGCACCTCCAAGAACATAACATGAATTAAGACTGACCTTCAACATTGAAACTACCTGAAGGTAGAAAGGAAACTTCACCAAAAAATTCTATCTTGGGCAAAAAGTCGGTGTTTCTAAAAGTTTACGTCATACATTGGGCCAAAAAGCTCTCAACGACCAAATATTCACATGCAATTCTGTTATATAAAACAATGAAGAAGTGTAATAGGGGGTAAGTTGATACACTGCCCTTAATCCTAATGTGTATCATCTTCTTCCTCAAACAATATACGCCGCAGGAACAAGAGCCTCCAATAAAAAATGGACTACTCCAACTTTTTAACAAAACTAATCACTTTAATCTTTACATTTTCTTTATTCAATTTGATCACTCCAGGGGTGGCTCAACCATATAGGGGCCAACAAAAAAAATTCAGTGGGGCCTTAATGTTATGAAATATAGTAATATAGATACAACAAAATAAATATTAAAATATTAATATATATTTATTTAAAAATTATTTTTCTTGTATTAATAATCAATTTCATAAAAAATCATTAATTGAAGTTAAATTTGGAGACTAAAATATAATTAAATCTATTATAAGTTGAAAATATAGAAAAAGATAATTGAAATTTATTAATATAACAAAATTATTTTGCAAAAAATGAATATCAGTAAGAATTTTAAATAGTAAAATTACTCAAACTTAATATACATCTATATAATAAAGTAGCTTACAATTCAAATTTTAAAAGATAAATAAAATGACTTTTGCTTTTCGCGATTAAGATCGCTTTAAATTTTACTTTAAAGTTAATCTAACGGCTAATATTAACATCCTAAATTTAATAAGAAAAATAGGCTCTTAAAGGTGTGTTTGAAGTGACTTTTTAAAAATACTTCTAATAATTATTTCTCATAATTACTTTAAAAAAAAAAATAGTGTTTGAAACCGCCCACCACTACCTCTACCACCATCACCGCCACCACCACCATCACCATTGTCGTCGTCACCACCACCACCACCACCGCCTCCACCGCCACCACCACCACCACTGTCGCCACCACCATTGCCGCCACCACCACCACCGTCGTCATCGTCATCGCCGCCACCACCACCGTCGCCATCGCCATCGCCACCGCCCCCGCCACTGTCACCACCACTACCACTGCCACCGTCGTCGCCACCACCACCGTCATCGTCATCACCGCCCACCACCACTGTCGCCGTCGTCATCGTCATCGCCGCCACCACCACCGTCGCCGTCGCCACCGCCCCCGCCACTGCCACCACCACTACCACTGCCACCGTCATTGCCACCGCCACCACCATCATCATCGTCGTCGCCGCCACCACCGCCGCCGCCGCCACCGATGCTATCTCCACTACCACCACCTCTCACCCCCACTACAATCGATGCTTAAATTCATTTATTTCTTCTTTATGTTTGTGATTTGATTTTAGATATGAATACAAATATATTTATTATTTACCATTTTTTATTACTCTGTGCCTTCAGGCACAGACAATAACTAGTACATCTATATAATAAAGTACAATACAATTCAAATCTCAAAAGATAAACAAAATGACTTTTGCTTTTCGCATTTGAGATCTCTTTAACTTTTACTTTAAAGTTAATCCGACAGCTAATAGTAATACTCCAAATTTAATAGAAAAAATAGACTCTTAAAGGTGTGTTTGGAGTGACTTTTTAAAAGTGTTTTTAATATTTATAATTTCTCATAAATACTTAAAAAAAAAATAGTATTTAGAACCGCTCCACCATCACTTTTACCCCCACCACCACAACTACCCCTACCACTGCCACAACCACTGTCACCGCCACCACCATTGTCACTACCTTACCACACCCACCCCCACCATCGCTACCGCCACCCTACCACCCTCACCCCCACCACCATCACAACTACCACCACCACTATAGTCGCCACCACCCCACCACCACCTCCACTGCCCCACCACCACCATCACTACTGTTGCACCACCATCATCACTACTGTTGCACCCTACCACCACCGCCCACGACCATCACCAGCACCACCACCCCACCACCACCGCCACTGTCCCACCTCAATTTGTGTGTCTTTTTTTGTGTATTTCAAAAAATTATTCAGTAAAAAACTAATCCAAATAAAAAAAAAGGTCTCTAGATTTTTTAAGTTAACGAATTCTTAATTTTTTAAGTTAAGAATGAATTCTTATTTATTTTTTTAAAAAAAGGTCTTAAAAATGAATTCTTATTTTTTTAAGTAAAGAAAAAAAATTATAATTTATGAAAATTAGGTGATAAATAATTAATCAGCCAATTGATTTTAATTGTTATAAATTAAAAATATTGCGTGAGGAGATAACTCATTTTTTGAGAATTTACATAAACATAAGTAAGATTAAAAAAATAAAGGTAATCTAAAAATAATTATTCGATCATATCATGTCAGAATTTTTTTAATATATATATCGGTCCTATTTATAATTATATATAATTTAACCAGTTTGTGTCCTATTTATAATTATATATAGTTTTGTTGAAAGTTATGTTATAGTTTAATTATATATATTTTATCTATTTATCATCCAAATATATTAAGATTAAACCTAAAGTCATTAATATCGTGTTAATTTTTTATGGGTTCATAGACCGTACCTAAAATTACAAAACTAGTTAAAATTGAGTGTCCTAGAATTATTTAAATTGAGTCTTTAAAAAAAAATATTAGAGGTTTCAAATATTATTATTTATTTGGGGCCCTTAGGCAACAGTTTTAATGGCCTATGCCTAGGGCTAGGGGTGTCAAACGTGTCGGGTTAAACGGGTGACGGGTTAAAAATATGTAAACCTGTACACGACACGTTTAATAAACGGATAAAAAATCTCAACACGAATACAACCCGTTTGATAAACGGGTAACACGACACAACTCGTTTAACCCATTTAATTTTAAAAAAATTATATCAACAAATTTTAATACTTCACTTTTTTTTAATTGTTAATTGTACTTACCTCAAAAAAGAGGAATTTTTAGCCAAATCTCATAAAAATCAAACTTGAAAGCTTAAAAAAAATGAAAGAGGTCATTGCCTTTTATAGACAACTCAACCCTCCTCATCTCCCCTCATTTTCCAATGTGGGATAAAAACAAAAGGCATTGGTTTACTTTTGTCTTTGAAGTGCTCCCCATCTCCCCTCCTTTGTCTTTGAACTATTACTTTACTTTTTTTTTTTTGTATTGATTTCTTGATTTCTTTTTTTCTTGCTAATTTTTTAAAATAATTATTAATTTATTATTATATTAATTTTATTTAAACGGGTAAACGTGTGATAAACGGTTTAACAGGTCTCACCCGAACACGAGCCATTTATTAAACGTGTTTGACGTGTCAACCCGTTTATCACTCAAACCTATTAAGATCTCACCCAAACCCGATTAATTCGTGTCGATTCGTGTCGGTTAATCGTATCGTGTCGAATTTTGACAGCCCTACCTAGGGCCGGCCCCGGATCACTCATCTCACTTCATTTTTAATTATTTTTAATTTTTACACCGTCAATTAGAATCAAATATTTTTTTAGAATTAATCTATAGATGATAAAGATGAAAGTGAGATTTGTGGGAATAGTGGCCTTTTGACGTGTCAAAGGTGGATAAGGACAAGGACTGAATTGGAAGTTGCTAGGCAAGTCGTTACTTGGAAGTTACTGGGCCACAACCCATAAATCACGCCATTCCCCACGCTTTTTTTTTTTGTTTTTTTCCACCCAACTTTTTTTAATTACAGTTTGCCCAATTTTAATACCAGAAATTTCATTTGACCCCCAAAACTTATAATTGTTTTGGAAAAAAAAAAAACATACTATGAAAGTTACGAAAATTATAATTTTTGGTATATCCTTGTAGTTGATTTGTATGACATAATGACAGACAATAGCCAACGTGGACAAAACAGTCAAAGGTGTGACCTGTAGTAGTCGTAATGGATGACCTAATTAAGATTCTAACTACATGGCAAATCCTCATTGGTTGGCTTTTTGACCAAAAAAAAAAAAAATTAGTTGGCCTCGATCTTTCAATAATATTCAGCTCTTTTGTCCCAACCCATTACTCCATTATCAACAATAAAATATTATATATGCATAATTAATTTTCTGTTACCTTATAAATACCGAATATTTTCTCCATCCAAACATTAATAAGTCCATATGAAAAAAAGAAAAAAAAAGTCCGTATGAAAAGGGTGGTTTCTGAATTTGTTGGACCCACCTTGTGGCTTCATTAGAAGAACATTTGGGTAGGTGTAAAATATTGACAATTTTGACAGAGATGGTCCAAAAATGAAGTCAAATGACTGGACGGTTAAGACTCAACATCATTTGTACATAGATAGACTTATATTATTGACGTAAATTAAGGGGATGTTTGATAATACTATTTAATAGTTAAAATTGAATATTTTTAACCTTTAATGAGTTAAATTTATTTGATAACTTAAAATTCATACTATTTAATATTTTAAACACTTCTTAAAAATAGACTAAAATTTTAAATAGTAATATGGTGTTTAATACAACTGAAAATTGAAGTGTGAAAACTGAAAATTGAATGTTGAATTCGTAAATTGTTTGATACTCACTGAAATTTAAGTATTAAATTGAACTAAACTGTTTGATAACTACACAAAATTAACGTCTGAAAATAAATTAATTTTCAGTTTTATCCTTCCACTCTTTACTCTAAAAATATTTATAAAATATGTTTTTATCTAATAGAATAATAACAAATTGAATGACATAATAAGTCAACAATAACTAATAAATAATAAAAAAATATTAAAAAAAAAGAGTGTGTGTGTGTGATTGTGTGCACAGAGTGTGTGTAACTATGTGTGTGTGTGCATAGAGTATGTGTGCAGTGTGTGTGTTTGTGTGCAGTGGGTGTATGTAATTATGTATGTATATGTGTGTTGCAGAAGACAAAGGAGTAAGACAAGGGAAGAAGACAAAGAAGAAAACTTACCTCTGTTGCTTACTGAAGAAGGCGATCAAGACGATAAGGAGGATAAATAGATTAGGTGTTCTGGAGAGAAGACTAATTAAAATTTTAATAGGATTGTGAAATATTTCGGGATAGAATTGTCATATTGTAAATATTATTAAAAATGGTTTTACTGAACGCTTTTAGCTTTTAAAATTAAGTAAATGATCTCTTACTTAATATTATAGCCTGATGAGCCCGAATTTGACTGGGCCAAGCCTAATCTAGCTAAACCAATAAATCCCGAAAGAAAGTCCAATCGGAGCTGAAGCAACCCAAGAGTCCAAGTCACGGGAGCCTAGAGGGAATTGGATACGGTCGTAAATCAATACGGTCATAAATCAATACGGAGTCAAATGGACCCGCTCGTAAATCAATACGGTCGTAAATCAATACAGAGTCAAATGGATCCGCTCGTAAATCAATACGGAGTCAAATGGAGCTCAAGCCAAAGGCCAACGCCCAGCAAGGATCAAGAGGGCGCCGCCCATGGGAGGCCACTAAGCCTGGGCGCCGCCCATAGCCTGGGCTTCCTGGTTTCTCCTCCTTTGTCCTCTTGACTCCAATGCAGGTCCAAGCCACGTCAAGTCCAAGGTCAAGACAAAGCCCAGACTTCTCCTCCTAACCTAGGATCCTCCTCCAACAGAATAGGAGTACGAGGAAAGAATATCGGGATACGGAGATCCAATCCTATTAAAATTGTACTTACCAAAATAGTGGAAGACCCCTTCCTCACGTCACCGCCTCACTGTCTTACCCTAACTATATAATGTAAGCCCTTTCAAGAGTAAGAGCACGCCTCCAATACCTCACATACTCCACTGCACACATTGTTCTCTCTTTTCCCCAAGCACTGTAATACTCCCGGAGTTACTCTCCCGGCTACATTGTTCATCAATAAGACACATCCGGCCACCGCTGCCGTTCCCGAGAGTGGAGTAGGTCACCCGGACCGAACCACTATAAATCTTTGTGGTTGCTATTGTTTTTACTGTTTTGTCATTGATTGCCTGTTTACCGCTCATTGATTGCACCCATTCATATTCTTGACTGTTGATCTTGCGCAATACCGATTTGTGCATCATCATAGCCTATTTTTAAGGAGTACTTAATATATTAAGATACTAGCGATGTGATGTTTTTGGGGGCACAATAAAACATAAAATTTGAAAACCCAAAAAAATCTATCCAACTATACTAAATAATAATTTTTCTTTCCTTTATTTCTTTGATTACATCATTTAAAATCTATGTTTATCCATTATTTTCTTAAAAATATCGACAATTTTTTTCAAAATGCGTAATAGACAAATTTTTTTCAACATATATATATTATCACATATGAATAATGTTTGAAATAAAAATTATATTAAACTATAAATTAATCAAATATTAAAATAATTGGACATGTGATAGAAATGAGCGATGTGATATTTTTTGGGGGAAAAATGTGTAGGGATAAAATTCAACTTGTGAGCTATTTTATTATATAGATTGAATTTTAGTTATCAAAAGAACTTAATTAATAAGTACTGAATACATTCATTTTAAGTGCTAAATTTGGGTTAAAAAACACACCCTAACTATCTATTTATCACTTAATGCTAAAAATGTTAGTCAGTTAAGAATTTCATAAATTTCTCATAATGGACAAATATATTCTCAATGCACTTCACATTTTTTAACTTTTCAATACCCATCATCCACCATTATCATCACCATTGTGCTGTCGCCGCCACTACCACCGTTGTGTCATTGTTATCATTATCACCACCACCACCACCACCACCATCATATAGCCATCATTATGCCATTGCCATCGCCACCACCACCAATACTGTTGTTACCACCATCACCATTGTGCTGTCATCACCACCATTATGCTACCACCACCACTATCATTGTGCCACTGCCACCGCCACCACCACCACCACCACCACTATAGTCGACGTCGCCACCGCCACTATTGTGCCATAGTGGTGGTGGTAGGAATAAGGTAATTGCAGTGAAATGATTAAAAAGAAGGACAAAATTAAAATAATAATAATTTTTAGACTTCAGCTTGTCATATTTGTTAAACATTTTGATTCAATTCAATACTTAAATTTTAGTGGATACCAAACAATCTGCGAATTAAAAAATTTAGCATACAACACTTAAAATTCACCATTCAATTTTCAGTATTTAGCTTTCAATTTTGTCAAACACTACCTAAAGGATTGACTTAACTACGGTACCAACAAAAAAAAAATTCATATCGTATCTCCAAAATTTACTACTTCAATGAGTGTTTTTATAATTTTTGTGAGTCATTTTACAACTAAAAAAATTCTCATTTTTATAGGTATTTTTATCACTATTGTGGTAATTATTTTTACCACTTTTCTTCGATACAAAAAAAAATCACATTTTGTGGGTGTTTTTACCAATATTGTGGTAACTATTTTTACTATTTTTTCGGTACCACAGACAAGTCCTAAATTAAAATAGACATTACCAATGGCCATTTGGTCCAATGGTACTCGTCGTATAAAAACTTTGCCTTCATAAGGTCAAGGGTTCAAGTCCTTCTCCCCCATCCCCTTCCCAAGAAAAAAAAAAAAAAAACTAAAATAGACATAACATTGGTTAGCAGGGGTTGGACTTTAAAATTGCGAGTTTAAATATCTTTTTTTTTTTTTTGTTTTTGTTTGTAATAGTGTCTGATTAAAAAAAAACAGACATAACACTAATTCGGATGATAGGATTCCGGTTTTTTTTTTTTTTTTTAACAGTAGTGTTTTTCTTAAGTTGAAATATCTAAAATAAGTAGATGCATGATATATTCAGGTACTTCATCATGCAATACAATTTGATGATACCTAGAAAAAAGCTCTAAGTATGAGCTTGGACATGGAGGTCAGACAAGGAGGTCAGACACAGTAACCAGGGCTCCGCAATCCAAACCTCAAGCTCTCCTCAAAGAAAACAAACGGGAAATTGAAAGGGAAACAGCTGGCTAGTGAATGACATCCTCAAAGCAATGGAAAGCTATAATCAAGGCACAAAACTCTCAACTAACCAAGATCCTCTCCCAAAAATCAAGGAAGATCCCACGGATGAAGAGCAAAGATCTCGGTGAAAATCCCTTAGAGATAGGAATTACACTATAAATATTGTACATCGTCTCAATCAAAAGAGGGAGAACCCTATTGGCATGAAAGACATCTTGTAAAACATTTTCTAGATGAATATAGATTCTAGGAGCAAGAGACTCCATTGAAGAGTGGACTAGCCGAGCTCCCAAGCCGGTGAACCACTATATTTCTACGTGTTACACACACCACACCTCGGACAACTAGAGCATTCAACCACCGATTCACGGGCCTTGTAGCTCAGACCTGTTCCTAGCAATTATACTCTAACTCGCTGCTCATTCACGTGAAATAACACCATCAGTTTGGCGCCGTCTGTGGGAACGACTGTTCCTTCTACAAATAAGCTGGTCTTTCAGTGACTGATGGTAACGACACGAAATATGAGCAGAAGTCAAACAAACATACCGCGAATGCAAGACCCACAGGAAGCTACCAACGGCAGACAACCCGGGAATATCCCAGAGGTTAATTCCCCCATTAATAACGAGTTGGAGGCCCTTCGCCTCGTCAACCAACGCTTGCTAAAGGAAAATACAGAGCTATCAAAGCTCATACATCGCCCACAGGAGGCACTACCGGCCCAAGAAGGCCAGAATAATCCCCCCCATAGGGAACAACGACACTGGGACCCCCTTAGAGAGGTCAACGAAGGAGGAGAAAGCAGCCAGACCAGGGGGCATGCTCCTTACCTACCCCCTAGGAATGGCCACAATGAGGAAGTGCAAAGTCAGAACGATGGGGATGAGAGGGACGATTTCTTCCCTTACCAGCAGGACATGAGAGAGCAGCACTGGGAGCAACGCTTCAAGGACATCCAGCAAGAGCTCAGCCACATGAAGGAAGCTGTAAAGAGCAAGACTCCGGTTACAATGGACGCCCTAGTACAACAGACCAAGTCCCCATTCACCACTGGAGTGCTGCACTTTCCTCTCCCACCAAAGTTCAGGATACCACAAATAGAGATCTTTGACGGAATGAAAGATCCCGTAGATCATCTCAACACTTACAAGAACCAGATGGAGCTGTATGGATACCAGGATCCTGTACGTTGCAGAGCCTTTGCCATCACGTTGAAAGACTCTGCCCTAGCTTGGTTTCACAGGCTCCCACCAGCCTCGATCTCATCCTTTAAAGAGCTCTCCATAGCTTTTGTATCTCATTTCATAGGAGCTCGGACCTACCGAAAGCCGAGCTACCACCTGTTGAATGTAAAACAAGGACCCAACGAGAACCTACGGTCTTATGTCCAAAGGTTCAATTCAGAATCCATGAAGGTAGAAATTCCAAATGAGAAGTTTGCTATCACTGCTTTCATTGCTGGATTAGGAGTGCAGTCGAAGGATTTGATATTTTCTATATCAAAGAACCCGCAAACAAGCATGACAGAGGTGCTGGCTAAAGCAGAAAAGTATATTAATGGCGAGGAAGCCCTTCTCTCAAAGGTAGGGAGCTCATCCTCACAGAAGGAAAAAGTGAAGGAAGAAAATAAGAGGGATCGAAGTCCTAGGAAAGAAAGAGGACGAGATAGGTCCCCAAGAAGAGACAGAGATCGTTCCCCCAAGAGAAGGGAAAATGTCAGAGAACGAGACGAGCTCTTCAGCTCATGAACATCCGATGAGCTCTTCAGCTCATAAATTCAAGATGAGCTCTTCAGCTCATAAACTCAAGATGAGCTCTTCAGCTCATAGACATCCGATGAGCTCTTCAGCTCATAAATTTAATATGAGCTCTTCAGCTCATAAACTCAAGATGAGCTCTTCAGCTCATAAACATCCGATGAGCTCTTCAGCTCATAAATTTAATATGAGCTCTTCAGCTCATGAACTCAAGATGAGCTCTTCAGCTCATAAACAACCGATGAGCTCATCAGCTCATAAATTCACGATGAACTCTTCAGTTCATAACTTGAGCCACGCAGCTCACGATGAACTATTCAGTTCATAACTTGAGCCAAGCAGCTCACGATGAACTCTTCAGTTCGTAACTTGAGCCACGCAGCTCACCGATGAACTCTTCAGTTCATAACTTGAGCCATGCAGCTCACGATGAACTCTTCAGTTCATAACTTGAGCCACGCAGTTCACGATGAACTCTTCAGTTCATAACTTGAGCCACGCAGCTCACGATGAACTATTCAGTTCATAACTTGAGCCAAGCAGCTCACGATGAACTCTTCAGTTCGTAACTTGAGCCACGCAGCTCACCGATGAACTCTTCAGTTCATAACTTGAGCCAAGCAGCTCACGATGAACTCTTCAGTTCATAACTTGAGCCATGCAGCTCACGATGAACTCTTCAGTTCGTAACTTGAGCCACGCAGCTCACCGATGAACTCTTCAGTTCATAACTTGAGCCAAGCAGCTCACGATGAACTCTTCAGTTCATAACTTGAGCCATGCAGCTCACGATGAACTATTCATAACTTGAGCCAAGCAGCTCACGCTGAACTCTTCAGCTCATAATATGAGCCACGTAGCTCGCGCTGAACTATTCAGTTCATGATATGAGCAACACAGCCCACGAAGAACTCCAATAGTTCAGAAAAGAGCCCAGGAGCTCGGAATGGGCTATTTAATTCCTAAAAAGAGCCTTGTAGCTCATAATGAATTCTTTAATTCCTTAAAAGAGCCCTGAAGCTCATGATGAGTTCCCTAGTTCATAAAAAGAGCCCGGCAGCTCATAAAGTCAATAATTTTGCTTGAAGAAGCACTAAAGTACTTCTCGAAGCAATGGGAACTCGGCAACCGTAGGAAAAGCAGCAGCTCTCTGCACCTCGGGCTCATGCAAATCGAGATCGATGTATGGAAGTCTATCTCAATTCAGCATCGACTCATCCCTTGCCCAAGCTCGCTTGGGCCAAGGGCTGGGGGGCAACTGATGATACCTAGAAAAAAGCTCTAAGTATGAGCTTGGACATGGAGGTCAGACAAGGAGGTCAGACACAGTAACCAGGGCTCCGCAATCCAAACCTCAAGCTCTCCTCAAAGAAAACAAACGGGAAATTGAAAGGGAAACAGCTGGCTAGTGAATGACATCCTCAAAGCAATGGAAAGCTATAATCAAGGCACAAAACTCTCAACTAACCAAGATCCTCTCCCAAAAATCAAGGAAGATCCCACGGATGAAGAGCAAAGATCTCGGTGAAAATCCCTTAGAGATAGGAATTACACTATAAATATTGTACAACGTCTCAATCAAAAGAGGCAGAGAACCCTACTGGCATCAAAGACATCTTGTAAAATATTTTCTAGATGAATATAGATTCTAGAAGCAAGAGACTCCATTGAAGAGTGGACTAGCCGAGCTCAATAGCCGGTGAACCACTATATTTCTATCTGTTACACACACCGCACCTCAGATAACTAGAGCACTCACACACATTTTCATGAGTCTCGTAGCTCAGATCCATCACATACCATTGAACCCAAACTCATTGCTCATTCGTGTAAAATTACACCATCACAATTAAATCAAGATGATCTATAAATTGAGCGTGTTTGGCTGACAAAATATTACTCTATTTTCGATTTTGCCAACAAATGACATTTTTGTGTCCATTATCTTTGCCTCTGGTAGTTAATATTGTTAAGTTTTAATTTTGAGTCGCGTAAGAAATAATCTTATTGAATCAATATACGTAGATTGTGACCGATTGTTTGATTCCGAATTTACGTCAGAACCTAAAATCTAAAAGCAACGTGACTGGGACGATTCTATGTAGGTCAAAAAAATTACTATTACAAACTTATATACTAAGCTTTCTTATTTATTTTTGGTGGTCAACTTGAAAAAATTAAGTTCTAAACAAAATCATGACCACAATCCACCAACCTACTGATATCAATGGTATCTTTTATTCTAGCAAGAAAAAAAAAAGTGGATCCAAGTTTTTCTTCCTCTATATGTTGTTATTCAACGTCAATGTCATTATTAGTTCAAGTCTTCCTACTTATTTTGCGTAGTGAAGAAAAAGGATGAGGGGGTAGAAGTGAGAGAGGCATGGGTAATAATTTTTTGACAATACTTGTTAACTCGATTGGAACGTAACACGAAATTATTGAGACATGATCTAGTAACATGAATCATAAATATGTCAAGTGGCACGACAAACGCATCTAATGAAAGGATTATATGCAAAATACGTATATTACACTCTTTTTTTTTCTCAGAAGAATCAACTAACCACCCTATGAGCTCGACTAATTTTTTTTTAATTTTTTTTTGTAGTAAATAACAGTTGGGTAAGTCGACACAATTGATTAAGTCAAAATAGTATGAACTTTTACTTTACAACAATATAAAACAACATGACATGAATATATAATAGAACACGACCCGGTTAAAACCCCATATTGTGGTGGTGGTCAAGGGGAATTCTAGTAGGTCATACTGTTCCTTAAATTACCACCTTTCCAAGTCATTTCAATGTGTCATCACTTCATTAGCAATTAATATGTAGGGTTTTTTTTTCGTGTGTCTACATCAAGGTTTCTATCTAGTATGAGTAGTCATACAGTGATTTCATTGTTAGGAACATGGCTTATGCTAGTTTTCTAGCTTGAAATGGAAAAATTTGAAGACCGATGTGCCAACACAAGGGTACATCTCAAGTCGAGTCGAGTCGAGTTTAAGTCTTGTGGGAATGAAGATTTGAAGGGGATGCATAGCCTATGAGTTAGGTCAGGGCGGAGATAGAAGTTTTTTACAATGGGGTAATTTAAAATAAATTAATTTAAAATACTATTATTTCTTTTATAAAATATTAATTTTGGTGGCTATCCCCTTTTAGTTTTGAGTAGGCGTTTGGACCGGGGATTCTACTAAAAAAAAAGGAAGAATAATGATTTTGACTCTAATATCTTTCGGCCACCACATTGTTTTGACCAATTCCGTCCTATGTCTTCTTTTTTCGATCGCCCTCGCGGGGATGTCCATTCAATTTTGATAACAACCATCTCTAAAAAGTACGATTTAATTGAAAAAAAAAAGTCAATTGAAAGTGCAATTTATATATCTCACGATATATAACAAGACGCAGTAAGAGAAGGGTCACGCATATAAAATATCCAATAATCCTATAAATATTGTGTAGTTGTTTACACTTGGTCTCCTTTGGATTTTGTAAGAATTTATATAATATCTTTAATAGACAAAGGTGTGTTAAGTATTTATAGACTCCGTGTGACCTTATTGGAATATATATCCACTTGGGTGTGTTTTGAACTATATTGTAATATCAAATCATGCCTGAAGGTACAATGCAATGTGAATGATTTTGAGAGGAATGTTGGTACTCCATTGGATGAGTCTTTCAGAATAAAATTATTTTACTTATACAAAAAACCATAAAATTATCCACGAGACGTAACAAACGACATTGATATTAAATTAAAAGGGTAATAGATTTAATACTTTATCACTATCTTTAAGAAATCATTTATGAGGACAATAAATTATTAAAATAAAACAATATTGATATAAAAGATTTGAAAAAAAAATAATGCATCGCAAGTTTATTAAGACAGAAGTTAAATAATATTTAGGACCAATTTAATTCAACAAGATTAAATTATTCAAGTTCAATTAAATCAAAACAATTTCATCCAAAATATATTTCATGCTTAAAAAATTCAAAATATTTGATTCTAAGTCTAATTTTTTATCTATTTATTTTTTAAAAGATTGAAGTACACCTAAAGTTTATTTGAAATTTTGACCCCAAAATTTTTCAAAATCACAGTGGAGGCAATTGCCACCACTGGGTTGGGTAGGCGCAAAATTAATCCGAAAAATCAGGAAAAAAAGTAATAATTTGCATAAGAAAAAAAAATAATATAAAAAAAATAGTTAAGCTATAGGAATAATGGAATATTCCTAGTAAAATGCTATTGAACTTGCTCTTAAGCAAATAGCTTTGTCATCAAGTCAATAGAAGTCCAAATCTTACAGTGACCATTAAAGTGAATCAATAGTTTGTCCCAAATATTTGGAATTGCTTATTATGCAATACCTTATTAGAAACGGAATAGAGACATTTATCTAGTAAGATAGTTGATATATTGAATTTTATCTCCATATATTTTTTTTCGGTCATTTCTGTCTTAAGCTTTTTTTTTGGGCACCAACTATTTCTATCATAAGTTGAATTATTTAAATTTTGATTAATTTGTGGCTCAAAACAATTTTTTTTTTCCAAATATTGTTGATATACGATAATATACACATGTTGATATTTTTTTAAGGTCATGTATTTTTGAAATTTTTTTGTCATTTTCTTTTTAAAGAAAATGGGTATGAAAGAAAAATTATTATTTTATATAGTATAATCGATTTTTTGAACACTTAAATTTTATGTTATATTGTGCCTTTACACACGGGTTATGACTAGATATCGAATATAATTGGAACTTTGACGGAGACAGAAAAAGACCCTGTCATTTTGGGTCGTTTAAATTACAAGGACACTCCATGATATTTTAACATACTCTTCCATTATATCTTGACATTTCATAAATGACAATGATACCAATTAAAATTTTTTATTTTGAATTGAACAAAATTATACTTTTTTTTTTTAATCTTGGCTAAGTGGTGCAATCTAAGGGTATTTTATTTTTAGTTTTTCATTATTGCATACGACAGTCAAAAAATATTGAATTGAATTTGAGTTTTGTCATACTCTGAACTCTGAATTTATTCTAATCTATTCATATCAATTCGATATAATTGACGAGAACAGGTATAATTGGATGAAGAACGATTGAATTTGTGCTGTCATTTCACATAATTTTGTACCACCACGGCATATGCTCAACATATGAACGCAAATGTTGCTCAACTTTACTAAGTTGTCAAGGCTTTTTCAAAGTTGAGCATTTGATGTTTTTTTCCCCCAAAAAATAAGGATTCCAAAACCATAGAGGGTGTGAAAGCCGACAAATTTGGCCAAGAAACCTCAAATCAATCACTGAACTAAATTGAAAAAGGATGTGGATTAGCATGACTTTCGTTTTCTAGTTTGTTGTCCAAGTGAAATGAATATTACTCTTTTCATTTTCAATCTTTTTAGGCTTCGTTTTTTAGTGGGCGAATTATTGAAAATGTAAGAAAGAAAAATTTTTTAAAATTGTCATGTGTTTGGTTAACATGAAAAAGAAAATGATTAAAAAAATAATTTTTTTTCATGCTTGAATTTTCTCACAACTAACTAACTTTTTTTTCTTGTAAAAAACATAAGAAAATGTAAGAAAATTGTGATCTATAACTAACTTCCAATTTTATCCTTATTTTTCTTAAAATATTTTATTGGTTATTAATTTTAAAAAATTTTGGTATGAATTTGATTAATCATATAATTTGGTCTAAAGACCTTTGTGTTGATGATTGTTCTAGAATTAGGTTTCGAGTAACTTTTTTAAAATTTTTAACTTTTAATTATAATACATATTTTTTTCTTTTTTATACCGATTTAATATAATTAAGAGTAATTTAAACAATTATAAAAAATTTCTTGTAACTTTCATTTCTTTCAAATAATAGAATGAAAACTTTTTAAAATTTTCCTATAAATTTTTCATTCTAATCAAATACATGAATGAAAATATATTTTTTATCATTTTTTTTTCTTTCGATTTAGTTTTTATCACTTTTACTTTCCATTATTTTTTTCTTCCTAACCAAACTACTATATCCCAGAAATTTTTTCATGAGTACTCACCACGTAGATTTGCAGATAATGTAGGCAAATCCACGTGGTGCATTACCCTGCAGATAATGTAGGCAAATCCACGTGGTGCATTAAGGGTAACACCTTATTTGGCTTTGCACATGACGTGGATTGGCCCAAGTGGTGTGTTACTTAGTGTAAGGGGTAAGTTTCTCACTCAGCCCCCCACGGAAGGATTCCGGCTGACCTGGGCGAAATCTCCCAGTAGCTTTTACGTCTCTTTGGCCAGCTGGGAGCGCGTTCATCCCACATCGGAAGAGAGTCGTCTCCCCCACCTCCATATAGGTGAACACCTCCTGTGGACCGGGTACCCACTACCCATCTGATCAGATGCTAGTGGGTACCCAGTTCATAGGAGGTGTTCACCTATATGGAGGTGGGGGAGACGATTCTCTCTCCCGATGTGGGATGAGAGGTAAAGGCTACTGGGTGCTAGGGCCCAGGTCAGCCAGAATCCTTTCGTGGGGGGGGGGGGGGGGGGGGGGGGCTGAGTGAGAAACTTACCCCTTACACTTAGTAAAAATTTTCTATATGGGTGGTGGAATGCTTGAGCTCGTCTTGCCACCCTGCCATCACACTTTGAGCAGCCATTGCATTACACTATTATAAGGTTGAAGTGTAGTTAAGCTAATCTAATGGTCTTCATGACCGAGGTCTAAATGAAACAAAGACTCTCGGTGAAAATTTTATAGTAATATAGCTTTGAACGACTTGTAAGATGAGAGAGATTTCGATACTTAAATCAGATCGCAAGTCAATAAAGAGAGACTCTTAGATGAAACCGTATTCGAGTAAGATTCATTCGATAGTTATTTTAATGCTAGCGGTAAAGGATGGTAGCTAAGGTACCTGCTGGGTGGTAGCTGAGGTACCTTCCGGGTGGTATGCTGGTTGCCATGTGCCTACCGGCCGACAAGGCCTTTGGCTTCCCTTGGTGGGCTGCCGATCGGCAGGAGCTAGCTCCTCAAAGGGTCTCCTACAGGTGGTGTATATAGTTTTTTTTAAAAATGAATATGAGTAAAAAGTTGTGTGTATACAAATAATAGTAAATCTCATCCAATATTAAGACCAGCTTTCAATCAAAAAATAACATAAAATTAGGTTGGCAATTTATATCAAAATAGTATATAATCAAACGATAAGTAATAGCTCCA
The DNA here is from genome assembly GCA_951799425.1 of Ilex aquifolium. Lineage (NCBI taxonomy): Eukaryota > Viridiplantae > Streptophyta > Magnoliopsida > Aquifoliales > Aquifoliaceae > Ilex > Ilex aquifolium. Next base: position 23,785,235 of record OX637402.1, read on the forward strand.
TGTAAAAAAAAAAAAAAAAAAAAAAATCCATAAGGCTCCCATAATTAACATGGATAGGAATTAGAGCATACCAACCCCAACTGAAATCAACTCGTTGACATGCTAATGTACCAACTCCAACTAAAATTTGATATTAAAAATCATTTTAGAAACATTAGTGAGTGTTTGAAAAAATTCATCAATGAATGCTGCAATTCCTAATAGTAGTCACGTCATAACTTCTTTTTTTTTTTTGAAGAAAAATAGTATTTGAACCTAATTTATTAAAAATTGGTAGCGGGTCTTAATTAATAATGACGTCGAATGTCAATCTAATAACAAAGAGCGATTACGTCAATAAATTAAATCCAAGTAACCTTACGGTGTAATTCATTAGCCTAGTGTCTAGTGCTTAGTGCCTAGTGTCTAGTGCCTAGTGCCATTCCATTGGACATATTGACATTGCCAATATATATTATGTGATAGTCAAACACTTCTGTCCACGACATTAGAATTAACCAAATCTCTCTCTCTCTCTCTCTCTATATATATATATATATATATTCATATACATACATACACATTTATATATTCAAATAAAAATACAAAAACACATGTTCACGCATGCACAAGTATAGGACTTTGGGACATCAACTTGATTGTTGAGAGTTTATTTCGTATTAATGTGTGAAGTTCAAATTTGTTAATTTAAAAAAAAAACAAACACACGCGCACACGCGCACACACACTCTTTTGTAAAATTCCTCCTTATTTCAAAAGCTGATCGTTTTGCATATTTGGACCATCTACAATGTATGAGTGCTAAAGGACGTAAAATAGCTTGGCAAGCTGATCGTTTTGCATATTTGGACCATCTACAATGTATGAGTGCTAAAGGACGTAAAATAGCTTGGCCGCCTCCCTAGAACATTGCTCTATATAAGATTCTTTCTTATAATAGAGTCGGAGAGAAATAAGTGATAGATAACATTATACTTATTTTACTCAAATTTGTAACATATTGTTTAGGTAGATCAACACGTACCATTCTCTAACTTTGACATTTCAGCAACATATCATTTGGTCAGCCCATAATGTAGTTCGATGCAAATATTTTATTCGAAGCGTGACAAAGTCCCACTTCCTAAAAATTAAAGTTTATTTAATATATATTTTGATAACACATGTTTCTCCCACTTCATAAGCAATCGCAGGTAAAACAAAAACAAAAACACTATAGTATTTTTACAGCAACCTTTGTAACTATGACCACTTTTGTATCCACAAACAATTGATTAACTAACCACAAATTCAACTTTGGTGGGTGTGAAAACAGGATGGATTTGGGTTATAAACATCATGTCATGTCATATTCTCAATAATCTTGCTTTATTTAAGAAGGTAAAACGTGCCTTTTATCTCTTTAAGTTTTTATGAATTGGGTTGTCATCCTGTCCACATGAAATGGACCTTCGACTTTTCATTTTCTGTCTTCTTTTGGACTTTTTCAACCACCAACTAGAAAATGTATTGCCAGGAGAGAGACAGACAGATACTACTTGAGTTCGCCGCCCTCAAATGTTCCCATGAAGATGTGCTTTTTCGCACTTTGTTACACAATTCAAATAAAATTTAAAAATTATAACTTAAATGTCTATCATCTCTTGAATGAGTGTCATTTTTCCCGACTTTTCTTCACCCATTTGTGGGTGCTTTTTCACTTATTGTAGATGCATTGTTCAAAAAGTTATAATAATTGATTACTAACTTTAATAATAAAAATAAATAAAGGACTTTTTTTCTTATCATAAACCCTAATTTAATTCCCATTTGTTGTATTGAATATTTGAAAACAACTTTTACATGAAGCATTGCAGTATTTTATTTAATAAAAATTGAGATGATTAATTCAAACTTGTCAAACTAATTTGAAGTAAAAAAAAAAAATCCAACAAATTGATCAAACAATTTATAATTTAAACACAGTTTTATCGCATAGTTGTTTGAATACAACTAAATTTTAAGATGTCTTTCAAAGGTACAAAAATCCGAGCAAAATTAGTTAGAATGCATCTCAAATACATATTCTTTGGACCATATATAAAGAATTTGAGTGAGTTATACTATATTCTTTTAAGGGCAAATGGCAGTTTGCACTTCGAAAGATTAAAAAAAAATTAATTTACACTCTCAAAGATCAATTATTTTAAATTTCACTCTTAATTAAATTAATTGGTAGCAATGTGACCCCACTAATAATATCCGTTGCGATTTTCATCAAATTGCCAACCACGTGAGACGTACGTGAAAGGGGAATGTCATAATCTAACAAAAGTTATCACATGCATTTCACGTGACCGACAATTTAACGAAAATCACAATCTTAGCCATAACGTCCATGATGATTTTTATTGGATTGACAAACACGTGAAACACATATGAAAAGGGGAAGTGCCATAATTCAACAAAAGTCATCACGTGAATCTAACGTGGCTGACAATTTAATAAAAATCGCAATGAACAATATGATTGGAGTCACATTGATGCTAGTTAATTTAATTGAGGGTGAAATTTGAAACAATTGATCTTTTAAAGTTGCAAAGTGAATTTTTGTAATCTTTTTGGGTGCAAACTGCTATTTGCCCTTCTTTTAAAGTATTACTCGTTGTACAGGCAAGAGACCTCATATATCCAACAACTGTAAATAGTGCATGGTTAGTTAAAGCTCATTTGACTAGGTTCATTAACATGCTAATGTAATTAATTTCTGAAACCTGATAAAAGGACTTTTTTTTTTTTTTTCTGACGATGAGTTTCGAATCCGCGTCCTTACACTACAGCAAAAAATTTAAATAATTGGGAGTTGGATGGTGGGGTGGGGGGGGGGGGGGGGGGGGTTGAAACTCCAACTGATTGATGAATACAATGTGCAAAGTGCGATTCTATTAGATTTCATTTGTAAGTTAGCTTGCATGATATAGATGAAGCCACTAACACTAATATATATTTTTCAGAAAACTGTCAAACACTTTTGTGCACGGGACAAGACCAAACCAAGTCCAAATCTAAGCCCACAAAATCTGAAAAAAATGCCTTGTCAGAATGCATTTTTTGACGGCCAGTTTTCAACCATATCTCTCTCTCTCTCTCTCTCTCTCTCTCTCTCTCTCTCTCTAATATGCGACAAAATCTAGGTTCAAGCATGCACAGGCATTAGGACTTTGTGTACCAAGTTGCATATTTTATGGTCATATATTATAGGACATGAAAGTGAAATTTATGGCCTTTCTTGGTCATGAAGACAGGCTATAACATTCTGTGGTGCAGGGAAAGGCATCAGAAAAACGGCAGGTTTGAAATTAGTAGGTTTTGTGTTTTGGGGTTTTTTTTTTTTTTTTTTTTGGGGGGGGGGGGGGTCAACTGGCTGTCTCCAGAGAACTAGGAGGTTGTCATCTCTTTTCTGTACAACAAGAAGGTAAAAAGAAAAGTGTAATAAAGCAATAGATTCTGGTTAAATGATTTTTTTATACACTTTATTATCAATCTAATAGTCACAATGCATTAAGTCTCAAAATTAAAACGTCAAATTATGTGTAAATAGCATTAGTATTTTCAAAATAATAATCCTTGTTTAAAAACTTGTGTCTCTAGAAAAAAGATGAGATTGTCTTTGAGATTTATACCACGTTGAAAGAATGAGAAAGTTTGATGAATATATAAAGGTTAGTGGAGTAAACACTTTTACTTTATAAAAAAGGATCCACAATATTCAATGACTTCAGACCATCTCCTGCGATTATAGGGGTGATAGGTTCATCCAATACGAAAGAACATGACCATTTGATCATGATTTAAATGGGCAAAATTCAAATTTGGCTTCCTTTGGCCACAAACAATGAGTAATGACTTCGGACCCATCTCGTGCGATGGTAGGGGCGACAGGTTCAACCATGAACTTTGAAATTACACTGTGAAGGTGTGATTACTTCCTACAAAAAAAAGCATGTTTTGAATCACTGGCATTGTGGTATGTGGTGGTAGCCGATGGGATGGCTTGGCACTTGATCAGCATGCCAAAGACTGGATAAATTAACTGTGGTGTCACTCATAATCTTTGTCCGTCAATTACTTTAGTTTTCATGAAGATTGAGGTTTTAAACAATTCTAATCCCGCTCTTCTTGATCTCATATTTTGTCGATTTCGATGAAATGTAGTTATTGTCGTTAGTTTTATTAGACAAGTGAGTTTTTATAAATCCCACGTAAAACATCTGTTAGATTTATTACTAGACGATTGAACTTGTTCAAAAGCTTGACATAACATGACATTGAGAGTATCCAAATTCAGCAATAAAATATCGTCACAATACTTAATATTTTCGTTTAAATCGTGTCTGGGTTTTGAAGAAAACTATCTTACAAGACCAATTAAGTTGACTCAAAGTTGGTTGATATGCACTCCATCAATCACCAATTAATTTTGAATTGTATTTTTTAAAATAGTATCTAAGCAGAGTCTTAGATAGTCGATGAGGTAGGTCTCTTAGCTCACATGCGAGTCCATGAGAGAGTGTGAAGAGAGTCATCTCAAATTGAAATGTACACTCAAAAAACATGTTGTCCAAAACCATGGAAGTGAGAAAGGAGACAAATTTGGCCAATAAACTTCAAATCATCACAAAACTCATTTGAAAAAGGAAAGTGGGTAGGCATGACTTTCTTAATTTTCCATGATTGTTGAAGAAGTTGTCTACGTGAAATGAACACAAAACCCTTTTCATTTTCAGTCTTTTTTCCATGATACCCCCACCAGAAAAGGTCTTGCTAGGGGTGGCACTGCTTGACCTCACTCCCCCACCGCCGCCGGCACCACCATAATATTCTTGTGGTTTTTTCACACTTCAGCACCGTTACCAGCCACTACAACACATTCCACAAAGTAGTGATAGAGATATGATGATGGGATAAATATAAGATAAATCATCAATTCTCATCTAATAGAATCAAATGTAAATAATTGTGACTTGATCGATCATAACTTTTGAATTGACAGTAAGTTTTAATTAATACTAGGACTCACTGTCAATTCAACGACAATAATTATAATTTAGATCAACAAATCAAGTCAATATTTTTAGTCCAAGTAGCATTATTCTTTTAATAGTAATAATACTATTTCGACTTAAAATGTTGATCTGATTAATTATAACTTTTAAATTGGCAGTGGGTCTCAATTAATGTTGAAACCTACAGTAAATTCAATGACCGTGATTGATTAAATCAGGTTAATATTTTAAATTCAAATAACATTGCTGTTTTGATAGATCATATGTAGATATGATCAACCAGCAAAAAAAATGTAGATCTGATCATATCTCTATTAGTGGAAGTGTAGTTGTTTGTAGTGAGTAGGGTCTCTTTCTCGCTGATCAGTTTGTCTCCGCTCTATTGAAAAGTCTCTATTTCTATGGCGATTTTATCAACAAACGTGTCTTGGGCTGGATTGACTAACCTAACCCAATCTATGATCTTCACAGTGATAGTCTAACCAAACAAAGGAGAAAATTTTAAATGGATTTAACACACCAAATGACAGGTGGCAATGACATGTGTTATACACAACTAATGAGAAGCTGTCACATAACTAATTTGCGGGATACACAAATTAGTTTTTTAGAAAGACATTCTGATAAAGTGATATGTGACAGTCATTTATTGAAAATATACAATATTTTATTGCTGATGTACACTCATGATATTGTAATGTGGTGTGTTAAACCCACACAAAATTTCTCCAAACAAAGGCCTTATGTTTTTTTACATGAGAACCCATCAATGTGTAATATAAAAATGCATCAATGTGTAATTCTCAAGCCCTCTCTCCCACTTTTCTTAATTTTTAGAATTTTTATTTAATTAATTACAAAGTTAGGTATTCTCAATTAACAATCAACATTTGGTCAATATAACCACATTTTTACTATCTTATCAATTAATCACCCCTCAATCAATTTTTTTTTTATATAAAAAAATTTAATTTCAATCTCCTATAAACTTTAATAATTCTTGAATTACCCATGGTATTTGATGAAAAAAGAAGTCTGGAAGGGTAAGAAGGAACAAGTCGGAGCAAGACGAGTTAAAAATTTTGTGCGTCGCATGGGACGACTACTAGTATATCTCGAAAACGTGTATGTCCATGCTTGCATTACTATAGATAGGCCTTTGGTCCATCAACTTGCTTGTTTACGCTTTACTTTTGTAGTGATGTGCAAGGATCAAACTCTTTTTTTTTACCCGTGCAAAGTACACTTTTTAAAAAAAAAAATGTATTTGTTTAAAGGAGGCTTGCAAAATATAGGTGGTTTTTGTCTATGCCAACAAGCTCGTAACACACACACATGTTCTCTAAAATTCCCCCATATTTCACAAGCTGATTTACAGATTCAGAACATCCACCATGCATGAACACTCAAGGATTTAAACTGGACTGGTCGCCTCCCTTGAACAAGGAGGATCTGAATCAGGAAAATCACTATATATAAATTTCACGAAAGTCACCACTTAAAACCACAAAATTAGCCATCATTCAAGGTTGTATGCAGTGTAAGTTTTTTCTCTAGAGGGTCGGGAGGTAAGTTCAATTGTAAGACGGTGGTTATTAGATTAATCGCGTACCTCAATCACAAATTCAAGTTTAGTGAGTGCGAAAGGGGATGAATTTGGGTGATAAACATCATGTCACCCTCAATAAATAAAAGGAAGGTAAAACGTGGACTGGCGCCACTTTATATGAAAATTGTATGACGATTGGTCATCTGTCTAAGTGAAGTGAACCTTTGAACTAATCATTTTCAGGTCTCTTTTGGACTTGAAGCCCCACCAGAAAATGTAATGCTAGCAGACACACTACTTGATTTCACTGTCCCCAAATGTTCCAATGATGTTTTTCCTTTTCACACTTCAAAAAATGCATGATTCCCGTGTTCCTATCTTTGGAGATTTAACTGTATCTTTCTTCGGGTTTCTCTTCACTTTTCTTTAGGTTTTCTCGTCTTTCCACTCTGTACAAGTACTTTCTTGGTTGCTTAATCCTCATTACCTTTGCGATATATTCCCATTTAACTACAAAAACAAAGAGAGCATGGTTAGTTGAAGCTCATTTGACTAGGTTCATCAACTTGGTAATATAACAAGTTTGAAATAACCGACAAAATGACCAATTTTTTTTTTTTTTTGTTTTAATTACTAATCTTGAATTGTGAATACCCGATTGCGCCGCCTCTCCAAAAATATTATGTCAAAAATTAACCAATTACCTTGTATGATGTAGATGAAGTCATTAAGTTTAATAATATATTGATTTTTAACAAAATGTCAAACACATTAATCCACAGGATCAGACCAAACCAAGTTCAAATCTCATCCCACAAAAACTCCAAAACTACATGTCAGTTGTCACAATGCATTTTTCGACGGCCATTTTTCAACCTTCTCTCTCTCTCTCTCTCACACAAAATTTATGTTCACGCATGCACTGGCATATACAGGACTTAATTTTTCCACCAACTTGCACATGTTACAGGACATGAAAGTGAAGTCTATGGCTCAGTGTGTTTTCCTGGTCATGAAGACAGGCTGTGACATTCTGTAGTGGAGAGAAAGGCACCATGGAGGCGGCAGGTTGGAAATTAGGACCAATGCTTTGTATACCAACATTTTTATTTCAGATACCAAATGACATGATATTCTGAGTCGTTGAGTGATTAATAAATGTTAATGAGATTTACTAATCCAACCATCTATATTGATTTTATAGAAAAAATATTCGAAAATTAGTAAGTTTTATGTTCGATTTCACAGCAACCCTACCATGTATGCATGAAATTGTTGTTCAAGGGATCAAAAACAAAAAGTCCTAGCTGTCTCCTGAGAACTAGGAGGGTGTCATCTCTTTCCTATACAACTACTTGTTAAAAGAAGTTTAAAGCCTAATGTAGGCAATAGATTCTCACATGCACCCCTAACTTGACAAAAGGGGCTGAATTTTGCTCTATTTGTTTGTCATGGCAACCTAGTGGAGCACATGACCATCGGTGAAATTATTGTGATACTACGCCAACACTTTATTTGATATTATTATCTAATATTAAAACAATAAATAGGCCCGTAAACCCCACAAAATATAATAACTAGTCTGTATGTGTAATTTAACATAACTGCATGTAAAAAAATGGGATCACTTGACCCATTTAGTCATTTATTATTAGATGATGTATTATGTGAAGGAGTTGACATTTGGGCCGGATTTAAGAAGGGGCGCCCTCAAATTTTTTTTTTTGTAATTATATATATATACACACACAAACACCCACACATGTATTGATATCACAAATATTTTGGTGCCCACCTGGAGGGACTCAAGACGGCTCAGCAGGCCCCAAGGCGACACGCGTACAGGTGAAGCCTTTACGGAGCCACGAAGCCGATGCATAGTATAAGAGCCGACTCCGAGTAGTAAGCTGGCGCCAATGACGAGGGGAAGAGCCGAAGGAGCGCGGTTTCATGGAGCCAAGGATGGATCTCTGACACCAGCAATTAATGCGATGTGACCCAGCATTTATGGAGACGTGAGTGACTTAGACAGCATTTAATGCGCCTCTGCACCCTCGAAGACCCGAACTGACAGTCATGAGTAGATGCATTAATGATTGTGATGCCGAGATCAGACATAGGGCCGGGTGCCCCCTAGACGCCGAGTACTCGGGGGTAGATGTCAGACGCCGTTCATAGGCACTCGAGTACTCAGATAGCTTGGTGTTCTCGGCGTAGCCCCGAGGGCTAGTTCCCCTCCCGCCGAGCATTAATGACGCGGGAATCCAGATAAAAATCACTCATTGCACATGGGTAATGGCAAAAGATACTGATTACTGAGACGACCTTTGTGTCAGAGCAATCATTACAGGTTCGTGTATAAATACCCCTCAGAAAAATGAACAAAGGGACGAAAAACCAATCCAGAACTCAGTGAATAGAGCTTTTTCCCCCTATTCTTACTAACTTAAGCTTCGGAGGGGATAAGCCGGGCGTGCGCCTGGCTCCCTCTTTCCTAACCTTGTGATTGTTTTAGGGTTCGTCATTAGCTCAGCCGCTACTTTCTATTTTCTAGTGATTGCAGGAAAGATCCCGTGCAATTTGGCGCCGTCTGTGGGAAGCTATACAGCCTATCCTTTGTAGCGGTTGCTTTATGGTGAACACACGATCTCAAGGTGAGGGGGTAGGGAGTTTGCACATAAGGAACGTGGAAGCCGCCCGCCTCCCAGCAGTTAGAGAATTGAGCCCAGCACGTCGATCAGCTGAGGTGGGACGTTCTTCCCAACGGACATTCCTCATGGATCAGGGACCAGGGGGGCAAATCCCCTTGGCCCGTGACATCGTTGAGATGGTGGAGGAACGTATGGGGGAACGCATGAGGGAACTAGAGAGAGACAACGCCAAGGTGCGGCGTAGACTGAGAGAGTTCGAGCAATCAGCAAATGCCAGCTGGCACACCCGAGGACCAGTCGATCGGAGCCCCAGCCGAGGAGAATCCAGGAGAACGAGGCCTGAGACCCCCGTGAGGAATCGGCGCGGACACTCAGCCGAAAGACAAAGTCTGCGAAAACGGCAGAGGCATGCACCCGTAGAAGGGCCCGGGGAAAATCGCCGCGGGGCAAGCCTTTCATGTTGGGACCTCCGCCGTGGGATTCCTCGAGATGTCTTATCCACGGAGTCCAGGGCAGAATCTACCGCAAGGGGGCCGAGGGAGGCCAGGTACCGAGGAAAACACGAAGGTGATGTGCGCCGAGAACCGCAACCCAGGGGGGATGACGAGCAGGTATCCTCCCCGTTTGTGCGTTCTATCAGGGAAACTGAAATGCCGAGGAAGTTTGCCGTCCCCCGATTCAAGGCGTATGATGGGAGGGCCGATCTTGAGAGTCACCTTCGGCATTACAAGCAACTGATGTCGATCTATGACACCGACCAGAGGGTGTTATGCCGAGTTTTTCCCATGAGTCTGGGGGATACCGCTATGAAGTGGTATGAAAGTTTGGCCCCGGAAAGCATTGAGTGTTGGAAGCAGATGGTCGAGCTCTTCAAGGCGCGGTTCATCACCAGCACCAAAATGCCGAAAGACATCGGCGCCCTGCTCACCCTTAGGCGGAAGAACGGGGAGTCCCTCCGACAGTATGCCATACGATACTGGGAGGAGGTTAATGAGGTGGATGCGTGCTCGGAAACGATGACTGCTGCATCTTTCCGGCTAGGATTGTCCCGGGACACCGGCCTTTACCGGTCTCTTACTAAGAAGGGTCCTGGGAACATGGAGGACTTAATGGCGCGCATAGACAAGTATGCACGAGTTGAGGAAGAGGCCGCCGTTCCCGAGAATAGAGCAGCAGTGCCGAGGAAGAGGGAGAGGGAGCAACAGTCTCGGAGTGCGCCCATTACGCCACCAAGCCGCCTGTCCTTTCAGGGGGTTAACACGGTTTTCAAGGAGCCCATTTACAGGATGTTGAGAAAAATAAGGTACCAGCCTTATTTCAGGTGGCCCCCAAAGATGATAGGCGACCCGACTACGAAAGACACAACAGTCAGATGTTCCTACCATAGGGATTTTGGCCATATGACCGAAGACTGCAAAGCATACAAGTCATTCCTTGAACAATTGGTCCGGGATGGACACCTTGGAGAGTTCATTGACCAAAGGCCCCGCCGAAGGGTAGCTGAGGAGAGGGAGGAGTTGCCCCGGGAAGTTGTTCCTGTAATTAACGTTATACATGCATGTACAGTTGAAAGGCCGACGTATAATGTCCTCCGAGCAGAACGCAAGAGAGTTTCGCAGGCGTTGAAGGTTGAAGAGAGCGAGTGGACAGAACAGTCCACTAAGAGGCCTCGGCTGGTTCACGAGGTCATCAGTTTCTCTGACGACGACTTAGGGGGGGTGGCCCTGCCGCATGATGATGCACTTGTAATCACCTTACGAATCGATAAATTTGACGTAAGGAGGATCCTGGTGGACTCCGGGAGCTCGTCCGAGGTGATGTACGACGATCTCTTCCGGAAGTTGGGCCTGACCCGCAAGGACTTGAAGCCTGTCCAAACCCCCCTTGTCGGTTTCAACGGCTCGAGTGTTCTTCCACTCGGCAAGATCACTTTGATGGTTCAAGCGGCAATCGTTTCGGTCCCGGTGAAGTTTTTGGTGATAGACTCTGATTCCCCGTACAATGCCATTATGGGAAGGACATGGTTGCATGCCATGAGGGCAGTCCATTCCAGCTATCATCAGAAAATGAAGTTCCCCACCCCGCGCGGCATCATGGAAATCCGAGGAGATCAGTTGGCTGCCAAAAATTGTTTCTATGCCGCGATGAAGACAGGATTGGGTGCCCGACTTGAAGACCGTAACCCCAAGGATGTGGTGGCCAAATAGCAATCACAGTTTGGTCGGCTCGGGGTAGATGAGCCCGCAATGGAACCAGCCAACCGTTCCACCGAGCCTCTGATCAAGGTCCTGCTGAATCCCGAAGATGAAGAGAGATATTTCTTGATAGGATCCTCATTGGAAGGTGCCGAGAGGGAGGAGATGAGTTCTTTCCTACGCCGGAATGTCAATGTGTTTGCTTGGACTCACTCCGAGATGACAGGGATCAATCCCGAGGTCATGACTCATCGACTCCATGCCAACCCGAGGGTGAAGCCAGTAAGGCAAAAGGCACGAAGAACGGCTCCGCATCACGTAAAAGCTGTGGACGAGGAGGTTGACAAATTACTAGAGGCAGGTACCATTCGGGAGGTCCAGTTTCCCGAGTGGCTGTCTAACACGGTGTGCGCTAAAAAGAAGGAAGGTAAATGGCGGGTTTGCGTAGATTTCACCGACTTGAATAAGGCGTGCCCCAAAGATGGATACCCGCTTCCTAAAGTTGATCAGCTGGTAGATGCGACTGCAGGTCACAAGCGCATCACCTTCATGGATGCTCGGGCGGGATATCACCAAATCCCTTTAGACGAGTCGGACCAAGAGAAGACAGCCTTCATTACGCCCCGGGGAATCTATTGCTATACGGTGATGCCGTTTGGATTAAAAAATGCCGGGGCTACCTACCAGCGGTTGATGAATAAAATGTTCAAGCACCTTCTCGGCGTGACCATGGAGGTGTACATTGACGACATGCTAGTAAAGAGTAAAGAGAACGCCGATCATCTGGCTGATCTCGGCACCACGTTTTCTATACTCTGACGCTACGGGTTAAAGCTTAATGCATCGAAGTGCGCTTTTGGGGTAAGCTCGGGGAAGTTTCTAGGATACCTGGTGACCCATAGGGGTATCGAAGCTAACCCCGACCAGATTCAGGCAGTCCAAAACGTCCAGGCACCCAGGACTATCAAAGACATCCAGAGGTTGACTGGGATGCTTGCCGCCCTTAACCAGTTTATTTCTAAATCCTCTGATAGGTGCAAGTCATTTTTTGCCAAGTTGAAGGGGGCGGCGAAGGGGGTCTGGGACGAGGAGTGTGACCGAGCACTTGAAGGGGTTAAGGAGTATCTGAAGCATCCTCTGACTCTGTCCGTCCCGGTGGCAGAGGAAACGCTATACCTCTACCTGTCTGTCTCGGAGGAGGCTGTTAATGGCGCGTTGGTAAGGGAATATGAAGGGGCCCAAAGGCCCGTATATTTCGTCAGTAAGACCTTGCTTGATGCCGAGACGAGGTACCTGCCGATGGAGAAGTTGGTCCTTGCGCTGATAGTCTCGGCGAGAAAACTCAGGCACTATTTCCAGGCACACATCATTGAGGTAATGACTGATCGCCCTCTCAGGCCCATCCTTCAGAGAGCCGACCTGTCAGGCAGAATCGCCAAGTGGGCTGTAGAGCTTGGGGAATTCGAAATAAGGTACAAACCTCGTAGTTCAATTAAGGGGCAAGTCCTTGCTGATTTTATTGCTGAGTTCTCTGCGCCCGAGCCCCCGCCGAAGGTCACCGCTTTGGGTGTTGACTGGAGCCTACATGTCGACGGGTCCTCGAACGCAAGGGGGGCAGGAGTAGGGGTAGTACTGGCCAGTTCAGAAGGAGTTACAATAGAACGAGCCATCAGATTAGGATTTAAAGCGTCTAATAACGAAGCCGAGTATGAGGCACTGCTGGCAGGACTCGATATTGCCTACTCGGTTGGAGTGAGACATTTGCACGCCTTCTGTGATTCGCAGCTGGTGGTGAACCAGATCAACGGTGACTTTGAAGTCCGGGACGCCAGGATGAAGTCATACTGTCAGAAGGCGAAAGCAAAGATAGAGAAAGTGGGAAAAGTGGAAGTTTCCCAGATTTCAAGGGATCAGAACACCCACGCCGACGCCTTAGCCTGCCTGGCCTCGGCATTAGCTTCGGAGGTAACCAGGCGTATCATGGTGGAAAATCGGGAAAAACCGAGCATAGAGGAAACCGGTGCCCAGCAAACGCTGCCGATGCAAGCACAACCAATTCGCGGCTGGATGGAGCCCATCGTTGCGTATTTGACGGAGGGTACCCTCCCCGAGGACGTCAAAGAGGCCAGGAAGATCAGACTCAAAGCCCCTAGGTTCTGGGTATCCGCCGATCGGCAGCTTTACAGGAAGTCTTTCTCCGGGCCCCATTTGCTCTGCGTCCCCGAAGACAAGGTGGAACCTCTGCTCTACGAGATCCATGAAGGCATATGTGGAAGTCATATAGGAGGCAGATCCCTCGCACATCGAGCAATGACACAAGGGTATTGGTGGCCTTATATGCAAAAAGATGCGAAAAGTTACGTGCGTAAATGCGACAGATGTCAGAAATTTGCCCCCATCATCCGACAGCCAGCTGGAGATCTGAATTTGCTGACTAGTCCTTGGCCGTTCTCTCAATGGGGGATAGATATCGTGGGTCCACTCCCGAAGGCCCTTTTAGGCAATAAGTTCTTACTAGTGGCTATCGATTACTTCACCAAGTGGATCGAGGCCGAACCCCTGAGCCGTATCCGAGACACCGAGACAAAGAAATTTGTTTGGCAGAATATAATCACTCGGTTTGGCATTCCCAGGGCTATTATCTCGGATAATGGCACCCAATTCAACAGTGGCCCTTTCAAAGAGTTCTGCTCTGGGTTTGGGATACGTAACTATTACTCCACGCCGGCTTACCCCTAGAGTAATGGGCAAGCGGAAGTTTCTAACAAGACTGTTTTGGCAGGAATCAAGAGAAGGCTTGAAAAGGCAAAGGGAAAGTGGACCGAGGAACTACTCAACGTACTCTGGGCATATAGAACTACGCCGAGGACTTCAACAGGGGAAACGCCGTTCGCCTTAACATACGGGGTGGAGGCTGTCATCCCGCTGGAAGTTGGACTCCCGACCATCCGAAGTCAAGCATTCGACTTGGGAAATAATGACCAGATGCTTGCAAAAGATCTTGACTTAGCCGAGGAAAGGAGAGAACTTGCGTCCATCAAATTAGCCAAATACCAAGGAGAACTATCAAGACAGTATCATAAGAAGGTGCGAACGAGAGATTTTAAAGTGGGAGACCTGGTGCTAAGGAAAGTAGTGGGCGCCACTCGGGAACCCACCGAAGGGAAACTCGGACCTAATTGGGAAGGCCCCTACAAAGTGGTTGCAGTGGGGGGCACCGGGGCATACAGGCTACAAAATATGGATGGCAATGATGTAATCCGCCCTTGGAATGTATCTAACCTAAAGAGATATTTTTGTTGATACAAGTTCATTATTCTGTCAATTTGTTAATGCAGATGTCAACGAGACGAGCTCTCGGTCGTTAGTGGCGCGGCCCCGAGGAGAGGTTTCTAATGGTGTGGTGACCAGCAGTTTAGGGGTTTACTCATCTTTCACCCAAGTATTTCCTTTTCCTTATGGTTATAAGCTCACTTCCACTTCCTAGAGGTGGGGTGCTACTGATCTTGGCCCCTAGCGGTGCAAAGACCGAGTTAAGACAGCGAGTGACTCAAAGCTAGTCGAATACGAGAAAAAGCGAAATAGAGCATATAAAGAAGAAATTGCATTCATAGTCAAAGCATAAACGAAATGACAGAAATTTCCATTAATTGGTGAGGAAAAATTCGTTACAATTCAAAACGGGGTTTTGCGTCCCCGATGGCGTACATATATAGAAAGGAAAGAAGCTCGCCGCCAAGTTCATCTCGGCTCGTGGGCAGTCAGATCATCGACAGACGAGGAGGGAAGGTCAGGCTCTTGGCCACCGATGATGGGCGAGAGGCCATCAGAACCATCACTTAGAGTAATGGCTGCAGTGTCCCCCTCGGCCGCCTCAGCCGCTTCGGCATCTGGTTGTCCCTCTGAGAGATCCCCGGCAAGAGAACTGTGCCTCTGGAAGAGTTCGCTAGCCGGGTCCACTCGGGCAGCATGAAGAGCGTCCACCCAACTGCGCCGATAAGCAAGGGTCTTGGCTTCGTCAAAGGCGGGGACTATCTGCTCTTGGGTTTCCAGATAAACCCTTTCACACTCCTTTTGAAGCCTTTGCGGCTCCCCTGCCTTCTCCGCCGTCAAAGAGTCTACCCGAGCGGTTAACTCCCTGACGAGACCCTCGGAGTCCAGCGCTTTGTTCTCGGCGGCCGAGATCTTCAACTCATACTCCTCTACTTTCTTCACCGTCGCCGCCTCATTCGCCCTTAGCTTCTGCAACTCGGCGTCTAATGAGTCGCGTTCGATGATGAGGTTGGTTATGTGTGTTTTCTGATCGGCGAGGACTGCCTCGACACCTTTGATGTGCGCGTCCTTGACGTCAATCTCCTTCTTGGTGCCCCTCGCCGTTTGCTTGTACTCCCAGAAACGCTCAATGATGACTCCCAGCTGCTGGGAAAGCTAGAAATGGATAAAAGAATAAGTTAGAGGATTGCCGAGTATACTGAGAGCACCAAGTTGTTCTGCCGAGTATACTTACCACCAAGTTGTTTTGGAGAGCGCTAAGGAGAAGCGCATTGTCGGACTGACCGTGGTGGACCCTCATGTCGGCCTGGAACTGGAAGGTCGAAGCCACGACAAATGCCACTTCCCTATCCTGGATGATGGAATCTGATTCCAGGACGAGTTGGCCCCCCCTCCTTTCGGCTTGAGCCATCCACGCGGCGGGGGAGGACGTTCCAAGAGTGGAGGTGGTGGCACCTGGGGCGTCATAACGACGCTTTTGCCGGCGCTCTTCGGCTTCTTGGTGCACTTCAGGTCCCTCGGGACCCCGTCCCTTCCGGCCTGTTTGCCGACCACCGGTGGGAGGGACTTGGCGAACTGGCGCTGGGTCACTCGGTTGAATGACGGGGTCCGCCGGATGCCGAATTGGTGCTGGAGGTGGGGGCACCTCCTGTTGTGCAGTTGGTGAGGGGAGGGCCGGTCCGGTGCTCGGGGAGATACCCTGGGCCAGGGTCCTGGCCCTGCGCCGAGAGGCCGCAGCTTCCATAGTGGCAGCAGAGATTGGAGGGACGTTGAACATGTCTTCGGCTGGAGAAGGGGGAGCTGGAGGGGAAGGAGTACGTTCGGCGTCTTCCTCTGATGAAGAAAGATCCTCCCAACGCTTAGGGTCGAAAGGAGGGGGGACCTGCAAGAATCGGCTGTAGGACGGGTGGTAGCCGAGGAGCACGTGCGCTGCTCGGGAGTATTCGTTCGCCGGGTCGGAGGACCACACCTTCAACAAATCGTCGAATCTGACTTGAGATCTGTGGGGTTGGGCTGCGTCACGCCGATATCCCTCTGCAAAAATGAAAGAATATTAGGAAAAAGGGTGCTTATGAGCCGAGCATGCATTTAACTAATGCAACACACCTTCATCCCTCGGCACTTTGGGGCAGTATAATCCGTCATACTCAGGGCCTGCACCTCTCTCCCAGCTTCCGCCGAGCATGATCAAATCATCAAAATACCCCTTGTCCGAATCCGGCATGTGTGTGACTAGGTACATGGAGGTGTCCCGGGCTTTGAGATAGTACCTTCCCCCGCCGACTAGTCTTAGGTCATAGCAGAACAGGATCTCGTCTACGCCTAAGTCAACCCCTAACCGGGCGTTCAGGGCAATTACTCCCATGACTATCCTGAAGAAGTTCACCCCACACTGAAGTGGAAACAGCCGGAGCTGCATCAACACCCTCAGTACCAGGGGGGGTAGGGGGACAGTCAGACCACCTTCCATGATGGTCTTGGTGTAGAAGGGCATCATCTCGACACACCCACGTTCCCTACTGTGCTGTGAGGGGTAGAAAGGAAAGGTCAGGACTCTCTCTGGTATTCGGTACTTGGCCCTGAAGGCACCTATATTGTCCTCGTTGACTACGGTTTTCTTCAACCTACGGGTTGTGGATGAAGAGGGGTTCCTAGCTTGGCTACTGCGACTCCTAGCCATAAGTGGAGATGATGGAAAGGGTAGAAGAAGAAGAAGAAAGGAAGAGTGTAGAGTACTTACAGGGTTTTCTTCTGGAGAGTGCTCGGGAGGAAAGGGAGGGGTACTCGGCAGCTATTTGCTTGGAAGAGACTTGAGATTGCAAAGTTCTCAAATGGCCATGACTTCCCCTATTTATAGGCAGATGGGAGAGCGGGAATCGAGGAGACACTCATCATGAGAGTATTTGAAAAGGGCGGCTCAAGACGTGCAAGTAACCGCCCCTCGTTAAATGGACGTGACAAGCAAGCCCCCTCTCTCCTTGCGTCACCTGTCCCACACCGCAAAAAGAGTGGGGGCTGGGGGGCAGTTGGAGGGACTCAAGACGGCTCAGCAGGCCCCAAGGCGACACGTGTACAGGTGAAGCCTTTACGGAGCCACGAAGCCGATGCATAGTATAAGAGCCGACTCCGAGTAGTAAGCTGGCGCCGATGACGAGGGGAAGAGCCGAAGGAGCGCGGTTTCATGGAGCCAAGGATGGATCTCTGACACCAGCAATTAATGCGATGTGACCCAGCATTTATGGAGACGTGAGTGACTTAGACAGCATTTAATGCGCCTCTACACCCTCGAAGACCCGAACTGACAGTCATGAGTAGATGCATTAATGACTGTGATGCCGAGATCAGACATAGGGCCGGGTGCCCCCTAGACGCCGAGTACTCGGGGGTAGATGTCAGACGCCGTTCATAGGCACTCGAGTACTTAGATAGCTTGGTGTTCTCGGCGTAGCCCCGAGGGCTAGTTCCCCTCCCGCCGAGCATTAATGACGCGGGAATCCAGATAAAAATCACTCATTGCACATGGGTAATGGCAAAAGGTACTGATTACTGAGACGACCTCTGTGTCAGAGCAATCATTACAGGTTCGTGTATAAATACCCCTCAGAAAAATGAACAAAGGGACGAAAAACCAATCTAGAACTCAGTGAATAGAGATTTTTCCCCCTATTCTTACTAACTTAAGCTTCGGAGGGGATAAGCCGGGCGTGCGTCTGGCTCCCTCTTTCCTAACCTTGTGATTGTTTCAGGGTTCGTCATTAGCTCAGCCGCTACTTTCTATTTTCTAGTGATTGCAGGAAAGATCCCGTGCACCACCCTATGGATTTCATGAATCAATAGGTGTTTCTAGCATATGGGCTACAATTGACTTGTGATTACATGTTTAGTCATTTTATCGTGTTAGAGTCTTTTCATATTAACTTTGACGGTTTTTTTTTTATGCTCTTAATTTATAAATGAAATTGTTAATAATTTTCTTACAATTAACTTATATTTTTCTACGACTATCCACCTCTATTTCTAGGCGACGGGTGATTGTTGAAAAAAAAATTTGGTATCTGTTTTATGGTTAGAAAATTTGTGTGTATTAAATATGATGCAAAAATTATAAAAACATTATTTTAGTTTTATTATTTGCCAAAACAAAATAAAAACTTATAATTAAGCCAACCTAGGCCAGAATTTTTTATTGATATCATTTTTAATGGGTGGTTTGATTTCGAAGATGATGTTCTTAGGCTAAATTTCACTGACACCCCTTGATTTAAGTTATATTTCATTGACAACCCCTCTGGTTTTTGAAAAATTACTACTACCCTGTTAATTTTTGTTGGTTAACAAACTTAACAGATGATGCAATTTTACATAATTACTCTTATCAGAACTCCTATTTTACATGGGTGCTATTTGAATTTACCCTTTTATTTTTATTTTATTTTTAGTTTTACCCCATGTTATGCCCTAACCTAACCGTGGTAACAAATTATTTTTATTGGAGGAGTTTAAATGCTAATTTCACATATTAGCATTATTAATATAATTACATAAAATTAATATATAATTTTATCAAATCAACACTAAATTGACCTTTAATTTTATTAAATTAATATTTAATTTTATCTAATTAAAATTTAATTTTATCAAATTACACAAAATTAATATTCAATTTCATCAAATTTGCACTCAGTTAATCATAAATTTTATCATATTAAAATTAAATTTTGTCAAATTAATATGCACATTCATCAATTTAGCATTCAATTCATCCAATAAATATTCAATTTTATCAAACTAATACCAAATTAATATTCAATTTCATAACATTAACACTAAATTAACATTCAATTTTATTAAATCCATATTAAAATTCATCAAATTACTACCAAATTAATATTCAATTTATTCAAATTAATTCCAAATTAACTATCAATTTTATCAATTTAACATTTAGTTTTATCAAATCTACATTAAATTTCATCAAATTAATACGAAATTTCACCAAATTACTTGAAATTGATTTTAAATTTTATCAAATTACCATTTTATTTTTGTAAATTAACATTCAATCTCATCAAAATGATATTCAATTTTATCAAATTAAGACTAAATTAATATTTAATTTTATCAAATTTAAAATTTTATTTCATCAAATTAACGTCAAATTAACCTTTAATTCTATCGTATTTATGGATTTCATCAATTTAACATTCAATTATCAAATTTTTTACATTATTTCTTTAAATTAATCCCAAATTTACATCCAAGTTCATCAAATCAATACTAAATTGTCATACAATTTTATAAAATTAACATTCAATTTCATGAATTGAACATTTTTTTTTTTTGAAAAAAAAAATGATACATATTTCATTAACTAGAAAAGATTACATTTTTATAAAGGGAAGACAACAAAAAAGAAGGAATCTCCTCCCCCATCCACAATTTTTTTTTTTTTGATCAGAGGATAACTACAACATTTCTACTTAAAAATAGAAATGGCATAACGTCCATATAACCCCCACACACACCCTAAGGCTATCCGATGTGGGATAGCCCCAGTCCATCACCACTTAGGCCCAAAGGCCCATCCACAAAGTTGGAATACTACAATTTATAACAAATTTAGCTAAACAATTAACGACATCATCTCATTCTCTACGAATTCAAGATATTGAAAAGGAATCAAAAGTTGATCCATGAACTTGAATTGGCTCAACAAAGTTTCCTATCTCCGATAAAAATTCCTATGCTTTTTCCGTATAGCATCAACTACACCTTTGGAATCTCCTTCTAGCACAATTTTCGCGTAACCAAGTTCATGCCCCAAACGCAAGACAGTAAAAGCAGCCAATGCTTCCACATTATTTGCACTTAGCTGCCCAACTAATTTCTGACTAAAACCTGCTAGAAAATGTCCATTTTGACTCCTTATCACCACTCCCACCCCTGAGCACCCACAAGAACTCCCCATTGGTGGAGCAATCCATGTAATATTCTGTCACCCATCAACTTGGGTATGCTCTGCCAGGCCTTGAGTTTGAGTAGATCGAAATTGATGGAGATAATCCTTTGAAAATTCAACCACTTTAAATTAATGGAGCTCTTGAACACTCCTCAACTCTTACTTTGTTCCTGTTAAACCAAATTGCCCAAGCTATGACAACTACCAGTGCAGCCTGTTCTTCTTGAAGATTTTCTGAAATAAAAACTAGCCATTCTTGAACATTTTACAAGAGTTTTTTTTGTGGAAAATGCAATCCAACAACTTCCCAAACAGCAATTGCAAATGGACACCTCATAAATAAATGAAAGGAAGACTTGTATGATTGACCACACATGCATGAAACATTCGTTAAGAACTTGAACTCTGATCCTTTGTAGATTGCATAATGTAGGTAGAATATCAATAAACAACCGCCAAGCGAACTTCTTGATTTTGTTAGGCACTTTAAGAGACCAAATAAACATACCAGGCCATCTATCATCCTCCCTACTAGTGGAACCGGAATTATGTTGAAAACCGACCAAATTCTGTTCAATTGCTAAATGATAAGCACTACGTACCAAAAAATAATCGAATTCCATGTAGTGCCACATTAGACAATCTTTCGGTAACTGTGGACATATTGGAATAGATAAGATATCTTTAACTTCAAAATTTATAAAATGTTGACGAAGAAACTCAACATTCTAGCTTTCAGTCACATTATCAAAAAAAAAAAAAAAACTCACTCTTGTATCATCATTGAGATCCGACATATGACTGATAACCTTGAAAGTATATGGCCTTGGGATCCACCTATCATGCAAACTCTTACTCTTCGACCATTACCAATTAACATTCAATTTAATCAAATTAATACCAAAGAGATGTTGCTCATTGCTTTAAGTAGCAACCGAGGCAAACTTATTGTTAGTGTTAGCTTGTTCTGTATGGTAAGGGGTAAATTGGTAACTCACAAAAGAATAAGTTATCATATCACACATTTTTTTTTGTTTGAAAATAACGTCATAGACAACAAGGGTAGTTTGTGAAACGTGTATCTTTCCAATATTTAATAATTCGTAGCCATGACAATAACAATATTTTGTCATTATATTTAATGAGATCCATCCCACATTTACACCATGATCACCTTCTTCTTCTATGTATTGCACCCTTGTAATTACCACCTTTCTGCGCAAATTTCGAGGTTCGACTCACTCTAATGTCATGAACTGTGGTAGCATGACCACCATGCTTAATGGGGTTTCTCCTATTCACATAAGCTGAATCCCCACTAATCCCAACCCTAATCCGGTGACTCCGAGGCCTCAAAGATCTCCTCAAGTGATCTCCTCTATAGTCCCTCCATCGTCGAGACAATAATGATCTTCTCTCCTTTCTGTGCTTAGGCTCTTCTTCTTCACTAGTCATTGGGTATAACTCCATGACCATCTCTCTCTTGTGGTCTCTATGTTTTCTCTTGAGCATCGGAAGCTTATAACATAAGAAAGTGCAGCTATACTCCAACACAGAGAAACAGGTGGTAAAGCAGGCCCATGTAATTTTGCAGAAAGTTGTACAAATGCATTCGCAGATGCCCAATTTGTATGAGAGATAAAAGAACAAGAGGACTGCACATTATCAAAGGAAAGCAAGTGAATAATATTGGAAAAGCCAAAACAAGAAGTCACAGTTTAGAAGCCAAAGCCCAATAGATTATATTCAGCTCCCTCTTAGCAACCTGACTAGTGGGGACCAAACTGGGTAATGACTCTTATAGAGAGGTTCAGAGCTCATGATCAATTTTAACTTCTCCCGTCAGTCCGCTTCCCTATATAAAAATAAAACAGAGACCAAGATTGATCTAATTTTCACATACTTTAATTTAACGGTATAAAATTAATCCCAAAAAAATTTTCCACACAAAAATATCTCTGCATGACCCCCAATGTTAGATAACTCAACCAACACATTCTCCAATGTCAAACAATTCCACCTATCTCTCTTTTCTCTCTTCTACCTCCCTTATTTTCTCTCTGTTCACTGTTTACTTTCATTTCAAATTGTGTAATTAAAGAAAAAATTAATAAATTACCATTTAAAATATAAATATTACACGATCAATTCTTAATTTTAGTATTACAGAGAGTTATTGCTAGTTGAACAATATTGTGCATTTATATATTATTGGCAGTAAATTTCTTATTTACTAAAAATAACAAATTTCTTACTCACCAAGGTAGAACAGAGCTGCTACCATAGCCAACTTCAGCAGATGGGCAATACAGAAATTTTCGATGTAACAGATGAAATCCCATGTTGAACCACATGTTGAACTGAATGATAAGAAACAAATAAGCCAAAAGTAAAAGAATAAGAAGAAAGAGACATCACTGATATATATTTTCTGAATGTTATACAGATAAAAGCAGAAAACAGGGAATGAGTATAAGTCTACTCAGTTTTTCAATTGTTTTAAGGAATGGATATCATACACACCTCAAAATTTTCAAACAGAAAATATGAAAGGGTGTAATAAATTTTTACCTGCAAGACTTTCCTGCAAGAAAATCAAGTGGGTGACCAAACAGTTTGCCAACAACTTCTACAAATCCTGAAGAAAGTGACCCAATTACACTCCCCATAAATTAGGGTTAGATTAGCACTCCCACATAGTTGAAGAATATTTCCAAGCACCAGAAGAAATTATGCTTCTTTTTTTTTTACTTACTCCTGCAAAACAACGTATAAAATGTCATATAACTTTGGCCAATCATCTTAAACTCAACAAATACATATAGCTTATTAGTCTTCTTGGGCTCTTGTTGCGGCATTGTGCAAGGCCGGTTGGGAGGCTGCGGAGAGGAAGAATCTACATCGATCACAATGCGAGCAACAAGATAATTGTGTCCTCGACCAAGCCAAAGACAGTTCTCATCACAACACTTGTTTTTCCGAAACTATCTACTTGACTAAAACACAAAGGGCTTCATGAATGCAGGTTCCAATTACATGGGTAGATATAAGAATCCATTGGAAGGTGCCTCTTAAGTTTCTGCCTCAAACGGATTAGTTAGCGATCAACTAAGGAACACCGTGTAAAGCAATTCGTTTTGAATTCGAGTTTCACTGGTCAAATAAAACCTAAATTTAGTGATTTGCGGGTAATTGTATGCATTTGAAATTTGTCTATGATTATGAAACGTTGTTAGAATGATTATTCAATACAAGGGCAAAAAGATAAATAAAAGCAGTTACCATTCTTGGCATGTGCATGCTTTTGTTTGTACATGTGTTGGGTGTGTGGGTGTGTGGGTGTGAGAGAGAGAGAGAGAGAGAGAGAGAGAGAGAGAGAGAGAGAGAGAGAGAGAGAGAGAGAGAGGTACTCCGGTAAATTGTAGAGCAGAAGGATTGAGGGCTGGTGATGTCTGAATTCGCAGGGGTATATCACACAGGGAAGAAAGAAGTGAGGGAGAAGAGAGTTCCATTTCAAAAGTTTTGAAAATAACCGACAGGCGGGTATGTATGTGGTAGAGCAAACTGTCTTTCGAAAATGTCATACCAGACCTGTCCTTATTGGTCTCATGAAACCCTTTAAATTTGGGCTGTTCGCATCCTTTTCAGACGGGCTTAAGCCCATTAAAACTACAGAAACAGAAGCAGTGTAACTGTGTAAGAACAAGAATGAGAAGATGAAAAACCCTAGCTTCAGAAGAGCGCACAGCATGGCAACAATAAACAAATCATTCACCAGGAGTTAAAAATATATTTCATTATATACGTATACATATAAAATGTACGTATAATATATCTATCTAATATTACAGCTAAGAAGTTAAATTCTCAACTTATAAAAATACAATAACGATCAAGATTTATCCAACGTATACATATAAATTATATGTATATATATATCTATCTAATATTACAACTAAAAAGTTAAATTTTCAAATTATAAAAACACAATAACAGTCAAGATTTATCCAATTTTTATCTACTTCGATCCAATGGTACAAAATTCACTCAAAATATATTTTTTCCGCTCAAACATATCATATCGTCAAATAACTTAATTAACACACTCCCCAATAACAAACAACCCTACTAATTTACACCTCTTATTTTCTCCACTTCACTAATTAAAAAAAAAACAAATAAATAAAAATTTAAAATAAAAATATTTTATGATCAATATTCAATTTTTTATATTACAAAGTGACTTTAAACAAGAGTTACTGCTAAGTATAAAAAATATTGTGGATATATAATATAAGCAAATCTGCATAAGCTTGATCTTTAACCCAAACCTAGACTTTTGGTTCAAGTTCAAAAACAAGTTCGAGCTCGGTTTGTTTGATGAGATGAACCTAGCCCAAGCTTGGACCAATAATTGACAAATAAAACTTCAACAAAATGTTTGAAACTCGTCAAAAAAACACCTAATAGAACCCGAACACTCTTCAAGAACGACTACTAGTCAGCTCGGTTCAGTTTATACAGTTTGTCAACAGATTCAACTAAATAAACATTCGACCAATCCAAAATCTATCAGGAAAGACATCCGAAAATCATGTAAATATGGCCATTGAGAAGCACAATCGTTTTTTCAGAAGTTACATGAAGCGTACAGTACTGTCACGCTCTACAGAATCTTGGGGCTTCCCGTCACCGAGCTCAAAAGACCGCCACATTATCCACAGGCTAAAAGAGGCACTGAAGAAAATTGCTTTCAAAAGGTGTTAATCCATCCTTCCCTTCAAGATCCTCTCCGTTACTTCAGTTGGTGTACTGCAGCAAAAGTAAACAAACACATCCTTATTAGCATCAAAAGCCTAGGCACGTATAGAAATTGCGAATTGAACCGCCTAGTGTCACTTATGCTTTCACCAGAGCTATGTTGCTGATTTAAATTTCTATATTTGCTTTTATAATGAAATAAATACATCTGTGAAATGGATTATCACATGAGGCAGAAATAATAGGAAAAGAAAAAGGAGCATAGAAAGGCTTACACAACATAGACGTGTCCTCCCCAACCGCTCAAACAGTCACGATCCACTGATGACAGCAAAGCTTGAGAGATGGTCTCAAATAATTCTTCAGGTTCCTAAACAGTTGTAAAGGAAAAGGTTAAATAAAGCTGATTCCTACCAGTACATTAGATGTGATTGGATCTATGGACAGGATCACATAAAAGCCAAATTAATACTCATGTTCAATATGCCACTGTTTATTCCTTTCACCTCTCATCCTCTCACTTATACTTCCTCTCCCCAATGGACAGGATCACATAATGGAGCAGGCATACAATACAACAATAAATTCAAGTTACTTAGCAAAAGAAATCACATGTGCTGCTTCCACAGGTGATACATTTCAGTGGAAAATAGATGTTCCAGATGGTGGATTTTTTTTTCATCTCTATTCCCACAGTAATACATAAAGATTTAAAAAACATGCGTAGTTGATCCTTTGCCAATTCCCTATACATGGACAACCTTCTCTACTGAATTCAATTATAATGCGTCATAGTCTCTCTCACTTTAAGCTTGTTAATGAGCATGTTTGCAGAAAGCACTTTTATTAGTGATCAGTGAGGCACTTACATCCAAAAAAAAAGACAACGCAATGATGCTGGCACGACAAACACAACAATACAAATATACACTTCCACTTATTTTCATCAATTGTATTCAAATTTATTGACATATGATACGAAAATTGGATAGTCTGGCTCTATCACCAAATTGAAATGTGAATCACCATAATCAATCATCACTCATGTTGTACACGTGTAATTATGTGTACATGATACATCTGTATCTGCAAGTAGATATGTACACTGCGTATGCACATACTTATTGTGATGATTCATCTCCTCCTACCATGCCCACACCCCCTATAAAGCCTTATCGAATCCTTTGCTATTTTGATGGCCAAAATTTAGACAAATTCACTATTATTATTCATTTTGAGCATTAAGCCTGAGCTTGGCTCCATCACACTGATGAACCTATGACCTTGCTAATCAAACTTAGGTCGAGTCTAGTGCTACATAATGCTTTTTGTAAAGCTAATCTACATAGAGCTACTTGAGTATAATTTATGATCTAATATGACTCAAAAATGTGATTCTAATTTTTTATGCAATTCAAACGCATTGGTGGACCATTAGTGTTTTCTTATCTCCCAATGTTGTTAAACTTTTGGGGGCAAGAGTATGTTATATCCAACAACCTATAATAATTTATGTAATCAATGGAGACTAAAAGGCCATAACCCGGTTTTCTCTGATTGACCAAAGCTACTCAGGAACATAGTTATCAAAATCTTACGATTCGCGATTCGATTCGTACGATTCAGTTCAATACTGGTACAAAACGATTCGTATCTTATATGAGAATCGTTTTAGAGTTGAATCGCACCTGCATCGTATGATTCAATTCGTATTCCCTGAGTCGCATGATACAATCACTTTTTTTTAAAACCCAATTTTTTGGCAAAACAACGTCATTTTGTCCGTTAAACAGTAAAATAACGTCGTTTTGTTTGTAGAGGAATCCACACCCTAATAAAAACTCAACCTCCTAACTCGTTCTCTCTCTGACGTCGTCTAAAACTCGTCTTGCGTTGTCTAAAGCTAAAGGTCACGGCTAACGCTCTTGTATCATCGGTTGATTTTTGCTCTCAATTCTTTCATGGGTAGTTTGTTAGGTTCTAATTTTTTGT
This sequence comes from Ilex aquifolium, assembly GCA_951799425.1. Taxonomy (NCBI): domain Eukaryota; kingdom Viridiplantae; phylum Streptophyta; class Magnoliopsida; order Aquifoliales; family Aquifoliaceae; genus Ilex; species Ilex aquifolium. The sequence goes on from OX637402.1 coordinate 23,812,660, forward strand.
TTCAAAATGTTGGTCTGTATGTTTTCTCCTAATCAATTTTCTTATTTGTTCTTTTTCCATTCATGTTTGTAACCTAATGATACTGGGTGTCATTGTTTTAGTTCTTGAATAGTCATGGTTCTTTAATGAATTTTTTTTTTAAGTTGTTGAATTTGAAAATAGTTAAGTAAAAGATGAAAATGAAGTAAAAGGCTAGCGTATTTCCATTTAGACGCCATGATTATGTAAATTGATTATTTTTAGAATGCAATAATGTTCAATATTCAATATTTTGTCTATTTTAAATATGTAGTATTATTTTTTATTTTTGTTCAAATTTTGTGTCGAATCTT